>OX382270.1:13215932-14417644 GCA_947507595.1 Pyralis farinalis
ATTTTTTGTTTATTGGTACAAATAGTTATACCTATAGGCACATGTTTTATGAAAATATACTACGATGTTCAGTAATGTGATGATGTAGATCAAGACTCTACCTACGACAGAAGAAAATATAATGCCTCCAGAGGGCGCTTCCGTATGACATAGCTATTCATTGTTTAATACGCGTATCAGGGTTTAGAATTAAATTTTGTTCAAAATATATTTATAATTTAATTCAATAGTAAGAAAACATGTTCATAATATGTAAGCCCATCGCCGTATTTACCTACGCCATTCAAGAAAGCTTCTACGAACTTACAAGTTACGTAAAATTCATTACATCGCCAGATGTCGCTGTTTTACAATTAAATTTTCCTTGTTGGGATTTCTTTATTTTGCGAAACAATTAGATTATATTATATTCTGTGAAATACTGGTTGTTTGTCGGTTTTTTTCCACGTCTGTGCCAGACATTTTTTTCTACAGTGCCCAAAGGTACCTAATATAGAAGGTGCTTGCTTACACTCAGTCTATAGGTAGGTACTTACTACCTACAATTATATCTTCATGTGTTACTTTGAAGAGATAATAACGTAGGTACCTAAGTTCTCATTGGTCTTTCAAAATGTTATACGTGGTCTACTGACTCTCGCGCAGCCTATAATATAAATAAGTACAACAATTAATTGTTAGAAATTAATCGAGATTTCGACTTCAAACATCTTATGTCAGTCTACTACAAAAGGTATAGATATACATTGATAAAGCAAAATCTGATGGCCGGGAAATTGTATTTTCGTCGTAGTCAAATAACAAGGTTGCAAGTAGATAAGATCCTGGGGAGTTGCTAATACCTATATTGGCGGGTTCTGAGCCTCTGGATGCAGTTTTGGCCAGGGAAAAGGGTCGCGTTATCGCGATGACCTTACTCCGGTGCCAGACCACTTCTATACCAACCAAATTTAATTATGTATGATCAGTTTAGCAGTTTAGTTCTGAAAGCTAATATATTCCTACACAGACACACAGATTGTTATTGTTGATGAGTAAGGTAATTAAAATAGGGGTTTTACAGGATCGTCGTCACCTTTAGAGCCAAGCCTGCACATACATGTAGAGCACTCTGCCAAAAAGCAAATGGCTCTAGCGAAAGAAAGGTCACAGTGCTATTTGCGCCCGACTGCTGGTGTGCCTGCACCTTCTAAACCTTCTTAATGTAAAAGAAAGACTCGGAGATCTGTTAACGGTATTTTTATGACGTCGATAAGTGATTACCTACATGGTCCACTTACCAAGAGCACACTGCACGATACAGGACCTTCAGAATCCATAGGATTAAACCGTACTCACCTATGTTGTCCACTTCATCACAAGTTGTCACGGTTATTGAGTAACCACTCTATAATTAAACCAATCAAACAACTAGTTCAACCCAGTAACTTGGTTTTAGTCTGTAACACCACCTTTATTTTGTCATAGATGTGCTGCTGCATCTGCTAAACAAATCTCTATGTTTTTGTGTTACGGTCTCTTTTCGTAGAGCAATACAAATCTTGTATGAGTACTTACACCTACCTACTTACATTCGTTGTTATAGGGCCTATCTGCCTAACACTCATCCGTATGTAACAATAATAAATAGCAACGAGCCTTCAGTTTTGTAATTTGACATAAAAAAGCACAGATAATATTCCACAAATACCCATATTTTAGTTAACAACCTACTACAAAAGATAGATTACGAGCCATATTTCTGTATAAATCTTAACTAATGTTTAATATATAGTATAATCTCATGACGAGCTCGGTGGCTCAGTCGTGAATGACAACGCTCAACGCTCGTAGGTTCGATCCACACAAGCGTTAATAGCCTACAGTAACTACTTTACATCAGGTGGACCGTATGCTTGTATGCCTCCGGACGTTGTAGTAAAAAAAATATAGATTGTTCCTTTTTTACATATAATTTTAGTCAATAATAATTACAACAATCGGTCAAATCTCTAACGGCACATGCTATGCGATGTTAAATATTTATTTTCAATTCAAACGAACAAAAGCATTGTCGGGATCGCGTTTGTTTGAAAATAATTTATTCATTGTAGCCGAATTTTGATGGAACATGGCATAATTTAGTTTGCTTATGCCGGTCTGGCCTTCTCTGACAGCCTTCTTTGTCACAATATAATGAACTCTCTAACACTCTCACGTAAATGAACAGGTATTTGGAAAAGAAAAAATATCCAAGACACGACGAAGTATTTAATTTTTCCCCTTTCATACATTCTTTTCAAAATTCGTCATAAAACTGTCAAGAGCACATTCATTTTAATTATACATTATACTTAACAAAACCTCACATTTTCTGGCGTGATTAACTACATTAATTTATCTGTACAATAATAATTACGAGACCTTTAATCATTATATCATATAGGATTAGGTAAGTATGGTTTCTAGTTGTAGTATCTACTGAAATCGTTGAATATACAGAAGCCACGTAAGTACTACGTCATCTGAAGGGAAACTACACTTGAAAGATGAATTTAAACCAATTAAATAACTAAGTACTTGGCCAATGTTAACGATGTTCATTTTTAATTATTTTGCTATATTATATGAGCAATTCATTATAATCTCCCTTCAGATAAGGTAAATAAATTAAACACATACACGTTCAGTATTCAGGTATACTGTATAGATAATGGCTGTGCTACAAACGGTATTTGCATAGAAACTTAGTCGATTCGTCTAAGTTGCAACCGTTCGTTCTAAATGACGTCTTGCAATATTATAGAAATTCGGTCGCCTAGACGAGGTTGCAATTTTGCACAAAAACGTCTAATTAATTATTCACTATAAAATTACGGGACAATACAGATTTAATGAATTAGATCCGAGTAAACTACTAAGTTTACAATAAAACATTTATTACATAGATATAAATATGATAAAATAGGGAAGATGTAGGTAGCTAAAGAGTAGATGATATCCTAAGACTGAGTGAATTGTATTATACCAATCGCTAGGTAAAATAATTTGAAACTTTGTACATGCCGCTTCTAAGTTTGCGACTCTTTCGATGTAGACAACATATAGAACTATTTTAAAATTTCAATATTTTAGATATTGCTGATTTATTCAAGTATAAATAAATAATAAAATATTTAACTAAAACAAAAATAAAAGTAATAAGAGAGGCTAAAGCGAACAGTACAATGAACCAATAAAGGACAATATTAATGCACTTGCCCATATTACCTAATTAATTGATTATAACATCAACTTCAATATTTAAAAATTGTCATAACAGTAACTTAATGTACAGTTCTAGTAGAACCGAGTTAAAGCTTTGTCAGAAATCCATAATTTAAATAACAAATTTACGAATTATGAGATAAGAAATTAAACAGTAATAAATATTTGATCATAATGCGGTTTCTACAATGTCGATGGTAGTAATAGGTACATTACTTGCTATAATGGCCGCCGCTATATAATAGTTAATATATAGGTAAATCATACACGTGGATAGATATCTATAACTGCCACCAAAGCAACCCGAGAAGTTCAACAATTTGGTAACAAAATAAAAATTAAATTTGTAAGACTAATCACCCTCTGAACAGCGTTACGAATACAACAATAAGCAGTCTCACAAAATATTTTACAAAATTTATTTTTAATAAACTATCTAGAAACTATAATCCATCGGTGACGTCTTTAATATTCGTAGTTCGTACTTAAATAATTTTCAAATACATAATTCAGCGCTATACTAGATATTATTAATATCAGGAATCGTTATCTACTCATTACTTAGTCTCGTTAAAATTACAGAACATAATTTCGTAATTAATACTATACACAAATCGACAACACAATAATTATCTTACTATGAGATTCTCTGGGACTCGAGGGGCGCGCTGGCCCTGCACTGGTTGAGCGTCCACTTTACGTACGAGTATGACAGGCATAGCGACACGTTCATATATAGTCTATCGGGTAACAATCAATGGACGTAAATAAATCCGTAGAACCTTCGAGCTTAAGTACGACCACATTTCACACTTTTAGTCCTATGGAACTTTTCCTTCCCGGTTCTAGGATTTAACTGGCTATACCGTGGTGAAGGGGATAAGTCCCAGAGAAGGGCGCGGGTCACTGATGATGCTTGGCGGGCGCAGCGTGGTGCAGCGCCACGTGGTGTGGTGCATGATGGTGCCCGCCGTGGTGGTTGTGGTTATTCGCATTCGAGTTATTATTGTTGTTCTGGGCAGCCTGCGCCGCTTGTCGCTGCGAATTTTTCTTGTTCTTCATCCTTCTATTCTGGAACCATATCTTCACTTGTCTCTCCGTAAGGTTCAAGTTCCGCGCGAGCTCCCACCTCTTCTGTTTCGATACGTAAGCGTTGAATAGGAACTCTTTCTCTAGTTCAAGTGTTTGGAACTTAGAGTAAGGTTTGCGTTTTTTGCGGACCGTTACTTGACCAGTCCAATCAAGGGGGTTTGATGACCCACAGCCAACTCCGACTCCCACTGACATTGAGAGTGAACCTGAACAAACAGAATGTGTCATATTAGAATACGTAGCCAATATTCACTTTTGCTACAAAGTAGTAGCATTGCTGAAATAACACTAACAATAAGCTACTAATAATAATAATGTAACGAAATCTAATCTAGTTATATAGATGGGACTAGATAATGGGACTTAGACCTGCCACTGATAGCCATATTGTCTCCTGTGTTGCTAGGATTAATAGAGGCAACCACCAACGTGACAATGAATAGTAAAGTTCACAGGTATTATAGTATGTAACGTTCCCTATATGACATGACATTGTATGACAAACTTAGTCATAAAAAATTGTAAAACTAAGCTCTGAAATCTTACTTCTTCTCAATGTCAGAATTTGAGAAAAAGCACATTGTATTCTCCCTGTTTTATAATCTAATAATGTATGACTACCCAGTTCCAGTAATTTTCGATCATGATATAATTTAATGCTAGCAAAAATTACAACAATTGTGGCCGGAACCTGGATCACTTCTCCGAAGCCTTTGTTCGTTGTCGATTGGCCAATTTCAATCATCAGACTTTATTTCAATGCATATTAACTGTATGCTTTACTCGTATGCTTTACTTTTAAACTAACCATTTCCATGTTACGTTCATAAAAACAATTGGAGGCGAACGTACGGCGCGTTAGAAGTTACACATAGAGCGGTTTATGTGAGCGGTTCTTTTGATGAGATCACCAGTAATAAACTTTGTATGCGACTGGACGACCTTCTCGATATTCGATGCGTGCAACACACTGCACTATTTCCTATTATTCAAAATGGTATTGCGAAATAGAGGCATTATTGTCTAGCGGATGAATGCACAACTCGATGTCGTAAGCGGAGACTGCATCTGTAATCCTAACATTCATACAAAACTTATGTTCGAGTTCATTATTCATAATCATGAATGAAATATTTTAATAATTTATTAGAATTTTTTATAATACTCGTATTATAACATTTATTAGGCTTATTTTATTTTATAATTCTACAACTATTTAATAGTTCTTTCACCAACTTTGGAAATTAAAATAGGCGAAAACGAAAGTCGTCATATTTCTCTGTGTTGTTTATAAATAAAAGAACAGTGTTCAAAAATTTCCAACAAGAAATATGAATTTCACGGTTTATATTCCTTTGAATTTCTATCTTTGTCTCTTAAACCTATGGACCAAAACGAATTTGAAATTGAGATAAAAGTATGTTTATTTTCCAGTGTTCTTCATAAAACCTTTCATAGCATGATCAAGAGCATAGATGTAGAGTTGACATGCAAAAATAATCATTATTTCATAGTAACAGCTAACGTACGTTAGATCGATACTCTTGAAACATCATACGTGTGTATAAAGCTATTGTTTTCTTAAAAATAATGCTGCTACCCACAATGCTCAACTCAATTTTAATGATATATTATCTACCGTAGCAAGAGTTAATAAAACTGCCCTAGCACAACAAATGCTCGCCTACACGAATAGTTTGTTTTTGTATGCAACTTACGTTTCATTCTTAAAAATGAAAATGGACGCGTGGGTGAGTAGGTATGTATAATATATCATGTTAGGCAAAACAGTTCCCAAAAAGAAAAAGGAAATAAAATATAAAATTGTTATGTGAAGGAAAATGAGACGGGAAGCAACCGTACATATAAATTACCAATAGGTATAATAAAAATAAAGCAATGCGTTATTGTTGTTTTACAACTGAAGTTTAAAGTAACAAATCTCATAATATCAGATACACAACCACTGTTCGGCTTGATGTGCGATGGCTTTTCCGTATATTCTAGGAAATATTCCTTGGCAGAATCGTCAATTGTTTAAAGAGAACATAATGACAAGTCCAGTTGTCAATTATGAGGGGATAGGTAGCGATCAGTGGTAATAAAAGTGCGGGTTCTCTTCGCCCATAAAAGTTTACCTACCCGACTGGCGGGCATTGTCTTCTGCTTGTACCAATATAGCTTTGCCGCTTGACAACCAAGAGCAATTCATATTGTAACGCAGTAGGGCTCAAAATAATCTTAGATTTTTTTTTACTTTGGCAAAAATATTTTTGTTACGAGTACGTTGATCGGTTGCTAGACCTCTGATTAGATGTTTCTGAGTTTTGATTCCTTTTTCCAATACATAATGAAATGTTATTAATCAAAGCATCTGCATCATGACTTCAGGGATTTACAGAAATTACAGGCGTAGGTATTATAATTTCAGTAAATTAAAACATGGAATGTGGAACACACTGAGTATTCAACGGAGTGTTTACTAAGCCGTAAATGCACAAATCAAAGTCAATGTCAACCTCAGGTGGGCCATAAACACACAATCATAAAGTGACGTGAACACTCGTATAACTTTTTCAACAATTGTTTCCTTTTAATGGGCCATTATATGCGCGTTTTACGCAAAATTATGTCAAGTTACACCTCTGCCGTAACAGAGGCACGATAAACCCATCTTTATGGTTAGGCGGCGATCGAAAGTGAACTAGCGACGAGCGTTTATGAATGGAGCCTTTTTATTGCTCTCATATTGACATGGCGGTTGTAGTTTCGTAATTACTACTTACTAGCGCGATTTGGGGAAGAAACCAGTACTATTGCATGTCGGTGACGTCGTCGTGGTTTTATGATTCATAAAAGTGATATGTATCTACGAAAGAGGCGCGGACTGAATCGGGCAGTCGCTGCAGAGCAGACTCTGCTGTCTAGTTTTTTATCGTCTCATCAGCCTATAATGTGTTTATTGTAGCAATATTTGGTTTATTGCTACTACTCAAAGATCAGTTTATTGTCTTAACGCTCAGGTATCGTGTTTATTTATTAGTTATACATTTTTATTGGCGCTTTATTTTACGTAAACTTTAATTTATTGTCGGTTGTATAGCGCCGTTTTACATTGCCTATAAAAAGGTGCTTACGGTACGTTTTTAAACATTTGTAGCACGTGTTTCGTTCATTCATCAAATTTATGGTGGTCTGTGGGAAAATGTTTTGATTTGGGCGTTCGGTCGCTTTTAGTGGAAGGTTTAGGGGCTTTCATATGCATGATGTTTAGCTTAAAGGCGATTTTATCGACGTGATTTGTATGACGATGAGTTCGATATTTGGCTGTAAGACATTACATATACTGCTACTTAATCGTAAAAGCATAATAATTACCTTTTACGGATTTTTGACACATGTGTTTGATTGTGCTATTTATTAAACTAAACAATATATTCGACCAACGATAGCTTTGTTCGAATATTGTGTTTTTAACGAAAAGGTTAATTAATGATCTGAATTATAGGTTTTTTTTTTAAAGAAATACATTTCTCGTTAAAAATATATGTAAGTACCTATAGTACATATTTTTTCTACAGCCACTTATTTCAAGTACCTGTATTAACAGCACAACAGACTTTTTGTATATGCTTATGCTATGATGTTTGGAGTGATTAGAAACCATGTGATTGAAATGCACTTTTAGTTTGTCTTCGAGCAGAAAGATCGCCGAGTCAATGCACAAGTGTGCATTAAAATTGCGACAGCCGGAGCGACACTCACATCAACTAAGAACGGGTCTCAGTGTGGGTGAATCACACACTCAAAAAATGTTAGCTTTGTGTGCCGTACAACGCCATCTAGTGGCAAGTGGAATATCACCGAGGGTCAAGGCTGACAAACTCGTTATAAATTATTTACAAATCAACTTATCTGCTGTAGTTTGACAGAAAATAGGCTTTAAAGTTCCAAACATACACACATTGAATATAAGAAGTGCTACTTCCCCGAACCTGGCATGCAAATCGTTACATTGTATTACTATATTTGTTTATGAATTCAGGAAATGTTTTGTTCAACACTGTTTGATTCTAGGGCACGCGATAAGTTCAGTTAAAAGATTACAAACAGAGGGCAGGTACCGAACGTTAAAAAGTACGTGAGCCAGCTTCGGGAAACATTATTATATATTATGAAAATGGTTGTTACTGACCGGGTAGCGATCCTGGAGGCGGGTACGGTGCACTCGAGACCGTCTCTGGCGCGTAATTTCGCAAGCCATATGCGTCGTGAGAAAAGCTCGACGGCTCGGAGACTGCCGCCCGTCGTTCTTCACCACTAACGTATGGCAGGGACTGGTCACTTCGAGGCGGCCCATATGGGTAGTTCCAGCAGGGCTGCGAGAAACCCTGATGACAACCTCCATCTGCATACGGCTTATATTCACCGCTACTTGTCGGCCAGAATGGCAGCGTTGATTTGCGTTCTCTTTCCACAGGTAAGTTGTAATAGGTGGGACCGGTGGGATACTGCTCGAAAGAGGCTGGCGTGTCAGGCGGGTAGCCCCAGGGCTGCTGTGCATGCCGTATGACTCCAGGCTCTGGGTCATACCGCTTGGCTGGTATGTGCAGTGGCGGCTGGGGCGGATTGGAGCCGACAGAGGCCGGCGACGCGCTGGAGGCGGAAGGCGGTGCGGCGGCCGGCGCGGCTGGTGGAGAGCCGCCGGGTGGCGACGCGTGCGGTTCCTCGTACAGCGCGCCGCCGACCCCGTTCATCATGGTCCACCAGGCCGGCCCGGCGGAGTGGCCGGATGCGGGCGCTGGCGACGCGGCAGCCGCGTCGCAGGGCGCGCCGAGGCCCCCGACATGGTTGTCAGGGTACAGGGTGGCGGCCGGGCAAGCCACGGGGGAGCAGGAGAGTCACCGACCGGTTCACGCGCGTCGCGGGCACATCGCACCGCGCACACACGCGTCCCACACACGGCAGCGGCACATGAAAATCAAAATGCGATTCCCGATTTAGCCAGATGACCGGACGAGATTTGACCGCGGCGATAACTGTCCGAAAAACGGGAGTTCAGTTGAGGCTAGTGGATATCTTGTATAAATTTCTGAATGACCATCGAACAACCACTGATATGATAAGTCTTGTAACCTCGAAAACGAAAGATCGTTTACTTTAAACTGTCTTTTATTTTGGAAACGCGTGGATTAAATAATATACAAAGTGCATCGATCGAGAGATGTATCGATTTTTTTATTGTTAATGACGCAACAGTTTCTTATTATTTTTGTGCAGCGTTATGTCGCGATGTTGTCGCGAACGTATCGTGTTTATCGGTGGAGCGCGGTAGAGAACGCGAGGCGCGCGATCGTCGGCGCGGTCGAGCGCGGAGTGGTGGCGGCGTGTGTCGGCACCGCGCACACAGGCGCGCACCTCGCTCGCGGACATCTAGCGGCGGGCGGCAGAACTGCTCGCTTGCATAAACACCGGCCGCTTCGTAGGCGGGCGGCTGGCGAGGCGCCCAAATCTACCCCACGACCACGGCGCTCTACCATTTTCATTTTTTTTTGTATTATCTATTACTACCACTAACCAAACACAATCTTAATTTTCTAGATGCAAAATAATAACCTCATAAGAACAGAATCATAGGAAGATTAGTGTATACATGTTTTAGTATCTCGATTATATTGTTTAATTTGTATAAAATTAAGTAAGACTTAGGGTACTTAAAGAAGATATGTTTGGTTGTTACAAATTTTAATAGAATTAAATTAAATTTTAATTTCATTTCATTTATGTCGAAGATTTTATTTGTGATACGTTGGGTCAGAAATTACAAAATGTAACCTTCAACTGTATTATTCATCTAATTGCATTATAATGAATGTATTAAATGTATTAATAATTAAATGTATTAAAATTATAATACAAGCATAAGCTTTGTACTCGTAAATGTAAAATGTTACAACGCTGTAAAAGTAGCTGCTTATTAATATAACTGACCTATGTATTTAATTTAAGCTTCTCAGTTAAAATTTTGACCCAAAGTACATATCAAGAAAGTTATTCAATTAAGAATCGTCCCAAACTCTGAGCACGGGTGTACTATGGACATAATAGACTGATATATCAAAGGACAGTAAGGGTTGTCGAAAGCGGAGGCGCGGGTGCGTAGTAAAGCGATTAATGGTGGCAAAATAGCTATAAACTGCCGTTTAACCAAACTGCAAGCGTCACTCGACCATCGCCGAGTTGCCACCAATAAAAAACGCGAGACTTTATGACGGCAACTCACTCACATTTTATTGTGAGTATAAACTTAATTTTATCGTCTGTTAATTTCACCACAAATAATACTAGTACTAGATTAAATTATATAATTTTATTTTATAACCATTGTCAATGGCAAGGCCGCGCTCTAATGCCTTACATTTTCTTTGTCAGTTCAGTGACTTAAGAGTCGTTTTTATGACACAGTTTTTATGTTAATTGAAATTGGAAAACTAAACATTTAAATGACAAAACATCCCAGCTGTTCATTTTAGTAATTTCATGTACCAAATACACGGTTTATTTGCAACGTTTCCCGATCCCACTCGCTCATAATATTACTTTTTAATCTATTTACGTAACATTATCAGAATATACAGTAAGTTCACATTATAAATACGAAATAGACGTAATAAATAAAAAAATAATTATTATTTAAATTAATTTCTATACTTGTTCATCTCAGACATCTAAAGATCCCTGCCCTACAATTCCTATAGCAACACCTACTAATCACACAACTACTATACAATACAGAAACATCCCCTTAAGGGTACGACACACCCTCCCTTTCATACACACGCCGTCTCAAAGGGAACAATGCAATGTACAACCAATAAATTTGCTTACAACATTTCACACCTATAGTGTTCTGTTTACACAAGACACGGCGATAAAATATATCAGATGAACAAAAGAAAAACACACATGACACAGGTTAGTAACGTAATCACTACTGTTAACATGCGTATACAAACCGAATTGTCAAAATAAATAAGACGACGTAACGATAATTTCCCACAGTATCATATTCAGGTATAATTACATATTTCAATGATATGAAAAGAAATTTGAAGCGATAAATTTTGGCTATGGACGTGTCAACAAATCTAATGGCATGGATTAATGTTAACACGCCGCTGTTTTTTGCACATGTAAAAGGGCTTTAATACTTGATTTTTAAACCATAGAATACGTAGGTACACTACGCAGAGAATTCAACTCGTGGTTATTACAATGTATCTAGTAAGTTGCCAAGGAGATACTGACTCTATAATTTTTTTCAATATTATTTCCAGTTACGCATGGTATTTGCTTAATATGTTCTTAGTGGGTACATAGTATAAATTTAAAGGTATATAGTTTGAGTAAACACCTATTGATAGTAAATTTTATCTTTGTGATAGTATATATCTACAATTCTTGAATAAATGTGTATTATTTTCGTTTTATTCTTATCTCTATGGCTATAACTGTATTTTAATAGCTTCATCAAACTAAATGTCGCTACTTGGGAGTTTAAATATAAAATTATATATAAAACTACTACCGCTAACATCCATATATTACCAGGACTAGTTTTATACAATATTTAAATAAGGATATATTCTAAAACATTCGTATTTTCATATAAATCTCATAAATAGCGACAATGAGATTGATTCAACTAATAAAATACAGTTATACCTATGTAGAAAATTATTTTGTTAATTCTGTAAATGTTGACTTTAGAGTATTTAGTTCGCTGTCATAATGGTCTTCAACTGTTTCAAAGTGAAAGTAACAGAGATAGGGATAGTCACAGACAAGCAGACGAGAGTCAGGCGCGTTGAATGACAGAAACAAACAAGGGAACAAGTGAGCTATAAATATTTACGTTAGGAAACTCCAGGCGATGGTCGACCATACACACATGCATACATACAGGTCGTAAATAAAATGCTTTCTTATCTGGAGCATGTGTGTGGTTGCGCAAACTGAACGTTTTCAATTGGATCGGAGCATACTGCGGTGCATTTTAGATAATACACGCTAGCATTATGTATGTTGAATATTACGAATATTTCTTTAGAAATATTTCGAAATGATTTGTGTTAAAGTAGTCTAATTTGATACACCGGAAATGACTGAAAGGCTAAATTTCTAAGCCTCGATTTTTGATGTCGTAGTTACGATTGATTTCATTGCTAATCGCTTTTACTCAAATTCCGAGTTCCCAAAAATACAAAAAATCTTAGTACGTGGTTGGAAAAAAAAATCCATATTAATAACGTAAAAGTAAAAAATCATAGAAGAGCACGTAACATGCTGTTAGTTACACGTACGAGTAACTAAATTAGTGTGAAAAAATATTAAGTAGGTAATACCAATCACAGAAAATTTTATTACTGATTTTATTACGGTTTTAATTCCAAATTAAGTTGTATAACTAATAATTATCCGAATGAGAACACCCGCAGTTAAATGAGATACTTTATGGGTAAAGATTATAAAAGGTTTCAGTAAAGTACACAGATTGAAAAAGTCGTTACGACTTGGTTTCCGTTAAATACCGGCTTGCTTTACAGTATGTACACGTTAAATAAATTGTGCATGGTTTACGGGTATAGCCACGGGGACCGTTAGTACTCTGGAACTATATGTTGTTATTATCGATTCTTTGCAGTTATTAAAATGCGATTAAACGAGGTTCAAAAACTGACCTTAATTTTGAATTTATATATTACGGACGAGCTCGGTGGCTCAGTCGTGAATGACGCGACTTTGACACCAACGCTCGTGGGTTCGATTCCCACACAAGGCAAACATTTGTGTGCATGAACATGTCTGTTTGTCTTGGTCTGGGTATTTTCTATGTATAGTAAGTATGTATTTACAAAAAAAAAATGTATTTACGTATGTTTATCAGTTGCCTAGTACCCATAACACAAGCTTCGCTTACTTTGGGGCTAGATGGCGCTGTGTAATTTGTCCGACAATATTTATTTATTTATTTATATTGGGTTTAAATTTGTTATAGCTATACAAAATTTAATACGTGATATTTCAATGGACAAATGATAAATTGTTTTAAAAGAAGTGTATTGAAGCATTTTGTATTATTTTCGAGCTCAGCGTAAATCAATGTCTTAGTTGATGAAATGAAAACTGTCATACAGAAATAGCCTGCTACGAAATATTAGATTTCGTTGTAACAAGAGGTAAAATTACATTATTTATAATAACATTTGATCACATGTATTCATTCTATCTATCTATCTATAACTTCACGCCAAATCCCTTGCGGGGTAGGCAGAGAGAACCGAGCGTCACGTGACTCGATCCTTACATATCTCACTCGCTTCTTTAACATTCATTGCTCTTCTCATGCACGCTCGCCGGTTTCTAGGGCTCCTGACATCACCTTCTGATAGAACACGACCAATTTGGTCATGATAGGAAGGTCTTGGCCTTCCCCGGCTCCTACTCCTCCCGGTATTCATTATAAATTATAATGAAGTATTTATTAAGGTTTTACATAACATTGAACTGTTCTTAGATCTTAATGGTTTTGTCTCTGTTTTTTATACGTGTGGTAAAGTTTAGCACTCCAAAATATAACGAATCTAGCTACTAGGCTATGAAAATAGAACTTACGAATATTTGAGAATGTCGGAATACTAAACACCGTCACTCAGTCATCAGTTTATATGACAAATTCGGCGCAAATCGTCATCTCATAAGGCTATATTTATTTATACATTATGTATTTGTCACATTATTTTTTTTACTCACTGTAAAATGACATTTTCAAAAGCAAAAATGAAAAGGTTACCTTACCATAAAAGAGTATCTTTTTCAATATTTTCTACCAGAACCATGTGTTAATGCATATGTGTTATTCATACTTTTCCGGTAGGAAATTCATAAATTAGACATGTGTCTGGTAGCTCACGAAAGTGTTTCTTGTAATGTTAACAACCATAAACTTCAAAAACCGCTAGATACCATTTTGATGAGCTCAGTAGTTCAGTAGCTCAGTGGTTAGTAACGCTACGTTGATACCTACGCTCGTGGGTTTGATTCCCATATACAGTGTGCAAAGCAGTCTGTCTGGAGAAGGACTCTTTTCCTCACAGAAAACCGCAGCCAGCCAACAACTCCCTTGAGGTTGTGTTCCTACATGTGAGTGAGGTCACCAGTGAGCTCTAAGGAGTTGTTGCGTTACCAGTAGAGATGGTATCGCAGGAGTGACAATTAATATGTTGCTAGTGTTGACTACGGTTACCGCTTTACATCAGGTGAACCGTATGCTTGCATGGCTCTCGATGTTGTATAAAAGAAAATACGAGTATATTTAATTTCGACACTCAATAAACCATGCATTAGATACAGATAAATATAGGCAGATATTTTTCTGTACATAATATCGACTGGTTCAATGAGTATTTGAGAGCGGTATCTCAAAAACTAAATTAGAGAAAATAATAAAAATATATGTTTATGTACAAGTAGGTACAAAGTTATATTCAAATATTCACCTTGTCTTAAACTTGCGAGCGACGTCTGCGTAAAAGGGCACGGTAACCTGTGAACAAATTATGTTCCTGTATAATACGTATAACATAAAGTATACGACTATAGTACAATGGGTAACATAATTACTGGCGGGGTCAGGTGTATCCAATCAGTAAGCTGTAAAAACCTTATTGGAGAGCGCTGTGTATTAACATGGTTCCACATGTTAATTAATTCGTTAATAGCTCCAGACCTACATGCCTGCCTACAAAATACTTTTAATAATACATTCAGACATTTATTGTGTTGGTTTTTATTATATTACGGTAACTATTATTGGGGTGGTTGCTATTTCTTGGCAATAATATTCATTGACATTAAAAATTTTTTAAAGGTTAATATGTATGTACGAGTATATACCGTATACCTAGAGCGCTTTTCTCACAAATATTCTTGAATGTAGCATCGCACGATTCTATTTATAGGCATACGAATAATAAAACATAAAGATGACTGTCCTGCGAAGTAACAATTTCGTATTCTTATAATACGAATACGAAATTGTTACTTAATATATTATATAATAATTCTTATATAATACGAGAAGACTGTGGAAAAATTTACTGTTTGCACAGGGTTTATGCTCACAGATACTTCAACAAAACGTTTTCAAGATACTGGAAAGCGCTCCACTTGGATCTAGACCAACGGGGAAAGATTGGTTAAATTACATGTCATACACCTAAACGCTTTCTCCAGAGAGTCCTTTAGCGACTAATAGCAGAGAGTGGTGGACCTAGTGAGAAATATGATTAGGCTGCCATGCCTACACGAAGAGCAACATTCACTTAAAGAAAACACAATTAAACAAAATAAATATTAGAATAGATTGTTACGTAATTTTTATTTAAAAATAGTCCAACGTTAAAATTGTAATGCAATATTTCAGAATAATGACGTGACTAACAAGCCACTGGAACTCGACTTAAATCAATGGCGAGCATTAAATGTCTGCTGTGAACACATTACCCGGTTTATTTTTAAGACGAGAGCCTGCCTACACTCACAATCATCCCATTGACAAACTTCTACAGTTACAATTTTATTTCCTGACTCCAGCCTCGATAAAATATAAATAAATCCTTTCTAAGTCATTCGATATGGCACGAAGTCACGAAGTTTACATAAAATAGACGATTTGAACCAAATTCCATGGTTTTTTCCCTGATTTTAACGGAGGGTGCAGGCACCTACCTACTTTGGAGTAAAAAAACATGTTTACAAGGCTTTTTCTCGTTAACGATCGTCGGTTGTCGCGGATATGTATTTTGGGATCGTAAATTCTGCTTTGTGTTACTTAACAATTAGGTATAGCATAATTACTATATGTATGCCTCGGTAACGATTGATTTTAATCTGACACTTGAAAATTACAACAAAATGTTTACACAAACTGCTAGAAAATATATTTACATGGGGAGACAAAGTTTAATAGATACTAATATAAAATGGAATACTAAAGAATAAATTATTTAAAACATTTAATATATAGTTTTAGTAACATACCTAAATATAGTAAATAGATAAATTAAACAAATATTTTAGATCAAAACTTATTTACCATAAAAACTTAATTTGATTACTATGATTTTTTTTATAACACAACGTCGGATGGTAATACAAGTATGTGGTCCACTTGACGTGAACCTGTTACGGTAACGTGCAACACGCGAGAGACACAAGAAGTATCTCTCTCGCGTGTCGACACCCGCCGCCGCTGCCACCGCAGCAACTTCACAGACATTTACTAGTAACCTCACTCAGCACGCCATTATGTGCGTGAGTACATAACAACCCTGCATAGAGTTGTACCCTACCTCTCTCTTTCACCATACCCTCATTTGCTGTTTGGCAGGCTGCACTACGCGCTGATGAGGTTCTCTTTGTGCTAAGTTGGATTAAAATTCTTAGTGCATTTAGTTACTATGATTATACTATATAACAGTTAAATGGAGTTTTTCTTATAATTAAAATCGGCGTCAAGGTGTCTTTGAAAACTATCCTATACTCTAATTTTTTAATTTAATAATATCCCATGGCCCTTCTCTACATTACATCCAGAAATATAAATGAGAGTGAATCCAATATATCTACTTGAAGATGAGTATAATTAAAGATTAAGGACTAAGAGCACCGAAGAAACTTAAGCCGTAGCTCTTCGAAACTTACACGACGTTCATCTAACTTTATTCCCATTCGAAGTCGAAACTTCATCAGGAATCGTAATCCGAGCAGGCATTTAGTAAAGTACGTTTTTTTTCTTTAAGTATAAGTAAATAGAGCACTGAACCGATGGTCGAGGGCACTCGACTTGACGTTTACGACTCAATTCCAAGGCAGAGGCCGCCGTCAAAACGGGTGTGTACTATTACTAGTTTAATGAGAACTACCCTTCCTCTCGCCCAAAATACAGTAATCAAATATAAACGGACTCTTAACGTGAGTTCAGAGCTCTTTTCTTACTGGTTTTTAGTTATTTCAATAGCTCTACTGACAGGGCGAGTCCACGCGCATTATTACAAGCTGTCAAGTTGCGTTATCTCTACCACAAGTACGTGTTATAGGAATGTCTCTCCCACGGTTGGCTGCTTGTAAACATGGAATAACGCCTAACATTTCATTGTAGCCGTTACGCACGAATTCTAACATTCCTAATTTACTAATATATTTTATTAAAATAAGAATGTTACAGTTCTTGTTTATATTAATTTTTGGAAATGAATAGGTACCTTAGTGAAGTAAATATGATTTTATTTGTGAAGCGCACTAATTATTTATGTAAATTATTTTCACTAGCATTGCATTGTTTTTAGTAGTCAAATGATTGTGATTTTTTTTTATTTAGCTTCATCCGTCTTTCATTCAACCTATCTGTCAGTGTCTGCTCATTCGTATTATGACAATCGTTTTATCCAGAGACTAGAAGGACTAAAGTAAGACATTGCAATTTAACCCTTCCGTTACTACGTATTGTTTAAGATGTAATCCTGAAGGAAAAATAAAAAAAAATCGAATAAAATATGCAATTACAATATATTAAAATACAGAAATTTTAAATACAGCATCTTGCCAGTTTCAGATATATTATAAGAAATAGCCGACCAACTTAAGACTATCACAATAGGCCTGAAATAATCTGTTCCGAAAAATCGTAAAAAAAAACTTTGTACACTACGACTTCCGCCTACGAATGATAAACTGTACAACAATAAACTGACGTATGGCTATTGAAACTATTACAGAACAATTTATATATTACCTAGTAATATATAATTAATCTTCTAGTTTTCAGTTACATCAAACTCTAGAAAACATACTACTAACATTTCACTTACTAACATTTTGATTAACTACGCATGTGTGTTGGAGATGGACCAATTTTTAAACCACGCATATGAATCATACTTTATATTCATGATACGAAACAAATTTATTATGTGTATATACGAATGTTTGTATTATATAACGAGATATTTACAATAACATTGAGGGAGTGGGAGGCGGTCCGAACAAAGGTTAATGGCGCGAAAACTGACTGGATCATATCCTGGGTTTACGACACGAAGTAAACGGCCGATTCATTTGCAATTCTAACTGCGACTTACTCGTAGCGACCGACGTATCGACGCGACGAAACAACAAGATGAAGATTTTAGGTTTATCTATCTATTTGTATACCTCATTCCTAATCCCTTAGTATCCAACCAATAATAGTTCTCCAGAGTGTAGTGCTACAACTGTACTTACCACTACACTCTAGAGAACCAAACATTTAATTAGTAAATAAGACAGAAAGAATCATATTACAATCACAATCTTCTGATTATTTCTTATTAGCTGTATGCGTGTCTTTGCCCGCGTGGTTTTTTGGTTTCTGAAGTTACATGTAGCAATCACAATTATTTATACGAAAGTAACAAGTAAAAGTAACAATATATATATATATATATCTACATATAACCGAAATACTATCCCGGCAAATAATGCTAGAATAAAAAGTCCTCGCATTTTTGCTTGTTAAAATTTTATTTTGTCAATTTGTGTTGTTTGTAATTTTTTATATAGATAGCGTCTACATATCAAATCGCTGTAATGTTTGTAATATATAAAAATTAATGATAGCCTAAGAACTATTATATTCTACAAATGCGAGTCAATCTCAGTTTCGTGCGTTCCTAAGTTTGGTTGTAAAGGTGTTTTTAAAGAACTAGTCTTCTTTGGCTTCAGTAAGATCTTTATGTCAGGAGACCACTATTTTTGTTTCAAGCTTCTTAATTAGGTATTGTAAAGAATTTTTGGTACCAATAGAATGTCAATTTTAAACAACATTATTTGCCTCGCGTATGTCGTATAGGTAGGAGATGTAGAACACGATATAGTGGCGATTTTCCGATATAGCGTTTTCCGCATGTAAATATAAGATTGACTAAGGCTATTATCGATAGGTTAGTTTAAAATATACTTTGAAAAGAAAAACGTATAAATGTGCGATTCTCAAATGTAAAATCACTAATAAGTTTGTTTATTATTAAATGAACGTGTTAGGTTTTGAATACAAACGTCAAGGGATATGTGAGCTAGTTGCGGTATATAAAACTCAGTTGAGTCCTTTAGATTGTTCCGAACAGCCAGTCTAGTGATAACTTAAGTAACTAACTTTATTTAATTAAATAATAGAGCTATGCTAGGCTTGACCGTACAACCTTCTCGGAAGTTATCTGCTTTTGACATATTCATTCATTATAAAGACTACCGTTCTGACCATAAGGAACAATTTATATGCTTTGAAACGTATTCATTTCTCCTCCCACCTCGCGAGGACAATCGCATTCCCAGCTCTCATTTTAGGCATCGATCGATTCGATCGTCGGTGGTCCCAGCCGTTTAGTATTCGATCCGTTCATAGGCCCGATGTTATCGGCAAGGACACATATTGTGATTCGTAACCGGCCCGGAATAGATCGACCCAACGATACAACGCTGGATTAAAATGTCCATAGAATTTCTATGCTGCCATTGCGTGAAAATGTTACATGAACGTTGCTCTTTATTGTTTTCAATACAGATGCAAATTTCTGTTGTTTGTACTACACTTGTACACGGGTTGTAAACAAAGGCACACGACTGAAATAAGGACAGTTTCTTTTTAAGTAGGAAGTGTATTAACTTCCCCAAGGTTTTATCGAGAATGCTTTGACTTTTATATGTATTTGACGTTCCCAAACATTCATTTCACTGAATGAATATGAAAATTATGTCTCTCATTACAATTCAAATTCATTACTATTGTTTCATAAATGATAAATTAAGTTTGTTAGCCAAATATTTTGCTTTCATGTTTAATTAATGTTATTTTGGATACATATACTGCTGCCTTAAATAAGTAGATACCTACGTTAGTTTAAGAAAGCTCAAATGTTCTGTTGGTGTACGGAATGTAAAGCTCAGAATACACTGGATAATTCGTCCTTAAACTTTTACGGCCAAACTAACTTGAGCTCAAATAGAGCGATCGCCTACGATAGGCTCTTAATCTACGAATGGCTGGTGTAACTCCCACTTCGAAAATTTCTCCTAATAGGGCGAGTTATGAAAATAATTTATATCAAAGTTGCTGTACCGTCAAATATTACGTGTGAGGTACAATTAAGCGTGCGTGTTCATAAAATTCAGATGACAGATGAAAAATACCTCAGACTTCCACGAAATGTTTCGTATGGTTCTTTTTTGCCGTCAGATTAAAACGTCGCTGGGAATATCACAATCGCAACATTGTAGTTACGTGCGTCGTTTAAATTTGCCATAAATTAAAGAATTGAATTAATGCAACAGGGGAGAACCAGGCCGAGACGCAGACACAGGTGTGTCATCCCATCGGCAGTGTCATTTCTTATCAGTTATAATAGATTTTATACCTTTTTTTAAAATTATAGTTTACATAAATATTTTTTCGTAATATGACATTTATTTTCATGAACGAAAGTTTTTAAAAGAGATTAGTTCTAATGGAAAACTGCTACTAATATTAATATATTTTTATTTATGTTAGTAATGACTTTCTTACTAAACTATTTTCACACTAGTAATATAATTAGTAATATGGAACACAAGTTTTAACTTGCGTTTTATTATATTTCGTATCAGTGGAATATTGGTAACAAAGGGGGTCATTATCTAACGTGAAGCTAACTGAATAATCTAAGTATGTTTTTGTAACAACCTACTTCATAAACACATTGCGTTTCAAAACTAATAACTTTTTCAAGAACTGTTATTTTTAATGCACAAACTTTACTTGCTTTTGTATTAGAATATTTTAGTATTAGGAACATATTTTTTTGTAATGTAAATGATTTGCTGATTATTTTTTAAACTTTTTGTTAAAAACACGTACATTTATAGCGGAAGGTGTAGGTATGGGAAAGTATTTTGTGCAGTTATATTTCCTACATACCTAGTTTTACATGGGTAACCTACTTAAATAATATACATACAAGAAGGGGTGAATATTTTTAAATTCAGTCAACGAAATGCAAGTTTAACAGAGACAAGTGTTCGTGCAATAAAGATGTAAATGAGTACGTGGCCGATTGCATGTTACAAAGGCACGTTTTGTCGTGAATGCATATATGCACTGTGTGCGACATCTACATGACAAACTGTCCTTATTCGGCCATTTTGAATCTTACCAACGATTACATTGTATTTTTGAGTTGTCTTTATTTTAATTATTTTTGACTAAATATCACGTGCTATATACTTACTAATACCCTTTTGATTATGTAATGATTTTGGGTTTTAGGTGAATAATAATTGAAGTAAATTTCAAGAACGCGAATTATTCTTCGCATTCGCATCGTATAGACGATAACAATCTATTCATACTGAGTAGTAGAATTTAGTTATGTTTACATTTCAAATATAAAATCTGTACTATATCAATTCGACAGAGATTAGAGAGTAATCTGCCACACCGTGTGTTTGCAAATTTCATGCCACTTTCTTCAAACCGCCTAATTGATACCAGCTAGTCTTAACTGCTATCTAATAAAACCGATAGCTTAAAGCTACATTATTCCACTCATAGATAGCTACCATCATGCTTGATTTGCATATTCGATAATCACTAACACGCGAAACAACAGCATTCAACTGCCTAAAGAATCCAGACAATGTTAAATTGGGATTTTAGGCAAAAGTCAAAGAAATATAAGCTTATTTAATAAAAAAATAAAGTAAATATTCAAACCTTAGAAGCATGTTCTTTGTGGCGTCGCCGCCTCACCTGTTAGTAAGGTCGACCGCGAGCGTAGCCGCGCCCGAACCTCACCCGCAACGAGCCTGAAACAAACACAATGAACTATATTTTAATTTACCTAATTAAATAACACCTTTTGTAAATACAAATAACAAATTTTAATTGAAAATCACTTTCAATAGTGCAGCGGAATAAATCACCGAATTGAAAACGGTAGGAGTTTTGTATTCATCACGTGTTTGTTTTACTATGTATTAATTAATCAAGACTAGACAGTGATATTTTCAAATAAAATTTGATTTGTTTAAGTCTAGTTAGGATTAAAAACTTTAGAAACTAACTAATTAAAACAAAATAGTTTTTGTATGTAGGTTACACATATCTGTATGTATCTATATCTTCATGCAAGGACCCTTGCGGGGTAGGCAAACACAACCGAGCGCCATAACACTCGGTCCTTACACACCTCGTTTGTTTATAGTTTTTGTTATTGTCTTTTAACCCGTTGAGGCCCAGACGGTTGAATTCCGCCATGCGCGTTATGGCAACAAGTATATAATGAGTCTCAATGAATTAAAACAAAATTGAAAAACGGAAGACTTTATGCAAAACCTGGTGTTTGTTTCGTTACTTCGTCTGTCTCACGCAATAGAAAAAATCATTTTCTATTTACCACATTTAGCCACCAAATATTTTTGAGGCAATTACTGATTTATTTGCTCTGTTGTCTAATACTTAACGAAATCAAAGATTACCATCCCAGGCGAATCGATGGGGATTTAGATTGTGCCGAACAATTCTAACATTTTATACGCGCAAAATCTATTTAAAGTATGCGTTCATTTAGGTATAATCAATAATTTTCACATTTATTTTTGAATTTAAGTTTTAAATAGATTTTCTGGTAGGTATTTTCATCTACCAAGTGATAACGCATGTAGTAAGTATGTGACAGTGTTTCTGGCTTAACTTCAACTTTCTTTGCTAAAATGGATGGTTATAAGTATCTATGTAATATGTTGTAATCCGGTAATTTGGCGAAAACTGCAGCCAAATAACAAGTATCTGGAACAAAAACAATTCTGATTTTCTTACATCGATTATGTGAGGTTATTAGTAATCTTATGAGGAGTTTCCGTATTAGTAGCGGCGTAGGCATCACGAGAGTGATAGTCTTTCTATTGTAAACGTTCATAGGCTATAGCGATTACTTTACATGAGGCGCGCAAATATGCCCCGTTATGTTCGTTTACATCTCGGCATTGTATAAATAGTACGAGAAAAAACTAAAACTAACAAGGTACCTAGGTACCTATCTTCAAAAAGTTTTTTGTTTGTATCTTCACATTAGTTTTCCGCTGGAGTTAATATTATTTGAGGGCTATAGATACGTAATTAAAATTAATAACTCCACTATGACGAGCTCGGTGACGCAGTGGTGAAACGCACTGTTACGCTACTTTGACACCAACGCTCGTGGGTTCGATTCCGACACAGTACAAACATTTGTGTGCATGAACATGTCTGTTTGTATTGGTCTGGGTATTTTCTATGTATAATAAGTATGTATTTACAAAAAAAAATGTATTTACGTACGTTTATCAGTTGTCTAGTACCCATATCACAAGCTTCGCTAACTTTGGGGCTAGTTGGCGCTGTGTAATTTGTCGGACAATATTTTTTTTATTTTATTTTTTTATTAATGTGATATAATGTTGACAACGCATATTTTCCTTTATAAGGGCATTAGCAATAGATCCCGCGTCAACTTCTGGCAACCTTTGTATTGGAAATATTGGAATTGTGACGTAAAATTAAAGCTGTCAAACTCGACACAGGAAATGCCTCGGGCAGCAGCTATAATATAGGTTATGAAATCGATCGACAATCCAAAATCATCTATATAACACGCAAGTTTACAGCAGCGAAGTCACGCGATCGCCAATAACCAATCACTACACAGCATGCATTGTGAGAATGATACCGTACTCAGTCAAAGAAGCGAGTGAGGTAAGTAAGGGGCCTGTCATGTAGCACTCGGTTTTCTCCAAGCGACTTGGCGTGATGCTGCTGTAGTAGTAGTGACTAAGCAAAATAACCGAAATAGTTACATGTATGTGTAATGTCGTTTATTACCTATATTGTTATACATATAGGTAACGTATGAAACAACAATGAGTAGTTGTCCACGCCTACGAGTTCCCTACATTGTAATTTTATTACATAAATCGTCACAATAAATTAAAGAAACACATTTTTTTTTATTTTACAGCGTAATAAAACAGAAAATCGAACAATCTATTCTTTTACCGACTACTATCCTTACGTTATCATTTACTTGTTAAAACAGTTTATTTACTGGAACGACACACTTTTTAAATGAAATAATTATTCCTTTGTTGGACTACATTGTAGAGTATGGACGTAAATTGTCGGACAAATTACACAGCGCCACCTAGCCCCAAAGTAAGCGAAGCTTGTGTTAGAAATAATCACTATTTATTTTTAATGACATGCAAGCAAAGTATTTTACAGTATTTTAGTTGACATTTACATAGGTACTAGTTTCCTTGGCTTATATATATTAGTTTGTAAAGAAAAATGACTGATTTGTTCCTATTTTAATTAATTAAATTAGGTTTTAGGTACTTACAAGAGGAAAAATTTTCATACTTATACTTTTATCTTCCCACAATGCTGTCTAATGTTTAATGTCTAATGTTTCTGTGTGTGTTGCTCATTATCTGTGTGCGACTATTTTTCTCTGCACCCTAACTTTCACTTTACCCATCTCCGGTAAGTATTGTTTTCTTTCAAAACGTCATGTTTAAGTTTTAAGTAGAAGATGATTCAAACCACTTTTGTCTCTCAAAAAATATAACATCTGTATATGTAAACAAAGATAATGGTATTTGAAAGACAAGAATCCAGAAGTAATGTAAGGATTACGGTTGATGATGAAGTGTTGGAACAAGTGGATGAGTTTGTACGAGTATATCTTGGATGCGCTTTCAGCAGGGATGGAAGGTACACCGCAGATGTGGAAAGACGAGTGAGTGCTGGGAACAGTGTGAATGGAGCGTTGGGAAAACTTCTTGGCAGCAAAAACCTGAGCCAGAAGGCACAACTTGCTATACACAATGCAGTGTTGGTCCCAACGCTAAATTTTGGAAGCGAGAGCTGGGTATGGCAGAAAGAGCATGAAAGTAGAATAAACGCGGTCGAAATGCGAACGCTGCGCAAAATTTGTGGCGTAAGGCTTGTAGACCGTATTCGCAATGATGATGTTAGAAACAGAGTTGGTCTGAAAGAGAGCGTAGGTGTTAAAATAAGAAGAGGCATGCTCCGTTGGTTCGGACATATAGAAAGAATGCAAGATGAAAGAATGACGAAACAGATATACAATACAAAAGTGGAAGGATGTAGGAGCCGGGGAAGGTCAAGACTTACCTACCATGACCAAATTGGTCGTGTTTTATCACAAGGCGATGTTAGGAGCCCTAGAAACCGGCGAGCGTGCATGAGAAGAGCAATGAATGTTAAAGAAGCGAGTGAGATATGTAAGGATCGAGTCACGTGGCGCTCGGTTCTCTCTGCCTACCCCGCAAGGGATTTGGCGTGAAGTTATAGATAGATAGATAGATCTATGTATGTGTTGATCCAAAAGAAAATGTATTTTTTTCCAAACAGGTGCAGCCGTTATGCCCAAATAAGCATTTTCTCATCTATTAGGTGGAAATATAATAACGAAGCTTTATATTTAAACAAATATACTAAATATAATATAATAAATATAATACACCAATTAAATTGTAAACTTATCTATATTAAATCAATTATTGTCAAATACTTTAATTGAACATTTAAAATACTAACCACATCATTAACAAAACCAGAACAAAAAATTAAAAATAGCAACTTATTTATCGTAATTTCAGTTTTGCGTCGTAATGATTAAAACAGCAATACTATGATTAATAATATGAGCAATACAATAATATGATTATAGCAAAATACTACAATAATCCATATTAATCCACAACGAACTCTTTTCATTATGCCAATATTTTCACAAATATTGTTAATATTCTCTTACACGGTGTAATAAATATATTTTCATGAGGTTAAAAAAACTAAATAGTACATATTCCGTTAACTTTTTGATCGTTCAAAACACTTTCTTTTAAAAAATAACCGAGCAGTTTTCTTATTACGAAAAAGGAACGCATTTGTTCTTCAAGCTTTTTTACTTTCTCCACGTAACCTCCATTAATGAAGAAGGGACGAGGGCGTGCCCTTGTCTAAGAGCTCGAGCAAATCTCAGCAATAAATGCCCACAAGCGCAAAATTCATTTTTATCGTTTGTACTACTTAAGGAATAAGATTGAAAACTGTTCCCGATTTTCTCCGATAATTTGTCCCCATATTTTTTTTCTCCGACCGACGCTATAAAATATTTACGTTGTTCGAATGAATTCTCAAGTGGATTTGGGCGTTCGGAGCTCCAGTACTAATTCATTTTCATGAATACACGATATTATTATTCATTATTCTCGTCATAAATACGTTTGATATAAAATTTGGTATTCTGTTGAACAGCAATAGCGATTGCTTGTGATTTTGTTAATCTATCTCACTCGTCAAAGGTGCATTTAATTTACGAGTAGTGCTTACCGATTTACTTTTTGTCTATATCCACCATCAAATATTCGGAACATTAAATAATTTAGAACTGCTCAACAAAAAAGGCTTTATTTAAAGACGCGTTTCTTGGTTTGTTTCAAATTATCTAAAGTGTAAAATACCGTCTGTGTATATATAAGTATGGTATATCTTTGATTTAAAAAAAATATTCACATATCGGAATTTACTTTGTTTATTATACTTGTACTCTGAAGTTAAAAATATTCTAAATTCCTTTGTAAGTTAATCAGTCAGTTAATGGTAATCATAAAAAAGCTGTTGATTGGGAGTTGTATTCGCATACCGACATTTCTATACACTTCTTGGAAATATAAACAGATATTAGGTTATACATTTACCACTTCAAAAATAAAATGTTAACAAAAATAGTAATAATATTTTGACAATATCCCATCTCTATCGTGTGATAAACAGCCGACTTATTTACATACATACTTGGATAATCATAACTTGATACGCGACAGTCAATACGGCTTCCGTCACAGTGATCTTCTAATGTATCTTACACACCCATGGTCTTTGACCATTGAGAATCAAGGCGTGGCACTAGTCTAGATATGGGGAAAGTGATATATCGAGTCTAGTACAGAGCCTTTTTATAGAGATGCCATTGCACAGGTTGCTGCTAATGACATGTTGTAAATTAATTGCTATGTAAATGATAGCACCCGAAACATTTATTATATATAGTGCTAATATTCCAACGTGCGACCAACTTATATCTAAAATACAGGATACCTTAACAATAAAGTATCCAACTGGGAGTGATTGAACATAGTCCAGTTCAATCCCATCAAGTTACAAGTCAGAACATGCTTCTTACCATCGCCAGGAGCATTTTAATTATTGGTATTGAGATCTATAACGACGTTCAGTTTCAAAATATCCTGGAGGAAAAGGTAAAGCTGGCGTCTAAAAAACTTGACGCGCTGAACTTCAAGTCAAGACAAAGTCTCAAGTTAGACAGTACCTGCAGTACTGTAGTCAAATATGTAGGGAAGCACCCGCATACCAACCAGGACCTTCTGATTCGGTTTAGTTACGGGCGTTGAGAATTATCTACGATTACAGTTTACAAACGGCGTTAGGCCCATGAATTTAAAGAGACTACGGCTTCCTTTTACAACTGCACCGTTTGTTGTCGGCGGGCAATTCATTCTTACATACTAGAACTACAGTCATTTATATCCTATAATTATACGGGTTTTTCGCTTCACAAACTTCAGCGATATACCCAATATTTTTAACCATAAATCGAAAATTACACGGAATGAACCGGAAAAAAGATAAATGGATCAGGTGTATTCTGTTTTTTTTTTTTTTTCCATCTCTGCTAAAACAGAGTTTGTTTTATTCCTCACTTCAACAAGAACAGGGTGTGAATGTCCCCCCCCCCCCTCCCCTATTTCAACTCAAATTTCATTTGCAAAAAATGTATAAATTAATTTAGTATCTTTGCGACGGAAGATAACCTGACCGTAAGATATTGTCATTACTGCGTCACTTAAATTTGTCTTATTACAATATCAAGCAGGTAATCCAGGTAATAAATGCAAAAATGGAGTCCGTGCATCGCGCTCATATTCTAAGAAGTGCAATATCAGCGATCTTTCTGACTGCAGCCAGTCGTTACTCGGCGGATGCACTTTCAGATACGTTGCATACAAGCCGAGCCGCCTACATAACTTGAGCGGTATAATGAGAGAGGTTACGTCGCTGGGTAGATATGTACTGCGCTGTCATATATGTTAAGACGTTAGTTTATGTGACGGCGGTAAGTTTTCTTACTCGAACTCTAACGGACTTCACGAGGATATTTAGTGATGGATTGTTGAGACACGTATAAGCAGCGTTCATGTACACGAACACGTAGTACGTATTGAATGTTAGTACCTATAATTAATTAGCAATACACGATTTGTCCGAAGCACGTTTAAGAAAGAAGATTCTGTTTTAGCAGAGATGGAAAACACATCGCTGATGTGGAGAGCGTAATGAATGCTGGTAATGGTATGTATTCGGAAAACTTCTTTGCAAAAAAAACTTGAGCGCGGAGGTTCAGGACGCCATTGTGTATCAGAATCATTTATTCACAAGATATGTATACAATTAAATCTTTCATATATATACGCGGTGTATCCTAACGCTAACGTATAGAATCGAAGTGTTGAGAGTATGAAAGTAGAATAAACGCGCTCGGTCTGACCTAAGCTTAATTGGTAGACTGAACGGACGTAGGAGATTTTTTGTGCTATGTAAGATTTTGTATGAAACAGAAATACAGTCAGTTTCAGAGGAGATCTTTTCCTTTTTATATAACGTCAGGAAACATACAAGCATATAGCCCACATGATGTAAAGCGGTTACCGTAGCCATTAAGTATCACCCGCGCGATGCGACCTCTGCTGCTAACACAGCAACCTCTTAGAAACTTACAGGTAACCTCACTAACACGCAGCAACACAACAGCCCTCTAGGGAGGGAACACCAAGAGAGGGGTAGTTGAAGAAAATACCTCCGAGCGCAGCCGGCGACGCCGCGCACCGCCGCCAGTCCGCCCGTGACGACGGCTGATGCAACTCAGCCGAAACGTCGGGAAATACAAAGGTAATATTTTTACTTAAATCACGCGTTAAGTCCCGCATTATATAAATTTATGTAATTATGCAACGCGAACTTTTAGAAACTTACAACCCTCTAAGGAGTTGTTAGTTTTCTGTGAGGTGGAGGTACTTCCCTAGCCGAGCTGCTTTGATGCTTCCTACCTCTTCTCAAAACATCCAGACCAAGACAAACAGACATGTTCATGCACACAAATGTTTGTCCTGTGTGGGAATCGAACCCGCTAAGATAAATGGAAGTATGCACAATTATAGTACAAACAATGTGTGAGATCTTTTTCTTAGTCATGGCATATTATGCTATTGACGGCCGGACGACAGATGTGTAGGTCTCTTGATTTTGGCTACGTTGTATGCAAGCAGGTAGCTGTTCAATGAAATTAGTATAAGTGATTTAATTTACCTTCATACCTGGCTATCTGCCTTCTTGCCTGCATATAAGTGCGTTTGCGGGCTGCGTGCAGTGTATTGATTGGGCATCACAAAAAGAAATACAGACTACAAATATGCGACGTCAAAGAGACAACGGCATGTAAACGACCTGTACTATCACATTTTGGTTTTTTTTTTGAAAATTCAACTACCGATCTTGAAAAAACTGAGATCCCCTCTTGCTTCTCTGTAATAGCAGTATTTTCGTCTATTTTTATTGTATCGTCAAGCTGTAACTAAACACGATAGAACCGTACTAGTAAACTCGCTCGTAATACTACGAGTACAACACCTCGGGAGTCGTTATTTGCCTACGATCTTCGGTAACGTAGAGCTTCTTCCCCAGTTATGGTGCGTAATAAATATTGCTGTGCCCCACCTCTTCCCTATAATACCATACTTTCTACGAGTTATCCTATTATTACGACTCAGTTATCATATTGTTACTTTCATAAATTTACGTCCTTAAAATTGTTTACATAGGGCTCTATCTATATTACGGTTCTTGCAACTACAGCATTTTATGGGTGGCATATAAAATGCAGAGTTATGCCAATGAGCAAACTCTCCCACGTTTCGTCTGGCAACCCTGAGCTACGCCATTTAGCATGTTCAAAAAGTGCATTTTATGTACGTCCTATTACCTACCTACATATGCGTGCATGTGCAACTTTATAGAGTTGAATATCATATTTAGGGGGCGGGATGACTACATCTCTTTGTTTCACTGGCTTTATGTCTCGGTTTATGCGAGGTCGCTATACGTAATGTGTCATAGAGGTATTAAGGCAAAGACACATTGCCTACCTTTTTGTTAAATACAAAAACGGTTCATGCATTATTTTCTGTTCATGGCCATAAACTTTACAAAAATATGACATAAACAATACCTTGGTAGCTATATAGACAGGCAGGATACGGTTATGGGAGTTGTATTAAATATTATTATTTAAGATATTATACAGCGAAGATTTAGGTAGAAGTACAAAACGATATATTTTCTCGTTTTCGTCTAAAAATATCGCCGTAAACGGAATTTAATAGAAATAATTTTGTGACAAATACATTGTTTGGGTAGTTTCACTATAAATATATTTTAATCTTAGATGGTTATATAGCATCAAAATTTGTTTATTAGTTATTAGCATAGGTACTCTACTAGAGAAAAGTATACTATATATACACAGAACGTTTCTTTATTAATTTATGGAGCATTATTTGTCTCGCCTAATAACAGAACTGACTAAAATTTGATAAAATAGCAGCGTGTAGGTACTTTTATGGCACCGAGCAGCCATTATATTTATGATGTTATTTATCTATTTTTCTTGGTATATAGTAGTTAAAAAGTTTGTACTTGCATTTATAAGTTATTTTTGATTTCATGTCATCTTTAAATTTAAGAAGCATTGTCTAAAACTTTTGCAACTTTCGAAGGGAACTTATAAAGATAAAGAATTATCAAAATGTATTCTCAGATATTTTAATTGATCGCTGGTGTACCATCAAACATAATGCGCGGAATATCAACCCTGTCATTGTTTGATATACGACGACGACCGTGGCTTGGTTTTGAACCCTTGGGCATGCCGGCAGTAGTCGAGCCCAAGAAGAGATAATATCCTCAATACGCGCTCGTTGCAGGTAGTGTAACATTAAAATGCGTACTGAGTAAGTAAATTATTGTGTTTTGGTATAACAGACCATTACACATTGTACAGTGTAGTCTTGAAGGAAATAACTTATGTTTATTATATTATATAACCCGACTTTTCATAGTAAATTAATTCACTGCTACGGTCGGGGTAAAGTAGAACGCGGAACTCTCATTGGCTAGTTCTCGGATTAACATCACGTCAATTATGAGCGTATTGGTTAAAGCATACTACCCATTGGTACGTAGGCTAGAATCGCTAATACATTTAGGTGCTAAAACACCACATTTTGGTGGGTGACGTCCACTTCATGCGCCGTCAAGATTTATGGTTAACGGTGGTACTAATTACCTACGATTGATTTCTCGGTAGTAACTTCAATACATTTAAATCACCGGTTTAAATTAGGATTAAAGTAAAATAAAAGATTGCTAAGTACTCTACCCTAAAATGTAGTAAATAAAATAAAATCAATGTGTTGCCAGCCCTTGTATAGACTGTAAGTAATGCAATATGAGATAAACCAGATAACACACGAGGGGGCACGCCACAATGATTCAATATAATCCGCTCCGACATATGTCGTCCGAAGACTTACGCCGTCTTATATTAAACGGAATTATTTTGGAAAAACAATATCGTGACCAAGCATGGGGAATGCTATAAAGATGTTGCCACGAATATCAATTTTGTTTTCAGCCAACTGTCTAGGTATTGACGATTTATTATTGTATCAATTTTTTTAATACATAAATATTGTTATATGTCAAGTTTTAAATACAATTATAGGCAAAGTGTATATGCCTGATTTATAAAAATATTAATCCTTCTCCTATCACGCATCTCACCTTAGCACGAAAACAGATAAGTAGCTACGTGTAACTACTATGACTTATGGCGTATTTGTCTGTTTATACAGTTAACTAACAATTAAAATATTTATCAAAAAAAGTTTACAATTCAGAGTACATTGATAAGTAATAAAAGTACCGACTTTATCGACTCTTGTCTTCTTGTTTACACACAGTTAAATGATTTAAATGAAAAGTAATTATGAACCATCACGATAATATCGTGCTGAAATTGCCGTGGCAGCTCTTTTCGCGTAGAAAACTAAAAAGAAAATCTGCGTATACAAAGAGATATATTGGATGAAAATGATGCTATGTATTTTCTTCGTCTTAGCGTTATCCCGTTTCCTAATCCATTAGGATTGGCGGGCTCCGCTACCTAAGCCTAAGGATTTGGCGAAGATACTGATTTTTACATGGAGCAACAGCCGTCAGTCCTCCACAACCCACAGGGAAAACTATATCGTTCTTAGGTAAGTTCACACGTCTTTCGAAATATAATCTCTAAAATATAGTCTTGGACATGCAGGTTTTCCTTCACCGCCAAGCAAGTGATAATTACAAATATGTACATTAATATATAATCATGACAAGCCAGGATTCGAACCGTGGATCATTTGATCACTAGGCCGGTCCTTTATCCACTGGGTTATCTCTGTTCCCATGGTGCTACGTATTTTATCGTACAAAAATCCTCACGATTTTTGCTCCTGGATAAACCAGTAGGTACGTTTCATGAAATCGCGTATAATCCCATTTATCTCGACGAATGATGACGTATTCACATAAGACTCGGATATCTTTAGGGGAGGATATGTCTTTCGAAGAGTTAAGCGACGTAATCTTTTTCTTTAGACGCTGAGAAATCATGACGAGGATAAATTCTGCCTGAGCGGATACCTTTCTTTGCCCGTCGACACGTAAGGATTTCAATTTACATGTAATATAATCGATTGAGCAGAATGTATGGAATTGTGATTAAGTCTGGTTGATAATATAAACTATACAGACACCAAACTTGTGTATAACAGATAGTTTCAGGCCCCCGAACTACGTTACTATAGTGAAACTACTGAATCGGATATTCTTAGCATTTTCGCTATAAACGAATATAACGATAAGTTTATTTATGATAGGTAATTATGATTCTTTATGTAGGTAAATCGTACGCAGCCTAAGGGGACTTACATTTTAATTAATGTTGCTCGCGCGGTTACCACGTGCGCAGCTAACACAGTAACTCCTCAACCTTACTAGTAACCTGACTCACTCGCAGGATTACAACAACTCTTCAGTGACTTCTTATATGCCTGTGGTATTTTATGAGACGGAAGATTTACCCAGTCTTTATGCTTGGATTTTATGACCCATCACATAATTAATTTTATTCAATTCGTAATATATCTTATCACCATAATTATAATTGTGAACTTTTATCTAGAATCATATTTATCTTTATTTTCGAGTCAGAAAAATGAGTGAGAAGATATCACAATGGTGATTTTTTTATTCACAATGTCGATTTATTCAGTTCGATAGGTTCAGGAAAAAAATAAAAAGTAGTGTGACTTGGTAATAAAAATTTAAACCACCAAGCAGTAGTATTATTTATAGGGCGGCACTACCGTAATCGTAAGCTCTAGTCGAGTGCTATTGTTTTGACTAGGGACGTGCCTTACATACACACACAGCAAGAACCAATTTTGGAACCCAACAGACACCCGACTCTACAAAACCAACTACATGTATGAAAACGGACATTGTCGACAATTATGCCACCAATCTATCTTAATTTTTATAGGTATAATCAACATTATCAAATTTAAATATTCAAAGTTAGTATTTAATTTTGATAATGTTGATTATAAAAATTAAATCTAAATGATTTCTCTATATCGTATTTAATGTTGAGTTTTAAAGGTCCTTTGGTATTGTAAGCGCGAGTAGACCAAGGTAGGTAACTAGTTACCTTGAGGTGATATTCAGTAGGTATAAAAAAAAAATTGCCATCATAAAATATTTCTATATATCTATGTATTCTACACTGACGTGATATTTAAGGATTATATTAAGATTAAACAAAGTTTCGTTCATCTTGATATTTCGTTTTAATTCAAGTTTAGTGCATAAACAAGATGTGTATATTGAATTTACGGCTGTTTACACTGCTATGTAAATAATACCTATGTCGGATACCTACATATGTTTATACATACCGCGTTGTTTGTTACATCTGGGCTGAAAATTATTTTAGCCCGGTCCTAATTCTGGTACATTTGCGATGAGCTTAACAAGAACGGGCGCGCGGCGCGCTTTTCATCTTTGAAGCGCAACATTTACATTTTCGTCTCATTTATTTGCTATTTCGGGCCAAGCTCTCCCTCCGCGTACCACCACCACCCCTCCCACGCCCTCGCTCCAATGAATAAGTCTCGGCGTGCGTCAGGCGAGAGTAAAACGAAATTGGGAAGGAACGCTCTATAAAGTCTAATTAAGTTTGAAGTGAATGCACAAATGTAAGGAAATATAAAAAGGTCCGTAAGAAAAGAGAATTTATTTTGTGGCGCCCCATTTTTTTCTCGTAATTCCAGCAGTCATTTGCACCTACATTAAATGGAATATAGTCACAATCTCAACTGATGCTTTAACTATTCTAATGTACCCGTGATCGGATAAATACAAAGTGCTCACATTGAAACAAGCAATAAACCAGACAAAATTCTTATAAATAATCATAAATCAGGGTAAAAGAAACGTAAATCAAACCAACAAAATTCTGTCGACGCTTCAGTAAAAGAGGAAGCAAGATAGCGCATGATCAGAATGTAATCGCGTAATTCCGGCTTTTATTAAGATATTTTACGAAGAAAAAGCCGTCACGTTGTTATTCAGGGGCCGTTTCGTATAAAAATAATGCGTCCCTTAACGCCAACCTTTTGTTTTGGGGCGACCCCGCCACAATAGAAGTGATATCGTGCCTCCCTCATACTTGTCATTCGCGGCTTGCATTTAGCAGGATGCAACCGCTCTCCGTGATTGAACTTTAAATATAGAACAGAAAAAAGCTTTTATGTGAAAAGCACACGACAACTATGTGTTTTATATAAATAGACGGCTCTCAATGCTAAATTATATCAAGTCTTAGGAATAAGTGAGACATTGTCCTTAATTCACTTTTATCTATAAAGAGGAGAGTTATTACATAAACAGACTATGTATGTTTGTTCTTCTGTAACGGTATTCCTCATAAACTATTAGTTGTAATAATAAATAAGGTATCATTAGAGGTGTTATGAGGGTCCACTGGTTATGGGCTTCATGTTATGGCTGGCAAAAGTAGTACCCAATAAAAAAAAATTCAAAAAATATCGTCTTTAGTTTTTAATAACGTCTTAAGAGCACATTAAAATATTACTTATACATAATTACAAAAAAAAATGCGACCAAATCATAAGTAATTAGGCCTTTCTAAGAAAGTTATTTTACAAACTGTTTATAAAATCCCCTACCTACCGCAAAATAAATTAAGTAAAATATAAAGTTAAAAGGTAAAACTAAATTCTCACTGCAATGAATTTCATGCGAATAATTTTCGTACACGAAAACATCACCGAAACGTGTAAAAACCTCACCGAAATAAACACGTTACTGTGTTGTTTAATTTGTAACTTTATTTCGTATTCATTATTTGTTGTAACAGTTACAGTAATATATAATCTGTGAAAACCTCTCTATCTATTACGGTTCAATAGATAGACAGTGAAGCTTTAGCAGGAGGGGTTTTTATACCACAAAGATGGCAATCAAGCATGCGGCCTGCCTGATGGTAAACAATCAGCGTAGCCTATGGACATTTGCAACACCAGGGGTGTCACTCATGCGTTGCCGACCCTCTAAAATCCTCATCACGCATTTCTTGAAAAATTCCATGCTGTAATACCTTGGAAAAACCTCGGCTGGGAGCTCATTCCACAGCTTGAGAGTTCTCGGAAGAAAACTTCTCTGGAACCGCACAGTACGCGATCATTGCGGTTCCAGCGTGTGAAGGTGAACTCCACGCCGTCGGCGAACAGTGCGGTTATAAAAAGTAACTGTCGGCATCATTTCGAACAATTCTTCGGAACACAACCCGTTGTACAATCGGTAGAATACACAAAGGGAGGCAAAATCTCTCCTTAAACTTAAGGGTTCAATACCGTGTGTAAGCTTAGGATTGTCGACAATTCTCACAGCTCGTCTCTAAATCGAAGCACATGGTCCAAGCTGGTATCTAGGTGCCCCCGCCCAAAGGTGACTGCAGTACTCCAAGTGTGGTAAGTACTTCTAAATTGGATACCTACACATTTAGTAGGCAGTGCCGTGTAGCGTTAACTGTACAAAACTGATTTTTATTTTAATCATAATATGTAATTATATCTATTTTTTTCTATATAATCTTATGTCATATAGTTCTTTGTCATTTATAATAAAAACGTATACCTATGTACTATTTTAGTAGGAATTTTAGTCGAAGGTGGGGTTTTAGTAATAATCTTTATATTCCTACACGATAAAGTTTTTACTATAACACCTACATCAAATAGTTCAGTAGGTCACTACTGATTGACGTTAAGTCAAATATCTACACAATCAAACAAATATCAGGTAAAAAAATCGTAAGTAGGTATATCGACGTAAGGACAGTCCTTGTTATGCTTGATTTGCGGTAAACTGTGTCTATGAAACTTTATTAATGTAGGACATGGTTTCTGTATTAAATTGTCAGTAACAAATTTTAAGCCTAATTTACATATATATATTAATGTACAGAAATGTTCTTGGATATTATTAAATCAAACAAAGCCAACTGATCATGAGGACTGACTTTTAGATTTCAAACTTGGAAAATATAGATTTTGCAGTTAGAAGCGGTCCAAAGCCAGCTTAGTGTGTAGAACTCCAAGGTTCGTATGTTCGAATATATGTATTAAAAGTTCGATTTTAGTAATCATTAAATTCGGCTTGAATTTTCAGCTTAGTCCAGGTTAACGTATCATTTTTTTAGAATATAATCTACCAACGTACCTAAAACAAGTGCAGTAAGCGGCTACCTCCGTTTTACGGGCACGGATCTGTCAGATTTCGATAGAAAAGCGAGCTGAGCCGAAACGCCCCCGAATATAAATCGCCTTGTTATATTTTCCGGGACATTGGCATTCATGGAGTTTGGGCCGACGGGCGGCATGTTACACAAATACTTACATGAACTGGGTTACGTAATAATATACCAGGATATATATATATACAGTCTTCATAGTTATTCAAAAACGTCTACCTACTAAAACAAAATAAAATTATAACACGACCCATGGCAAATATTGTTTTTCCCAATTATTTCTTTTCAAAAATAATATTTGTTGTGGACTTGAAATACAATATAAAAGCCAAAACCACGTTTTTTTAATGATATCGCACGTATCACTTGAAACTTACCAGACCAATTTGAATCAACTTTGATATGTTGAGTTTATATGTTACGTTAATATTTGTAAAGAAATATATATAATTGTCGTTTCTTTTATTTATGGGGTATTAAGATCAATCTCACCTCTTTTAGCCTTGTTGAAATACTATACACTAATCATCGTATAAATATTTATTTATAGTATCACTGGTGAAATAAGCATACAAACACAGTCACGTTATTTTTAAATATACAAGGTTGTTATAACCTGGATACTGACTACTAGAAACCACCTCAAGAACTTCAAGCAAATGTCTGAGCGTTCACGAAAGAACTCTACAAGCCGCATATGTAAATTATAAAATCTCACTTTTTATCTTAAAACTGCTTTGTATTCTTCTTAGTAAATTTAAGACAGTAAATGGAATTCAAATATGTAGCGCGAACCAATTTGAGGGCACAGCTAGTTGCTCTTGATTCACCATAGTATGTTCACATCAGTAAATGTTGTTTCGATTTCATACGATCACATTTTAAACCAAAAGTTTCAACAATATCTATTTAGTTCTCAACATTATGTTGCATTGCTTTATTTACAACATTGTTTCAAATTAAACATGAATCGTTCTGCTTCGAGTTTCAATTTAGTCACGCTATTATTTTACGAAATATATGAAATATCTCATAAAACTCTGAGGGCTGTATAATATGCATCGAAATATTCCCCTAAGGGTTTTAAAAGGCCCTCTTCTGTTCATCTTCTGTCTAATTATAATGAAAAGAAAAGTAAGTATTGTAATAATGGTCTAAATATTCTGTCTGGACAGTTCTATAAATATACTGACGAGGCAAAAATGCATTCGTGGTGGTGTATCAATCGCTCAGAAATATCCTTTAAGTGACTGAAGTTTAAAGTGCATTTTACTGTATTTCACATTGATTTTTGTACTGTTGAAAATCTCCCATTAACAAGCGCAAAAAATATGTTTGAAGAAAATTTTATGATTTAAGTAGTTAAATGTTTTTCAACCACAAACCGCAACATAACTACGAGTATCACACAATTTAATACCAAATAGAGAATTGCACAGGATATAGGAGAGAAAATAAAAATGTGCAGATCAGTTTCTTCTCAATTAACAGCTTATTATTTAGAGATTATATATACTAGCACATAGAGAATTTTAAGTATACTGTAGACTTTACCATTCGCTTGTAATACTTATTTTCCCTACCGTGTTTCGGAGAGACTGTTCGAAGGTACAACGCCACAGTTTCTTCTCATGCCTTTTGTAGGGCGTGATCCAATTCTTTACGGGCTACTACGTTTCTTTTTAAGTACTTAAGCTTCTGCTATAGTAATACTGGTTTAAAATGCCGAGCAGTATTCTACAAAGGTAGGTAGAGATAAAAGGTTCGATATTGGTAGACATGTGCCCAGAATACAAAGTACCGCTAAATGAGAAGGCCACATGTGTGGACTACACGAAATCTTCCATATACCCATTGGTTATACGTGTACAGTTTATAAATAAAAATAGTTCTATCTTACTTAGTATGTGACCTTTTCATTGTTTCGAACATAATACGAGCAAAAAGAACGATAAATTATTAATAAGAGCAACAAGACTAAGCATTGATACTTATCGGCAAGACGCATCACGTGCAGATCGAATTACCTTAGCTCTTAAGATAATACTGAGTCAGTCGCGCGTGAAAATAGTCGAAATCTTCACGAGTCTGACATTTAATGCACGAGTCTGATAGTTAGCTGTATAGTTAAGGTTTGTTAATTGTTACTTTCACTTAAGAAAAGTCGATAGTTATAGATTATTTTTAAAATATTTATTTCAGTTATACTACTTTTCGCACGTTAGAGAACAATTATGGGAGTGAATTTTTACGACATCAACTATATATGATATTTGGTTGCACACTGACTCTTAAATCGACACCAGAAAGTTGGTTATCATTTTGTTTACAAACGCAAAGTAGAAAGGTTGCAATACATTTAGTATCGCTTGCAAGATGCCATCCCTGTTGATAAACTCACTCACTCGCAGAAATACAACAACCCTCCAGAGTGTTGTTATTTCTCCGCAGTTTTCTGTGAGGTAGAGGTACTTCCCCAGATGAGCTCCTTTGTTGTGCTCTACATAACACATAAATCGTAATCTTCACAAAATTTACATGTAATTGTTTCAAGATCCACCTCAATGGAATACACTTTAAAGTAAACAAATCGATTGAGCTGTTTTCGTGAAATCAGTGCACATACATTTAAAAACAAACGAGATGAACACAGAAACTTCTCCTTTTTGAAAGTCAGTTAAAACTACAATTTAACTTGGTTACAGCAAGGTAAGTATCGGTGTTTGTTTGATTACGCACTAGTAGTAAATGGCGTCTAGTTTCTACCAGTGCCAGCTGCGACGTAAGTCTATAAATCTTCCATCTCAAACTTTAGACATCTATTTACGAAACTTACGAATAACTATAAACCGTCTCTACCAAAGAACCGCTTGGGAGTTGTCTGAAAACGCTATTTTTAGCTGTAGGAAACGCCAGCTAATGTGAAACATTTTTTAACTATTCTGTTAGTACTACATTTCAAATATCATCTTCTATCCTATTTTTTTAATATCTAGCATAAATACCTTAGTTGCTCAGTACCTACTTGTGATTTTTAATTGATGTAGTCGGCCAATTGTAATTGTATGTTATATGTTATTACATTATTTAGTAGCCATATTATTAGAAATAATTAAACTCTACTTATCTACAACAATATATAAACGTTACAGTAACTTTCTTTTGTCGTGTGAGTGATATGTTTGGTACTTTTTACGACTAAACTGAACGGATTTGAAGTGAAATGTGGTAATGAAAGAGTTTGAAACATGTACGAGACAAGGACATGTGCTTGTTAAGGCGATAACAGAATTATCATATACACAAAACCGTAGGCATAAACGAGTATAGGTAATAAAAAAAGGTATGCTAAGTTTGAAGCGTTTGATATTATATATGAGGTATATGAATAATAAATTATGGCGGAGTCGGGATATGGCAGCAGGCCAAAATTTTAGAATTGTTATCTACGAGTATTTGTCTGTCTCTCTGCTCGTTTGTCTATCAGTTTGTTTGACTTATTATCCAGTCATATGTCGGTTTAGAGATTACAGTAATGATTTTATTAACTATTCGTTATAATATAGTTAATAATCTGACTTAGATATTAGACTAAACAAAGTTTATATTACCTCTCTATAGATACTATCTTACCCATACTACGTGGAGATCACATTTTCGTATATATTTTGTCAAAGTTTTAATTTGATTGCCATTCATCTGTTGTTCATCTATATTATAAGTTCATAGTTAAATTCAGCACTACTTGGCACTCGACAATCTAGGCGGGAAAGGTGAATTTTCCATTGCAACTGAAACTGAACAATTTCTAAATATTTTTCAAATCTGGGAATTGTACATCTAACTGGTCTTAAATATATATACGTTAGTACCAGGAAAATGAAAAATAAGAAAGTAGTAGGCAGCTCTGAGCTCCGAGAGTTACTTTGAAAAATATCAGAAATGGAAACCTCAATTCTGATACCTATGGTAATAAATTTCTGAGCGGCTTTTTTCTGATATCTATACTTATTCCCGTTAAAAATAATGAATTAGATTATGTATTCCGTCACTTTAAATAGAAACTAAAATTGAAACCTACAGTAATTTCTAATTCAAACGTGAAATTATTACAACAAGAGTTTCCGTTTTAATTATTTCGTTGCCTTTAATAAAGATACCTCCATTCCAGAAAATTCTTTGGTCCACGGTCGCGTCCTAAATAGGCTTTAAGCCCAAAAACCAGTTTCGAGCCAAGAGCCGCGCTGAGACCAAGTTATTAACATTCGTATGTAAATCAGCTATTTTCTACAGAGTCTCAAGTCAGCGGAGCCTTTATCATCTCGTTAGGGACGAGATAAGTAAGATTGAATGTGTTTTTTTCTTATTTTTTTAAGACCTCTGGTACCTCAGGTTTGTTGTGAAATACAGTAAACTTTTTGAATAATTAAAATGTGCGCTCGTGTAGACATTTTAGTTAGCGTAAGGTATCTACGGTTAATATAACCAATAATTATAATTAAAGGGTATACAATCCTTCGATTCTTTAGATCCTTTAGATCATTCTTTGTGACGGTAGGTCTCTGCCTGATGATACGTAAATAACGAGACCTAAGGATAGTTGCAACACTAGGGACACCATATGAGGGTTATCAATTGGTCAATAGCCCGGTTCCACTAGGCTATCACTGTTCACCTCCTACTATGCCTCCAAAATGTTGTAAAGAAATTTAAATTTGGAAGGAAAACAATCAAAATTACTATCAATGTTAAACGCTTTATGTTGACATGAACTAACAAAGTCCAACTTAAACAAATTTGCATGTGAACAGTGTAATGTTTACTTTGATGAATTTATCGCCCTCAAATGAATTGAATGACAACGGAGCGGGTGTAAAATTAACAAAGAAGCTCGGGGTAACAAAACAGCGGTTGCGTAACTAACTAAGGGTGAAAGACATGAATATGAATGGGTTGTTTGGAGAAATTGGCTTGAAGCGCTTTGAGACACTTTTACGGTACATATTTTCCTGTTTCATGCTGATGTTTTTGAAATTGGGTCAATGAGTTTAGCAAATCTTGGTTACATATCTGCTTCCATCAGCATATTGTTTATTATAAACACTGATATTTTTTAGTATTAGCATCTATATATCTCTCTCCGTTGTTTTAATTTCAAATCTTGTTTTTAGATAAACCATGTAAAACTAATCAAGGTGACATTTAGGTCAAACATTGAGGAATTCTATCCTACTAATATTATAAATGTGAATGTCCATTTGTTTGTTACGCTTTCACGCGAAAACTACTCAACCGATCATCATGAAACTTTGTACGCATATTCTTGGAGGTATCAGAAGTAACATAGGATACTTTTTATTAAAAAAAAATATTTTTTATCAATGCGAGCGAAGCCGCGGGTAAAAGCTAGTCTTTCTGTAATTTTACGCCAAATCAGTATACCAATAAAGTAAGCAGAGAACCGAGCACCACATATCTCGGTCCTTACATACCTAACTCGCTTCTCTAATATGCATAGCAATGCATGTTCATACCACCTACGCCGGTTTCTAGAGCTCCTGACTTTGAAAGTATTTGTATACAATTTTATTCGAAATTATGATGAAAATATTTATATATTATGTAGTGTAAGTATTGCTCTTGATATGCCTTCAATGGACTAAAAACAAACAAAAATACTTCCTACAATATATATAAAAAAATATTATGATTGTAGCATTTATATAATACTGACAACGAAGCAATCATTGCGATTGCTATTTGACATTTGCGCACAGAGTTGTTACCTTTCTGTTGCATACGAGTAGCATTTAAACAAATTGTATATCTTACAAGTACCTATCAAATAAGGTGAACATTGTTTATCCATTTTGACATACATCTGTTAAATATTTTAGGAACTAGCAATTAAATATAATTCTATTCTGATCTCTGCAACATCTGTCCCATCTATAACTTCACGCCAAGTCCCTGGCGGGGTAGGTAGAGAATACCGACCGTGACATAATCTTACACACCACCCTCGCATTTTTAACATTTACAGCTCTTTTCATGCACGCTCGACAATTCCCACTGCTCGTGATACTGCCTTCTGATAACATTCGATCTATTTTGTCCAAATATTGCAAAAGTGGAAGGATGTAGGAGCCGAGGAAAGCCAAGACTTACCTATCATGATCAGATTGGTCGTGTTCTATCAGAAGGTGATGTCAGGAGCCCTAGAAACCGGCGAGCGTGCATGAAAAGAGCAATGAATGTGAAAGAAGCGAGTGAAGTATGTAAGGATCGAGTCGCGTGGCGCTCGGTTCTCTCTGCCTACCCCGTAAGGGATTTGGCGTGAAGTTATAGTAGTAGTAGTAGTTGTCCAAATATTCTTGTAAATTACATCATTATTGATTGATCTATCTATAACTACACCCCAAATCCCTTGCGGGTTAGGCAGAGAGAACCAAGCGCCGGTTTCTTACGCCTGATATCACCTTCTGATAAAACAAGATCAATTTGATCATGGTAGGTTAGTACAGTTAATACTCTGTCCTACACTCGACTCTCGATGCATATTTGGTAGGTAAATACCTACCTACTTACGTAGATACCTACTTAATATAATTTGTAGAGTTCAAGATTTTTAATAAGTTAACAATTGACGGATTTATATTATTTTATTGCTAGGTTCGGCAAAATAGCGACATGGTAATTTATTGAATACAATTCTGTTACATTTTTTTCTACATTGACGTGCGAAATTCCTTCATTAGGAGGCAGGCAATTTCCTAGTTGGCAACGAGTTTCCTCAATTGTTTCGGGCGTGGGTATTTATTAAATTACCCGGGCAGGGTGTAGCCAGACCGCGGACTAAGCCCGCCCGTACGTCTCTTAATAAAGGTCTAGCTTAATATGGACTGCGCATGCAGCACAGCGAATGTGTTTGTTTTGTTTGAAATCAACCAGGAATTGTATGTGAATATTCTGCATGTATTAATGTGACAAGAATTTCGTTCCTACAATTCATAAAAGGGTTAAGTTTCGAGATTAAATGGACAAATAAATGTTTAATTAATAAGTATATCGTGTAGTGCTGAATATTTCTATATAGGTAACAAGATTGCTCATAACTTGGAGACGAAACGTCTAAGTAGAAGATATTTACTGAAAGATAAAGCCCCTCTATTAATTTATTGTTTTACTCACTTCTTGAATACTTTAAGTGTACTTACTACACTGAATGTCGTGCGAAAAAAAACTAAACGACACTAAATTTACATCAAGTAAACCGTGAAGCTATAGACATATATTTATAGAGTAATCCTAATTGTATGCGAATACTTCACGTCTCTTGCATGAATATTCCATACGATTGTTTCAATATTCAAGTAAACAATAAAAGAGATTATTCGCGTTTTTGAACGCGCAACAAAAGGAATACCGCAGCCGCAGCTCCCAACTCGTCCGGAAACGTTATCTTAGCCGAACTAAACAACTCACTCCGAACGAATGAGCCCCAAAACATCGACACAACCAAAGGGACAAAGCTAAAACTTTTCACTTTCTACCTAATTGTACAAAACATAAGACGCATATTCCTCTGCGAGCGAATATAGTTACGTCTTTGTTAGAAACAAACTAGAAAAGCAGTGCTGCCTCAGTAAACCTCTCCGTGACGAGTTAACCAGTTACCACAAAACTAAAACTATTCAAATAACTTGAAGATACTTTATACTATCTATCCTACTATTTACATGGAGCTATTTACTCAGGTATACATAAAATTATTTTAGCCATAGAATACTATCTTACTACGAAAAATAATCGACTTAATTCGTTAAAATTACGAGACAGACGATTGTCAGTTATGGTTGCGGAGACTGAATGTGCTGAATTGCTGAGCGTCTAAAGTGCTCGTAAATCTTGCAAGTTCTCCGCCGGATGAAAATACGCGACGCGACCCGGCCACGTAAAGAACTCAATGCCAATGCTCTCAATTCTATTAAGAAATCACAAACAGTGTTTCAAAAACCTTCCTTATTCTTAATCAAATTTTCAACCTATCCAAAATCCTTTTAAAAGTAGCGCTTCACACGGATCCATCAAACAGAGATTTAAAATCTGAATCGTTCCATATTTTAAATGCGGAATGGATTCAACCGAATTTAGTGTTTTTTTAGATACACGTAGCAAATGGCGACCATATTGTAGCGTCCACCAATCAGAGTGCGTTCCTACGCGGGAAAACATGGCGGTGCTGTAGTATGCTTTGCCATTCCCTATTATTAAATCGGAGAGAAAGGACGTTTGTAGTTTGAAAATTTCTAGCCTTAACTTTGCAATAATAGAATTGAAAAAAAAACATTTAATTAGATCTTTATTTAGACAAAATTATATAATACAAGCATGTTATATATATGAAATAAGTGAATTTTATTCAAATATGAGAAATATAATGTTTATATTCATCCTAAAAATGTATCATAAACAATAATTAATTTGCAAGTTATGTAAAGTAGCGTCGTGAATAATTAATTATGCAGAGATATAAATTTAGGTGAATTTACGGCATAAAAAATATTGAACATCTGCTTATAGCTATGTATAGGTAACATATGGCATAATGAATTAATATCTAAGTAGGTACTACGCACTGAGTATATCAATTGTATACCACTAAGATGGCAATCGACTGCCTAAATGTGAGAAGCGACCATAACCTATTGACGCTTGCAACACCAAGAACACCACGAAAAACCTCATCTTCTTCGCGTTATTCCGTTTCCTAATCCATCTTCATAAACATTTTAGAAAGTATTAGACATAAACGTTCAATTGGGCATCATAGAATTCCTCTCCTCTCATCAGCACTCTACCTATTCCATATTCCAGCACCTATACCTATTCGGTGTTATATAAAGAGTCCCATTTCACTAACTCCACTCATTTCCGTTCCGTGCCATGACAATCGGACTTCTTAAGTAATTTGATTTACATTCGTGGCTAGTCTATTTTAAGTAGTAATCATTATTGTTTTGTCACATATTTTAATATAAAATCTGTAATAAATAAATGAAATATGACGCATTTAAATTTCAGGAAGTTGATGTCAACCTACCATTTTAATTGTAAGAAGTGCTGTCTATACATTACATACCTATATGCTTAACCATCAGGTGGTTCGTATTTTCACCTGGCTGTACCGTGCCGTAAAAGTCATACCTAACAGTGTATAAAAGTAATTAATTACGTATCCGGTATTATTGACTCCCTGTGGAGCCTACCTATAGAATTATACAACAAGGCACAGCTTGCTGTACACAACGTGATGCTAATCCCAACGCTAATTTATTGGAGTGATAGCTGGGTGGCAGAAAGAGCATGAAAGTAGAATAAATGAGGTCGAGATGAGAGCATTGCGCAAAATTTGTGGCATAACGCTTGCTGACCGCGTTCGTAATGATGACGTAAGAAAGAGAGTTGGGCTGACAGAAAGTGTCGGTGTTGAGATAAGAAAAGGCACGCTCCGTAGGTTCGGACATGTAGAAAGAATGCAGGATGAAAAAATGACGGGACAGATATACAATGCAAAAGTGGAAGGATGTAGGAGTCGATGAAGACCAAGACTAACCTACCATGACCAAATTGGTTGTGTTTTATCAGAGGGTGATATTAGGAGCCCCAGAAACCGGCGAGCGTGCATGAATAGAGCTATGAATGTCACAGAAGCGAGTGAAGTATGTAAGAAGAGTCCTAGAAACCGACGCGCGTGCATTAAAAAAGTTGTGAATGTTAAAGAAGCGAGTGAAGTGTGTACGGGCGGCGCCTTATGGCGATCGGTTCTCTCTGCCTACCCCGCAAGGGATTTAGCGTAAAGTTATCGATATAGATACTCGTAGATAGAATAAAGGATTTATTTTCTACGAAAGCCGAAAACGCTTGTAATTGTGACATTAGGTATAAAGTATATCGTTCGCGCTTTGCCTCTCGTTACGATTATCTTATGAATTAAGCATGGGTAAATAATAAACAAAAAATAAGAGCACTGGTGACTATTGTGACTCTTCATCACCCACAGCCCTTTCTACTAGAGTAAAACGCGGATAGTAGAAATTAGGCATCTACTAGGTAGAAAATGCTCTGTATATAATAAAACATTGGTTTTTATGATTTTATTGTAGTTCTTTTTTTAAAACACACTTAATATTGTTTTGTTTGACCTCTAGAAGTAAGGATAGTTTTTTTAAACAACGTCGGGGGGCATACAAGCGTACGGCTCACCTGATGTAAAGCGATTACCGTAGCGTATAAACGCTTGCAATATAATAATTACCTATTACTCGTGCGATGACACCTCTGCTGCTACGAGTAACAAAGCAACGCCATAGGAGCTCAATGGTGACCTCACTTACACACAGGAACACAACAACCATCTGGGCAGTTGTCATGTGGCTGCGGTTTTCTGTGAGGTGGAGGTACTTCCACAGACGGTCTTCTTTGATGCGCCCTTAAATATACCCAGACCAAGACCAACAAACATGTTCATGCACACAAATGTTTGTCCTGTGTGTGGGAATCGAACTCAAATAGGTGTCAAAGTAACGTAACAACGCGTTTTGCTACTGCGCCATCGAGCTCATCAAAAGTGTTAACGCGCTTAACGTTGCTAAAGTGCTTATCTAACGTTGAAAATGCTTCATATATAATATGGACTCTCCAAATACCTAGTCCAAATTAGGTGGGAAGAATTCTACTAAAAAGACCTATCATAATCGAATTAAATAGACCCGAATATTATTTACTTACTGTAATAATATCGTGGTAGTGATAGTGGTTGAATGTCTATGTATTAAAATAGCAAAAATATATCAATTAGCTTTGTTTGCTACTACGACATTTCTATTTATTTCGCTATCCTGAATCTAAACACACAGTCAAGCTAACATAAAAATAACGAATGTTAGGTATAATATTTTTTAATCCAGGTCACGTCTATTCTTAAAGCATTCGTACTGTGATAGTAGCGCCCTCTTTGATTAAAAAGCAGTATCATACGAGTAACATCAGGGTATATAATAGGTATATAGGTAAGTGTGATCGTAATTTCTGCCTCTGATTATTTGTTACCTTCCCCAACGTCTGTTCCATTCCATTGCCGATACTATTGCTTTACCTAATTAATCACGTTATAGAATCGTTATTTATCAGTTTGATTACAGCTTTAATGTGACGTTAATCAATTCAATAAAAGAGCGATTTCAGTGAATTACCCATTCATTACCTACGTTGTCAATTCGTCATGTGTTATGCCAAGATTCATCACATTCTATGCAATTAGTATTTCAACCATTACTTCGCTGTCAGACTTTTAAATCACTCTTTCTACTGTTTTGGCAGTATTTTTATCAGTGCTCACCTAGTCATAAACTGCACGATAGGGAAAAAAATTGTGACGATTCCAAACAAATGTAGCCATTTTTACGGAATAAAAAGGATTTTGACTTTGACTTTAACTAACATTTTGAAGTCCAGCAAACGTCTCAGTATTATCAACTGGCACTTGAATGTGTACGTTGATAGTGTGTGACTGAAATATGAGAACAGATGTTCGGGGTGAACGGCCCCTGAATCGTTGCGTCCGGGCGTTGTACGAACGCCGTCGATTTATTTATTTATGCGCCTACGCATTACATATGTCACACCCAAAATATAACACTTAATTACCTATTAATAAGACAATGAATTTATAACTTAATTAAACTCTTCAAAATAACGCTGACGGTATTAGAACGCGTTTTTATATTACCTGCCTATGAATTTAAATAAGTCAATTAACATTTGCTATAAGTTGTAGCAGTGGGGGAGCGAGTTAGCCATATTTTGCTATGTGGACTATTAAAAAATCATTAGACATATTTTTAACCTCACGTATCTTTTTTTTTGAATAGGTACGTAATATCTTGATTATATAGTAATGTTTTAATTATGGAACTTGATTTGATGGGAACTGTCATTTTGTTAGTTATTTTATTAGCATGTGAACAATGTTGTTTGGTTGGTAGTGTGAACTAGTACTTGCAGAGTATGGACGGATATCCGTCACTAAGATACAAGATCACGTAGGATTTTTTCTTTATACTTTTTCATTTACATTTTTGAATTATTATCTATCAATTAATCAGCGTTGTGTAAATTACGTGATGGCTCCTTTAATGAAAAATATATATAAAAGTTATTATCAATGCAACAATAACTTGCTATATTGTCAAAGAGCACACTAAGATTAGCTAAAGAAGTCAAAATAGATGGCCTTAGTGTCAATCATTGAGGAATCATCACCTCCAACCTTCGTCGGCAGGCTAGTTCAATGGTACCATATATGTTAGTGTCGTTAGAATTGCGGTGAACAATGTCTCATGATGATTTGATGATACAATAATTATACGATTGAAATTCAACTTTTTAGTTTTAATAAGCTACACTTTGATCGACGTAGCTTATTAAAATCATATTTTCTTCGATAATATTTTCGTCCAAAGATTTTTAAGGGCTTTTAAATTCATATATAATTCTTGACTGAGTTAGATACTTAGAATTTTTAGTTTCCATGTATATTGGAAATATAATACATCAAAGAAAATTAACATTTAAACCATAATATATTGCAGATATAATCAAATAAGCGCCTCAGGCGTAGAGAAAGGAATGAAAAACTTTTTAACAGTCATAATTTCGTGACTATAATAGCCACGTTAGTACCAAGAGGGCATAGTAGGTAGGTGATTTAAGAAAATTACATTATAAAAAGAAGAAAAGGAAGCCCCTCGGGGTTAGGGCGGCGCGGGCGTCTCAAAGACATTATTATAAAATGTACCAATTTAAATTCAAACATAAACCTGCTGCTGCCGTATTGAGGCCAACACCGCCAGGGCTATATTGTTACTGTTCGGGTCGATTTCAAATAAAATCATATTCTGGTGGTCTTATTGGAGAGTATTTCTAATTCGACTGCAGATGTAAACTCGTAGTTTGTTCGGATAGTATTGAGATAGATATGATGAAAGTACAGATCACAAAATAAACAGCTTTTGTGAGCTAAACAAAACCAAGTGAACATTTGAACTATATATATAGCACTAAATCCATGGTATTGTGAGGTATTATTTTAGTAATAAAAAATAGTAAATACAATAATAAATGTATTACTTAAGTAGCTGTGATTTTTGAAATAAATGCAGAAAATTTTGTATAAAGTATTTGATCCGGCTAAATCCACATACGAGTTAAGTTTTACTACTGCCTTTTTCTTAAATTGGAATAGCAGACACGAGTCGAATTTACTCGGAGCGGGAACTTGGCTAATAAAAACTTTCTTTGTTACCCGATACTATCGGATAAAGAACTCTTTCATTCTACTTGAACGTTCCGAGGGAATGACGAAGTCCTCCAGTTAAATGACGGCCAATACCTACTTGTAATGTATATAGACTCTATGGAGGGAGGTGAACTCTTCAACAGGAAATTAGTCTTATCACTTTCATGAATGATATTAAAACTTTTTAAATTATCAGATAAGAATTTACACTGCTGTCATGGACCGAGACTACCTATCTAAGGCTACGTGGTAGGTAAACTGTCAACGTGGCTTCATTTCGTAATATTTACCCACTTATATAAATTATTAGTAGAGATATTTATCTTTATCAGATTAATGAATATATTTACACCATACAGGTTCAAAGTCCAGTATATTTGAGACTATTTCCGGATAAGATAAAATCTGAAATGCCTCTTAATTTTTGGTAAATAGAAATTAAAGCACGCTGGCCGGAGTTCGTAACGAGATTAGTTTGAATCTGATAATTAACACCTTTTATATGATAACATTAGGTAAATTCTTCATTTAACGATCTCAACGGATATCTTAATTTTGATTAAGAATTCCAATTTTGCCTGGTAATTTACGAAGATAGATGAATATCACACGGATTCCACAGCGCGGCCGCGGGCTGCAATTACAAAATATTCTCTCGCGATTCCAATTAAAACCTTCATCCGCAAAATTCCACGGGGTCGGAAACTTTCGAGATTCCTCCCTCCTCCCACCGACCCCTCCGGGTTCCAGATAACGACTCACATTCTTAGGATAACTCGACTGGCAAATGTTTCTTATTCTCGCTTCAAGTGGAACGTCAGTTCGCCGTCTATATATCAACCACGTCGGCATTTACTGTTTTAATTTATAACACAGTTGATATGCGTGAATCAGAATGTTCATAATATCTGGCACATCGATAATTATAACCAAATTAATAATATCTTTCAGTCAACGCACAAAACATTATTATTAATTTATATTTGAAACAACTAGTACCGATGTCTATTATTTGTTTTTTTTGCTACAAAAGAAGCAATGATCTTGCAATTAAGAAATGTATGCGTGGGAGGAAGTAACTTTCTCTTGTAATCCCCAAGTCAAACCTTCCAGCACGCACCAGCAATATTTATAAATAATAACATACAATCTCGCTGTAGCTCTTAAGAGATCGGTACATAAAGCTCTCCCCGAGAATAAATGGATTACTTGTGTCCATGGCGCGCCATCTAGCGGGGGGTGCGCGAACTATATGAGTTATTGTTATTGCATGGATTTCCCCGCTTCCAAACATGTTTTCACTTACACCCCTCTTGTATAGGAATCGTAAAAATCTGGCCGAATTATTATACTAAATTGATTGTGTTTTCAAACAATTTCCTCGCGAAATATCTAGGCGTTTTCAACGAATATTTGATTAAGCAAAAAATATTGTGCAATATTATTAAACCACGTTGTAGATTATTTTATATATGTTTACACGTATGTGTTAGTAAAATAAGCTTTAATCATCAGATTAGCCCTTACATAATCCTTTTACACACTATTAATAAAAAAACAGATTCAGAACATGCGAACAATTTATATAAAATATATAACTGGAATATATACACAAATTTTTTGACCAGTTTCTCAAAATCTATACTTATCCAATAGCTCCACCACACTAAATGCTTTACACCTAAGTATTTTGGGAATATTTCTGGAAGAGCGCATACTTGTATACCAATTGGGCTTTAATTTTCCAAACTTTCTAACTTCGGCTTCAGTACTTTTTGTTTTTGAATTTTTATTGTTATTTACAGGTAATTGTATTTTGTTTATAATTTACATTCACACTACCAGACTATACCTATGCGGGAGTCATAAAGTCTGTTTCTCGCGAACTAACCACGAAGAAAGCCATTTGTTATTAAGAAATGTGTTCTTATGTGATTTTTATGTGGGTATGTAATAGGTTGTACTATACTTGTATCCTGCATCTGGAGGGGGAGTCGAACCTGTGATTCTTGGTGTATAACTATTATTCACTCAACCGCCGGATTCATCAGAAATAAAATTTCGTTCTAAACATATGTTGTGTTTTATTTTTGAAAAACCGATTCGATATTTATTGGCAGGATTAGTTGGCATTTTTATATACATGCAGATATTCGTAATTGGTATAATAAAATACGTCACACCTAAATATAGCTGCCATTCTACTTATTGTTTTAAAGTATATATAAAAAATCAAAAATATATACGACCGAAAGTTTGTAACATTTGACGATTTTAATTACATACATACAGTACAAATTTGTCTTACTTAATTGGCGATCTATGCAAGGAGGTAATACACTCGACAGTCGGTCTGTACGGGCATCTTATTAGTGGTAACGAGGGCATAAACCACGTTCGTTAGGCGGATGCATAATTTACTGGAAAGCAAGGGAACACCCGCGTGGTCCGCTACCGATGCCGTACTGATTTGTACGTTAATATTTGTTTCACTTTGGTAAAATAAATAGGTATATAACCACGTCATTTCGTGAACAAGATACATAATCACAGCTTTATTCAAAGAAGGGAATCTCATCCCCTGCATAAATTAACCCCTTTTTTCCAACGGTCACGATCGAAAGAGTTGTTGGGTATTTAAGTATGACAAAGTGTTCTTATCATTGAAAATTATATATTGAAATAATACATATTGATAAATAAGTCAGTTTCATGCAATGTCGACTCGGATCTCTATTTGCGGTAAGAGTTATATACTATTTATTATATTACATACATATATAGTACTTATAACTACATTTTTAGTATATATGTACTAAATTTAAAGTAACATAAAACTAGCTATAGAAAAATAAGTATTATTACGTGAGCTCTTTTTTACAACATGTACCTATGTGGATACATGGATTTCAAGAAACTATAACTTCCCTACGCACAACGTTCTGACCAGATTTCAGATCACTTAATATAGCAGATCATATACCTATTTGTAAAAGAGAACTATGAAAAATCTAGATATGAACGGAGCGTATGCGTAACCTCACCTCTGCAGTATACTATAGAGCTTATTTATCCGCGATAAATTACTTGCAGTATCATCATTAAGGAGGCCCGCGGCGAGTCTTTAAATAAAGCTGGCTCAGGACCACACACTGCGATACCCCGAATGGTCCGACAGTTATACTTTATAATTTAAATTACATATTATCCACTTATATGTTACTTACATGACATTTAATTTGGACTCTATGTAGAGAGGACTTCTTTACAGTTTTAGAGTTACTTTCTCTTTCTGATATTTTTATGGCTTATCCGTAGATTGAAAGTTAGTTGTATCATAATTTTGCGCAATAAAATACCTAACAAAGTATGAAAAGTTCACGAAATCACAATATGTTTTCTAATAAATTTCTGTACAGTTATTTACTTATTACTGATTCGTTATTGCTCATTATTCCATATTTTATGTATAGATATCTTTTAGTAATGAAATCAACTCACTTTCGCATTTATGATTTTAGAAAGTATCTATCTATCTATAACTTCACGCCAAATCCCTTGCGGGGTAGGAATAGAGAACAGAGCGCCACGTGACTCGATCCTTACACACCTCACTCACTTCTTTAACATTAATTGCTTCTCAGGCACGCTTGCCGATTTCAAATTCTCCTAACTTCCCTTCTGATCGAACACGACCACTTTGGTCATGGTAGATACAAGGTAAGTCTTGGCTTTCCTCGGCTCCTACATCCTTCCACTTTTGCTTTGTATAGCTGCTTCGTCATTCTTTCATCCTGCATTATTTCTACATATACGAACCAACGTAGCATGCCTCTTCTTTTTAACACCGACACTCTCTTTCAGACCAACTCTGTTTCTAACATCATCATGCACTGCATTGTGTATAGCGAGTTGTGCCTCCTGGCTCAAGTTATTACTGCCAAGAAGTTTTGCCAACGCTCCGTTCACACTATTCCCAGCACTCACTCGTTCTACAACAATCTCATCCACTTATTCCAACACTTCATCATCAACCGTAATCCTTACATTGGAGCTGGTTTCTTCTCTTTCAAATACCATTATCTTTGTTTCCTTCGCACTTAATAGCAAGCCTTTCTACACACAATCGTCTTTCATTATTGTCACCAGTGTTTGCAGTTCAGATGGTGTTCCTGCTAATATCACAGCATCGTCTGCATACAGCAGATAGTTGACCACTAGGTCACTCATGCGCAATCCTACATTCGTTGACCTTCTACTCAGCAGACTATATATTTAACTATATATTTTAATAAGTACCCAGTACACATTACTGCCCATTTCAATACACATGCTCGTAAGGGTTGTTGTGTTCCTCCGTGTGTGTGAGGTCTCCAGTAAGCTCCTAAGGAGTCGTGTTGTGTTGTCGTGTCGTCGTGTCGTGAGCAGCAGAGGTGGCATCACGCGAGTAACACTTAATGTGTTGCAAGTGTTTATAGGCTACGGTAATCGCTTTACATCAGGTGGGTCGTATGCTTCTATGTCTCCCAACGTAGTATAAAAAACCGTTATAGCATTACCGCAATTGTGTTTTTTTTTGTTGCAAAATAATTTCAGATTTGATTTATAAACAAAATAAGTTTTTGTAAGTCTATTTATCGTTCCCTCTCTATAGTCAGTTCAAAAAAGTATGAAATGCGAAAGCATTTGTTTCTCATTGCATAACACTGTCAGATCCATTACGCCCTCTCCTTTCGGATCGCAGTTCAATTATATTATGCTTACAGTTGTAAAGTCTTCGAAAAAAAGTGATTTTTGACTATTTCTTTTTATATCTCCAGTTTTTGTGTTATTTACCAGCTATTATTCATAGATCTTTAAATACCTATATATAGGTATATTCAATTATTTTCATAAGAAATAAATATTCATTGGCAAAACCACTGACAATATACACAATATAAAAAGAAACAAAGAAAAATGGGTAAATATATACAAAAATATGTAAACTACAATGACTGGTAGTCTTTGTAAAAGGTGACTTACAGTAAACCTAAGAATAAATGTCGTTAGAGTACTTACAAACATACGTGCAGAATTTTGATTTTATTATTCTAAAACGAATATGTATCTTTAAATCATAGAATAACTTCGCCTCACCTCCGACACTGTTAAGAAATATAGTTTTATTTATTTTATATCTATTTTTTTCTATTTAGATTGGTCAGACGACAAACAAGCATTAGGACTGTTTAATGTGAAGTGCCTTTGAAACTTGCATTGCCTAGCTTTGTCAAGAAGTATAATTTGCGCTTTGCCCCTTTCGCTGCTAACCTAGCACTAGTGCGGCATGTTCCCTCTTAAAAACCTAACAGACCTCTAGAGAATTGTAGTTTAGCTAGAACGCACTATATCTACTTACCCAGTTGGGGCGCTTAAATAATAGGGGTTAAAGTGTGATTTTTTTATAGTAATAGATACTTTGAATTGACATTAAACCTTCATGGTGTGAGATTTTCGGGTGAAACTTTTTCTCATGGTACCTATAAAGTTCTTCTTTTAAAAAATGAGCAACATTTGATTTTCAATTTTCTATTGTTTTTTTTTATTTAGCTTCGATGGGAAAGATGGATACTTCGAAAACCTGAGTAACTTTTAAATACGAGTTCCGACGCGGAACTAACGCGGCAGAAACAGCTCGCAATATCAATGCTGCATTTGGAGAGGATAATGAATGCACCATGCGTTTTTGGTTTAAACGCTTTCGTAATGGAAACTTCGGCTTGAAGAACGAACCACGTGGAAGACCACACACAGGTGAAAACGCTGAATTGAAGGAGATTGTGGACTACCCACCCTACCCAGGAATTAGCGACATGGTTTAACGTGACCTTACCTACAATATTGATTCATTTGCATCAAATCAATAAGATAAAAAAATATAAAAAATGGGTGCCTCATGATTTGACTGATCTGCAGAAAGAAACGCGTGTTGAAACTTGTGTTGCCTTGTTGAATCGGTACAGAAATGAAGAAATATTGGATCGAATTGTAACGTGTGATGAAAAGTCAATTCTTTACGAAAACCATAATGATTTGTCCAAATCTGTAAATTTTGAGACAGTGCTATCACACAGTTTATCGAATCTAGATCCCCAGACTTCTATCTCAGAGGCATAAATAAACTTCAGATTAGATAATGAGGGTAAATATTTTGATTAAATAAATACATCTAAGGAAAAACGAGTTTTAAATTTTCTGTACAAATCGGCAATTTTTGCTCGAGATTTGTTTGCAAATCGGTAAAATGCAGCACGTGCACGTTGGGTTAGCAGTCAAAAATACCCCTCTAGATATTTTTTTTTTTGCATGTGGAATATGACAAGAAATATAATAAATGTAATACACATTCTTATACATATGTTTTATAACTTGGAAATGGTAGACAAAAAAGACATACCCTCTCTACAGCTGCGCCATCTGATCTTGGGTCTACTCGGCGAATACTTGGCCAGACGCCAAGCGTCGCGTGCGCCAAAGTATACATTACAAATTTTAATAATACTAACTAAATGGAATCCAGGAAGTTTAAACATTTTCCAAAACACAGCACTACTTTCACGTAGCGTATCTGGAACAGAACTGACTCTATCACGACACGACCAGCTTTCTCTTTACTCGCAAAAAACTGATTTGAATTTTCATACAAATTGGGTCACGTCGCCTTTCTAGGAAGCTCTTGCGCAACCTTATAGCGTATTGTCAAGTTTTGAAGAAATATGCATACTTACAATGGCTTAATTGGTGAGTTTTGTTAAAATGTATAATTAAATATTCATATTTTATGTAAGATGTTTGTCAAAATGTTTAATTGTTTAAAATTATAAGAACGTTTTACCATATGGCGAAGTAGTAGAAAGGTACCTACAATTTCTTTATTTGAACGATCTAGTGTCTAAAGGCAAAAGTTAATACCTAATAAGTACGATATGACAGCGGCTAATTAACAATCACGTTAGGCATTGAGTTTAAATATATTTTTTCATTTTTACCACCTAAAGAATAAGCTATTTTAAAAATATTTTTTTTATCAAACGTCAGGAGGTTTACAAGTATACGCCCCTAATAATGTGAAGTGGTTACCGTAGCTTGTGAATGCTCACAACACATTAAGTATCACTCGCGTGATGCCATCTCTGCTGCTAACATAGATACTACTTAGGAGCTTACTGGTGACCTCACTCACATGCAGGACCCTCCTGGGAGTTATTTGCTGCGGTTTTCTGTGAGGTGGAGGTACTTTCCCCAGGCAGGCTGCTTTGATGTGCCCTACCTCTCTTGAAAACATCCAACCCAATACAAAAAGACATGTTCATGCACATAAATGTTTGTCCTGTGTGGAAATCGAAACCACGAGCGTTGGTGTCAAAGTAGCGTTACTAACTTCTGCGCTACTGAGCTTGTCAAAACAAATCTGAACAAAAAGATGGGAATTACTACTAACTGTAAAAGCTACCTATGGAATATTATGCGGTGTGTAAATGGCTCGCACTCTCATCTAATGATGCCGGCTAAGATGTTGTTAATGTTCAAAGTTAATTACTACTTAGCTCACGCAATTAAGGCCTGCATACCTGGCGCGCAAATCGCAGTATAAAGCGTACCTACTTGTAATGCATAATATATTACATAAATATTTATATTGGTATTTTCTTTTGTGACAGTGTATTTTCTATACGTGATCTATTGTTTCAATTAACAAATAAGCCTATGGAGAAATAGATGTAATTCCTATTAGGTGATAGTTAGGGGCAGTCCTCGTAGAAATCTTATTCAACTTATAGATCACAGTCAAATGACAAATTCCTGAATGGATTTTACGAGTCAGACCGCCAGGAAAATCTTAGAAAGTAGTAATATGCTGCATTGGCCACGAGATAGTAACGTGCGTTGATCAGAAGCCTGATAAATGGAGACTAACATACACAGGTGAAGATGTGGGTCGACACTCTCGTAGCTAATAATATAAACTAGAAATATCGCCACCTCTCTATTACTATGATGTTCATTAGCAATTTGAAAACTAAATACCTACATAACCCGACACCATTAGGAGAGTTCTGCCATGTGACGTTTTTATATGGCGGCACCTACATTAGCTGGAACTGGAATGGCCAGTTCTGACCGGTTCATATCGTGTATGTATTGTTTTGGAAAATTCTGTATTTTTCCCTTTTTTTTATTTAATAAACTATAACAAAAATATCTATTAAAAAATCAGTAACTGTAATGTAGCTTTACCGCGAGGGTAGTAACTAAGGTTGAAAATGGCAAAAGATACCTACATATTTCCTTTTTTGCAACTTTGAATATTTCTAGTACGTACGTATGTAACTTTGAAAAAAAAACCTGTTTTAAGTTCATCTGAGAAATAATGTATAATACCTGTTTTAACGATGGATTTTTCATAAATGACAATAAATAGAACTCACATAGTGATATGTAATAATTATGACAGTAGAAAAAGTGTGGCCAATTATGACAGAAAAATAACTTGGAGAGGCTGATATTGTTTTAATAATTTTATTTTACTTTTTGTAGGATTTTCCACGAAGTGAATATTATGATGAATAATGCTAACGTTTATTTTGTAAAATACATTATAAAAATATATACTTGCGTAAGATACATCTATCCGCTGAGCTATATGAAAGTTTATGTACTTTATGTATTAATACAATAATAAATTAAAGTAAAATCAAATCACATAGAATAATATATAAAAATATCTAGTAGGTATCTTTCTTTGTAAGATCAAAAGTTTTTATAGTAGTGCTTAATACCAACCCGTAAGTAAATTTAGTTGCAACTGTATATTTGTAGAGATGATGCCAAAAGTGGAAATCGCGCCATCTATCCGATTGTTGAAGAACTTTCTGGAGCTTTTAAAAAGCATAGTAAGCAGAAAGCTTTGCTGTTCTGTTAAAGCGTATGTAAATTAATTGTTTTGACTTCACTAAATTCTTTAATTGATGTATTTTATATGCTCGTAATTTTACATTTCAAAAAATTTTGGTAATATATTTACTTAGATCCTTACGATTACAGGTTTACAGAAGTATACATTTGATAATTTGATGAGCAAAATCAATCTTATTTATTTCGGGGCATAAGATAGAAAATGGTTCAATAGAGAATAATTTAGTATCTACGAACAAAAACGATTCAATGTCAAAAATTTACCAGAAAACAATTTGTCTTCAATTAGTTCCTATTAAATTATAGATGAAAATTTTCCGAAACCTTTCATTGATTATTTGCCGTTCCTTACCGGTATTATTAATAGCGATTATCTATAACACAAAGCCTTTGCAAAAAAAATATGTTATAAATTATAAGCGTTTTTCGAAGAAGCTGATATTTTTGAAGAGGCTGATATTTTTTTTATAATTTTATTTTACTTTTAGAGTATTTTTCACAAAGCAAAAATTTTGATATTATATGTGGCAAACCCGAGTTGTATAGGTACCGACCTCATCTTAATTCTCGTATTTACTTTTTAAACTACTATAGGTATTTTCTAGCCAGTCACAAAGAATGCATACCTCGTAAAAACTACAAAAGTGGTAGTATCTGCCTTAGAATATTAAAATGAAAACTTTCAGAGAGCTTAATAACGTATTGAGTATACTGCCATCTGTAGGTGCATATCAGAATCACGACTGTAAAAGCAGCATTGGTCGTAAACATTTGGTGCCAACTTTTAATTTTACATTAAATATCTTGTGCCGGATTCGCATTAAATATCATTGGATTAATAATAAATCAGCAAGCTCTCAAGTTATTAGATCAGACTGTCCTATATTACGGTTCTTTCATTTCATATGTTATTTTTACTTGTGGCAAACAAGCTCGCCTGTTTTGAAGCGATAACTTTAACATATGTCCGACTGCAGTATAAAGAGTACCTATCTCTGAAGGTAATGGTACGTAATGATATTATTTTATTTTACTTAGTTTCACTACTAGATTCAAAAAGTTTGCACTTTTGTGGGTAACGGTTTTATTACACTTATGTAAAAAATCCTTTACACAAAAGATATGAGTTAAGCCATAATTTATGTGGAATAAAAAATAAGTTAATTTTCATACGTTTCGTTATATCCATTAATAAAAATCCAGCCTAATAATTCAGGAGGTCCAGGGAGGGAATAACGGAATCTGAATATATGGCTACTAGATAAACTGAAATTCTTAAGAGCATAGCCATTTATATAACAAAAAGTTCACGGATGTCTCACACAGCGCCATCTAGTTTCAAACTAAGCTAAATTTATAGTTGTCAATACTCATATAAGTGCCATTATTTTAGCGTAACCATTGTATAAGATAGGTGATAATATTTTATTAAAAAAATTATATCAAAACTGGAATAGATATGTTAATTTTTCAACACAAATTTTGTGTTGTACAATACTCAATCACGCTATTGATTATTTTAATACGTGTCAAATTAATACAATTTACGCTGCTTTCATTCGCGAGATACGATCGCCAATATTGATTTTAGAGCTATTCCGATTTAACGTTAGCGCGTGTAAGATACCTGTCATGACCAATTTTTAAATAACGGGAAGCCATATCACATGGCTTCCAGTTGTTTGCACTTAATAGTGCACAAATGTGCTGTCAAATCTAACGTTTGACATAAGGGTGTATTACGATGAAGTTGATTTATTATCGAATACATTGATGTTTACGTTAAAGAGTAGTAAATCAAAGAGTTATGACTAAGGTAGATGTTTATGATTGCCAATGAATCAGCTAAGATTATCATTTTGTTTTTAATGATAGTAAACAACTTTCAAAAGTCTTCTGTACGTATACAAAAGATTTCGAAATAATATTAACAGCCCTGTCAGACCCGTAACCAAAATGGAATGGCTTTCAGCGTTCTCAGCGCTAACAATATTGTTGTATTTCGGAACGCACCGTAAATAAACCAAAATGTTGATAGGACCTGAACCAGAGGACCCCTCCAATCAACAATATGACAAAAACGCACACAGCCACATTACGCGTGTGTGCTCGGGATTTTCGGTCGACCATACTACACACGCGCCGCCATGTTCTTTTTCTCGCCATCTCTATCGCTCACGTGGAGAAATAAACGTGTGGATTGAGATGTAGGTTTTATTGCTATCTCTTTTATTCAAACCATAGATGGGAGAGCTGATTCTTTGGATTTGAGAAGGGGAATGAAAAATTTAAAAGAATGATGGCGATACCGTTCGATGCATCAGTGGGTCGGGTTCGAATCGGGCGGCGGCAAACTGGATATTTCGTAACGGCCGAATCGGAATGCTGATATTTATTTTAGTCGACTTACCTTGGAGGCTACGCCTTGCAGATGTTTGTATAGCGTTCTTTCTTCATACCATTTTGATTAGATCTGTAACATAAGAATTCAATATCTTATCACTATGAACCAGTAATTCTTATGTATTGGTATATATATTTCATGTATGTCGGAATGGTTGCATTTGATATTTAGATAATATTTTTCTTTTTAAGTTGATCCGTACAGGTGACTTTAAAAAAATGTAACTTTAAAAGAGAAACACATAAAACGCCGAGCCAAGCTCGGTCATACTTAAATTAATAAATTTGTTACTTGTTATTAATTAATTTTCTCTGAATGAGTATCTTTTATATTTAGATTAGGTCGATTCAGTTTAGATACCTAGAATATTCCAAATATAAAAATATCAAGTAGGTACTGTTTGTATCTATACATATCTCATACAACTTTGTCCCATACTTTTTTTTATTTTACCATTCATCAGTACGTGGATGTAGTACATATAAAATTCAGTCCGATCTATGTGTTACGCAAATAGCGAAATATTAAAATCCATGTAATTAGAATACCGAATTGCTAATAGAATTCTTACATGAAATTTATTTATTATTTAATGAACTAAAGAAGCCAAATGGGCGTGGTATACGTAGTACCTACGCATGGTTTAAACGTAGGTAACAACTTAAATCGTCGCTTGATTCAATAAATTTCGGAACTTTGACGGTTATTAATTTATGCCATAATTGTCTTAGGCTAAACGGTCAATTGCCCGAGGCTCTTTCTATAAATGCTGCCCATCAGTCGAGTTACCCGCATCTTCCAGAACTTACAGAGGGCATGGCAACGAGCGACTGGTACTTTTTCGGTTTAAGATTCCAGAGCTACAGTAACTACAGCCAACGCATGGCCGTAAACTTATTTGCTATATGCCATAATATTTAAAGGCTTAGGTAATCAATCAAATATAACTTAAATAAGCGATCAGAATGTAGACCTAAACAAGATTGAACACTGATTGTATAGACAGACCACTTAAAATGATAAAATTCCACAAAAAGTCGCTATTGAGCCAAGTATTTTAGCCACAGCAGCTGCCTCTGTACCAGAGCACCATAAATTAGCCTGTAGTTAAGTGCAGTAACGTGCATTATTTACAGCCATACCCGAGATAATCTTTACTAAGTGCACGTTTACCGACATACCTCGAACACTCCGCTTTATGGTAAGTTAAGCAAATATTAATGGCGGTAAATTTACTGCGCGGCCCTAAAATGTCGTGATCTTTCGGCTTTTTCACATTTTTAGTTAGATATTGTAAAAGATGTTATGTACTGCAAATATTTGCTTGTGTCTGTCACCTTTACACAAATGAACTACGAGTAAACTGCGTAACGAATACTAATAATGGGTATCTGGTGCTGAGGTAATATTGACCTGAAAAGGATATAGAGTTTTGTACAACATATGTAGTACGTTATTTTTCGCGATATAGATATCCTACGTGATGGAGCTGTGGAGAGACGCTAGTTCAGTAATAAGAAAATATACCCATCACCTGGATATACCAAATATGAAAATTCTTATCAGAAGAATGAGTACCTAATATTACGTATTTTATGTAGATTATATCGAAGACATACTTATTAAGAATATTCTTAAAGCAAAGCAATGCGATTAGATATCGAGTAGATCATATAAATTAGTTTGCTGTCACTTAGTATGCCTAGGTGACCGCAGATTTCTACGAGTAGCTAAGATAATTCCAATCAAATACAGCGTCTTAGTGTAATCCTGTGCTTTTAGCATAGCGCAGATATTTTGCGACAACCGTTTACAGAATGATCACGGACGCCGCTTATAGAGCCTACGTGGGCATATACTTAATTTTATTGACTATAATATTTTATAGCACTATTTATAATGCAGAGAATTAAAGGAAAAATTTAAAATATGCATTTACTGGGGTTCACATGCCTAATATCCAAGATCATTGATTATAAACCAAAACAACTTGAGCCATCACGTCTGATTTGTTTTCGATTTGGTCGGTACCTTAACTCTATCAGTCATTACTATATGATACATCTTATTTATGCGTTACAAAATAAATTAATAATTATGAGAATTTCTTCATGCAGCTTCCAGCACCTATACCTAGTCTGGCCATAAGTTCTGTTACAAAAGAATATGCATTTTTTTATTAATGTAATCTTAATAAAACTTACATTTAACATATTTATGGAATACTCAGTAAAATTAAAAAAAAAGATTCTATTCGAAATGGCCACATTTGGTTTTGATATAGTCCTATTATTTGTCTGACCACGAATCTATGGATTTGCGCACTATTTCCATGGGAAATTTAGCCACTGCTTGCTCCAGAGATTACTTAAGAGACACAATGTCGGTGTGTCGTTTCGAGGTCATGTCCTCTAAAATTGTCCGTAGTTTGTAGTCTAAGAAGATCAGATCTGGGCTAGACGAGGGTCAGTCTTCAGCTCATATAAAGTCCCGAACGTTGGTTTCGAGCCAGGCTTGGGTAGTTCGAGCCTTGTGATCAGGTGCAGAGTCCTGCTGGAAAGTCCACGATACATTTTTAAAAAGTGTGTTGCTGAGAGGTTTCACAACACGTTTCTTTAAAATATGCATTAACGACAAATTCATGCTCCCTTTCAGATCCATTAACACCGATCAAATCTACAGATAGATGTTGTCGAGAATAATGAGTCTACGATGGCCAGTATTTTTTTTATATAACGACGAAAAGCATACACATACGGCTCTCCTAACGTAAAGTGGTCACCGTAGCCTATGAACGCTTGTAATATATTAAGTATCACTCGTGCGATGCATCCTCTGCTGCTAACACAGCAACACCATAGGAGCTGACTGGTGACCGCGCTCACACGCAGGAACACAACAACCCTCTAGGGATTTGTTATTTGGATGCGATTTTCTGTGAGGTGGAGGTACTTCCAAAGATGCTTTGATGCGCCCTACCTCTCTTAAAATACCCAGACCAAGACAAATAGACATGTTCATGCACACAAATATTTGTCTTGTGTGGGAATCGAACCCACGAGTGTTGGTAACAAAGTCGCGTAATTCGTAACCGCGCCACCGAGCCCGTCGAAGTTTACGTTTCGGGGTATTTTGTTGCCCTAAAATATTTGAGGATTTCTTTAGATGCAGCAATACAGCGTACAATACAGCATAGAAGCCTATCAAATACAAGAAAATGTTAAACGAATTCAAGCGTCCAAAAAATTTTTGCCTTGTTCAAGCAGAACGAGGATTTTTTTTTCGAATTGCAAGTCTATCGGATGTGTATCTAATATTATTTAGTATAAGTGCAGTAGTCAATCACGATAAAGGATGTAATTGTAGCAGTATTGGTATTATAAAATATAATCAGCTGTGCGAAATGTAATGCGAGACTTTTGTGTAGATTGTCCTGCATGGTTTATTTTATGATGGTCAACAGACCATATAGCCTTGTTGTTAGGGTGTTTTTGTTCTTTGAGACAACACTTACAACACAGGTAGTAGGGAAGGGGTCTAAAGCGGACACACCGCCTAAAGCGGGCACTCTCGTACATATGGTCATTTTTTTTTATACAACGTCGGGAGGCATACAAGCATACGGCCCACCTGATGTAATGCGGCTGTCGTAGCCAATTAACGCTTGCGACATATTAAGTATCACTCGCGCGATGCCTCCATTGCTGCTTACACAGCAACTCCTTGGGAGCTTACTGGTGACCTCACTCACATGCAGGAATACAACAACCCTCTAGGAAGTTGTTATGTGGCTGCGGTTTTCTGTAAGGTGGAGGTACTTCCCCAGACGGGCTGCTTTGATGCGTCCTACCTCTCTTAAAACATCCAGACCAAGAGAAACAGACTTGTTCATGCACACAAATGTTTGCCTTGTGTGGGAATCGAACCCACGAGCGTTAGTGTCAAAGTCGCGTCATTCGAAAATATTATTATTCGTTATTTCGAAAATAGGCGCGCTTTCGCCCTGCTCTCCTCCCTACTGCGGTATCACTCACTTCGAACCGAATACGCGTTTCGAATCCATGCAAGAGAAAAAATCGTAGTTACGAGTATTTTACAAAATTCCAGAAGTATGTTACTTGTGCTCGTACTATTTATGTATACATGTTATTATTACTTTTTGGTTATTTAGTGATTATCTAGCAGTAATTTAGCGGTGCCTATTTTTTTCTTATAACAATAATTTTATGTTAGATTTTGATGACAATTATAAAGTAATGGAATGGCAATGCGGGCGAGGCAAAAAGGCCTGTGTCCTTTTTGTTCTGAGTTATTCCGCTTTTCCCTTACTAAGGAAATATACAATCTTATAACAGAAGCTTTGTCTTTTCTTTGTTTATCATCTATCTTTTACCATCTACGATTACTATGTCTATGGGCCTCTAGAAACCTACTATGAACAGACCGTGGTTATTTTCCAGAAGTTTTGTATAATTAATCAGAATGATAAGGCTAAACTTGCTAAAGCTTAATGGATTCAAAGCTACCGAATTATTTCTAATAAAACGATGTGATTCAGATTTTTTGTCATCTTCTGTTACAGATAATCCCCTATTTCGATCGAACAAATTATAGCATTTGAGAAGTAGGTACTTGACAGGGCAACTTCGTCTCCATACATGCTTAAACAAATAAACCACAACTAATCCAACAGGAAATGTATATAGAGGCTATCACTCCAATAGCACAATCAATCAATCAAACTTAGCATCCAATCAAACTAAGACAGCAGCAGATACTCGTAGAGTGTCAACTGTAGCGATTTCCTCTGATGAATAAAAACTATACATCAATAAATACCGTAGCTATTCCTAATAGCAGTATACACCCAAGTCCCTAAATATAGGGCCCGTGCCACAAGTTTCTAGAAACATAACAAACTGCAGAGCAGAAACACAAAGAGCAGAGATTCAAAGGCAGTTGGAAAAGAAAAAGAAGATCAGGGATAAGACTGGTCATCTACTTGATAAAAAATCAAAATTAATTAATTTTATAAAAATAAAAATCCGAAAGCAAAATCAAACGCTCAAATATTATATTACTGTGTACCACGAGCCGTATGAAAATTCTTCCGTAGAGAACTGGGTAGGGTAACGACGACTGCGACTCGTGGGCACATGAGTCTTGCACCACGTATTCAGATATCAGATCGTTTCATTGTGATTTGTGTTTTTAATTATGAATTAAATGACTGCTCAAGAAGACTGATCTAAGACTGAAATGTAACTGATCATTGCCACAATTTAAAGCATTCAAATCATATCAACAAACGAGAACCAAAACCTAAATTTTTATTTAAGAATAAAAATAAATAAATAAATATTGTCGGACAAATTACACAGCGCCACCTAGCCCCAAAGTAAGCGAAGCTTGTGTTATGGGTACTAGACAACTGATAAACATAAGTAAATACATTTTTTTTTTTGTAAATACATACTACCCAATACAAACAGACATGTTCGTGCACACAAATGTTTGTACTGCGTGGGATCGAACGCACGAGCGTTGGTGTCAAAGTAGCGTAACAGCGCGTTTCACCACTGCGCCACCGAGCTCGTCGAAAAAAATGTTGTTTTTGTTTCTCGTTTTTTGATATGATTTCATTTTTAATAGTGTAAAAGTTACAACTGTTAATCATTTTAAGTTGTTTTGAATAAGTAGATAAATTTTACAAATTTTTGTTGTAAATAATGTTAATGCACGGAATAAAATATTTGAAATAATCCAGTCGTTTCGTGTTTTTCTATAAGTATATAATTACGGTAGTGTCTAGAAAATTTATTATTATCGTTTCATTATCACAAATTTTCATAATTTTAAAATGCCCTTTATCCCGATCTACCTATAGGTATCCGTTTTGCCCAAGCCGAGTGCCCCCTTTAGCAAGCAAATTGGGTATTCATGGGTGTTTAATATATTTTGTAATAGGTACTCCTTTATTTTTAGTTTTTTTAGAAGCTTTATTATATATTATTCAAAAGGCTCACGTTAAGCTGCCACTCGTAAAAAAGAAGTTGTTTTATATCATTCCTAACAAAAGTAATAACGATTCTTTCCTAAGATGCCCACTTTGGGCCCCCTTCTCCCAAATATAATTGTCTCTTAAATAAAATTGTCAATTTTAATGTAGTTAACTTGAAAAGGTCGGTGCCTATTAAAATGAATTTTTATAAATATCCAAAATAATTTTTTTTCTTTGTTCTTCTTCTGGTTTCACGTCGCCCGTTTATTGAATTAGAAACGATTTAATAGTTAAATCGTATAATTATAGCAAACAGACAGACATATAGAGTTATTTTCACACGTATAATATTACTGTATCAAATAATTCACGTACGGATTTGGAACACTTAATAAACGCACGGAGCTTTTATTCATTGAAGAACCCCAAACATCGCAAGCAATATTTAAAGGTTACCGTGGAAGTAGACGCTATGGGGCAACGCGACCGCGCGACTTGCGTCCTCAACCGAGTGATTGATACGCAATAAAATGAATTTATTACGGACCGCCATAAACGCACGCCCGAATGGCTAATCATCTATTAATCGCAATTTAACGCATCAACACTGTCAAATAATACTTGAAAGAACAAGCGATAAAAGTTTATTGCGTTCTAGCGAGAGACGCGACTTTCCCGCATTGCTGGAGATTATAAAATTAAGAAAAAACTGGTGGAACGAATTGAAAAGGATTGCATTTTTTATTAATCTAATGGCTGCTTCCCGCAAAATAAATAAATAATGTATAAATATTGTCGGACAAATTACACAGCGCCTCCTTCAGATCGTTTCATTGTGATTTGTGTTTTTAATTATGGATTAAATGACTGCTCAAGAAGACTGATCTAAGACTGAAATGTAACTGATCAATGCCATAATTTAAAGCATTCAAATCATATCAACAAACGAGAACCAAAACCAAAATTTTTATTTAAGTATAAAAATAAATAATAAATAAATAAATATTGTCGGACAAATTACACAGCGCCACCTAGCCCCAACGTAAGCGAAGCTTGTGTTATGGGTACTAGACAACTAATAAACATACGTAATTTTTTTTTGTAAATACATACTTATTATACATTGAATATACCCAGATCAAGACAAATAGACATGTGCATGCACACAAATGTTTGTACTGTGTAGGAATCGAGCCCATGAGCGTTGGTGTCAAAGTAGCGTAACAGCGCGTTTCACCACTGCGCCACCGAGCTCGTCAAAATTCAATAAATTATTTATTAATTCAATAAATTCAAAAAATTCGTGTGTACTTTAGTTTTCAAGTCTCATACAGCATCCCTCAATATTTTCAGAAAAAAAAGCTTAAGTGTTATAAAACGTAGACTCGCGTGTAAAATTTCAAAATACTTGAAAAAATAGTTTGATTAAAATACTAATTACTTTACAATAGTTTATAAGTTTTTTTAAATACCTTCGGGAGATATCGTGAGTACCTACCTACACATCAGGGCCGACGGACGAACGGACATATAACTCACGCGAGTGGACCAATTTTCAATGCCTACGTCAGATGAAAAACAAGCAAAGGCACCGAATGATATGAAAATCATTTACTGTAGATATTTGCAATTACGCAATGAACACAGTTCTAATAAAATATTGTGTAAGCTACCTCTCCTTCAACGAAGCCACGTTTGCTAGTGGTCGGCAATGTGCATCATGTGCTGGTATGAGTGGCATGCGTTCTGAAGTGGATCCTCAGCCGCTTGCATAAGTAAATGATACATGAAATTAAACTTACATAAGCAAATACACAAGTAAAAGTTTCTACCGTACCATCAAGTTATACACGTTGCCCGCTCAAGTTTCCACCCGCTAGCTTTACGACTGGGAGCGGCTGGGAATAAACCCGCTCACCTATGGACGCTTATTATCTAAATCCAACAGTTATGTGTACACGGCTTGGTTTAACATATGGTAGAGTTTCCGAAATTCAATTACCCCACCCGCTTAGTAGTGAATTTTAATAAAAATCGTCATCGTCGTGTCCAAATTGATTTATATTCTAGTAGTAGCAAATACCTTTCATTTTAATGGATTTTAAACCGAGGATATCAGACAGGTGTTCGATAGAGTTGGATTTCAACAAGTGAAATTCATATACATATACATAATTAATCCCGGCCTCGCTTTAATAGACAATGCAGTAAAGTAATTGAAGTTGTGAAATATATTATAGAAACTTGTTGTTAGGAAGGACAGGCATATTATATCTGTACTGCCTGCCTTCCTGTGCTGCTCAGCATTAGCATAGCTTCAACATCTTCGCCACTTAAATACTTTATTTATTGAAAACTAGAGATTTTTAGATATTTAGAAAGGAGGATTGAGAAAATTATCATCCAGATATATGTATGATAAAATTCGAAACTAGTGAATTCCATGGAATCGTTCTAAAATTTTTGAATAGCTCCAAAGTTAGCAAGTTGAAGTTACAGTGTGCCACCCTTATCTGTTCAGTTAGCATGGCAAGTTGGGGAAGAAAATGCTCAATTAAAAGCAACGCCGGAAGAACGATTTTGTTCTTGATGGTAGGATAACGTCCTGTAAAGAAAGGCCGGAATGCTTACATACGGAAAGGAAAAGTATTGCTAAAGTATAGTCTATGGAATGCTTAAGGAAGAACCAACAGTGGATAAATACTGATTGTGCTATTCAGCAAATAATTGAAGAAGTTAAATTTAGTGCAACCGGCCTATTCAGATTGTCTACCCTACAAAGAAGTTAACGTGACGTATAGAACTTTTCCAGAAAATCCGATATAAAACTGCATACGACTGATATACAACTACATACGACAGGGCATACTAGTTTGTCTTACGGCTTAGCCATTTTCGTTGACTGCAGATTTTACGTGCCTTATAAATACTTTAATACTGCAAACACAAATTTAAGTACAGCTATAGCTGTATTAGCAGACTACTAATACCTTGGTACTGGTACTGATTACCTTGAAACACGCTCTGGATCTCTGAACGCCTGTTGACATTGTAATATTAAGAATTATCCACATTGGGCCATTAAAAAACCGTAATCAACCGATTTAAAGTTCAACGACAGAGCGGGCCATAAAGTAGGCGGCGTATAAATTTTATTCGATAAACAAAGAAACAATCACACAGTTGTAATGTCAAAGATTTGCGGTAGGTTATGGGGCATTGTACCTCCTTCCTTCCTTATGCCTTTGTGTATTCTTTTTATTGTATCGCATTACAACGATCATCAAAGCGAATTAACTGCGACTACTAGAAATAACTGCTAACTATACCAGAAACTCATTGTTCTCATGCTATTCCTCCAAATCTACCTTACACACTGTGAGCGTAACTTTTGTTGTATTACTAAGCCGGGAAAATAAGCGCATGACCTGCTTAGATGGTGAGTAATTACATCAGCTTGTAGATACTTTCTGCAGTATAGGTTTTGCTTGTGTATTGTCGACATTGAGATAGTTATTAATTTTTAATTCATCCTATAATACTTTGTGAAATTTCATAGTATTTTTTTAGCTGTACTGTGTCTAAGAATCAAGAAAAACACACTTACATACTTACATAAAACTTCAGTGATACTTTTATTAAATATTTGTCTCTCCTGATACAACTGCGATTTTAATGGAAGTTCATGCTTTATATACCTAGACTTCTCGGGAATACTCTTTGTATTGTCTAGTATGAACAATTAGGCAATAGTATTGTCTTAGGTTTTCGCGATTGTTACACATTGAAATAAAACTATTTTTAACGGAAGTATCGCGTGTTTTATTTATTTTGTTGAAACCTGACGTTTCGAACGCTTTGCAGCGTCCGTGGTCGCAGGAAAGACTAAGGTGGTATTTGTCTTACATTAGTTATTCAATTATTACATCTACCGACATGGATGGATTAATTATATATGTTCCGATTCACACAAAAATCGCTCACAGTGTCCGAACATTTTTTAGTAGATCTTTGGATTTGTGACTTGATTATTTTTAGGACTGGATCCCAAGCAGGTGGTACTTGCCAACCATCTTCTCTATTGAAATTGGGGTGTTTTCTTATTTCAATAGCCTCGCGCAACATTCTCGGCATGTAGCGATTCTCCTTGGCGAGGATTAGGATTAGGAATTAGGCAATAGTTTGCAACGTAATAGTTTCATAATAATGTCAATAAATGCTTCTCTGCCACAGAATACTATTTTAGCGCTTAGAAATTCATGATACCCAGAAAAAATTAAGAAGAAAATCTTTATGAAATTTTATTGGTTGCCTTAGGTTTCAATATATACTTTGAATGATTTCTTTTTAATTACAAAATTTACATAAATCTTTGCAATAACAATATTAACTTCAGTTGAATTTGGAAAACGCTCCAATTTAAAGCTAATAACCATTGTAAAATAAGTAAAATTTGTTATTTTTAGGGTTCCATACCTTAAAAGGAAAAACGGAACCCTTATAGGATCACTTTGTTGTCCGTCTGTCTGTGTGTCTGTCTGTCAGGACCTTTTTCCTCAGGAACAGGTAGGGCTATCAAGCTGAAATTAATATCAAATAATCAAGTCTGTAATCCCTTCCTCCCTCCGTCCCTCCCTTCGACCAGTAAAAAAATATAATTCTAAGCCAACGCAATCAAAAGATACGGCTTATCATGCGAGTCGGACTCGCACTTGAGGGCTTTTTTACACTAACTTGCAGCCCGTTTACTAGTAGTATTGAGGAGGCATGTAGAACAATGCATCTATTAGTTGCTTTACTCATAGTATGCGGATACCTATGGGATTAGTTAGATACGTAATAAAGTACCATTGAAAGGCGCGAACGTATCTCGCCCAAACACCGGTTGTTTAGTGATGTTGTAAATCAAATCATCAATTATCGACAATCGTTTACACTCGTGACGCCGCCGTGTAAACAATCCGGGCATTAAAACTGCTACTACCTACGTTTTACGACTATTCAATTTGGGGGAAAATCGATTTTATTCGCTTGACTTTCAATCGATTCATGGGTAAAGTCGCTCGAAGATTATCAAGCCAGTGTGTGTACTGATTTTTTCTCTACTCGCGGAAGTGGTTGGCGGATACCGATTTGGACGAGGAAGGATGGTAGTGGTAAACACCGTTAAAGGACCATTTTAGGCTTCTAGTTTATTAGCTTAACCCTTCACTTGGGCTTGTTGTAATACAAATCTTTCTTTTTTGTTCGCGTTTATCGGTTTATGTAGGTAGTATTCAATTAATTAATAGCGATAACGATAATACATTTATCTTTAAAAATCACATTTACATAAAAAGCTCACTCAACAGAACATGCATACAATTATAGCAATTAAATTGAAAATTGAACTAGTCTATCAACAGCGTAATATGGCGAAGTTGATTGGCATATGAAAATTAATTAGGAATAAAATACATACAGCAATAGCACATCCAATTTTCACGAACTCACTCCACTTAATAAACTATATTTAAACTATGACAGTATCACATAAAGTCACTCTCAATTCTATTGCCTTGCGCGGCCAGCGAAGTCATCTATCCAACTGAGAACATGCTCGACCCAACAATTGCTTCACATATTTATGTCGCTAACAAAACACTAACAAATTGATATGTTTATCTACAAAGAACTATAAACTCATTCAGAGCGGGCCCACCCTTTACGAGGGGACCATCCCTTCTGATTTAAAAAATTGCAAAATATTACATAAATAATAAAAAAGGTCGTCTTCTATCTACGTCCCCTTGATAAATGTAATTTTGGCTAACTCGTAGTTCCGGGGAAATGGTCTGTGAAGTTTTCTTTGAGATTTAAATACGTTCATGCATTATTTATTATATTTTAGCATTGAATTGCATCATAAAAATGCCGAGTTGTAGTATTTGTGTCTATTATCAATATACCTATTTTTTATACCACTAAGGTGGCAATCAAGCATACGGCCTGCCTGATGGTAAACAGTCACCGTAGCCTATGGACATTTGCAACATCAGGGGTGTCATTCATGCGTTGCCGACCGACGTTACTAGACATTCTATTTAAAAATTAAGTAAATATTCCTTTATTTATGTCGCCATTTCTCTATTAAATATTAATCCTAATATTTGTAGACTTGTCATGAATTCAGTTTAACAATAATTCAGAATATTTCAATATAAGCTACCTTAAAAATGCACAGCGATAATTTCGTATGAAGAATAACTACTAAACGAGAAGAAATATGAGGGCGAACGCAAGGACAAGGAGTAGGAAGAAAATCTGGTATACTTCCTGGTTTAGAGTACGCTGCGGCATGAGGTGGGTGTTGGAGTGGAATTGAGGAGACGGAAGTATTGATTGACAATTCACATCAGGTGGGACGTATACTTGCTCGCTCTCAAAAGCACTTGGGGCGAGATTTAACTTTATGCATTTTTATCGAAGGTAATATCTACGTTTATTTATTTAGTGATAGAAATGTATTAAGTAGTTTAACCATATTTGTTAAATTACTTCAATATCTTACTTGAATAATCATAATCCCAATTACAATGTTGTAATATTATTTCCTTATCAAAAAATTAATATTCGAATCGTGAAAAATGTTCCTGAAACATGTAACAAATCAATTTATATTTGACGTTTGATAGCTAAGCATCTAAGGGCACTTAAGATTATTTATCATTATTTTTATTATCATAACCCACACTTTCACACACTCCCACCCTTTCAAAAGTTTTTAGTTCAACCCTAAAATGGACGCCAGTAAAAAATCAAACCCGTACTATCAAAATAGGGGTGTTCTGTGTTTTAATTTACGTTTGATGGGAAAAGTTTGATTGTTCCCCGGATGTGATAGTAATTGTGGGTTGATTGGACACGGGAGATGGGCGATAGTGGGGTGACACTCACGAGTTTAATTATGAGCCCCCAATTGTCAATATACCTACCTATTAAAAGGTATATGTACTATGTACTACATATAGCACGAAAGAAGGAAAGCAAGAATCTATAGTCGAAGCATTAACACGCGGGTACAAATTTCTGTCAGATATTTCTACTATGACTGGATACGCTCATATTGCGTAGGTATACATGGTTAGTATGTGTACCGAGTTAAAATATTTCTAAATGTTATAACGGTTGCGTGAACCATCTGCCTCCTTTTTGCACCACTTGAGTAACATGTAAGCATCGATCAGCCTAAAACGTCGCGACATAGCACTTCATAAACTTCCTCTAGACATCAGTCACACGCAAGAACATAAAATATTAATGAGAATTGTTATTTGACTGAGAATAGAGGTCGCATTCAGCCTGAATCTTCATAATCAAATATCGCTGTACCGCACTTCTCTGACACCCGAGTCATGTTCGATCGGCACACCATGTTCAGATGATGTAGCCGTCAATTTTAACTATGATGTTTTGCCACTCACCTAAACCTCTAGTGTATGCAGTAAAACGTTACAACCTTAATTCCTACTGATCCCACTACATGTATTCGGTACTTCCTATAACCAAAGGCGTTTAGAGCATATTCTCCACGTCACGTGACTCCACTGTTAATTCACCACCAAAAGATATTGACTTGGCTTAACGATTATTATCCATCGGTAATAACCGATACCGAAGGCGTAACGTGGAATTCCTAGCTGAGAATATGAATATAAATAAAAGCTACGGCTACGATTGATGCTACTTAACATCATCATCATTGACACTCGCCACGACGCCACCGATAACTCTCACCTAAGTAATAATTTAGACGTGTAATCATATTGGGCAGACTATGTGTTACTCGGTCTATTTAAAACTTTTCTTTCCCCGGTTAGTTGGAGCACTAATTCCGTACGTTTACGACTTAGCCGCCAGCTCGGTCATTCCAGATGGCTCTCCCACGCCGCCGCCGCCGTCCGCTGCAATGTCCTTTCACACGGACAGCGTAGGCGATTTTGTCGCGACATGAAACTTCAAAAAGACCTTTAGGTAGTTAAGACTTCATCGCGTGGGTAGCATGCATGTGCAATCGGTTACTGAAAGTTTCTGCTCATGGAGGCATTCTGTTCATTGCCAAATAAAATATATTGCAATACCTAAATTTTTATTTTATACGTAAAAGTCACGGTTAAGTAAAATTTTATTTACATATTAGGGATTTTATTTACAGTACCTTTAAATATTTAATGCGCGTGTGAAAGGAGTCTAAGGTTATCTCGGTTCTCATCCACACGGATCGATGTTTAGAGTATTATTCCAAACTGAATGAATAATTTATCAACATGATTCCGCCTAATGAAAGTTTGGGGTGCCCACTGATTGGATTTCATCATAAAGTGGAGAGGCGTGTAAGGAGATAATGTGTTGATGTTAACCTTTATTTTATGTATTTTAAATGTATCGTTTTAGATGGAGATCATCAACTTAAATCCAATTGATTTGAAAACGACAGCTGAAAGCTTTGAACACATAGTTACATTTTTAAATGATACGTTACCTAGGAGTTATAGGTTCTTTTTTCGCCTTGCGTACCCAAAGTGAAGTAGGTACCGTAGCCTATAAATGCCTGCGACACAAAGAGCTTACACCACTGCTAAAGTAGCTGCTGCAACTAGCACACAACACAGCAATTAGGTAATTTTTATTTTATTGGCGGCCTCTGTAAAGATGAGGTACTTCCCCAGTCGGTCTGCTACTTTTGTAAGACGTAGGACCTTCCTCGGTCAGTTTGCTCCTAACATTTTATAATATATATTTGTTGCTTGTGCTGCAAGTATTTATAGTTTATAATAACTGCTTACTATCAGAGAGGCCTTATGCTTTTATGACACCTTATTCGTAAAAAGTATAGTGTTACTAAAAGCATTTGCTAGAGTTGTGGCAAAGGACTCCGAGTGGTTCCCGGCGAAATGTGTACCAAGATTGACGGTGCTGACTCTGCCGTACAGCCTGAGGGTCGTACTGAATGTGTGCGGATAGACGGTAAGTTGTCGCTCTTGTAACATCAATATCACGTATATACTCGTAACATAATAGTACGTTAATTTTATCAGGCTTGCATACTGTTGGCTCAGCTGTTCATTCTGAATGTCAATATTTGTTTATAGGGAATATGTGACCTGGTGGTAAAATATCTTCTTTACGCAGAGTATGCCGTTTTATTAGTAGAAACACCATTTGAACTGCAAGGACCAGCGGCAACGATGACAGTTGTATGAAAAAAGGTTTATAAGTGAATGTGAAAAAGGCAACGTTATTAGAAAGAGAGGAAACCAGAACGACCGCAAGGATTATAGCTCATGATGTGATATTAGAACAAGTGGATGAAATTGTATAAGTATCTTGGATTCGCTTTTAGTAAGGAAGGTACGCCGCTAATGTGAAGAGACGAATGAGTGCTGGATATTGTTCTACTGAGTATTAGAAAAACTTCTATGCAGTAACAGCTTGAGGCAGAAGACTCAGCTATACCCATAACGTTGCTAATCGCAACGCTAGCTTATGGAAGCGAGAATATGGCGAAAAGAGCTGGAAATTGTTCTATGGAGCTAAAGCTTCTATGCAGTATCAGTTTAAGGCAATTGTTATGGAGGCGAGAATATGACAGAGAGAGCATGAAATCAGAAAAAAAATGTAGTGGAAACGCATGTGTTGCGCAAAATGCAAAATGGAGCTTGTGGTCCACAACCATAAGGATTATATAAGTAAAAGAGTTAATCTGAAAAAGCATATCAATTTTAAGATAAGAAGAACTTGCTATGCTATATGTTATATGCTCCGTTGGTTCAGACTCTTTACTATGCAGGAAAAAACATACGAACGAATATGATAATTTTACTTAATACACTACATAGATTCCTGCAGTTAGACTGGTCTCTGTCTGCACCACTCGTGTCTGTAGGTCAAGGTGGTTATACACGTCGTAAAGTGTGTATGCCTATATAAAACATGTATTAACCATCGACATTTTCTCATTAATATTAGGTATGTAAATTAAATAATAATTCAGTCTGACTCTTTATTAACCTTTTTGGAGTTAAAACCTGGATGGAAACTGGCTGATTCGTAACGAAGGAATCAGAGAGAGTCTGGAACCCGTAGGCTACTTATATAAAGGAAATGACCTATAAGGAGAACCGATGACACCGATATTATTTAACTCACTTCACCTCTACGGGGCGGGGAATAGAACACGCAGCACTTATTGGCTAGTTCGCACATCAACATTGCTTAAAATATTCTCCCATTGGTCAGTAGGATCGAATCAATGCTTATTTAGGCGCTAAAATAAATCATTTTAGTGAGCACGAGATACTCTCATGCCCAGTCAAGCAGTTTATTGGTTTGTGCCTACATATGACGAGCTCGGTGGCGCAGTGGTGGAACGCGCTGTTACGCTACTTTGACACCAACGCTCGTGGGTTCGATTCCCACACAGTACAAACACTTGTGTGCATGAGCATGTTTGTTTATCTTGGTCTGGGTATTTCCTATGTATAATAATGTAAGTATGTACTTACAAAAAAAATATATTTACGCAGCGAACTTAAAAAGCATTAAGTTCGCTGTATTTACGTATGTTTATCAGTTGTCTAGTACCCATAACACAAGCTTCGCTTAGCTTACTTTGGGGCTAGATGGCGCTGTGTAATTTGTCCGACAATATTTATTTATTTATTTATTATCGGGTTAAAAAAGGGTTCGCCTACCCCTGTTAGGCCCGGGACAGAAAGACATAGTTTAATTACAATCTTGACCAAGAAATCCGAAAACATAGTAGTATCGTAATTTTATAGTAAAAATGCCTACAATGATGTAATGCAACGGGAGCTGCCTAATTGTCCATAATATATGTAGAAATGGCAGTGGCGAAGACAGACTAAAACAGCTGAGAACTAAAATGAAATATGACTCGCATAAACATAAACGGTATAATTAAACGAGCGTTATGATAATCATAAAGCTAGAAAGAGAAAGCAGACGTAGGCTTCGAAGCGAGCACGCGTCGGTTCGTCATAATGCACCTATCTTATTCGATATAAATCTCAACTTTTTATGTACCATTAAACTGTTTTATTAGTTATTAACACGTGTTCAACGACTTACTGAAACATTCATAGAAAACTGCGATCATTAACATACGAGTGTGATCTACTACTAAATAATAGTTATTGGTACACTAATTAGGGTTCGTAGACTAATTGCTGGTTAGTTCATTGTGGTAAAAATAATCTTTGATATTGTAATATATTTTGTTTCAAGTGTTTTTTTTAAAGCTGCTGGTAAATACGGACTAGTGGTATGGGCATTTACTAGTAGCTCTCATGTTAAATATCGCAAGCTGTTTGATTAATTCTTTCTCCAGGGAAATGGGAAACGTTTAAGTCCAGGAAGCGTATTTCAAAATCATGACGATGTTGATTTACAGTCATGTGTATCAATACAATACGGCGTGCTAGTACTGTCTGCCATGCCAGATTACCTACTAGAACCTACTAGACGGGGATGCCACCTGGACATGTGTGTGATTACAGGTTCACAACTAGGAAATTAGGGAAAATCATTAGATGTGTAAAACGTCTCTAAATAAATTTTTAATGGTTGTCTTTAACTGTTGTGTCATTTAAAAAACACTTAATTTTATATATCAGCATAGAAAAGAATGAAACAAAATTGTAGGTTAATTATTAGCAAAAAATGAGATAGTATTATAAACCGACGATGTTTTCCTAGTTTGTTTCTAGTTAAATCTAATGAAACAAAGGGTCTACCTTTATTTCGCTAGAACTTTCGGTGCACCAGGAAAAGGGAGATCAACTTTGGTTCTAAAAATTCGTCATCTTTTATGCCCCAAATATATTCGACGTTCTGAAAGTAACTACGTTTATCTAGAATTGCGTGTTAAAAATAAATAAAAGAACCATGTAATAAAATTTAAGTAGATCGTGACCTCACAAATTGTGGACTTAATTATAAAGATAATATATAAATTGAAATAGAAATGGCGAAGGGACTACTGTTGGTTTTCGTGTAATTCTAGTCCCTTGGGCAAGATTAACCTACTGGCAAAAGCAAAAAGAAATCGAAACGAACCAATATACTTTACTCAGTATCAAATTAACATTAATAACCGACGTAAATCAATTATTCGTCTCAAACAGTCATCGACTTTTAAATCGTAATAAAATGTACAAACGGCAGTCAATTTATTTATTGCCTCAAAGTTGTAAAACCATATTACACGCCATAATGACGTGTGTTATTGGCATTTATTTCAACCATTTTACCATCATCGACCACTTGTTAAACGTTTATGATTATTGTTTAATTAAAACTAATTTGTTACACAAAACAAACATGCTATGATTTTGTTACATTTGAATGTGTGTCAAGTTGCTACACATCGATATTTTCTCACGGTTTTAAAATGTAAGTACATACGAACCATCGTTAAGTTTATGTATTGTCCATTATGTATACGAGCAAGTTTACTGGAACCCGTAGGCAACATTGGCAACAATGTAGCCTGCACCGGACCGTGTATAAATTTGCGTTTGATTTATTTATTGCTCGCAAGAATATGTCAACAAAGCAACTATTTAAAAGTGAAACGAAAAGGATTGCACGCAAAGGGTGCGCGGCATTGTGCGTACACCCTGTTATGTTAATCAGTACGCTGAAACCGAAAGTATAGCCCTGTTTTAACAAAAGAACGACTTGCGTAACCTTTACATAAATTATCGATACGCATTAAGCAATTACGAACTGCTTTGTTGCAAAAGGTCCGAAAACCGAGGTATGATAAAAAAATACCAAAATCGTTGCATGTATTATCTCCCATTCTGTTTCTACGCCCGACATTTGCATAATATTGGAAAAGTATTTTGGTTGTTTTGACTTTTGTGGTGAATATAACTTTCCTTCTCGAACTCACACATCCTTTATTTACATTTCCGAAATAGTTAGGCTTTGGCATCTGGCCGTAGCAGTATTGAAACGTAATGCTGCCTGTGCCGTGTTTATGTCATGATATAAGTTATAATCGTTTTGAGTCAAATCATAGAAATTGAAGCATTATTTTATTATAGTTACCAACCGGGGCTGGCGTGATTTGTGTCAATTATTACAATTACCTTATAAAAAGTTTAAGTTACGTAACGATATTCGCCAACGATCGTGCACATATTTACCCTCAAATTGCTGCGTGATTCCCGAGTGTTTAGCTCCGAGCGTGAAAAACTTTCATAAAGACGGATCGTGTCGTACATATTTCGATAAGTACGTTTAGTATTTGTCGTGATTTATATTCAGGTGTGTCGTGTTACCGGATAGTTAAGTTTTTATAGTCACGATAGAGGGTCGAGAGAGTAGAGTCGACGATTTGTTTATCGGTGAGCGAGGCGACGACAGCCGACGACACGGTATCTGCTATGTCGCCGATCTCTTTATGTGTAAGTGTTATGTTTAGTACCCTATTTATTGCTTTAGTTGACACAAGGTGGTGTAGAAACTACATTCAGAGTTATTTCTTGAAATATTATCATTATTTATTTAATTTACATTCAATATTTTTCATCAAAAGTCTGAAGTATTGGAGATAGCTGTAACATATTATTTAGATATTTTATGGAGCTTAGGTACTCGAGATCACACATAATCGTAAAATTACAAAAACTTGAAATTGTTATTTGATGGTCTTATCCTAGGGTGGATGCAATTTCTCAGTTTATATATATACATATATAAACTGAGACTAACCTTACAGTACATATCAGTTTTAGGAGGCATTTTACCATAGCAATGCTCACTATCACTATATTTCATTAGTGTTGAGATATACTTTCAAGTTTACAATACTATTAAGTTACTTCATTCGTATTTGTGTGTATGTGTGTAATCTGATCAATCTATGTGCATGTAGATATATTTTATGGAATAGTGATAATAAATAAAAAGCAAAATAAAGACATTCGTAGCATAAATATATTATCCATCTGGAGAATCTGAGAGACAATATTTTTTTCTAAACACATCGTCTCGATAAAATTGTCACCAAGGCAACCGCGTAAAGTTGTTCCAAGATGGCGTCCAAACCGCAGTCTCATTCATCAGCTGTCATAAAGTAGGATCAGAGAGGCATGATTACTCGGAATCATCATAAATCACTCCCGCAGGCCCGCACTAGCTCTAATTGCTAGATCATGAACAATAAATCAAATATTTTGGGTGCGGGCACAGTTTTTTATAGGTCGGCTTTGGATGTCGTAAATCGCAACTTTCAGATTAACGACACAGTTTCATTTCTGAATAAAAGACATTGGCAGACTTTTCTGAATTTTTTTATGTAAGAATTGGTAAACGGAATGATGACAATTTAGAGAATTATTTCTCATGAGTTTAAGATTCGCATATTTCATTACAACAGGGCTCAGAAATGCACTTTTTTTTTATTGTAAACCGAAAATAACATCGGGAAATAAAAAAAAGGCTTAAAAGTGTAGGAAAGGCAATGATTGCCCGATTGCTGCCTAACTGAAATCAAAATAGAACATTACCTCGTAATTTATAAACTAAATGACCAACGCAAAAATTGTATCTTTACTATTACTTTTAATGGAGTGATACTGGAATGGACTTCAGTGGAGTTCCTCAATTCAACTGTATGTATTCGGTGTGAAATTTATGATACCTTAGCTAACTGTGCTAAGCGATTTTTGTATAGTGTTGTATACTCTCAAACAATGCTTAGTTGTATAGTCTCAAATATCCTTTATCGTCATAGTATAATCAGTATCTCAGTAATAGCTGGCTTTTGAAATCGCATCTAAACTAACAGTAATAACATAAATAAATAAATTATTAAAAAATAGGTAGGTATTAAGTAAGGTTATCATAAACACACTTATAGCTACATTATGTTTGGTTATTAAATAACAGTCATAAAACCGTACAGTTTAATCGACAAACCAAGATCATTTGATGCTTGATCACATTTCATTTGCAGACACATTTTGTTGTAATGAGAAATTCTCGCTATCTAACCCATTCCGTTCTTTAATTAGTGTAACATACAAACAGGCAATCCCAATGAACAGTTACGAAGTAGAGTTTTTAATCGTAATAATATGTCTAAACAAAAAAGTACATTTTCTATAGCAAATAAAGACACGTAGTGGTTTTGAATGTTGTTGAATTTACCTAAAAATAAAACTATCATTTACTGTTATGATAGCTGTAGATACTTAAATATATAGACTAGAAGTTATACAAGAAATAGAGCTTAAAGGCGAAATCAATGCGCTCAAATAGTAATCTATGGTGAGTATTCTCCACAACAAGTATTGAGAAGTTACGTTTCGATGAATTTTAAAATTGTATTGCGATGCACTGGCATTCATAACCTGCTCTTAAACCTAGGTACTTAGGTACTTAAACCTAGTTTAGAAGTTCAAGAATTATTTGCGTCAAAAAATATGGTAGGTATTTAAATATGGATTATTAACCCTTCGAAACCCGGGTGGTCGAATACCGCGAAATGTATGGGAAAACGTATATAACGGGTTCTGACTGCTCAATAAAATATAAATATTTTGAATGTCGTCGAATTTGCCCCCTTGTTGAATTCTCATTATTGCTACAAATCCTCACTAGTGTCGTCTCCCAAATTATATCTACATAATCATACAATAACTTCAAACTATTATTTTACATCGTAGAAATATAGCAAACACATCTATACACACGCTGACACTTACACACATACCCTCAACCAGAACTACAGATACACAGAAGCGTGTCTTCTGCATGTAGTACAATATACAGCCAAAATTCAAACGCTATTAAATTAAGTCAATGTATTATTTTACAGTACCGCATCAGTATCTAAATCTGGTTAGGTAGGCACTAATATTGTATTATTCGTTATTAACTTATCAAATTTCACTTTTAAAGTTACGAGACGAGACAGACTATGGTAAATTTCAAATAACGCATTTAACATGAACGAGGAGCAGGGTATTTGTTTAAATGTATCTATGTATTTAAAATTTAAAATATATTATAAATTAAGTTGTCAATCTAGAGCTTTCTGAAAGAATATAGTAACAGATAATTGGTAATTCCGATACTATTTAATTGGTGGCACACATCCAGTGACCTAACGCACATATAATTTTTCTCGTATAAAAATATTTTTAACACATTCCTTACTTAAAATGCTATTTAATACTTACTGTAAGTGTTGCCGTTATAATATAAAAAAAGAACATAGAAAGCGACGAGCGAAGCCCGTTTGCCCAGGTACTATTATTTCAATAAATAGAGTACCTACTCAACTGGTCATCAAAGGGTTCATTCCGCTTATAAAGCGCAGACGGTTTTTTAAAATAATCACACATAACTCGTCTGAAGAAATAGTCAGGCGGTAGGAATAAGTGATTATTATTTCTTACCAAATCCATGCATCCTATGCCTTGCTTATGTTGTTTACTAGACTTAGGCTATGCTTATTTGCATAGAAACCATAGCAACTGAAACAGAAAGCTATGTCTATTTCACACCTCCAACTCATCGCGGAGTTAATCCAACGTAATTGACTCTCGCTGAGAAAGCTATAAATGGTTATTGACTGTGCCAATAAACTCCACAATTAATACCTTGGGAAGTCGATATCTATAAATCTTTAAGTATATAAACGACCTACCTCCAGTACTATAGAGTTTTTATACAAATTGGAACAGGTCCACCAAACATTTCCGTCACTGTGTTTTCTATACGATCAGTATTAACTGCGATATCCACCAAAGTGACAATAAACCGGGAAATTAATTGCACTCCCAAAGGGTAAAACTGCGGCAGCTATGGAAATTACAACGACTATAATCGAAAGGAATTAATAGGAGCAGAAAACTGTCAGATTTAAATTCGCCTAATAAGCAATGTTAATGTTAGCAGCGATATGGCACAAAAGGGTAAAATAGCCCAAAACCAAATTAAAATCAGATTGTCGCACAACATGGTTTGGCCAATTTCTGAATTTGTAATTAAATACTCGCACAATAACCTTCTTTTTAAATACCTGAGGTATTTGCATAGTAAGAATACCTATACCGAAGTTTCATAAGAAATGCCCAGTTTAGTTGAATTATCATCTCTCTATTAAATTGCTCTATTACTCTCTATTACCTGTATTTAAGTTGGCATTAAATGCGTGTTATTGTGTGTGTTATTTAATCTGACGGCAGTTGTGCTGGGAAATAAAAAAATATGTAATTACTACTCTTAACTAACAATTTCCCACAATAATACCTACCTATGATATCCATGAAGGATACTGTCTAAGAGAATTCGAACGCGATAGAGTTCTAAGACCGTAAATAAATGCGGCGTTTTGAGAACCTTGGCTAGTACTTTACGTGCATTGGCAAATACTTAGGTACAATGCGACAATAAACCCTTTGGCTGTCCAAACGTGGTAAATAAACGTCTATGTTATTGTGAATTATACTTTAAAACAACAAAGGGACGGTCTATTTTCGTTCTATGTTAGTTCCGATATTGGCTTGCATAGACGCAACACCATCCAATGGCGACTCACGATTTGAAAACAGATTTATGATCGGCCACGATAACGGGCTTGCGATAAAAATTTTGCCATTCCAAGGAGCACGTAGTCGCATACCTCGGCGCAGTATTCTTGTGTGTATCTTACTATAAGAGTAGGTGTAGATCTAGATTGACCTATGGTGTTACGTCTATGCAAGCCAATGTCGGAACTAACTAAATAATAAATAAAATAAACTAATAATAAACTCTCAAAAAGATGTAATCATGAAATTTGGAGTAGGAATAAAAATATTTTAAACAACAGAAACAATAAAATTATAACTTAGGGTTGTCACATATTTCAGTAGGTAGGTACCTAAATTAATACTATAATACTATTTATTATACCTTGCCAAAATGTAAACTAGTATTCCGATTTTTCTATACTTGTTTTATACCTATCTATAACTTCACGCCAAATCCCTTACGGGGTAGGCAGAGAGAATCGAGCGCCACGTGACTCAATCCCTACATACCTCACTCGCTTCTTTAACATTCATTGCTCTTTTCACGCACACTCGCTTGTTTCTAGGGCTCCTGACATCACATTCTGAACACGACCAAATTGATCATGGTAGGTAAGTCTTGGCCTTCCTCGGCTCCTACATCTTCTACTTTTGCATTGTAGGTATATCGGCTTCGTCATTCTTTCACCCTGCATTCTTTCTACATGTCCGAACCAATAGAGCAACCAACGAACCAACCCCAAACTTATCTATATTTGTTCACAAGTCTAAATATGTTTGGAGGCGAACGCTTAGGTAGGCACCGACTCACACTATCTTAATGTCGTATCTAAACTTCTAACACATATTCATGCCCTAAGAAATTATAAACACCAAAAGCATTTCTACTGGGCATTATGTTCTGTTAACAAATACAATACAGCTTATTTTTCTTCTATTTTGTACTTATTGTAGCTTATTGTTATCCTATTTCCGAATCCTACTGAATTGGTGGGGCACGCTGCCTCTAAGCCTAGAGATTTGGCGAAAATACTTACAGTTTACACGTCTTTCGAAATATAATTTCTTGGACGTGCGGGTTTCCTCACGATGTTTTCCGTCACCGCCGAGCAAGTGATAATAATAATAAATATGTATGTATGTAATGCAAATACACGAATTTAGTGGTACTTACATGCCATAGGATATGAACCAGTGATCAGTTGATCAATAGGCTGGTTCCTTATCCACTGCTTAAATTACAGCTAATTTTTATTTACATTTAAAACACTTTTACCATTATTGTGTCTGTTTTAATCCTTGTTTTCAATTAGTGTTATATCTTAAAAAACCTTCAAAACCGACCTACCTACACATGAGACGCTTATGCATGTTGTAGTTATGTAGTACACAATATCTTGATAAAATATTCACGTAGACATTAAAAATACTGTTACTTTAAGCTCACGAATTTAAGTCATGTCGAGTGCCAATACATATTACTTAGTATAATGATAGCCTTAGTCACGACCCGCCGCCAACCGCTCCAATATTTCAACATAATATATATTCAGAATACCTTTACGTGGATTTTCGAAGTCTAGTTATAATAAAATTACTGATAAGGATCAAGGGTACATATATAAATTTATTTGTTTATGTTGCTAGATTTGGACAAATAATGAACATTCGTAACTGCTTTTTTTTTGTGAAACACAAGCGGATTTGTTATTACCTACTCTCTACTAAAATCTCATATATAATTCGTTGCATTCAATAAAGTTCACTTAAGGTTAAATTTTTTTATTTAAACATTTTATGACATTATGGTATTTTATAGTTAATCATCAAATTTATACTACGTCAAGCACTAGACTCGTGAAACAAATCTAATCGTGCATAAAACGAGGACACAAATAAACTTGATTTTCAAGTCAATTTGTGTCTTTATAAATACATATGTCAGGTTAACATCAAATCATCGCATAATATATATGAAACCGAACTGATTTGACAAAACGTGGTTGAGGTATGAATTAACAAACATAAAAAACGGCCATGTGCGTAGCGGAATCGCGCGTAAAGGGTTACCACCGCAAAATATTTAAAATACATGTTTTAAAAACATTCCTCATTAACTTTAATTAATTAACGGAAAGAAAAACTTAAGTTTGCCGTTGGAAAATTGCTGTCCCCATACACCGATAAAGGCCGCGGTTAGTTAACCAACTGCACATAAATTAATAATTCCAAAAAAAATTTCATGCAACTACAATTTTTGTATCTTTGGATTTATTTCTCTATACTTGTGCTACATAAGATTGCTTCATGATTCTAGGTCAGCGGGAATTACCCTATTGGAAGGTTTTTAATTCTTTGCGAGTGTCGAAATATGCGGCAAAAATTGGGCATAAACAGCCGCATATTTTGATGGCGTCGACATAGAAAATTATTTTTTCCACTGCTCCAAAGGATTCCTGACTTGAGTGCCTTTTTTTTAATGTTATGTTATATGTTAATGTTTTAAACTTATAAAATAGATTTTTAATGTTAACTTGATACCTCCACGCGTTCCTGAAAAAAATCGGCCAAGTGCGAGTCGGACTCGCGCACGAAGGGTTCCGTACCATTATCTATAAAAACGGCAAAAAAAATCACGTTTGTTGTATGGGAGCCCCCTTAAATATTTATTCTATTCTATTTTTTAGTATTTGTTGTTATAGCGGCAACAGAAATACATCATCTGTGAAAATTTCAACTGTCTAACTATCACCGTTCATGAGATACAGCCTGGTGACAGACGGACGGACGGACGGACGGACGGACGGACAGCGGAGCCTCAGTAATAGGGTTCCGTTTTACCCTTTGGGTACGGAACCCTAAAAAAGGTCCGTTTTTCCTTTTTGAATTAAAAAGCCTTAAAAATACGCGACAAATATAGAACCATTTTTAAACTGGGTATAAAATGTCTTATCTGGCTTCTGCACTGATAGACCTGATAGTACAGAGCCGCTGCTTCATCATTAAAAAAAATCAATCCATTACTTTACGTACACTTACAACTTAAACGTACTACGATTTTAATATTTGAGTATTTAGGTATAGATACATAATGTTTGAGAGCTCGATGACGTCGTTGCGCGTATCATTCTAATCAAACACGCAGGTTAAGCAACGTCGACCGCAGCCTGTCTACGGATGAGTTTATCTATCTCGAGTTTCTCTGTGCTTCGGAGGTCATGTCAAGCCGTCGGTCGCGGCTGTTGTCGATAGATGACAGTCGTTAAGCTAAGTCAGTGGCCTTCGGGCGGCTTGAAAACGCTGGCCTCCGCCAATCCGCATTTGAGCAGCGTGGTGGAGTATGCTCTAAAAGCGCCTAGTCCTGACGTGTTTACCGCGGACATTTGTAGAGCAGCCATAAATACAAATCCAGAATTATTCCTGGCGCTGCTGAACAAGTGTCTCGAGTTGGCCCACTTTCCTGAGCCGTGGAAACTTGCTGTCATAGTAGTATTAAGGAAGATCGGGAAATCGGACTATACGCGCCCCAAGTCACACAGACCCATTGGTCTTCTCTCTGTCTTAGGGAAGGTTATAGAGAAGCTGCTCATGCGACGAATTCGTTACCATCTATCGCCTACCACCAACATCAGTCAGTACGGCAGAGGTCAACTGAAGATGTACTTTACGACTTGGTGGAGCGGGTGAAATGGGTCATCAAAAAGAAGAAGCAGATTGCCGTAATTGTGATCCTGGACATAGAAGGGGCATTTGACAACGCCTGGTTGCCTGCCATCAAATGCAGACTTGCGGATGAGAAATGCCCCTCAAACTTAATCAGGGTCGTATCTAGCTATCTTAAAGATAGGCAAGTGGAGCTGAGGTATGCTGACGTCAAGTTACCCAGGGGCACAACGAAGGGTTTTGCATTCAGGGTTCAATAGGTGGACCTACTCTCTGGAATTTCCTTCTGGACCCACTACTAAAGGGAGTCCAGGACAGAGGAGTACATTGTACACTGAGGCAACTTTAACGCACACGTGTCAACATCACTCGAAATGCCGCAAATATATATAAGCTTTAGGCAAGAACAGCAAAGATATCCTGGGGGCTGAACCCGGACATCATCAGGACCATATACAGGGCGGTTATTGAAGCAATTATACTGTACGCGGCTGGGGCTTGGGAGCTGGCTGCTCATAAAATCGGGGTTCAAAAACTGCTTAACGCCATGCAGAGGCGGTTCGCACTCAAAATCTGTAAGGCCTACCGTACAGTATCCCTGAATGCATCCCTGGTACTGTCAGGGCTGCTACCGCTAGATCTTCTTGCTCAGGATGTGGCAACACTGTACCAGATAAAAAGGGGAAAGATGGAACACTGTGAAATAGCAGGACGTAAGCTAGAGACTAAAACCAGTTTCATTGATGCCGAACATCCGGCGCTCGAGCGGAAGCTTGAGTACGAGTGTCTTGAGGAAGATGGAAGAAATCCGAAATAGACGCAACATTGCGGGTCCTTGTATATATAACAATGGAAGCAAGATCGACGGTGCAGTAGGCGCAGCACTCTCAATATGGAATAATGGCACGGAATGCAAAAACCGAAAATTGAACCCAGAGCGATACTGCACCGTATATCAGGCGGAAATGTTCACTATATACAAGGCCTCGCAAGAAATACTGGCAGGCAAAGAACAGGAGTATAACATCTTGAGTCACTTGAAATCTTCCTTGGAGACACTCGGAAATCATAAGTCATAGTCATATGGGTGCCACAGGGAATGAAAGAGCCGATTGTCTGGCCAAAGAGGCGGCCGAAAAGAAGACCAGTAGGTACGACAAATGCCCAATATCACTTATAAAAACATTGCTGAGACGAGATACCGTAGCCACCTGGAATGATAGATACATCCTTGAAGGAACAGCACGCACAACTAAGTTGTTTTTCTCGAACGTCATACTGGCCTTCAATTTCGTAAAATCAACAGAACTCCTACAATTACGCAAATCATGACGGGACATGGGGGATCGCCGCTTACCTCTATAAGTACAAACGCAAAGGCGGTCCGTCATGCGAATGCGACCCAGGAAAGGACGAGACCCCCATTCACCCAATCATTGAATGCCCCAAATATGACGTCAGACGTATCCAGCTGCAAATCGAGATGGGAGAAAATATCGAAAAATCAACGCTACAGGACCTTATAAATTGTAAGGCAACCAAGACCAAGTTTTTAGATTTCTGTGATTCAGTCGCAGAACAAATAGTCAGGAAAAATAAAGATTAGTACATAACCTGACGAGACATACACCCGGATAGGACAAACACACGACAAGACAAATTACATGGACTAGTCACAAACAAAAATGGACAAATCTAATAGTGCACAACTTTTACCTCAGTTAGAAAAACCTCTGGTCCAGCCAGAGAAACACTTTAGAAAGTCTGACAGAAGTCACACGCTAAAAAAACCCCTTCTGTTGAAGGGAGGCCCGTATCCTTGCAGTGGGATGAGTAATGGCTGATGTGGTGTGGTGGATATGTTTGGTTAGGTTATGTTACATTATCGTGTCGGAAACTTTAATTTACAGGAATTAGCTTGAAATGTGATAACATTGTATGGTCACGGACGATTCTAGAAAAACGTGTTCGATTCGATTAGGTCTTTGACCTTCAGCCTCAGACTTCTAAGTAAACTAATCGTTTGTAATCCCTATCGCTCTACACCTTCTCGGCGTATACACAATATATATATATATATATTATAGCATAGGTTTGGTAGATATAACTACGTCTTGGCAGGAATACCTCTTGCTGGAAGAATGTCTTTCCAGCGAATTACATTTTTACAATGTTCGCGTTGTAACATACCCGTGCTTTTACATTTACTTAATTTTCTCAACAACTAACACGTCTAAAGTATATAAATTGTTACATATTTTTTACATATTTAAATTTATATATAATCAATTTATAAAATAAAAATTAATATTTATATACAGATTATATACTACGCAATGAGGATATCATATATATATATATATTGTATTTTAATACATTTAGATGTCATTATAGCGGGCAAGGTATCAGGGCATATATATACACGCATAGTCTGTATTGTACGCGTAGAGCTCGAAGGCGTTGCGCGTGTCACTCTAACCGAACACGCAGTTTAAGCAACGTGGACCGCAGCCTGTCTACGGATGGGTTTATCTGTCTCGAGTTTCTCTGGCACGTTAAGTCTTCGGTCCCGGCTGTTGTCGATAGATGACAGTCGTTAAGCTAAGTCAGTGGCCCTCGGGCGGCTTGAAATTTGAGAAAAATATGCATTTTAGGCCGTTTTTTTTTAATAACGCTTAAGCTCGATAATAGGTAGTGACTGACAAAAACACTAATTATATGTTTAGTCTATATATTTTGAGTTTATATATCGATATACCGGCATCTTTATTGTTTTCGTTGAAATTCTAAACATGATTCGAAATTTAAATTTTTTTGCTATCGAGTTATTTGTACAATCTTGTGCTACAGTTTTAGGTAACTCTTGAAGATATTCTAATAATATATTCATAAAATGATTTAGTATTCTTGTATTTTTCGTTTTACGAAATTTTAGTGCGCCTTTTCATATTGTATTCTCTATTTTACTAGTAAGTAATAACTGGTTAGCGACATCCGCCGCTTTGTTACGGTTATCCCGTGGTGTACCTACCATCAATGCTATGACTCGTTTTATGCCAAACAAAATAAATTTGTATTTGCATAAGGAACAAACCAGTGGTAAAGAAAAAATAGTCAAACACTGTCACAATGATCTTCTATTTTCCAGAAACCTCCCTCATCTCATTTCAAAGAAAAATAAGATTTGTTTTAAGTAGGTACTTAATTTAATAAATCATGATAATTTTAAAAATTATTACTATTAATGATATTAGGCGTATAAGAAAAGCGTTTCAGAAGAGTACCCTACGGGTAGATGTTTGTTACATTTTACGCTATCAATAGATGCTATTAATCAAACCGCTAATCATCCTAGAAATAGAAAAAAATGGATACTCGGCGAGATCGGATAAAATATTTTACTACATCCATTCAACGCAATGACATATATAACTTGACAGCTTTCATAATTACACTTAAGTAATTAAAGCGCATAAATAGTTGAAAACTGAAGTAAATACTATTACAGTGCTAAAATTCATTAAATCCATCCTGTTGTCGAGCACAAGCCGTATATACTTTTATAAACATGAATACGAAAGCAGTACCGAGTACTTTTCAAAGACATATCAATAATAAAATAGATATAGGTACAGATGCTTACAGTTGTTCACCTTACATCGTTATCATAATTTCAGAACTTCCAATTCTGAACGTAAGACCTCTACTTTTGAAAAAATACTTCCGCTTCCTTCTACAATTCCGATTCATAAATGAATTTTCCTTCCCAAGTCTCTCATTTCAAGGCAATTATTTTCGTCCAGTTTAATGTCAGTGATAATTTGCAGTACAGAAGCGTAGTCTATTATTATGTACATAATTTACTATAGGGCACTATAGGTTACCCTATAGGAAAGATCAAGGATGCGCAGTTTGCGATTAAGAGAGCAATGCTTGTAATAATCAAGAAATGAGAATCATTCGTAATAGAACTAGAGTTACCAGCATAACTCTCAGGATCGGCAAGTTGATAGGCCACGTAGCTCGCAGAATGAATAGCTATTACATTTGAATAATATTATAAATATATTAGTACATTGAAGACCTATTGCCGACCTCAAAGGCGAGGTCAGAAGGCAATATGCATTATAAAATGTGTCTTCATATAACATGATTCATTATACGTACGTAAACAGGTAAATAGATATTATCTTAACGTGGTTTGTGATTGTAAACATTTTCAGATAAATAATATCGTCATATTTTCAGCCATCAATAAATTTCGTCAATAAATGATGTATTTTTGACCAAATAATTTTATGTCTTTAGTTTACATAAAAGAGAGATTTTATTATATCACTAAGATGGCAAAAAATCGTACGACCTGCCTGACGCTGAACAGCTGCCTTAACCTATGGACATTTGCAACAGCAGGGATGTCAGCGGGGAATATCTTTAGCAGTTATGATGCTTTTGGCGGGAATTCAACGAGCAGTGCTTTTTCGTAAAATTTCACAATTTAGGTACTGCTCTTTAGTATTCATTCATGATAATGATATATTATGTTGCAACTAATCACTATAAAGTCATAACATAAGCGAAAACTATGATGTATGGAACGATGTTATTCGTTTTACATTAAGAAGTCAAAAAACAATAAAATAGTGTTCACTTACTCCACATTCATAAATAATCGGATGATTTTGCACAGCATTTTCCAGCAGTGTTTCCCATTTCCGATGTAAAAATTGGAATTATTAAAATAATTTATCCAGGACCTCCCGAGGTCGTTACCTTAATTGTTAGCTATGAACAACAATTAGAATATTGACCTCGATGATCAAATATCAGGGGCAGTAAGTTTGGTTATCAACAAGTGCAAAATGTAATGTACTACGTGTGCAAATAATGTATTGCGTTCCTAATAAAGGTAGATATAATAGCTTCCATCGTTGTGTTTAGACACCGTAGCGAAGAATACCATTCTACTTTATTGACAGTAGCAGTGGTGTGTGAGTGATTATAATTTATTAATTATATAGGAGTATAATATTTAAAAAGCTAGACGGAAGTTATGTAGAAAATAAGGGATTAAGTTAATTAACATTCTGCATCGATCGATAAATGAAACGTTTTGCTGTTATGAAAATATAAATAATAATATCCTTAACCAATTTGAATGTAGATACTACTTACTAATAATCCTTTAATCTCCTAATTCTTCAAGCACATGAACGACTGAGTCATAGATGTAATACGATGTTATAAACATGTACGACTCGTATAGCACTATGGAGAAATCAATGTCCTGAAGCTAAAACCGATAAGAGAGTTCTAAATCGGTTTAGTATGTCGCGATAGTTCGTACATTCCATAGAAAACTGTTACCTACAACAATCGGTACACTTTCAGTAATTCGAAATAGAATAAAACTTGAAATTAGAATGCCGCCATCTTAGTCGGGCGTGCGTACGCGCCTGCGCGCCGCGAGCAACGCGAAATTACAGGCGGAGCGCGCTGGCCGCTCGCGCGTTTAAAAATAAAATAAAGTTAAAACAACGTCATTTTGTGCACGTGTGAGTGAGGGCAAGTATTTATTTATAGGCTAGTAGCTATGTAAATATAACGAACGACCAAGTCCGGTTCGGCATTTCTTGTGGTTTGCGAAACGTCTTAATTCGAACGCCTTCTAGAAATCAGCAAGGAGCCCTACTTTGTGCCCATATATTACGTTCGAGTAATTTAGTTTTCTGTCATTCTAATTTGCGGTTATCTGACATGAAATAGTTACCTACATCAACTGTGTTAAACATTACTATTTACTGAGATTGAAAGGCTGACTGATGCAACGAATGGCAGAACATGCAATTAAAACCACATTAACATCAAGTGGATGCCTTACATAATCATATTACCTACCTACCATTTATTCAAGTATGCTCTACTTACAAAGAGAAAATAACAGTACCTTTTGTAAAATATATTTAAGTTACACACAAATTCTAAAATTAAAACAATAACTTGTTTTGATCAAGAGTTCTAGTAAGTATTTTATGTTTTGAAATGTCTTAACTGAATTTCAAAAAACATTTTGTAGGTCTTAATTTCAAATGCAATTCAATTAAAAACCAAAATGTATGATTGTAAATTTATTTAGCTTAATTCGGATCTCGATCCAATCTAAACGTTCTAATATGTACATATGTCTCTATACAGACAACTAAGTACGCATATATAGATCTTTAATACTAGAATTATTTTCCCAGTAAACGCACCTTACGCACCGTTCGGTAAGTTAGTAAATCACAATTTCAAATGAAAAATACCGTGCATCTTATCTTAATTCTTTAAATGAGCAATTCTGGTGTAGATACATATAAACATACCTATTTCGCGTATCTCAGAAATAACTAATGATTTGGATCAAATTTAGTAATTAGACAAGATTATTCTTTTGAAGTTTATCATGTATATATAGGTACTGTAAAAACGCGTTATTACTAAAAAAAAAGCTGAACCTTGCACGGATTCACACCTATCTACTGTTTAACTTAAATGATCAAAGTTTCATATTACTAATAAAGTATATTAGGCATGAGTTTTGTAACCATTATATGGCATAAATATATGTTTCAAATTTTAATATTATTAGTTTCTTATATTCTAGGCATAAAATTAGGTAATTTCAATTCCAACTACATATATGCGTTATAATATTAACATAATTTGAAAATTAACACTAATGATGCCATTTATATTCGCCAAGAGCCTGTACCTGAACCGTAACTTTATTATAATCGATAAACTTCTTGGTAACTAACAATGGAATGGAGTTGTTTCGGTAGGTAGGCTAAGAATATTATATCATAAACACGCGTTCAAAACCTCACATATGTTTCTGATAATGTAAATTAGGAAACATAGTAAAAATAGTATAATAATAATATCAGTAACATTAAGCAGATGCCCGTCCCTCTTCTATAATAGTTCAATACCTACAACCCTTCCAGATTTCATGTTTCAGTTCGATAAGCTATTTCATTGCCGACATACTTCCGATATATTATTCCGTCCCCCCCGAAGAGATATCCCCCTGAAGAGGTTGCAATGGATGAACTATTTCTAGCTTCTCAAAGTGACCAGTGAGCTGGATCCAAATCCGAGATTAGGCTGTCAGATATCGACCCATGATTTAAAGGAGATAATAATTAATTATTAATAATTGAGCGACGAGTAACGTCGCAGGAAGTGCAGTGCCTGTCGGCACCGGTATTGTAGAGTGACTCTAAGGAATCACTGTTCCCTGGTCATGGTTACATGTTCCATTGGTCAGGAAAATAATAACTTTCATTACATTGTTCATTTCAATAGAACGAACGTGTTGGATCTATGTCGATGAGCACACGTATCCAATAATTGAATTTCAAGCCTACAATTTTAGAAAAACAATTTACTCTTAGCAAGTAATTACCAAATAACTTTGCGTTTTATGAAATTGTTGCCCCTATTCACTGAAATATTATAACTTGTTGAGAATACCGGACCACTTCTAGCTATTACTAATTATATTTTCTTTCCAACACCAGAACATTTTTATTTTCCATAGGTAACGTCCCTCATGGCTCCATGCATGTTTTCTTATTTTTTAAATCCCGTTTAATATTATTAAGCATCTACAGTAAGCCGCAACACTAGGGTATCACTCGCACGTTGCTAATCTTGTATTTCGTAAGGAACTTTTTGAAGAATGGTGTTCTTCTAAAAGAAGAATTTATATTAAGTGTCTATCCGGCTGCTATCATTAGGTGACAGTCGATAAACCATGTGATGGGCTTCGAGCGGCTTGAAAATAGTAACCTCTGCCTATCCGGAACGGTGAAAAGACAACATGGGTACCATTCTGAGCACCTTCAATTAAAAATAACTGGTTAGAGTAGCACTGTTAAGAATATGGATTGGCGACGATGATTCTTAGAAAAGCAAATAATGCACTCTGTTTAAGTAATTATTAATATACTTAATGTAATTTTTTTATATAAAATTCTTCTATACATGTCTATGTCATTGAACGCTTCGTGGAACTGCTGGTCATGGAATGTCTGGACTGACTTTAATGAAATGTTTTGTGTGTGTTTGACTGAATCCCTAGATGGTTTAAATTCACAATGGGACTTCGCAAATGGAGCCACAGTCAGGTTTTTTTTGGCAAGACAACGTTGTTCACGCCCTCTAGTAATTAATAAATATTTAGTTTATAACTAAGCAACATACGTCCTACATAATATACTTGTAACATAAAGAAACACCCAAAACAAGACAATTATTCATTCAGTTCAGTAGGAATCTCACCCCAGATACTGTCTTTCGAAATAGCCAATGACCTAATTAAAATAGACATAACTACATTAATAAATTTAAAAAAATTACTTCGTAACCTTCATGACAAAATAAATAAATTGAATTGAATTCATTTTATAATTCTAACAATCAATTGCGTGAAAGGTTTGAAAATCGCGTTTTACGTTGCGGGATTTTGTTAAATATGCTTGAAACCAAACTAATCGTAAAAGTACAAAGGTAGATAATATAATACGCGCCTAAATATGAAGGCAGTTATAAGGCTTAGCATAGACTAACGTCGTGCCGCGCGGGATTAAGTCGAGCAAGATATTGCAAGGCGGTATTTCAGAGCAACGCGCGAGCAGCCGGTCGTCGACCTCATCGCCCCACGCCACCGCTACATCTTACATCTAGGGTTGTCGCATAAATAACGTTATTATTATTACACTGATCTAAGTCATATTAAAATATCTGCGATTTTAATAGAATTACATTCGACACAATCAGGAAGAAAAGCAACTATTTCGTTATTAGTATAGTTAACTTCAATTGTTACATAATGTACATATGTACCTATGTTGTCGTTAAAACAAGTAGTTACTTGATTTAAGAAAAAGAAGTTCTAAGAAACATTACACTAATTACAGGTATGTACTATACGGATATATGTTCGTATATAAGTATAAAATAAAATCTTTCTTTTTAATCTTTAACAAAATTGTTGGGACTCGTAGTCGTCGTAGACGACGTAGAGTTTCGTAGCAACCCACAAAATAGAATTGTAAACATTTTCTCCATCATTTAGTTTGAATTCATTACTTATTTAGAATAATATGTCAGTGTTTATTATACCTACTTAAATTTAATATTAGAAATTGCTAGCAAACATTAAAACGTAGAAGTCGTAGAGCTCGTAGCATGCAATGAACAAAATTTTATCTAATGCATGAATTAGACACACATACACAGGAAGAGGATTGGTACGACACACTTACTTCTCATACAGCAAAGGTACGAGTCTTTATTCAATAAAAATGATTTCGATAGTGCTCTGCCACGCTGTTTCACGTGTAAAACGGTTTACCAATTGTCATCTAACGACAAAACGAGAACTGTAAGTGTAACGCGTCTATAAGTGTAACGCAACGTCAACGTAACTGTTGACATTACGTGTTCGATTAGGTAGGTACGTTATTTAGTAATTGATAAGCATAATGTTAAATTAAACATTACATTTAAAACATCTAATTAAATTAACTGGGCACTTGATAACCCTGCGATTTCTTGGCGTCCGCTTTTTAATTTTACTCCGCAGCTGATAGGCGCCTGTATAAACACACCCTTAAGGAACAGTTGTACACGTAGGTTGAAATATGGAGCCATTGTTGTATTGTAACATTTAAGCATTATTATCAACGCATTATATTTCTTGTAATTGTGAACCAAAAGCCAAGATCCTGCAACCATTTGTTCATTTTTAATTAAAAAGCGAAAAGCAAAATGTCATTGTCTAGAATATTTTTTTTACCATTGCGTATATACCTAATAATTAGTTGGACAGCGATTATGGTAAACATTAGTGGCTTATGCTCCTCTTTTATTTATTATTTGTTTTTAAAAAGACTAGTATGAAAATTTCCTACCTTAATAAGTATTATGAATGTTTCTACTAAGCTTTATTAACTGAAATACAATCGCTAAGCTAGATAATAAATTCACACGAACAAACGCACGCACCCCCGAGATTGGTATCACTGCTCGTTAAGTTTCATATCTTAGAATACCTGGTATTAACAAGCAGACGGTTGGCAATTATTTCTATATTTGGAAAATTACAAAATATCTTAATTGCCACCTCAGATGGGTCAGAAGATAGTCTATTGTTTATTATATAAAAAACTGTTTTTCAGAGTGTTTATATATACACCTGTGTGTATCTATGTCAATTTAAACTTATCTAAAATGTTTTGTATACCATCTTCTATTTTAATCTGACAGTGGTGTTTTAGGGAGAGAAAATATGGTAGCGTTAAGATTAGAGATCCTTTGGTAAGGGCCACGAGGAACTTCTCGTATTAATTTGAGGGTAACAGATTATAAAGCGTCTATGTTTTGATATAAAGCAGTAAATTATATCAGTAATATCGAATGCTTATTATCAAAAAATTAACAATGCGGACAGTACATTACTGTATGTACCGTATGTCTTTACCAACATGACGGAAATAACATATGGAGCACCGATGACACTATTTTACAATAGTAACTCTATTAACCTCTACGGGTTGATGGGTAAAGTAGACTGCGCAGCAATTCTGCACAGTCTACTTTACCCCTCAACCCGTAGCTTATTGGTTAATTATATTTGTATATTATATTGGTATTCTCTCATTGGTCAGTCGAATCGCTGAGATATTTAAGCGCTAAAACACAACGTTTTTGTGAGCACGGGGTGCCTTCATGTGCTGTCAAGTAGTTTATAACAAGTTTGATTCAGTCCTCGCTTTGTTGGATGTCATTGCTATTTTTCAATCTATGTTCAAGCATTACAATAAAAAAAAATTTGCCCACGCCTACATTAGCACTTTCAGTATTTGATTTTTAAATGTACCTAGTAGTTATAACACTTGGATATTTTTACTTTAGAGTTTAGAATAGATGCATAACAAAAACGACAATACGCAAGTGTTGCCGTGCCCCATGTCCATTCGCAACGTAAGCTTGTATGTCACTCTAACTTTTTCAGACTCTAAAATACAGATACTTTTATTTCTGTTGTCTAAATAGAGTTTTTATAATGCAAGAAAATAATTAAAACATACAAAAATGTGGTTCATAAAGAAAGTCATATTGGTGATGTTATTGAAAGATATATATATATATATATATATAATAAGACACCGAATGAAGAAAGTTTCCTAGATTCCTAACTTCCTGCCTTTTTTTAATAATGCGATTATTTCTAAGCAATCAATGTTAATTAACTCAAAATTAAGATTTACTGTTATACACTATGGCAGTTAAGATATTTCTATACCAGCTAGATGAAAGTCAATCTAAAAACAGTACATACATTCGATACTGAATACTCTAAGCGTTTGTTGATTCACGCTTGACATTTTTTATCTCATATTTTGTAACAATCATCCCTTGCCACGATCCCCTTGGTACCTCAGTCCCCTTCGAGCCATCCCATCGGCCCCCGCCCTAAGAAACAATAAATATGTCAGTGGGAGATATTACACGACGACGCAAGAAAAGTCTTAAGTAAATTATTACTCGGCAACTTCGCTGATGAGTTAGCTGCCTAATAACTTTTCACATTTTATTGCATGGTAGATTAAGGTTTATTTTTTAACTTAAAAAAGGCATTTGTGTTAGCTTGTTAGGTTTCTTCAAATAAAATTGAATGTTCTTAAAATTATTATCAGTTTATTAAAATATTACCAGTTATTATTTTCAGGTTTAACGTTAAAGTTTTGTCAAGCCCTGTTGTGGAGTGGTACGACACACACACGAAACAAACATTTGTGTGTATGAACGCATCTGCTTGTCTTGATCTAGGTGTTTTTTAAAAGAGATATGGATCGAAGCAGACCGATTAGGGAAGTACCTCCATCTAACAGAAATGCGCAGCTAAACAATAACTCCCTGGAGGGTTATTGTGTTCCTGCTAGTGAAGAGGGTTAACTACGAGTTTGCTTCTAAGGAGTTGCTGTATGCAGTAGAGGTGGTAAAACGCCAGCGATACTTCCTGTGTTGCCGTGTTCAGATGGGTCGTATGCCATCCGACGCTGCATAAAGAAGTTGCAGTTGAATTATGAAATTTGATTATTGTAAAAAATATAGGATATCGTAGTTATAAAATTTAATATATACCTAGGGGTGAAATTAATACTCATTTAAGTACTTACATAAGAAAATTTATAGATTTGTATAAAAGTTGATCATTACATAACAGATAGTGATAAAGTGTTTTATGTTGGTGCGTACCTACTAATTAAGTTGTGTTGAACCCATCACAAACAAAAGTCAAGGGGTTGGGAAAACTGAAGACTTCTGTAAACTGTGTTATCTAAAACATTGCTCATTTCCTTTTGTAATATTATACACAAACCTTTATAGCAATGAGGTCATTAAAGTTTCTCAATGGTACTGCTAAAGAACTATGCTAGTTGAAACGTCATTCTATATTTCTTGTAATAATTACGTAAATTTTTATTACCTCTTATTACTTAATTTTTTTTACTTTGGAAACTTTGAAGATATAGTATATATAGAGACGGTATATAATTTTTATGTATGTATGTATATCTTCACGCCAGGTCCCTTGCGGGGTAGGCAGAGGGAACCGAGTGCCATAAGATGCGGTCCTTACATACTTCACTCGCTTCTCTAACATTCATAGATAATAATATTTTTTATATTATAAAATACTGTGCTACATAGGTCATATTTCTATCTTATATGTAATATTTAGTGAATTTTTCAATATCTGCAATTATTTTAGATTGTTTTAGATTGAATATCTGAGGCAAACAGATGGATAGATGAAGTGTAGGTAGCAGTATCTGGTTTCCTTTTTTATATTTAACAGAAACGTAATATTATTATACTTACAATAAGTACCGTGTAGCAAAAGTCTTCATGAATTCATTCAGTGTGAACTCGTTGCGAAGATATAAGGAAATACATTTTAATTGACTACCTTGCTAACATCATATCTAAGTTTGCGAGAATACTATTTGATAAGTGTCAAAATTTTGTAATATAAGTAACCTACCTCAATTTCAAGGGTTAATACTAGAGAACGAAGTTGAACAAAAAATTACATAACACATTTTCAAACAAATATTTTCCACGCGAATGTAGCGGTAACCAATGCGGTAACCATTTATTAAGGCTACTTTTTGATAAGTATTCTCAAGTCAGAATATAACCAAAATCTTCTCAAAAGAAATTAACCTTCTCAACCTACTTTTAAAAATATTACTATTATTAGTTACCAATGTCGATATGCGTGTCCCAATTTAATTCAGAAAAGACACGCGTGTTTATATTTATACGGCAAGACTAGTAATAATAAAAAAAAAATTCGTTCAAACCATCCAGTAGGGCCCTCTATATGGGCTCATGTCACGAACATAACGCCTATATATTGGAACTACGTTTATGTTTGGAAGTATAATCGGGTGGTAAGCAAGGTGGTATGCTTGCTTACCACGGGAATTTATTTATTTATTTATTTGCTGAGATAAATGTATACATAAGATCTTTTTTTTTATTATATCGTACTTGACTCACCCTAGTACAACATGTCTGTTTGTTTTGGTCTGAATGTATTAAGAGAGGTAGGGCGCAACAAAACAGCAAGTTTGGGGAAGTAACGTCTACCTCACAGAAAATCGTAGCCAAATAACAACTCCCTAGAGAGTTGTTATGTTCCTGCGTATAAGGAAGGTCACCAGTAAGCTCCTACGAAATTGCTGTGTAAGCAGCAGAGAAAGTATCGCGCGAGTGATACTTAATATACCTATTACAAGCGGTATTAGGCTACGGAAACTGCTTTACATCAGGTGGACCATATGCTTGTGTGTCTCCCGACGTAGTATATAAAAAAAATACGATACAGTATAGTCACATGCCGAGATAGAGTCTCCCCAAATTACTTAATTAAGATAACCTTACTGCACCAAAAAACCGATTTAATTATTATAACTATAAATGATGTGCCATAATTCTATACACAATGTCAAAATGAGCGGAAATGAGGAAGTTATCTCAATATAAACGTTTACAAGGGGGTCAGATAGCTGGAGTTGTAAGTAACTGTTATAGGGTTAGCGAAATAAAGGTGGACACCCTCTACCAGATATAGTAGTAGTACGTTTAGTAGAAGTTCATGGCGTTGTTGTATTTATCAGGTTGAAACATGACGCAAGTCAAATAATATTGACAGCAAGTAATATATTCAGATATATCATTACACATATGTCATTCGGAGGATATGTTAAGTCGCATTTAGTTTCGTACCTAAAACAGTAACAACGGAAAGTTACGCCGTTTATCCGTATGTACCAAGGCTGTATCTTTTGATACGGTTCAAAAACGTAATATTTTCACAGAATGTGTATTACTATAAAGAACACAATAATTTTGACATTATTGTGTAATAAACAAGGTATATATAAATATGGTACTGTAGTACGAGACCCTTCGTTTACTAATAAGATATCAGTTCTGATGAAAACAGCAGAAACCGAATCACAGTAAGGGTTATTGGCTGTTGTGAATTACTATAACTTATTTACATAACGTACTTATAGGCAAATAAATAAGAAACAGAGAGGCTCTGTAAAAAATACCTGCTTAAAAGCTAAGTCTGTGCCATGTAGTATGGCAGTTAGAACGCTTGTCCCGATTTATTGCTGGATCACAATACCAATCATTGGAGATTTCCTTATTAAAACACCTTGCAGCTAGGCCCAAGGACCAAGAGCGTCGTTTGCAAACTTATGTTAAATAATATGTACCTACCTACTACATATTATACATGTTACATAATCTTATGTTAGAGATTCATATTTGCCCCGAAGTTCTTGAAAGCATGAATCATAAATAATAATCTACGAAATAAAAGCATTTTTATGCTACTAAGTATAGCTACCTACATTCCACTATCTATATATCAATGCTCATTCGTAAATAGATGATACATTAAGAAACATCTACAGAGATGCGGGAAAGGCACTTAAAAATACATTGTGGCCGCACTCCTTACAAAGCAAACAAAACAGTTTCCCTAAAAAAATCAGGAAAAAGCGCGCCAGGGCAAAACAACTCGATCGTAAAAGAAAGAGCAGAGTTGGCGGGCGAAATGCGGCCTGCTCGCTCAGCGAGTTGCTATTGGTTGGATAGCGACCCCCCGCTTCACCCCCTCCGCCCCGCGGCGACCGTAACTCACTCTTCACTTGTTTTTACGGCCGCCATTTTGTGACGTTCGCTCGCGCGGCAGCCCGCGCTAATCCATACAGCTGAGATCGGTGCCGATATTGCGCCTGTGTGCGTGATAGACCGGTTTATGTGCAGGGTTACCACTGATTCTCATGGACTATCCATATTGTAATGTAGTAACTGATCGCATGCGGGCGGACGGTAATGCATAGAGTAGCAATATCCAATTTTAGTCATCGTTATTCATATGTGAGATGAGCGATGAGGTATTGAGTAGAGTTACACACTACTAGGTAATTTAATCTCTACTTAAACATTAAAACTAATGTTTTTATATTGCATTCAGAACCTATATAATTACTTACGAATGATTAAGAAGACAGATGTGATAATAAATGTAGATACGTTTTATATCGATTTGTAAATAAAAACAGGTATAGATATAAAATTATTTCGTTATGTCTTTTCTAGGTCTTTATGTGTTGTATAGCATTAGGATATATGTTACATAGCAATCGTACGTTTACATAGCATGCGTCAGAGCCATGCACCATGTGTAACGTAAGATAACATGTAGGCATACCTATAATGTTGCTTTACACTTCCACTTCACACTTCCTTTCGAAATCGTAGTCTAAATTATGATGTATGCAAATAACGACGAGCTCGGTAATGGAATACTTTGCAATGCCATTTTAACAAAGGTTCGTGGGTTCGATTCACACATGGGACAAAATTTTGTATGCCTCCGTCTAGCTGTTTGAAGAGAGGTAGGTCGCATCAAAGCAGTCCGACTGGGAAAATTACCTCCAGTTTATAGGAAATCGCAGCCAAATAAGGACTCCCTGGAAGGTTGTTGTTCCTGCGAGTAAGTGAGGTTACCAGTAAGCTCCTAAGTTATTATTGTATAAGCAGCAGTGGGAGAGCATCGCGTGAGTGATATTTAATTCACCTCACGCGAGTTTAGTGCTTTTCCCCATCCCCAAAGTGCCCAACGTGCCTTAAGAAGTTTTCACTTCGAGCTTCATATCTACTCACTCTCATGAAGTTCTACCTGTAGATAACTAAGATCGACTAAGTTTGACTAAGACTAATATCGAGGTTGCCATTGCTAAACTATGGCATTAAAAAGATGCTTCTCAGAATCTTTATTCTAATTATATGTCCCACATCGATTGTAGAATTTACTGTATAGTTGAAATTTAATACTAAGATACTCTTTGCCATATTCATGCACATTAAAAGTTACACCACACAGTAATGGATTTATACCAAGCGTAGGTACTCTGCGTACTTATTTGTCACCTCAAGCGGTATATTAAAAGTACTTAACCCACTTTTGTACTTACCTTAATATAACTCACTAAAGGAACCATTTCATTTTATAAAATTATCTTCTAAGTCAGTAAGTATGTGATAATTGTATTTATTTATGTATTAATAATATTGACAACCCTATCATCGACATGCTTTTTATCTTGAAAAAGAAGCTTGGCATCAGCGTTTGGCATGAATATGGTTCATGAACTGCGTTTTGTGATGTGAGAGGTCCTTGTATTAGAGCCAAGCATTATAATGACAATAACTGGAATTGTAATGTTCGGAAACTTTGGCATCAAAAGCAATGTTTATGTGAAATAGACAAAGTTGATTTTCATGTCATGTGTGAGTTATGACTTGTTTAGTGGAGCTTTATGAATAACATACAGAGAATAATAATATTGTCTTCTTGCGTAGGTCCATTGGCTAATAGAGTTTATAAGTAAATCTTTGTAGAAATTTCTTTATCTTTGCTTTCGTAGGTAGGTTCAAAATACCAACCTATAAATATTCCACTACTGGAATACGGATTTCCTTTCAAGGAAGAATCTTAGAGTTTTTAACGTATACTCCTTTACGTTGCTACATTGAAGCAAGTATTTTCAAGCCACCGAAAGGCTAGGCATCTATTGACAACAGCTAAGAATGAACCCGTAACTATTTTTACTACTACGAGTATTCAACCATAGATTGAGCAAAAGTTATACATATTCTCCGCTTTTTTACAGGGTTGATTATGGCCTGGGTGAACCCCTGGTTTTTTGACAGGCTTGGTAACTGCTAATATCTGACAGAGCATCTGCTTTTTTACCAAATTAGTGTCATAAAAAGACTAGTATAAATAATTATCGTGATAAAAGTATGACTACAATAGTGGAGCCGCGCGTAGAGCCGATATTTATCAAGAATTAGACCGATCCAAGAATTGTATGTATACAAGTGCATCAATCTTACAGAACACCGCAGCCAGATATCATTTTTCTATGGCGTCGTAAGTTGTAGTACGTAATTCTTCAGGATTTTTCAGGACAGCAACGGGTGAACAATATTCCTGATATTGCAAACAGGCAAATATCATGAGGTCTGTGTCCCGTCCAATATTAGCATGAAAAAATATTAGCGGAAACATTATTCTTTGTTATCTTATTAGGTCCTTTAAACGAGAAATGTTGTAATATATATTTCGTGTATCCCCGAAATGATAAAGAAGCGAGTGAGGTATGTAAGGATCTAGTCACGTGGCGCTCGGTTCCCTCTGCCTACCCCGCAAGAGATTTGGCGTGAAGGGATAGATATATAGTGTATCTCCGAAACGGCTTTAACGATTCGGATCAAATTTCGTATTTAGGTATAGAATTTATTTTGTATTTGGATCTGAATTTGTGTTTTAACGTTTCAGATCAGATTTCGTATTTCAATATTAGGTAGGTATGTATATGATTAATTTGGTAGGTACCTATATGGATCACATTTTAAAAATAATTTAAAAGCAAAACCTTATCTAAATAAGATAAAGTTTTGCTTTTTAATTATTTTTTTATACAACGTCGGGAGGCATATAAGCATACGGTCCACATAATGTAAAGTAGTTACCGTAGCCTATGAACACTTGCAATATATCAAGCATCGCTTGTCCATCGCCCTAATGTGCCTGTGTAATGTAACCTGTGTTCCCACCACAGCAACTTCTTAGGAGTACTCTCTCTATATGGGTATCTTTTCTGAAAAAAAAAACCCAATTTTACTTAAAAAAAGTCTAGCAAAGCTCGGTCATCCAGGTAGGTACACATACCTACTTATTATACCTAAATACCACAAAATGACTAACGAATATTATACATATGTATATACATATATCCGCCTACATATAGCAACACCCACTAACAGAAAGGTACAACATTAGTATGCAGATGATAAACGTCGCTCCCATTACGGGGAGTCATTAGGCGCCCCCTGTATCTCTAATGAACGCCATCCATAGATGCATGAGTTGTAATGAGAAGTTCAGGAGTTGCCCTATCTTTACGTCTTAATCCCTCGTAATGTCATGTCGTTAGGTAGATTTGGGATAATAGGTGCGTAAAGTTATCTATAGGTATAAGCGCAGTACAGATATAGAAACAGTAGAATAACTTCAAAGAAACGTTTGGAATCGTCACACTCACACTGGTGGTGCTACGTTTTTGTTTTTTTATTTACCACTGTTACATACGTTGATTAAAATTTATTCAGTTTAGGACAATACACGTGCGTGAGTGCTGTCTGTGTATTGTTATTAGATGGATCAATCTCACTGTTGATAAAATAGTGGTAGTATAAATCTGTTCATAATTACGCCGAGTTTAGAAATTATTAGTTCAGCATTTACTAATCCAATGCCTTTCCTTCTAACGGCATGTAGGTAGATTATATATTTGATTAGTGGAGCTTTACTACTGTGTAAGTAGATAGAGCAATTTGATTTAAACTACTGTGTGAACTTCCGCTACAGATTAATTCATGCGAACTAGTGCCGGTCAGCATCCACCCACTACCGTTAGTAGACGATTGGCACCGCTGCCTTGGCTGCTCCGGTAGTAGGTGGGTGTAAACCGGCACCAGTTGGCATGAACTAATCGGTAGCGTAGACACACAAAGTAGTTTAGATCAAATTGCTTGTAAATTTGGAACATCTAGAGAGAGATATAGAAGTCTAGAAGTGGTTTGTCAGCATCCAGAATGGACAAGACAAAATGTAAAGCGGGTAGCATTCTTGCTAACACTCAGGAAGAATTAGAACGGTGGAGTGAATATTTTAGAGAAATGTATGATCATGTCCAGGACGCTGGCACTGTGGATGAGTCTGGGACTGTCTCGGCAGTGCCAGCGTACCATAAAGACATTACCATGGATGAGATTAAATGGTCGATACGGAGTTTGAAAAATGGAAAGTCAGCCGGAATCGATATGGTTACAGCTGAGATGATCAAACTAGGTGGCACCTACGTTAGAGACGCCTTCTGGTTTTTGAGCAAATTATTCTGGAGAACCGGGAGGGTTCTCGTCTAGAGACTAGAGACTTGATTGCTGTGTATATAATACATTTATACCTGTGCCTCCCGACTTAACAGCTGAGAAAGTATCAAATAAATCTAGTTTTTTTTTTCTTGAGAATAAGAATTACCATTTGCGTAAGTTTCGTTCCTTTGTTTCCTCCATGGGTTGATACACGAAATATGCCGTAAATTTTCTATATATATCACATACATTAACAACTATTTCAGGATTTTTTGATATTCTATGACTAAAAGTTGAAATAAAAAGTGGAAAATAATAATATGTGACAGTCATAACTATTGAAGTTAAAAAGTGCGAGAGGAGACTTTTTATTTTAGATTTATTTAGAGAGACACGAATTAGGGTATGAGTAATTCCTATTACCTACTCTTACAGTTCTCTCTAATGCGTGTCCAACTCTTCTGAGTAGAAACTTAAAGACAAAAATCAGTAACGTGATGTAAATACGAGATTAATCGGATAAGAGTTGTTCGATGAACCTAATTCCTAGAGCCTAAGGATAACGTCATATACCTATGCTTAGGCAGCAGACTCCGAACTAAATACTGATGTTAACATAAAGCGATTAACTTCCATAACCTAGAGAATAATCAGACGTTTTGGAAGGTCCCTAACCTTCCTCACGATGGTTTCCTACATCGCCGAGCAAGCGATAATTCGAAATATGTTTACAAAACCAAAAACACGAATATAGTGATGTCCATCCCAGGCATTGAATCAGGATCAATCGGATAATAGGCTAACTTTGTGTTCACTAGAATATCACAGTTCTGTAATTATAACTTATATCCAGTGTAGCATAGGTACTATTCAGATTTAGTATCAGGATTACCAGGCGTTAGGTAGTCTGCAATCTACACTGCTGAAGTCCATTTGTTTACTTAATTTCTCACAATAACGGGTTTTCCATAGTGTCAGGATACAATCCGTGGTGCGCGGCAGTAAAGTTTCACTTGATGAACCGATGTTTTTTGACATATTGCTGTCTCTCATATTGGCAAGCATACTCCTATAAATTTCTTGTGATTAAATTCGCTGTGAGTTCTAACATAGGCATAATTTTACCACGGGAACTGCAATGAACTATGTTCCTTCCAAAAGGTTCCAAGGTCAGATCATTGTAAATCCTGACTACACAGGCGATAAGCGGTGGGATATGTCGAAAATTCCAGAATTCAATTCCGATAGAATTCCACAGAAAAAAACGAACTAAACTAAAACAATAACAAAAGATGGTTATAAAAATAGATGGACATAAAACCTCAGCTTACAACTCCTCAGTTACTGATGATGCACCGGTATTCAGTCGGTCAGAGTTTTACGGTGAACGTTTATAGCAGTAAAAGTGAAACGATGCTGTTAAATGGGCGATTGTCGCACACTCAACCCTTGCGTTAACGTGCGAGCTTCATTTCCCCGCCCTACCACAGGTCAGCTGACACACGATCAAGTAGTAATAGCTTGTAAACTTTAGTGTTCATAGCTCCAATTCAACCTCATGGATTTAAATTTTAAAATGTATATTTACAGAGATCATAATTTTTGTTACTTTATAATTTATCTTTTCCCTCTGCGTTGTAAAAATCACTATCTTCGCCAATACCTTAGGCTTAGGTAGCAAACGCCGCCAATGTTAATGGTTTAGGAAACGGGATAGCGCTAAGAAGAAAGTATTGTATTAGTTTAATTGCATTTGGCAATAACAGCACAGAAAATCCTAAAGAATGAGTAAGCAATATTTATTAAAATATAAATCGCACGAGTGACACGCCAGAGGCGTCGCCGACCCTTGTTACTACATGTGTCATTACAAGTGTCAAAAAGCTACGCTAACATATATATAGATAGTAATATCAGGCAGGTTATATGTTTGTATGCCGCCATAGTGGTAAAAAATTGAACTCGCGCATTAATTGTATTGTACTACTACGTTACTTGGACCGGTTTGTTTGCAAAGGAGTTCGATGATATTTTTTTGTAAAAATATATTTCGATGGTTTTTCACAGGCTGTGCTATTTCGAAATATATTTCCTGTAACCTTTGCAATTATTTATTTCAGTAATTATTTAAGATTTATCCTTTACACACTTCAAATACAGAAGGATGGAATGAATGATACCTAGATATGCACGAACTAATAAACGGCTTAACGTATCATGAAGGCCCCTAAACGTAGTATTTTTGCGCCTAAATATTTCAGCTATTCGCGCCGTCTGACTAATAGTTGGACACTTTAACCGATAAGCCGATAAGAAACGCGATGTTGATCCGTGAACTAGCCAATAAGAGCTGCGCGTTCTACTTTAACCCCCGACCCGTAGCGGTAAGATATTTACTACGCAAAATCGTGTCATTGGGTCTCCATAGGCTATTTCCTTCGTGTATCTATGCCATGTAGGTAGATATTTTTTTATACAAGGTTGGGAGGCATACAATCATACGGCCCACCTGATGTTAAGTGATTAGCCCTCGCCTATAAACGCTAAGTACCAGTCACGCGATGTCACCTCTGTTGCTAACACAGCAATTCCTTACTGGTGACCTCGCTTACATGCAGGAACAAGACAACCCTCTAAGGAGTTCTTATTAGGCGGCGCTTTTCTGTGAGCGAGAGTGCTTCCCCAGTAGGACTGCTTTGATGCACCCTACCACTCTCAAATTTACCCAGACCAAGACAAACAGACATGTTAATGCACACAAATGTTTGTCCTGTGTGGGAATCGAACCCACGAGCCTTGGTATCAAATAGTTCACTACTGCGCCACCGAGCTCGTCGAATAGATGAATTAGTATCTTATAATAGTATTTATTACATTTTAAATAAATGCAGAGTGCCTGTTTCACCTTACATCTCAGCTTCAGCTCTAAATCAATAATGAGCAGTATACCTAAATGTAACTCAACTATCAAATATATCAACTATCCATCTATATAAACATCACCATAACTCATTCGCAGTCTACTACCTACAGACAATTTGGTCAGGCCATCATTTTAAAACATGCTTTCTTAATTGCAGCGATAAATAAACATAAATTGTGTATTGTTGGTTATATTTAGGTACTGCTTGCTCTTGTCAACGTAAAAGCAGCAGCAAACAAAATGACATTTATCACGTAGGTATTCTAAATAGGACCAACTAGGGTATTTGCATATTTGAATTTTATACAGGAACCCTAATTATATTTGGTGTATAAAGCAGTTGGTGTATAAGTTATGTAAGATAGATAGAATAAGCTTTATTTACATAATACTTATTACGGGAAAATTCTTAAAAAAATAAAAGATATTCTAGCAGTCAGAACCCGTTATATACGTTTTCCCATACATTTCGCGGTCGTATACGACCACCCGGGTTTCGAAGGGTTAAAGATAGTACCTATCGGTGTTAAAGCGAAGAAGAGGTATGCTCCGCTGATTCGGACATGTAGTACAAATAATGCAGGGATATAAAATTACGAAATTACGAATCAAAAGAGGGAAGGTGCATCAAAGCAGCCCGATTGGGGAAGTCCCTCCACCTCACAGAAAATCGCACTTGCCCGCAACTTCTACCAGTCGTCGTCGTTCTATCAGTCAGTGCACAAGTATTCATACGAGCGAACAAATTGTTTTAGATTACGTCTTTAATTAGGGGTAATTATGTAAAAACATCACGGCGTACACAGTTGTTCCATTTTTAGGGTTCCGTACCCAAGGGGTAAAACGGAACCCTATTACTGAGGCTCCGCTGTCCGTCCGTCCGTCCGTCCGTCTGTCACCAGGCTGTATCTCATGAACCGTGATAGTTAGAGAGTTGAAATTTTCACAGATGATGTATTTCTGTTGCCGCTATAACAACAAATACTAAAAAATAGAATAAATTAAATATTTAAGGGGGACTCCCATACAACAAACGTGATTTTTTTGACGTTTTTATAGATAATGGTACGGAACCCTTAGTGCGCGAGTCCGACTCGCACTTGGCCGATTTTTCCCATTACTAAGTACTTTCACTTGGAACGTAAGCTATACGAAACATTAAAATCGAAACCATTCTAAAATCGTACGTCTGTCCATTTGATTGCTTGACTGTCACAAGTATGCTTAAAAATCGGCCAAGTGCGAGTGGGACTCGCGCACGAAGGGTTCCGTACCATTATCTATAAAAAAGGCAATAAAATCACGTTTGTTGTATGGGAGCCCCCTTAAATATTTATTTTATTCTATTTTTTAGTATTTGTTGCTATAGCGGCAACAGAAATACATCATCTGTGAAAATTTCAACTGTCTAACTATCACGGTTCATGAGATACAGCCTGGTGACAGACGGACGGACGGACGGACGGACGGACGGACGGACGGACGGACGGACGGACGGACAGCGGAGCCTCAGTAATAGGGTTCCGTTTTACCCTTTGGGTACGGAACCCTAAAAATGGTACTTACAAACTTCAATTTGACATAATTTCATAAAATGTTCCATATCATGAACATTTTATGAAATTATGTCAAAAGCCTGGTCCACTAAATTCGTGTTTTTAGATTTATGGACATATTTGTAATTATCACTTGCTCGACAGTGATAGAAAACATCGTGAGGTAACCCACACGTTCAATAAATTATATTTCGTAAGACGTGTGAGCTAACCTAAAAAGGTCAGATTTTCCCTGGTTTGTAGAAATCTGGTGGCAGTCGTGTCGCCAAATATTAGTCAAATCCTTCGGAGTAGGTTGTCAGCTTAGCAGGTCCCGCCAATCCTAATGAATTTGGAAATGGGATAACGCTCAGAAGATGTTCCACATTATGAGTACTTACAAGAGGCAATGGTACAACGTGATTTTATATAAAGACCAACAATAAAATTTTTGAATCGGAACCATACTGAGCGAGCCCAATTTACACTGATTTTTTTACAGTTTATGCAAACAGAAACTTACTTTTGTTGTTACTAAATGGTGATAAATTGACCTGATTTAAATATTTTCGTTCCAATGTCTAAAATTAGAATAGGCACTATTTTGCATAACAATGCTAGGCAATGTTTGTTTGTTGCAACAATTAGCAGAAGCATAAATATTTTAACAGTCGTTAAATAGATTGTCGTACTAAAGACAAACAATGACGTAAGTGTCATTTTTAGGGTTCCGAAGTAAACAAGGAACCCTTATAGTTTCGCCATGTCCGTTTGTCCACGGCCTAGCTCAGAGACGTTTGATATTAGATAGCTGTAGTTTGGCATGTATATGTTACTGTAAAAGCCCGAACTACGGTAAATCCTATGATTTACCGGTAAAACCTAAGATTTACTAGTTATGATAAAAGTCCGAAAGGTTTTGTGATCTTCGTTTATTTCGAGAATTTACCATCAGTCACTTGGTAAATCGTAAGATTTACTTCGAATACACGTAAATATCGATAAACAGATTGGTCAGAACGTGTTCGCCACATCGTCTCGAACTCGGGGGCAGTTTGCAACCCCCGCTTTCCGTACCACCCCCTTTACCGCCTCAGCTCGCCTCAGTTGATCGTTGAACACGTTTGAACACGCAAGTTAATTCGTTTTATGTTTGTGATTTTGATATTTGAAAGTAATTTATAGTTCTAAAATGAGTTTAATTCGATATTTAATTATATTTTACTGTCTAGAAGTAACTTACAAATCGATATAAGTGTATAACGTATATTTTATGAAATTATGGACGAGATAGCAAGCAAGAAAGATGATAACTTTTACCTCGATAAGGATAAATACTTAAAGTGTTTTGAGGTAGTAAAAACTGTAAAGAACGTGAAAAAGAAGGAAGCTGTTCATTACAGGCATACGGCTGATAAAAACTAAAAACTAAAACGCTATGATATTTTAACTATATGCGGCGAAGATAAAAGAAAAGAATGGAGAAATCAAGTAGGTATTACGTTTGTTATGAAAAATTGTTCAACATTGCCGAAGAAGTGCATGTTGAATTAAACAATTTTTAACGGAAATATCGCGTATTTTATTTATTTTGTTGAACCTGACGTTTCGAACGCTTTGCAGCGTTCGTGGTCGCAGGAAGACGTGCATGTTGCTGTTGGACACGGTGGAAGGACGAGGATGCTTAAGGAATGTAACGGCAAGTATAAAAATATTACAGTCGCGGCTATCATGACATATTTAAAGCTATGCCAACCTTGTCAAAAGAAACAGAAGCCGAAAAAGGGCATTGTTATCAAGCCTATATGAAATGAAATAGTGAAATGAACTCACGCTGTTAAGTAGATCTCATAGATCTACAAACTAACCCTGATGGAAATTATAAATTCATATTCGTTTACCAAGACCATCTTACTAAATTTGTAATCCTTCGTGCACTTCAAACTAAACGCGCAGCAGAAGTTGCATACCATCTCCTGAATATTTTCTCCACTTTTGAAGCACCTAACATCCTTCATTTCGATAATGGCCGGGAATTTTGTAACCAAGTAATTGACAGTTTATGCTCTATGTGACCGGATGTTAAAATCGTACATGGAAAGCCAAGACATAGCCAGAGACAAGGATCAGTGGAGCTTGCTAATCAAGACATAGAGAATATGCTTAGCACGTGGATAGAAACAAATCAGTTATCAAAGTAGGTAGAGGGCTTGAAATTCATCCAAGCCATGAAAAACACAACATATCACGAGGGAATTAAATGCTCCCCTTATGAAGCAATGTCTGGTAGTCCCATGAAGATGGACATTGTAACGTCAGCAACTCCTAAACATATGATTAGATTATTAAGATCAGAAGAATATTTAGAAAACTTCTTATATTCGCAAAAAAATACCGACCAAAATATTAACGACGAAAATGCAATTGAACACGACAAGGAAGACAATGTTTTTGAAAATGAATCAGAAGAGAACATTAACGGTGAATATGTGAAGGCTAAACAACAAGAAAACGAAATTATTGAAACCCGAAAAATTATTGAAAAAGTTGAAGGATAAGCAAATAAACGATATTAGTAATGTAACGTATTATCGTTGTATGTAAAGGAATTTGTCCAGACAATAAGAAAAAAAAAAATTTAGAAAATCAAGCTGAAAGAATGAAAGCCATATCAGCTAATAAGTATCCAAATGTGAAAGTTGGTCAAAATGTAAGACGAAGAGTACCTGACATCGACAGAGCTAAAACTGACCCGAAAAGCTTATTGCAGTTGTGGTAGATGTAAAGGTAAACCACTTTTACCAACTTAGTACCAAAATTGGAGTACTAAAGCAGCTTTACACTCGGAACCAATTTACTTTACATGTTCTGAAGCTTTTATAAAGATAGAAGACGTTGTTAGAGATAAAGAAGTGAGTCTTCGAGAAGTTGTTGGAAAGTTGTCGTTGACTGGAGGACAAGGATTCAAAAAATGTAACTGTCTCAAAAATGCGCTTGCAAGTCATCAGGATTACTTTGCAATTCTAAATTCCGCAATAACGTTCCTTATTGTAACAAGTAATTTTTATTTACTTCATACTAGTTAGTGACAATAGGTAAATTGTCTTTATTTTCGTTTGTTAAATACTAAATAATAAGAAAAGCAATGATTTAGTTAAATTAACCAAGCCGATTAACATTATGTTTTTTTAAGAAGCTAATTTAATTTGTATTATTTTTTTAAGAAGAATTTTAAAATTATTTTAAAATTACTAATAATTAATAAATAAAATACTTATCTTACCAAATAAGAATATTTTTATATAGATAAGGATTTGTCTGATTGGTAATATGATTACTTACTTTGTTGATTACTGATAGTTAATTGAAAGAAATAAAGAAAAAGTACTTACTGTTTTCTTCCCAAAACCAACATTTACCAACCATTTATCAACTCAGGTAATTCGGGCTTTTACTGTAACATATATACATATTAACTATGCTGACTAAGTGGTAGATAAAGTATTTAAAAAAAAAATTTGCTTGTACACGTAATGTAGTGATATATTTTTTTTTTATTCGCGCCCTCCCCTGATGTAGGGAGTCGTGAGATAGGATTTTAAAAACATTGAGGGTGTGGGAAGGTGATTTTTCGATATAGTGATCCGTTTGCGAAATATTTATATTAAAAGTGTAAATTTTTGTTAGACTCAAGTGTTCGTGTCAATCTACGACTAGATATATGAATAGTCCACTTTGTATTATACCTTTGGATAATTTAGTTAGATTATTTAAATAGGTATAGTTATATGTATAGTAAAGTATAAATAAAATATTTATAGGTACTAGGTAGCATTTAATAGTTATAAATAGTATCAGAGAGTAGCATAGTATTATAGATAGTACCTAAGTATTTATTTTAATAGTTAATTGAGCATTCCATTTTTTAAAATACAAATTGCTTTTTTTTTCAATATTAAAATGTATTCCTACATTTTGAACAAAAATAATCACATAAAAGACGACGCTGTGCGTGGTTTTCATACTTTGACAACGCAATATAAATCGTTTCGGTCGAGAGAGGTCTCTCTTTAAGTTCATGCGGATATGATAGAGCCTGTGCCTGAAGATGCGTCTCATTTGCTAATTATATATATAGAGATTGGGTCTGTAGGACACTTGATTTTGACGCATTTATTATATAATGGGATATTACGAATTTATGATAGTTTCTTTAATCGTTGAAGTCCTTCACAGCAAGTTTATACAGAGGCATTATTCCCGTATTTAGATTGCACCAAATTCCAATATCCTAGTGTTCAACGCCAACCAAATAACATAGATTGTGGGTTATTTGCCTAGTTTTGGTATATGTGCATGGGCAGAACTAAATATTGAATATTTCAACTCGCGATCATACCGTTGATTTTTGATCTTATATTGCTGGAGGTGAGCACTGTGAAGAAATATCTGTCGAAGGCAACAATGTTAAATTAATAGCCATGTACAGATCATGCAAATGCCCCAACAGTGTTGCATTGGAGTTCGTTAGTAATTTGTTATCGCATGACAGCCTTTCTATATTATTTGCCGATTTTAAGCACGACTACCTTCGCAAAAGTAACACAGCCGTATTTAAATTAATTTATGACGGTGGTTATCAATCTTTGTTACCACCTTTTGCTTCAATACGCGGTGGTAGTCAAATCGATAATATTCAAATTTCCCTTGTGACGTCAGACTTTATAATTCATTTTTTACCTACCATTGTTCCCACTGTGGGCCCGTTTTTTAGTCGTAATCTACGAATAAATAATAAGGTCGTAATAGTCTAAGGACTCATTTCACCTATTTGTCAAATAAATTATCAGCTTTTTGACAGTTGTTGTGTACGAGTTTGACAGTTGTTATGTGACAATTAGGCTACCCGAGACTCTATTGAATCCTCCGGGAAACACGGCTCGATTTTTTAATGTATAGCCCTTACAATATTTGACAATGCTCAATAATTTGGTTTTGAGTGTTAAAGACAAATCCAATAGGCTCGATTTCCTATTATTGTAGGCAACAATCAAATTTTTTCACAAGCAAGCAAAGCGAAACAAAACCCTACACTGTGCGTGGCCCGACATGCACTTGGCCGGTTTTTGTTCAATTTACTGCAGAGTTTGACCCTTATTTATGTTTAGAGCCCTAAGAACCAGTGAGCGCATATAAGAACTATCAATGTTAAGGAAGTGAGTGAGGTGTGTAGGGTTGAGTTATATAGCGCTCGGTTTTCTCGACCACTTCTTCTTTCTCTTTATCTTTTTAATAATGTAGATATAGACACATCTATCTTTAGTCGTACGAAAACTAAAACCTATCGAATAATACCATAGGAAGCTAATACTTTTTTTTATCGAAACTATGCAGGGGCTCGGATTGAGCGAGCACTCACAGTCACAGTCGTCTATTGTGTAGGCTACGATATACTACCTAAATCAAGTAAGCTGTAAGTACACTCGTTTATTACGCATCTGATTAGGTATAACAAGGCTCAGTTTACTATATCTAGATATTATTGGATTATCATGTACTCGTATCATGGGATTAGCTTATCTATAAAACGTAATCAAATACTGTTGTGTCTACTGTATCTATTGACTAGGTTAATAATAGATAAAATGTTTGTGTTTTATTTATTAAGTTAGATAAAATACTATCGTAATCGTGAAATATAATCTGACACTCGTAATTAACCGATTGATATACAATGCCGACTCAAATGCTACACCTGAAAACTGTATATTTAGAGAGAATAATCTAGGCATCCCATCTCTGGTACCTATTTTTAATGCATCCTTTATTAAGAAGAAATTTCGGAAATATCCACAAGAAGCTGCGAGTACCAATACCAAGCCCAAAAACGCGATGAACGATTATCCCCATCGCTACACAGATACTACTAATAATTGTCAGTTACTTCCCCATTTTAAAATCTGAATACAATGTATTGAAACCGTAAGCAGTCTTAACAAACATGTAGTCAATGTGTCAGTTTAAAAGCGAAAGATCCTAAAATGTACTCTTAGCCGCCTCGCCATAATCCATTACGTTTAACAGTAAAGTCACCTGAAAGATTGATGTATTCAGGAACACCATCCCAAAATATCGACTGAGGGGCAACTGGGAACGGGGAGAGACTTCGTACCATGTGTTACTGATGGACGAACCACTAGTACGCCGGAAAACGTGAGTAAACAAGCGATACTAAGCCTTAAACCATTGGAAAAGTACGACTTTAAAGTTTTTCATTGGATTGTGTTATGTTGGCACACCTTCGAGGTGACACCCGAACTGTCGATACATTTCACAATTGTCGTAAACTCTTGGAGACGGAAGGGGAGCGCAGTAAAATTATCATTTTATGCCGTTCGACGACTGAAATGACACGGGAATGCTGTAAAACTGATTTATTGTATACATCCCAGGAGTCACATGCTGAATTTTTGATGAGATCTTTGTCTTGAGATATCTAGGACAAATATAAATGTTTCGTTTATTTTTACCACAGCACGACGGTTTACATTTTTTTTTTCAGGGAGGCAACAAAAACCTCGCTCACGATTCCTTAAAAAATTTAAGTATCCGGAGGGTACAATGCGTACGAGAAAAAAGTGTATGTGTCTATGAGGCTTAACCAGCTCTAAGGCAGGATGTTTAACAAAACAGTATTTTTTATGCATCTAAGCTGATCAACAAGCATACGACCTGTCTGATGGTAAACCATTAATGTATAACTACCAGATTACACGCTACAATAAAATAAAAATCTATGCCGGACAAAACTACATAATAATAGAAATTAATTTATTATACTAGCCTTTACAGAAAACTGTGGTCAAATAATAATTTCATGAAGCTTTGAATTGTCTCGGTGAGTGAACTCCTGAATAGATACTTAATGCGAGAGTACACTTTATATTATTTCAACTCGTCCCACTGTTGGATACAGATCTGTATTCAACCGACAACCGAAAGGGTTTAGAGCATGTTACGACTAAATGACGTATGGTTAAAATTTAAAGTCAAACTTCTGTTTGGTAAGTGACACATTTAATAAGTCATCTTGAAAAGTCACTAATAGCGAATATATACTCTTAATTATTCAACACTTATATATTAGATTTTACAATAAGCGAGTCGTATCTATTTTAAGTTCTTATGTCTACAAACGAAGCTTTTCTAGTTATATTTATCGTGTAGATCTGTATATAATCAACATGTTCTGTGTTGGCGCGATAGGGCTTGCTCTGCAACGCTGTTTAACAGAGGATTGAATATCGCGAGCATGTAGAACTAAACCCATCTATAGAAAACTTGCGTGTTCTATTAGCTTGATATGAGCCACAATGCCGCCGATCTCATCAAGTTGTAACATATAGATTGTATGTTTGTATGCTAGCCTAAGTTACTTATATAAAAAATCGACAATGAATAATTTCAAACTGCAAAAAAGTACTGAAAGAAAAAATATAATTGTCCGTAGCAACTTAGACATACTGCACCTACACTCCTACATTCCATAGTATACCTAAGTAGAGTAGGTTTATTCCACCGTCGGTATTTCGACAATTTGATTAGCCGCTGGGCACCGGGCCATTTTATTGCCCTATATTTCCTGATTAGACCCACTCGGCTGCGACTGTCATGTCGTGGGGTTCACTAATAAGCCGATTGGATCCCATTGTCGGGATGATAGGACGGAGCCTACAGATTTTACGTATTTACCTATAAGTAAAGGTACAGAACATCTGAGTGGTCAAATCTTAATACACTGTACAAACTTTGTAAGTGCTAATCAAATATTCATCGTTAAATTTCGAAGCTCATTTATGAGTAGTATAACAAACGAGTATCGTTTACAGCACGTTAATAGTACCGTCTACTTTTAGTAGCACGATAATCTATTCACACACAATTACCTGAATAGTAAATACATTCATTCACATAATTAAAATGACATAAATATATAATCAATTTGACTGCGCGACGGGCATCGTTCTCGCGAAGATTACCGCGATAAATGAATGAGAAAGCAATTGTCGCGACCTCTCGACTCGCGAAAAACGCATTAAAACAAACAGTGCAGTAAAAATAAATCTAACTGCCTATAAAAACTGCCATAACTATCACTTAAACGCCATTGTGTTTCGTAGCGCCTTTTATCTGCACTACCGACGAAATGCTGCAACATTGTGCGTTCGTATTTACAATGTGTCACGCAAATATTTTCAAATGTTGTACTACAGACGCTATCAAGACGACGTAAACCTCTTAAATACAATTTATAGGCTAGTTGACACCGACCAAGCGCGAGCACAAGGCCTCACGAATTCAATAAATAATTCATAATGTAATAAGCTTTTAGTACTCGGTATAATAAGGAAAAATATTATGATGCTGATGTAATCAAAGATTTCCTACAATGCCGCGGCAGAACGCGTGGGTATGGAATGGTTACGTGTAACCAAATCTCCACAAACATTTACTGGCAACATAGCCGTCAGCTATATACGTAATGTTTATCTCGTGGCGTGGCGACCTAACACAATAATAATAAAGACAGTTTATTAGGCCTCTCGGCACGAGGCCCTATCGAGTTCAATTAAATATCATTTTTATTAGGAATCCCTGGAAATGCCCCGTGGTTACTACATTATGTTTCTTTTTTATTTTGCATCATAACTTTACTTGCTTTGGATTTTATATCGGTTTAATATCGAACAATCTTGCAACCAAAACCGAATGCATATTGTTACTTAGGTACTACCTCATGAATGTAACTTAAAGTGGTAAATTTATCTTCAGTTCACTAACTACATATAATTTCATAAGTATTTAATAAAAGATAGGTTCAAAAACATTTAATAAGCAACCCAACTGAGTAATAACTCCATCTTACAGAAGACTGCAACCGGCGTCTTGTTATATTCCCGAGTGTGAGGAGATTACTAGTTAGTTGCGCAGGAGTCACTCCATTTTCTGCTTATGATAGTGTACTGAAATGATATGAAACTCCATATATTTCAACCGTTCAGAGACTAACTTAAATTTAGTCTAAATAAGCGTCTGTAAATACAGTGACCGGTTCACATTGTAATATTGTCATATCGTCATACCGCAGTAGGTACGTGTATATAAATGATCAGTTATCACGAAAGTGATTTCTTGAGACCATTTTTAAATCAGTGTAATATGTACGGATATAGTGCTACTGAACATGGAATCATTAAATCTGCTTTTCTTGTGTCACTACATGGTACGTAATTGGTGGTTGAATATTGAACTTTATGCTACACCACAAAGGCATTTCCCTATGTAAATAATGTTTAGCAGGACGCCTACTATAATAACCAGAGATTAATTATTAGTTAATTGACAGGCGCGTCTCGTACTATACTTGGCCATTCGGCGTTTTTCCAAGGAAAAGATGGAGCTATGGTTGATAAATTAGTTTAAAATTGATATGAAAAGTAAAATTTAAAACGGAGGACTTTCTATTACAACGTGCACCAAAATATGAGAAAATATATTATTATATTTTGTTATTACACCAAACGTGTTACACAAATGTAAGGTCACAAACAAGTTTATCAATTACGCACCTGTAAAATAAAAAATATGCAAATGTTCTCATTACGAACGTCGAAGTGAATAGGTACATATTTGTTGCAATGTACTGTAATATATATATATGTACTGTAATATGTTACCTCAGTCAATGGAAATAGAACCTTTTGATAGTTCAAAACACAGATGGTTACATAGATATCGTTTTTGTAGTAAATTATTTACAAAATTAATATTTTTGTATGATGAAAATGTAACATGATGATCATGATGAGTATATGAAGAGCGCGTCTTCTAGTGCTCGGTTTCCTCTGCCTACCCTGCAAGGGACCTGGCGTGAAGATTCTTACTTGGTTATTAGATACCTAGGCACCTACATTATATGGTGATGCATGACATGCGTTTTATAAAATACAATGTCCGTAATATTTACCTATTTAATCCATTCCCTCACTGCAACAATCCATGAACCTGAAAGATAAAACAATAAATTAAACATATTTCTTTTCTAGTCGCTAAAGTGAGATCGACATTTATGATCGAAAATATAATTAAATAACCCCATCATGATAATAAAAATAAATCAGTCTAAAAAAGCTGTTGACGCCATTATTTATTTAAAAGCTAAGAAAGCATCACGATCCATAAAACTGAGTACGGATCCCGGCCTTCGGAACAATGAATACGAAAAAAAATACATGAAGCCAAACGGAGATCGCTTTTCTTCAATGGTTACTTTATATGCAAATTCCTTGCAATAAAAGTGGGAACCCTTCTCTCCTAGCTTTATATAGAGAGCACAAGACTCGAATCCGACATTTTATGTATTCGCGAATCGACGCAGTTTTATTGGTATCGACTATCGATTCGATTCGTTGCCAGTTGAGAATTCGGAAGTAAAGACGGCTATTTCGAGTATTCCGACTGCTAGTCGTGCCTATTTGATCGCTATCAAATTTGATTGCTTCGGATAAAGGATACGTTTATATTAGTTTTGTTTTGTTAGTCAAAATATGTGAAATTTAGTTAAAGGACCCAATCATGGTATCTAAACATAAAGGAGTTCTGTGCGGGAAACGTTGCTACAAGCAGCAGCACTGATGTGTAAATAGGTTATACTCGTATATTAAATATTGTCATGAGTTTACGATACCTATACTACACACATATATCCATCCAGGTACTTGTATTTGATTATAATGTACTTAATGGCGGCGAGGTAGAGCAAGAGCTCCATTGCTGTGTACGCGTCTTCAGACAAGGTTCTTATATTTCCATAAAACGTATATTTTACGAGCACACCTGTGCGCCTTCCCTAACCAAAAACTTAAGCTCGACTATCTAAATTACCGGCCTATATACATCTCGACGTATATTGACTGTCACTGTCTCCGCATCACAAATTATATGTGTCTTACTAAAACATTCTCAAAGCGTTCGCGTACGATCTAGTTTACGACTAAACGTTTAATAAAAATCTCTAATAACATTCCGACATCATGTTCTGTGCTTCCCAGAGCGTTTATCATAACGGCATCCCCCGCCTACATAACAAGATGATATATGCAGCCATCCAATTACTCGCCATATCTGTTTTTGTTAATAATTTATAATATTTTTTCCAGGCACGGGTATTCAATGTTATAAATTATTATGCATGATTCTCAAGAGAGCCGCTTCACTTCTTCTCCCAACAAGCATGTAACTAGAATCACATTGGCTCCACTATAAACTTCGTAACAAACTGCCACATGGAGCAATATCTTGTGTATATTATGAGCTTTTTCGTTTAAGCTTGAATATCCAGTTGGTATCATCAAAATAGCTTATCAAACATAACATTCAAAGAAATCACTGCCTACAGCCATAGCATTAAAGTTGACATTGCAAGTGATTAAATTTAATCATAAGATGGATAAAAAATATTTGGGAACCGCCTTTTAGATGTTTTACTTAATAATGCGAAGGTGTAGATATAAAAAGGTGAACATATTTGACTGAGTAAAATGTTGGTATTTAACTGAATTCATAAGCCTTAACATTCCTGGATGCTGAAATATAACCAATTTTAGTACAAACCTAAGTTTAAGTTAAGATTATGAGAGATGTAAAAGTTGGGTATATAGGAAATAGAATTTTGCATGGTTAAGACGCGACAAAGTAACATGTAGTCTTCTGGTGCTCAAATTCAATAATATTTACTAAGTTGCAAGTATTCGCACAATCTACGGAATGTATACCTATGGAACGATTTATGTTGACAGTAATAGTAATGGATGCCACTGGAAAGAATTTGTTGCTATCGCCCGTTTCTAAAGTAGTATTAGGGCCCTTACACATTTCCGCAGCGCGGTAATGGAATCCATGATTCTTTATTCATTTTTATGTTCTTCAATAATTTTGTAAACTCAGTTTTCTGTTTGATATTTTTCAAATACATATCTGTTTATTTTGAATATCAGCTAACATCGTTACAACTGTTGGGTGGGATCCGTTCTCTCTCTAATCATAAACCTGCTCGTTCAAGACAGCATATTTCATCACCTATGAACAAAATATGATAAAAATACTTTTCTCAAGCGTTCTCGAAAATGTTCTTAATAATTACAATAAATTATATAGGGTAAGCGTTATTACCTGTGGTGTGAAAGGTACTTTATTTAACAATACTTATGAAATTATACAGGAAAAATATATTTTAGCGTCAAGGCATATTCTTAAAGATTCAGAAAGACTATATTTATACTGTCTCGACAAAGATGTATGTATTTTAATTAACGGGTCATAATAATACTAATACACACCTAATATAATAATAATATGTCAAATAGGTAGGTATTATCTAAATACAGCTGTTAAGTAAAAGCATGAATTAAAAAAAAGACATGTCTTTTTTCTCTTTTTCTTAACTTCAATACGTCGTAATTCGTGTTTCTTTCAGTCTCACTCATTCACTTACAAGTGTTGGTTGATTGGAAGAGATTCCTTCAAGGACTAAGTATGTATATAAACCATCAATATCTATATATTTATTACATGTACTCTTGTTGTACATGTATTGATTATACCATATAATTAATTTTACAAATAAACTAATTAAAACTACACGTGATAGGCGAGTTACAAGAAACATCTGTTTGACATTTCCAAACCAACAAAGAGTTAATAACAATAACGTCATAATGATGGTACATTACTGTACAATATACACTATATATGCTATACCAAGAATGAGGTAAATCCAACGATTTCTCCAAATTACGCTGCAGAGGACGGCAAGCTCTCGCTCTCCGTAATGATTATTAGAAAACAAATAGATGGGTAGAAATACGAGTGGATAATAAAAATAGAAGTGTAGTTAAGACGAAGCAAATAAGTAATTTGAGAAACTGTTCAGTCAGCGCCACCCACTTAGAGTGCACCGCCAGCAGACCAATAAAGTGCCTGAAACGTTCGCTCTCATTACGACATTGTTGCTCGAACATCTAAATTACCTATTGAGGAGCCGTCCACTTGAGTTATAGTAGCATAAATTAAGTGCAAGAGGTACGCCCTCCGCACTTATTGGACTACGAAACCCAGGGGTTCGCTAAACTTCCATTATCTCTCTTATAAGCGTAATTGCCCCAAAATATTCGATGATGGTTCCACCGAGCTTGTTTCGTTTTCGGTCCGTGGCAGGCCATTTAGTTTTGTATTTTATTGAAAGGCTTAACCCTGTTCTTAATGTAAGTTCGTATTTTATCACGCTGACGTAACCTGAATAACTGGCATATAAAGTTTGTATTCGATAAATTCAAATATTCATGTCTCGATTAATGCAATGTTGTAAATTATGAAACAAAAAACAGAAGATGACTTACTTGAAAAAAGTATAGGTAATTTGCAAATGAAGCCTTTTAAGTCGAAAGTTTCATAAAGGCGATGATGTGTGGATAAATAAATATTCGATATTTTTTGACATCGAAATCTATTGATTCAGTTAACCTTTTGAGTTTTAGTTTACAATCAGATCTTCACAGAAATAGCATGATCTCGTAAAATTGCACCTTCAAACAAAAAATAAAGACATAATAATATACATAATTGAAAAAATTATAACTATTGAGAAAAAAAATTTAAGTCTCTTAAAGTCAGTTAAAAGTGCATGAAATATTTATTTGGATAAAAAAAAAATAGTCCTCACAATTTCAACTTGATATATTAAGGTAATAATTAAATCACGTAGCTGTCGACCATTTCATTACCTCTCGTGTGTTGTATAAATATTATCCTACTTATCTATACTTAGATAGATAGTGGGTGTAAGAGGCGAGCGTCACGTTCGCATCGACGTTAGCATTTCTTTTGTGCACGCCCCGAATTGCGAACATAAAACTCCGAGACCTGTTTTGCTACGTGATGTCTTCAATGTTTTTACTGCCTATATTACTCGATATATTCTTATCAGTACTGCGTCGCGAAAGAGCCGTCCCTTCTATTCTAGAAAAGTTGAATCGTAAAATTGTATTGTTTGTACGGAGCTCTCTTATTTCTTTTGCCGAAAGAAATAATAAGAGAGCTCCGTACAATATATAAAAGTACAAATAGGCAAAAGAAATAATAAAAACGCGGCTCGGCAAACTTTTCCAGTTTCGTAATTAATGTTGCAGGAAGATATCGTTGGAAAAGTTTTTTCATCACGTTTGGGCGAGGCGTAATGAGCGCCTCCGCGGCGGTACATCGTAAAACACCATACAACTTAATAAATAAAACTGGGATTCGTGAAGATTTATCACGAAAGTCGAGACCCACATCGCGATCGTGACTGGAGCCTGAGGCGTGTTTTTGCGGCATACGACAAGGATAAAAACTTGGCAGTAAAAATAGAGATATATCATAGAAGCAACCCGCCTCTCATATTTACAAAAAGTTTCTGTGTGAAATATTTTGACATTTCTTGGTAGGCATCGCATATTGGAAAAGAACGAGGCGCGCGGGTGTTCCTTCGTGGAATACGTGATATTTATCACATGTTTTTAAATAAGACATCACTGGTATTAATATTAGAACTGGTTAGGTAAAATAACTAAAAGTATATTTGGTATCATTATTATTTATATTTCTTAGAATATACCTATGGTTTGGCGACTTAGCTTATTTATATTCTAGAAGCTCGTGAAAGTAAAGTCGCCGTTTTCTTTCGCTTCTCAGTGATTTGAAGAAGTTCTTTGTCCGCCCTTTCGTCGTACATACGTCACAAACTTCCGCAGGCATAAACTACCGACTTGAAAATTTGTATAAGTAGTTAATAATCGTCGTACTCAATGTTTTAATTACAGTTATACATATTAAGTAAGACGTTAAATGAAAGATATTGACTTACACATGAACAAAGAAAGGATATTTAAATAACAAAAACGAATTAAAATTGGTAAATGTTCAAAATGGATAAAATGAGATTAGTCCTGAAACAAAAGAGCCTGTTTACTATTCCTTAAAAACAAATATATTGATGAATCTATAAAATGATGTCGATGTCACATGTCTGTCTCTTAGTTAAGACGCTTTTTTTACTAAATTAAGATTCTTAAACAATTTATATATTAAAAAATTATGACTCCTAAATCGCATATTTCCAAAACTTAGATAGCAAGATTATAAGATATTGGATTATACCTACTTACGGTTGTTCTAGAATCTTGAAATTTCTTATAGGATCTTATTACAGAAGTACAAATATGTGTACTACCTTGTTAAGATTTTGCAACAATTCTATTTCATTATTTCATAACCTATATGTACGACATTCTTAGGGCACGAGTTCTATTCGTACTTGGCGGTTTTTTATTTCATATTAGATTACCTACCCAGTTCCCACGCTCCCGTGAAGTTACAATATTTTCGTAGAAATCCTATATATATATTTCCGGTATAAAAAATTGCCTAAATATTTAAAAACTACTGTTCGGGAAACACATACCTACCAATAACACCGACATACAGTCGAATACAGCCATCCTCTCGAAAATAACTCAGGCCAACTCAGAAGGCCCAGAAACGTAAAAATATTAACAAAACTTTTCGTCTTTAAAATACAAGTAGGTAAATACAATAATAATTAACTTAAACAATAATAATATTGCAAATTATCTTATAATAATCGAAGAATAAACTTCTGCCATCGTCGAAAGAAAGATCCACTTCTTCCAATATATTTTCTACTTGATGATAAACCTATATAATAGATAAAAGATAAAAATCTTTATTTGCCATTGGGCCCTCGCGGGCACTTAAACACGTCTTACATTTTTTGAAATATAATCTTACCATATCTTATTTCATTCTCTTATTTAACTTTTTTCCTTTTTTTTAATCTACTAGCATTTTGGAAATGACCATTGGCGAAGAAGAAATGCCGAAAGAAACTTACCAATATAGGTCTATTTTAAAATTGTCAATTAGATATTACAAAAAAAAAAATATTTACATAAGCATAATACGAGTGATATTAGGTATACCTAGGTAGGTAATATTTGTAAATTCTTTTACGCCATTTTGTTCGTTAAGTTACGTTCTTTTAATATCGGGAAAAAAGATTACGATATTTTGAACAGGAATAATCAAGTGAGAAGTTACCCACATACATTCCAGCCTGTGTAGAAACAAAACGTTTGTATGTAGGTTTTGTTTCTAGTGGTTTTAAATTCCCATCTAGCTTGGTTTTCAGTTCACGTATCGGGGCGCAGGTGATATCAGGAGATACACGGCTGCGGCGGTCCAAGTTTTATTGTTATTCCCACTCCGCGAATTGAATTTGAAACAAGCGAGCACAGCGATCAATACTAGACACCAACCAACGCCAACGTACCGGGATATTTACCTACACGTATGTATGTGTGTATAGGTATTGATTAGATTGCAGCATTCGAAATGTATCTTTTAACACTTACCTATATAATGTTAACTCGTTTGTACGCAAAAACTTTATACCTACATAAAAATATGTCTGATGTAATGACTAAAAAGAAAATTGTAGAACGCGGATTTATCTCCACAAAGGATCTCTTCCAGTCAACTTTTAAGTGTTCATACATTAAAATTCGATTAACAGATGTTGGAAGGTGCCTAATACTATGAACAAAAAGGATAATCGTTCATTGCTATTGATATCACTGGCCCTAGTCCATCATTCCATCCACCTACGGATATTAATTAATATAAGTATTATTTAAATGGGTTATATATTCCAGGTATTTATTGTAGATAGTTTAATAAAAATGTATTTTTCTTCCTTCGACTTTAACGATAAACCCTATATGGCGAGTCAAATGCGCCTGAATAAATTAAGGCTCTTAATAAAAAAACGCTCTAATTTATTCAGGCGCATTTGACTCGCCATATAGGGATAAACAAATCTATTATTCGTTTATTCTACCATATTTTCCACCGCTGTGATGAGTGAATAATAATATAGGTAGGTACTTACATACCTAATTGAACTAAAAGTTGAAATACTCAAGACTTTTAGATTTCAGAGACAACCTTTGTCAAATTTTATTTATTCATTTAATTATATATTCATGGTAACGATAATAACAGTGATTTTAGTTAAAATTGTACAGAATAAACTAGAAGCGGCTTTTGTGAACTTTTCTGAGATTCGGCTTTCCGTCCAATTTTAATTTTGTTTTAGAGCCGGCTCCGTTCCTGGCTTACTCGGCCGCTATTATCTGAGTCGTTTTATCTCCAATGTAATCTTGTTAAGAGGCCCCTGCCCCCGCACGCCCCGCACGAGCCTCCGGAGAAGCAATAAGCTGAAGCCCGGCTTTTTGGCGCTTACACTAAGCCATGCATTACGATGAAAATCTTAGCAAAATAAGACTTTGTTTACCTCACCGTAAGTAATAGTACGACTACACAGCAATAAAAGTTTAATAAATACCTACTTCTTAGAGTAGGTATACTAACAAATGTATGTTAGACAACTACGATTAATATTTGGTATCGCACCAAGGTGGTAAACAATTATACAGTTTTCTTGATATCACAACAATCAATGTCTTCTACAAAATTGGGAACACCAGGTCTTCTACTTTCTTCATTACACAGTTTCAGTTGTCTGATTATCGTTATCGATAATTGTTGAGATGATCTTTGCAATTCATACGAAATATTATCACCTAAAGGAAGCTATGGCGGTAATGTGGCAATAATTTTCATTAAATAAAAAAATATAGTTAACTAGCTAAACTAAGAAGGAATATCCTAAAGTTTCAACAAAAGAGCGAGCCTTACGGTAGTCGCATATGATGCGTAACATCTGACATCTCTGACACCTTGGTAATAAGTAACTAGAATTAAATTACATTTCTAAATATGTAAGAAATTATCCGCGTAATTAATTAATTTGTTTTTAAGTTAAACTACTTTAGACGCGGTATGACGAGTAATTCAGTGAAGGTATTCACATTGCCTCGATTGCGAAGTAGGTAGGTAAGTATTTATTTTAATAATGCTTTTACAATAGCAACAAAATATTAGTTCCTTACCATTGATATTAGATAATTTGTTGTCTGTGGCAGTGTCTGTCTTGTTTGAGTGATTATTGACATCTTTTGTCAATCAATCGGTCAATAAATTTTGACGTCTTTTGTTAATCATTTAGTCAAATTATGACAGTAATTAAGTTATGTAAATATGGCTTTTTAATACACATACTATAAATTATATTATCAATAGTACCAACCGCTCGGAAAATTAGTTGGTGCCATAACTTTACTACCGCGAGCGGTCAATGGCAAATCAAAAAGCGCGCGCTTCTCTGACTTCGTGTTGCACACTTCCGTCCTTTTTAGGAAATCACTCCCACAGATTGCAGGAAAACGGCAGGACAGATGTTACACATTAAAAATACTTCTAAATATTATTGTTAATTGTACCTATACATGAAAGTAAAAAGAGATTGAAAACATTTTTGTCGTCACTCACAATATAATTTGATCTTTACCTAGGTACTGCTTTGTATGTTTCCGACACCAGTTCGTTCATCAGTACTAGTACCGGCTGGTAGTAAGTTATTAGTAAATGAAAATCTCGCTGCTACGATTGTTTTGGTACGAATGGTGCTTGATGTATTGCAAGCGTTTATGGACTACAGTAACCGTTTTACAACGGGTGGGCCGTATACTTGAACGCCTACATGTAATGTAAAAAAAAAATTACATAATATAAGGTAATTTCTGTTAATTTCCATTGAGCCCAACACTTGTAGGTATTACTTATGAAGAACGGGTAAATAATTATTATTTTTATTACAAACGTCGCCGCGTAACCAACGTTTCCATAGAAAACAAAAATATACAAAATCCTGTAAAATTTAATTGTAATCCGTTTAGTAGGTACCTATATTTTGCAAGGGAAGAATTTTAAAAAATAAATATTATTTTGGCTTTTGTGTCGAAATAAATATTAACGACTAAAACTGTAATACTATTTCATAAAATGTAACTACACTACGATATTATTAAAACTCTTTTGTAACATAATTTTTTTGTCTGTACAACTTCTATGATGGCAACATTCGCAAAGAAGGTTATCATTGTCTTATTGACATTATTTATAATAAATACTTTAATCTTTACTCTTTATACTTTATAATGTCTGTACCTACTCTAGCTTTTTATTTATATAATTAAAACATGCCGCAATTTTTAAAAAGAATTCCGCAAGTGGATAGCTGCTGTGGTTGTATTAACGATTTAAAGGTTGCTACGGCAATTATAGCGGTCCTTGCCATTGTTAGTTCTTGCACATTAATAAACAGATTATTTTTCATATAAATGCCGGTTATTAATAAGCAGTTATAGACCAGGGGATAAAGAACCAGCCTATTGACTAACTGGTCACCGGTTCGAATACGGCCATATAATTTATCACTAGCTCGGCGGTGTTAATTTGGAAAGACGGCGGTGGAATTATATTTGGAAAGACGTGTGACCTAACCTAAGAAAGATCTGGTGTTCCCTCTGGGTTGTTTCATGAAAAAAATCAGTATCTTCCCCAAATCCTTAGGCTCAGGTAGTAGACCCCGCCAATCCTGAGGGATTAGGGAATGGGATAACTCGAAGAAGATAAATGTCGTTTATATACCTACTGCTTATATTTATGCTGATATTTTTATGTAATAGTTTTGTCGTAAACTAATAAGAATATTCTCCTTTTGAAGTTTAAATAGTAAAAATATACTCGTAGTATGTAAATGTATTTTAGTAAGTCTAATGGCAGAGTAATTAGCAATGTTATTTTAACATCAAGTTTCGATTTTCACACGAGACATGTCTGTTTATCTTAGTCAGGGTGTTTTGAAAAGATCGTAGATCGCATATAAACAGCCCTGCTTTACAAGTCTGCTCCACCTCCCAGAAAACCGTTGCCAAATAACAACTCCCTGGAGAATTATTATATTCCTGCCATGGGCGGTACCAATAAGCTCCTAAGGATTTGCTGTATTTAATAGCAGGGGTGGCAAGGCGCCAGCTACTTCCAGATACTTCCTATATTACACGCGTTCACAGACTACGGGAACCTTACGGCTACGGTTATATCAGGTAAACCTTGTGGTGCCACCGTATGTTTCAAATCTTACAGAAAACCGCACCCACCTAAGTTCTTGGAAGCTTGTGATGCGTCTGCTAGTGAGTGAGGTTACTAGTAAACTCTAACAAGCTAGAGCTTTCTTAACAGGTTCGCAATCCCGAAGCAATTTGAAACCTTTCGACACGTCCCCACTGCAATAATGACATTTGACACTCATGAAAGTTCCTATTGAGTTACGTCATTATTGCCTTCAAATATTTATGATACTTTCTGTGTCATAGTGATTGAAATTTATTATATCGATAACTTCCAAATGAAATATTTACTTACGTGTTTATTGTTAGTAGATTTTTTATTTTAATTTGAAGGATAACTTAAAGAAACGCAATGAACATTTGACGGCAACAGATGCTAGAAAAAAAGGCTTAAACGGTATTAAGTGAATGTACTGTACCTATCTATGTAACATTGCATACTGTGTACAATGTTTTCAAGATAAACATTCATGATTTAGGAAGCATACCCGTACCGTATCTAAGTCAACTTTATTTTTTGTTTGAATAAGTTAATTAATATGATTGGTTAAAATGTGGTTCTTGTATATTTTACTAATACTAAAAGTAACTGATACAAATAAAATCTATTATTTATCGAAAAATCAACTGCAATATTTACATCACTGGCCATGAGCCATATGTGCCGCATGGACATACTAGTGAAACAATTCTGCTGTGAACATGTTAAGCAAGAGTTCAGAGGTAGCCTACGGCAAACGTTTCCAGTCCGGCGAGCGGATTGTTTGCCACTCGATGATAAAAAGATCTATGAAACTGAAAACCATTTCTTTTACAGGTGAGCAGTCCGGTGGTGTCGTGGGCGATCGTACGACATTCGTACGTGATCCGAGTGTCTTGCCTCATATCGTCCAGTGTCTCACGGGCAGATGTCATCGACGTCAACTTTAACAATGTAGTAGGTTACTTAATACAAAACGGTCGCGTGCTGTGCGATTCTAGACTGATTATTAGATTCTAGAGTGTGGCAGAGTGGTGAACATAGGAACATTAACACCAAAGCTCGTGGGTTCGATTCCCACACGGGGCAAATATTTGTTGCTGCCGACTGGACCATAACTCACTGGAGATGTGGTGTTCGTGCGAGCGAGTAGGGTTACCAGTAAGCTCCTAACGAATTGCTGTGTTAGCAGCGGGGTGGCAACGGACGAGTAATACTTTCTATATTGTGTGTTTATATAAGCATCCATAGGCTACGGTTATACGTATAGACGTTATATAACATGAATTCTTTCGCGAGTAATTAAGAAGTGAGGTTAACTCTAGAGACTACATCAGGAGTTCAAAAAAAGGCTTGAAACGCCCATAGGCTGTCTGCTTACAATCAGGCAGGCCGTTACATAAGTTTGTTTACCTCCTCAGTGGATTATCTGGAAAACATTACAAAACAATTGTGGTGCATGTGTTCGAGATGTAACTAGCTCCTTTTTTAGAGACAATGTATCCTCACCAGCTCGAGGTGCACTCAGCCAATACACTGGTCATAGAAGGTTAACACCATGACTAAAAAAAATAACCCGACTGTAGAATATCCACCTTCTTGAAAACGTAGGCCAAATTTCATGGATGGTTATTATCATCCAGCAAATGAGTAAGCTCGCAAGGAATCTAATTGGACTTGCCAGTGAGCAGCGAGGGCTACGATAACCCGTGTATTGCAAGTGATCACATGCTAAAAGTAACCGCTACATATCAGGCAGCTCATGTGCTCGTTTATCACCTGACATAGTTTATAAATACAGATATCGTACATAATTTCTTTTCCACTGTGAGTGTTTTAAATTTCTATTTTCATTTCTAAATGAAATAGTGGTTATTCTTCTTCGCGTTATCCCGTTTCCTAATTTGATCCCATTAGGATTGGCGGGGTCCGTTACCTAAGCTAAGAATTTGGTGAAGACACTGATTTTTACATGGAGCGACTGCCGTCACACCTCTACAACCCAAAGTGAAAACCAGACCTTTCATAGGTTAGGTCACATGTCTTTCGAAATATAATTTCTTGGACGTGTGGGTTTCCTCACGATGATTACCTTCACCGCCATGAAAGTAATAAATATGTACATAAATCCGAAAACACGAATTTAGTGGATTCGAACCAGGGACCAGGTGGTCAATAGATCGGTTCCTTATCCACAGGACTATCACTGCTTTTCTAAGTGAAATAATGGTTATCGCAATAAAACACGACCTATAAATCGTAAGAAGTTAGTAGTACCAAAATAAATGTTTATATTTCCTTGTATGTTTGAACTAACAAAATTTTTTTTTTTAGTTGAGCTTTGGCTTCGGCGCAAATGCCGGACTTGGTCCTTCTTGTCTCAGTCTGAAGCCGGAAGAAAAATCAACTACAACATTTTTGAAAAAACAAAACGATAGTAAAATGCCCTCAAGTTTTGTAACTGTAGTCAAATATCTAGGATGGATCGTCTTGGTTGTTGATGTGGTGTGTTTATTACTCAGTATCTACCTTTTAGTACAACTATACAAGGTGTGTATATGTAGTCTGCATTTATGTATTTTAAACTCATGATTGTTCATATATATTCAGAGTATATTTGTGAAGTGTGCTTATGAATGGATACATCGTAGAATTCCGAGACAATGGCGAATATAACTGTCAGTCTGATGTATGTGGATGTTCCTCAGCTCCATTTTTCAGCTGAAGGCTGTGTTCCCATTGGACGAACTATGACCAGCTAACTCTTTGCCTCCAGTTCGTCATCCTATTTATTTTAAAAGGAGTGTCCATACAGGACGTACGGTTTCGCTTGCCGTGAGGGTAAGGAGTTACGCTTACTACGTAGTTATTGCAAAAACATTCGATTCAGAGCCCCCGCCTCACAGAAAAACGCAGTCAAATAAGATCTCTCTGGTTGGTTATTGTGTTCCTGCGAGTGAGTAAGGTTACCGGTAATCTCCTATGTATATTAAAAGTAGTATAGTCTTCTTAACGTTATCCCGTTTCCTAATTCATTAGAATTGGCGGGGTCGGCTACCTAACCCTAAAGATTTAGGGAAGATACTCAATTTAGCGACTGCCGTTAGACCTCCTCAACCCAGAGGGAAAATCCTTATTAGGTTTCTTCGTGATGACCGCCGAGCAAGTGATAATTACCATTATATATATAAATCCGAAGAGCCGAATTTAGTAGTACCTACTTACATGCCAGGATTTGAACCGGGGACTACTTGGTCAATAGACCGGTTCTTTATCCACTGAACTATTACTGCTCCAATTTAGTAATACTTTTTAACTTCATTTACGAACAATAAATTAATTTCAATGGTAGTACTAGTGTCTGTGTTATAATCCCTGTAATAAAATTTTAGAACTATACCACAGTATATAGACAGCTCCTTTGTCTGTGGCAAACGTCTACGATAAAACGCATGTTTGTTGTGACTGTTAGCGTCACATAAAAATGATACTTAAATATTTACAACATTTCAATGAGATGTAGTTTTAGTATCAGGTTACATGAAACCTACGTAAGTTTTATACAATCGTTATCATCCAATATAATTTAATAGCGCCTAGATGGGTGTCAAATAACGCTGATAGCCATCGTAATTTAATCAAATATTTTATGTAATCTCCTGACAGCAAATATTTTGTGAATAGATGGTTTGTCTTATTTTTGAGTTACCTAATAATTATAGCTACCTAAGATATGAAGTGAGTGATAAGATAAAAGATGTGGTTAAAAATATTTATTTTTTTCCATTGGGCCCTCGCGGGCACTTAGACACGGTTAACATATTTTCAATAAAATCTTATTTATCTTGTTCATTTTTTTAAGTTTTTGTTTTCATCTTTAGAGCCAAAGTTAACTTGTACCCTGTCTATAAGCAAACGAAGCTCTGTCGAAAGAAAAATATGGGACAGCGATAATTATTAAGAAGCTATACAGCTAAATATATACCTCCATCCACCACATGCATAGAAAAAGCTTTGGTAGATTGTTGCATAGCTATAAGTAAGTGAAGGCACTAGAAAAATAGTCCTACTAATAAATTTTTCCCGTAATTTTTTACAGGTATCTTTAGCAGGCAAACGGCCTGCCTCTTGGTCAAATTCTTAATTAGTTAGTTATCTACTTAAATAATCAGGCTATTCGAGGCGTTGTATTTTATTTTTTTACCTAGAGATATGTAGGTAATGTGACAGAAGGATATTTTTTGATAGTATATTGGCCTAGGCCAATTCCAACAAATAAGATTTTGATATTCTTCTATTTCTACATTTAAACATATAGGTTTATATTGTTTCAGGGAGGCGATAAAAGAGCCGCTTGCTGGTTTTTGATATCTGCTGCAGTATCCATAGGGTTCTCGTTTTTATACGGTATGTTATATGTTTCCGCGTGTGTGGCAGCAGGCGGTTCATTCCCTGTCTTCGAATTCATTTTCACAATAATCGATTTAGGAGGCAAGTATATATTTTGTAATATATATACATAATTAGTGATTTTATATTGTTTCTGAATTAATATAATTTTAATATTTCTAACATTTGACTGGCCTTAGTCTTTTCTTTGGGAGCTATATTTACTTTCTCGTATTACTGGTAATAATAGGTGCACATGTATTTAAATTTTATATTGACTTACGGTTGTCTTTATTTTCAGTTTGGGTGTATTTTTTAATTGTGGTTCAATCCTACAGACGCACAGCTGGTGCAAATCTACCGCAAAACCTGCAGAGGTAGAAGATCATAAAAACTACAAAAATAAGTGGATCATTATATAACAATTGTGCTTTGAAAACAAATCTAAAGAAAGACCTGTTAAGGCACAAATAAGTACTTATTTGTACATTGGTAAAATAAGATGTCTGTATATAAATAGTGATGAAAGATTCATCAGTGTCAAGCAAGATCAGATAGGTGACATAAGACACAGATAATATACATACATACATACATATTATCACGCCTGTCTCCCATTCTGGTAGGCAGAGACTATGGAACGCCAGGTGCACCGATCCAAACATACCACTCTCACCTCTTCTATATTCATCAATCTCTTCTCGCATGCTCTTCGGTTTCGAGGGCTTTTGATTTGGCTCTTTTTCAGCACATCAGCTATTTGATCCATATGTGTGTGTCTAGTGCGGCCCCTGCCGATATCTCCACTTACTATTGCACGATATACTTCTTTCGTAACTTTTTTATTATCCATTTTTTCCAAATGTCCGGACCATCTCAGCATTTATCTTTCGTTCCACATTGTTCACACACCGTGCTATTTCTTACGCTGTCAATCATTCTAACTCCACATATACCTACCCCTTAGCGCTCTCATTTCAACAGCATTAGCCCTACTTTCATGCTTCGTGCTTCTTCTGCCATACCCATGATTCACTACCGTAAGTCAATGTTGACGTAAATAGAGCCTTAAAGGCGAACTTTGATAATATCTATTAATCCAATATCAATACAGGAGTTGTAGAAAGCATGAAGTTGTCAGACTTTTTTATGCTGTGACTTTCTATGATAGTGATTTATGAAACTGACATGAGAGTAAGTATATATTTACGGAATATTGCTGCATAGCTACTAAATGCTATTTTCAAATAATAATACTACTACTTAAAATTAACCACATAAAACAAAAGTCAATATCTAAAATATCGACCACATGCGGCAGAAAGACAAGAAACCGGCTGCATTTCCACGTTTTCAGGTAAAGAAACCTGGATCTCTTGTATCCGGTGACGGTAACCAGTTTGGATTTAACATTAATATTGGTTATTTAAATGTATAATTAAAGTACGAAATATATTGACGCGTTTGATTATGTGTTTTATTTTGTTTAAAATTTTGTAGGCTATAGATATACTTAAATATCATCTTTGTAAACAAAGGTACAAATATTTGCCGTTGTGACGAGCTCGGTGGTGCAGTGGTGAAACGCGCTGTTACGCTACTTTGACACCAACGCTCGTGGGTTCGATTCCCACACAGTACAAACATTTGTGTGCATGAACATGTCTGTTTGTATTGGTCTGGGTATTTTCTATGTATAATAAGTATGTATTTAAAGAAAAAAAAATGTATTTACGTATATTTATCAGTTGTCTAGTACCCATAACACAAGCTTCGCTTACTTTGGGGCTAGGTGGCGCTGTGTAATTTGTCTGACAATATTTATTTATTTATACAATATTTGGAACTAGAACAAATAGTATGTTAAAGTACCTATAATATACAATTTTTTTTTTATATATAGATATCTGAAAATTAATTATATAATATAAATAGAGAACTGAAAAAAAAAATACTCTAAGAACTCAATCAGAAAATTAAGTAGGTACTCTACAAATCTGAATATTATTGGTCATTTTTATAACGATTATTCACTATTATAACAGTATCTCCTTAACTCTTACAGCTTTCGAGAAGGTAAAAGTGGAAAATACGGCAAAATGGGACCTTACACTGCACATAAATTAGCTTCAGGTTTTTTTAACATAACAACAGTTTTATATAACTAACCTACCATGACCAAATTGTTCGTGTTTTAACAGAAGGTGATGTCAGGAGCCTTAGGAGCCGGCGAGCGTGCATGAAGAGAGCTATGAATGTGAATGGTTCTCTCTACCTACTCCGCAAGGGACCTGGCGTGAAGATATGCATACATACGTACAACAGTTTTATATAACCAGTAAATGTTCAACTATAGTCTGTATAATATGTGTTCCCAGCAAATGTTGCTAGTGTTGCATTTTCAGTGAAGAACAAAGATTTTTACTGTACAAATCACAAGTCAGACCGCATATCGCGTACCTACTGTAGTTACCTAGGGCGGGCGCACCTGGATACTAGTTAGTACCTTGTGATTCGGTTCAGAGACGCGCTGTGAGAATTGTCGGCAATCCTAAGCTTGCAGACAATATAGAGCCCTTAAGTTTAAGGCAAGATTTTACCTCCCTTTGTGTGTTCTACCGATTGTACAACACGTTGTTCTGAAGAATTGTTTGATATGATAGGGTCAGCAACGCAAGAGTGACACCCCTGGTGTTGTGTAAATGTTCATAGGCTATTGTAGCTGCTTACAATCAGGCAATATATATTATATATAAAATGCGTATAAAAATACATACAATTAGGAATATTAAATTGATGTCTTAAAATTTTAGATACAGCATACTTAAGAGAGATGTAATCTATATTGACAAGCCACAAATTACCACAATAAAATATAAGTGAATATAATAAAATAAATAAAAAATTAAGTTCGACAGTTTAAATCGTTTTATTCCAGAAAACATCTAGTATGGTTTTTGTTAGAAATTTTCCTTTAAATTAACTTATATTATTATATAAAGATAAAATAATAATTACGAAGAGTCTAAATTCAGAAGCCGTTACACTTAAATAGATACTAATGAGTGCATAAATATTGATTGACAAGTATGATTTCCCGACATTTAACGCAAGTCGTTTGCCTTGCTGTCTTTGTAGACTTGTGTTGTGGGCACTAATATGCAGTTCATATTATTAATCAAATCAACTTGATCTATTATTCATATAAATCGTTTAGAAACTGAGTACCGATTACCATGTCTAAGTAATAAAAGTCAGAATTAATTTAGAATACCTTATATATTTGTTTTAGATTTATAGATCTAATAAATTTATCTACATGTAAGGAAACAATATGTCTAGTAATTCTATGTCAATTATAAGTTTCCACATGTGAATAATAATATTCCAAAAATTTGTTGACGTAACTACAGTATAATTAATAGGCATGAAAATTCGAGAATCTCAAAACTATGTTTATAATTTTCGTTTTAATGACCACGTTCGATTCCAGAGTCGCATTTGAGATTTTAGAACATCAAAAGATAAGGAAAACAACATTTACCTTATGGAACCGTATAGAATGCTTTCATTTTATATACAAAAAATATTGTCGTAACTATTTTGTCTAACTTGTCTGATAGAATCGAAAATGTCCTTACATAGGTATTCCTTCGGTTACGAAGTAACAAATTTATTTAATAATATAACATATTCTGACAAAACTATATGGTGCTCTTTGGAGATATGACCTTTCAATTTCCTGTAAAAGCTTATAATTGCAGACTAAATATTTACACAGATGAAGGGTTCATTTGGTAATATTCGAAATAGAAGCAAACTACGTTAAAGTGCGTGCTTCACGGGTTCTCCCATTATCTTTTGAAATAATACTTTTAATACAATCGAGTACCCTATTCCTAAGCATGGGAAATATCGTACGTATACAAATAACCCAGCGTGCTCCAATAACTGGCACATTATGGACATTATAAAATTTTACGGCCGTCATTGAGTTTGATTTCTTTCCGCTACGTTTAATCCGCAATAAATAGAGACACTAAATATATTTTAATAGCTTTATGTCGCACCCCATTACGGATTTGGAGATACATTCTTCATTTGGAGATTTTTAATGGTATATCTGCTAAAAGATGTACCGACAAAGTTGAATTTCGCATTCTTTCGCATCGCGTCAACTACATCGGCAATGTAGATTATGATGGTCTTAGTTCTCTCTCTCTCTCACTCTCTGACAAATTAGCAATCATGTGGAGAATTGTTCTTTGGCTACGTTCAGCTATAAGTTGAATGTTGATTGTCCAGTCCCAGGCCTGCTTCCTTCTTTCGTCAGAATCTCATTTGCAAAAGAACCAGGTGCACCACGTGTAGCTGAGCCTAACATCTATACACGTTGAATAATTAATGCCCCTATATGTGTATATTAGGATGAGTTAAAAGAAACGTCGGAAATCTTTACACTCACAAGAATGCGCCGAGGTATATACTCGTAATTCTAATCGAAATTCGCAGTCAAATCAGACGCGGCTGGGATTTCAAATGGGTACCTCATATAGGTAAGTGTATTAAATCAACAGTTCATTTCCTACTTTCATAAACGTACCACACTGGCAGATTCAATCAATTACCGAATAATAATTAATTATTATTCATATTAACAAGTTAATATATAGTGAGTCAATCCGTTATAAGTAATCTAACAATAGGTTAAGTGTGAATGAGTGTGAATAATCATTTCAACTAGAAAAATCAGGTTATATTCGATTGATAAGCTCAGTATTGATGTAATCCATTGAAGCCCTTTTACGATAGTATACAATGGTATTAACTTTGTACCAGAGAATAGAATTCATTATAAGATAATAATCATTGCTACTGATTAATTCTACTGATAAAGTCGTAGAATTGCACGTACTATAAGATCATCTAAATATGGTATGGCTAAATGGAAATCTTTCACAACGAGAGATATCAGGCTCATTACTTATAATATTATAATGCCGAGGTTACAAAGCATGTAGAATGTAACGATAATCTAATAGTAGCCAGAAACACTGATTTAAGCCAATTAATCGGTCTTATATTACAGTATAAGGTAATCATCCATTGCAGTCTTTGTTCAATACATAGCAGTCGACACACAAACGACATTTGCGTTTCTGCTTGCGCCCAAGAACAAACGAACTGTGATTATCTTATAACATCATTACACATCAATTAATTGTTTCCTAGATCTAAGCCAGTTTGCTAAACAACTGTCTACGTGGCGTAAACGAGCATAAAACAGACTCTAAAACAGCTAGCGAAGCAGCTGATCTTTAGATTGACTTACATTCGATTCGATTTGGGTGATAAAGACGATTTACCATCTACGTTAATATCATTGATCTCGAACGAGGTAGTGCTTGGAAGACTATATGATAATTTGTCGTAATTTTATGATTCTCGTTATTAATTTGCTACTTTTGTAGAAATGTGTCTATGTTTATTATTTGAAAGATGTTTCTTGCAAAATATTCATGTGATTTTCTTCAGCACATACATCTAAGTACTCCAAATTTTTTGAACTATTTATCGTTTGAAAGCTAATTCCCTTACATCTTACATTTTTAAGACAGGAGAGTGTATCATCTTCGAAAAAAATAATATCGTACAATCTGTCGAATTTGTGTTTATTTTATTTATTTATTTATAATACAGATACTAAAGTCATTACAGGTTACGTAAATACCCAATGCGACTTATAGCTAGATACATAGTCGTAATTATAATATTACTACAAATTGGGTTAATTATATACCTACTCAAATTATACAATGGCAAATATATATATATATATATATATATATATAGATATATATATATATATATATATATATATATAGATATATATATAAATTATATTTAATACAATGTCCCTGTTTAATAATATAATTAAATTAACCAAAAATACATTCGTTAAATAAAATTAAAATCGCGATCAATAGTAGTCAATAGTTTTCAATTAATGTTTACATATCATAGTCAATCTACTTTCACTCCATCTAGGAATCTATAAGCTACGTCAAGTAAACGAAATTCACTGTCTGCAAAGAGATCCAAATCATCGAATTGAGTGAGCATGTCTCCGATCAGCTGAAATGCACGGGCGGTGGGTGCCTGGGAAGCGTGTTTAGTACGGGCGTGAGACCGCTGCAGCAAGCGTGGCCGTCTACGCGGCGCTACTGCTCCCGAAACATCTTGTGGAATACGAGTGGGCACTAAAAGACATAGTTTCTCAAGTACTTGAGGGCTATCAACCCTGTAATGTAGCACAGATAGATAATGCTTGATGAGAAGCATTTGTCTCCTAAACGCTAGCGTTTCTATCTCAACCATGCCAGAAACAAAAAGCGAGGGATACAGATAAGGATAATATCCGTAACTCCTTTTGTAAAGCCAGCGGGCATATTTACGCTGCACTTTCTCCAACATAATACTATACTTAGCCTCATACGGAGACCAGACTATAGCTCCATATTCTAGTTTACTACGAACATAAGCATTGTATAGTACCTTTGGTACGGTCGTATTATCAAATTCAGAAGCTGTTCTTATAATGAATCCTAGAGTTCTGCTGGCTTTTTTACATGTGTCTGTTACATGTTTATTGAAGTCAAGTTTATTATCCAACATTACTCCGAGGTCAAGAATATTATTAACTTTATTTATTGAGGCGCCAAATAAACTATAGGTTGTCTGTTTTGGACAACGTTTCCGAGAGAAAGTGATGCATTTGCACTTGTCAATATTAAAAGGAAGACGGTTGGTTTCGCTCCAGTCAGACACGGAATCAATATCCGCTTGCAGAGCTTCAGCATCGCTATCATTACCAACTCCAAGGAATAACTTGAGATCGTCAGCAAATAAGAGGCACTCAGCAGCCCGTACAGTTACTGGTAGTTCATTCATCATAACCAGGAAAAGTGTAGGTGTTAGACAACTATCGACAATGATTTATCGTAGCTCTCCAACTTCGTGGATTTGTTCGAATAACTTTTGTCTATGGGGTCGGAGAATTATATGATCAAATTTTTATATAATTTAAACCGTAAAAGATTAGTTAGGAATTCTTATAGGTAGCTAATTAAAGTTCTGAACAAGGTTTTCTAATGTCAATAAATATATAAACAATCACTGTACAACCGAGTATTCCTATTATGAATAATGCCTGAAATTGCTATTCCATTACAATATACAATAATATATAATGTGGAATATAATATACAATACGCAATGTGAACATATTCAGGAGCAAAACGGGCAGCTAATCAATTGGCAAGTGATTACTGCAAGGATCACGGTGGTGTCACCAAACGACGACTTCGTCACCTATATAACTCCTCAACTTAGATGCTACTAAGTAAACATACCTGCTGGACGATAGCGAATTTTAAACAAGTAGGTAAGCAATATATAAAGTGTTTACCTACTTATTGATGGCGCATGTCATTAACAAGCGAACATTGGTATCCCTACTCGGCTTTAGAGTGAAATTATTATCCCATAAAAAAGAAACATTATACTATAATGATGTCTTGTTGTTTCACTGCATTGGAGAAAATCTACCAGTGCTCTCTTCTTTATAATTTGTAACTTTCTTTGCACAATGACATTAAATGTCTCACGGTATGTCCGGTAGATGTCGCTATGGTTGAAAATGGTGTTTGTACTTGACATTTGACGTATGTAATAAAATATGGCAGCTCCTACTTGAATGACGCGTTTAATTTTAATCCAACAAAAATTCACCATCCCTCCAAGCAATACATTACCGCCCATTTTTATTAAATCTCGAATGACAATCAAGCTGTGCTTAAGCCTGACAATAGGTACGTTTCAAATAACTTAGACCTACGTGATGTTAAGTGTTTCTTCTTCTTCTTAGCGTTATACCATTTCCTAACCCATTAGGATTGGCTGGGTCCGCTACCTAAGCTTAAGGATTTGACGAAGATACTAATTTTCACATGGAACGACTGTCATCAGACCTCCACAAGCCAAAGGGAAAACCAAACCTTTTTTAGGTTAGGCCACACGTCTTTCGAATATAATTTCTTGGATGTGCGGGTTTCCTAATGATGTTTTCCTTCACCGCAGAGCATGATACTTAAAAATATGTATACGTAAATCCGAAAACACGAATTTAGTGGTTTTAGGCCAGGACTCGAACCGTGGACTTGTTGCTCGGTAGTATTTATTCACTGGGCTATCACTGCTCATACATGATGTTAAATGATTATAAGAACTTAAATAGTTTGCAATACAAGAGATTTCGCTCAAGTGTTACCACCGTTACTGCTAACAACTTCTCAGATGCTTACTGGTAACTTAACTAATTCGCAGGTACACAGCAACCCTCCAGAGAACTGTTATTTTCCTGCGATTTTCTGTAAGGATACCTTGTAAGTGCTTCGATAAGTCTTGTATTATAATCGTTCATAGCCTACAATAACGACTACTCGCAAATGAGCCGTATAGTGGATTACGCCGCGAGGTTCTATGAGAAAAATATGAAAGTAAGTATCTATCTGTATTAACTTTTCAATGTCTAAACTTCTAAAGTGATAGTAACGAATATGGTAAATATATCACAATAGCAGGATTCACATGCCGCGAGCAAAACTACTCACAACTTACGATTGAAAAGTATAAAACCATGCTCATACTAATCTTGTTCTTATTACATACTCCAGCAACTGACATATTTACGAGATCACTCGAGTATGCAGCCATCAAGGTATTTACCTGTACGAGACGGTATCTTGGAAATGTTAATTAAAAGGGTGCCGTAGATTCGGTCAAAGATTCCGCTTTTGTCATTAAGCCAGTCCTAACATCAGCATTAATGTCACTCCATGCAGAGGTTTTAATTATACTCAGCCCTCCGACCCACCGCCGTGCTGGTCTCGTAAAAGGGTTACATCATTTGAATAAAACAAAGTTCGGGACCCCTAATCTTCCCTGCTTAATGCCTAAGCCCTTTAAATAACTTGGACTTGAGGAATTTAAATGAGAACCAAGTATTAAGAACTTTGTAGCAACGGTAATTTAGGTAACGTAAGATAGAGGGTGCCTTTGGTCTTCTATGTGCTTACTATTTATTAAGTACCCAGGATACCTACCACTACACAATATTGGTCATGTCTTATCAGGTTAGGGGGCCTAAAATCTGGCGTGTGTGCATGAAAAGAACTATGGGTAAATATTGAAGAAAGTGGTAGGTACATACGTAAGCACTGTATAGATAGTGACTATCGATTCACCCTGCGTACTCCGCAGTACTAAAGACGTTGGAAATATAGACACGGAGTAGAAGGGAATAAAATGTGAGAAATGGAAGCGTAGCAAGTAGCTGGGAGATCGGTAAGTAGATGAGAGATAGCACGTGAGAGAGACCAAAGAGGTAACTAGTTATGATCATGAAATTTTGGTAATTGGATCTGATTGATAACAAAACTTAGTTGGTGATTTGGATATGGAGATTCTAAGGAATTGCTGTGTAAGCAGCAGAGGAGGCATCGCGCGAGTTATATATGTTACGAGCGTTAATAGGCTACGGTAACTGCTTTACACCAGGTGGACCGAATGCTTGTCTGCCTCCCGTGACGTTGTATAAAAAAAAACGCTAATATTTTAACCTAGACAAGATAAGGTAAGGTTTATTTATTTATAAATACCTTGATACATTTTTTTCGAGATATAGGTAGACAAACGTTAAAAAACATTAGATTTACCTACTCAGTTTATTTCTTAACAAAAAGGAAACGTGTTTAGCTTTTGTTTTAAGAATACTTACGATTGACTTAAATAAAATCTATATTTTCTTGCATTCGCTTTTTGTGTGTCAACTGTAGCGTATTGAAAACCAATGCCAATTAAGACTGGTTCGTATTATTCAATTAACACTGGCTCGTATTATTCGTGTAAGTACAGCACACATGGGTGTTATGACTAACATTACCAACAATTACATTGCAATTAGTTCCAACATGTATTTACGATAAATAAACTTCATGTTTAACGTTGATCTATCTACGTATTGAAATGAAACTCTATCAAAAGATTTTCCACGAAAAATATCCCATCCTCAAAAGGATTTCGTATTTTCTGCAAAAATATCACTGTCACGTGCCGTCCCTGGCGGAACGTAAAAAGAAAAGTATATAAAAGCAAAAAGAAAGCATAAAGAAAGTAGCTTCCCTCTGATAGCGTTTCGTTGAAGCGACGGGCTTTTATATTGGTACTAGCTTCGTTGGAGACTCTACCGGCCTTATGTTTCAGTCGTAACTCGTATATTTTGATTTTCGAGCCGCAAAACTAATTTTGTCGCGTATACTTGGAGCACGTGACACGAACCATGATCCGGCCTTTGAATTCTCTTAGGTATTAGGATGTTGTGCTGTATTTCAATAGTGAACTCACTGAGATGGGACCTGGCTAAACCTTATCTTCAATTTTCTTTTGTTTTCTAAAATCCTTTATGACTGTGACTGTAGTTATAGATACGTGCTTAGTAAGTCGTGAGTAGGTGTGAGTTCTTATTACTTCTACTTGAATAAGATGATATGAATTTGAAACAGTGTTATTTCATTTACTACTTAGTCTCACGACTTGCACCAACAACTTGAGAGAGTACAAGAGCTATATAGGTACAAACATGTAACAATTAATTACGAGAAATTGCCTTGACTGAAAGTTCTATCTTCGAGTATACGGTTGCAGATGAGAATGTAGTGTGAACATATTGGTCCATTTTCGCAAAATCAAAAACTCAATTTCTCGTGCGCTAAGGTACGATTTCAACTATAGTCATGACTTGTATACTGACAGTAATAGTACAAATATCTAAATATTCGATGTTCCTCGGCGTTCTTGAAAAAACAGGCAAATAGATTTTTTTGCGCTTAATGCTGCAAATGATTTATAGACTTAGCTACAGGCAGGTAGTAAACTATTTCCCATCTCAGTGGTAAAGAAAATCTTTTAAAGGCTATGTACTAAGAAGGTAGGAACTCGTAAATGCTTAGATATTCTTACGCTTGATAATACTTGCTGAAACCACAATATAGCCTTAAATGAAATTAATGTAATTAATTTCATGAGTAGCCAGAAAACATTCATTTGTCATTCACTCAGGTCATTCACATTAGTGTAACCCCATTTAGCATTTCAAACTATTGAGTTACTTCAAGACTTATTAAGAGTTGGAATAGTAAGTTAACTAAGAACTTTACGTAGGTATTGATCTAAGTATTCTTAACTTTAACTAAGGCCTGCATTAAAGAACTATTGAACTTGAATAGCTATAAATAGTTAGTACATTGAGGTATATCGCCACCGGCTGACGCAGACATCGCCGCGTCTGGCCTGCCAGGGGGATATTTTTACTGCAGGGGCGACGAACTCCTGAACAAACAACTATTTAAATTGCTCACTGGATTATACACCGATATTCTTATTTTCTGATGTTAAAAACATTTAACAAAGGAAATGTAACGTAAATACCTAATAAAACAAAAGATGTTGTAATATTTTAACTATATTGTTTTGACTGTCAAGGTGACAAAACGTCACCTTCGTGATGCATGAGAAGCCGATTATGAAGAAAAAATAAAGTTAAATATCGTTCGTGTTTACTAACAAGTTCCAACTGAGGATGGTATTTGCTATTTCGCTTATTTCCATTTTACATAATTTGTAATACTCGTAGTTAGAGTATGAATTTGTAAAAAAAATTGGAAATGTTGCACGAAGTATTGAAAAATATCGAAAAACCTGAATGTGACTTTCATATGAACTCCGAGATCATAAATCACGTTTCAAAAGCGTAATTCTTTATTTATTTTATTGAATATGTAAAATGAAATTGTACTATTGATTATTTTACGAAAAATTGATACGGTTGTTTGTTTCTTATAAAGCAAATTTTGCAAAGTTATGTGTTCTATAAAGCAAATAAATAAATATGAGAGATTTTTTAAATATTTTTAACAGATGTGATTAAAGTAATTTTAAATTGTTACTAAAGACGTTGGAAATATAGACACGGAGTAGAAGGTAATAAAATGTGAGAAATGGAAGCGTAGCAAGTAGCTGGGAGATCGGTAAGTAGATGAGAGATAGCACGGGAGAGAGACCGAAGAGGTAACTAGTTAGGATCATGAAATTTTGGTAATTGGATCTGATTGATAACAAAACTTAGTTGGTAAGGCGGAAAATTACAAAACATAAGGACAAGTGGCAAAAATTTAAACTACGAAATATATCTAACGACAGGGAAAACAAGAATGCATACTTCTTGTTTTCCCTGTCACTTGCTACATCAATATTTCGTAATCTTTTAGTAGTATTTTGAATACACGAGAGTTAGAAGGTAGAAATCGACGAGAGAAGGAAGTAAAGAGAAAATAAGCGAAACGAGAGACTAAAGAAGAAAATCAACCAAATAATAATTTAAAGAACATAAATGGGTATGATAATACATTTTGTAAAATACAATAATCATTCCGTTAATATATTTACACCCTATCATATATACTCATACCTATATATGTAACCTCCTTATAAATTCTGTTTGGACTCTTGTGCTAAACCAAATTTCCCTAGGCTTAGCCGTGGGGACTAATAAATGATCTAGATTTGTTTACTTAAACTTTGGGGTGTAAATGGCATCATATCGTCATTAGAGTCTAAGTCCACGTTACTTGCACATGGTGTACCTACTTTGCTAAATATCCAATGAAGCTCTCGCAAAAAAGAAGTATACGGCATAGTCATATTTTAAAGAAAAAACGCAATTTAATAATAATTCTATAAAGTATTGTCATGTCCTGTGAGTGAGTTCGATTACCACTAAACTTCTGTAGAGTTGCTGCCTCCGTTGCTACGGAGGTGACAACGTGGGAGCGACTTTCTTAAATTACAAGCGATCGTAGGCTACGGTAGTTTCTTAAATTCTTTTTCTGCGATTTAATGAGGCCAATAAAGAGCTCCTGAGGAATCACTGCATTTGCCAGTAAGAGTCGCAACGCACGAACAAAACTATTTATGAGTACAAAGACCCATTGAATATGGTTATCACTTGACATCAGAAGATACCTATGCTTGTTTGCCTCTCAATGTAGAATTAAAAAAATATCATAGAAATGATAACTATACCTACTGTGTACCTAAGTTTTTGCTATTGCCTTGAGAATATAGTAAAAAACATACTGCAATGTAGGAACATAATGGCCGTAATAAGTTGAATGTAGAGCACGCTTTTGCGACTAAAATATTTTCTTAAATCACAAAAAGGGTCCTTTTATGTGCGATATGAATAACGCCCGAGGGACGCGGGACTCGTAGCTCGAGTCCTCACTTTGTTATGCATAAAATTACCTACCTACTAGTTGTTATATAAGAAGACTACCCAGGCAGAAGAGAAACACGAACATATCTGTTAAGATCTGATTTATTAAATAGAATAGATCGATTACCGATTATGAAATGATACCTAGAATACATTTATATACACATAATATAGTTAAAAAAACAACAATAAATGGATTTTTATTTTTTCTTAATATAACATCATGCCAATTAATAGCCTGTTAATAAGATATGGTATGTATATATAGGTAGGTATAATAAATTCATCAATACCTGGATGACCAGACTTTGCTCTGCGTTATTTATGTTATTTTTTGTGTAAAAACGCGTATTTTTAGGAGAGACATATAAGTAGAGGTGAACGTAAAAAACAAAACCTTATGTAAATACAGAAATTTATATATATTGTTTAATTAAAGTTTATGTTTAAAAATTAAAATAGGTAATTAGATACGTACTACAAACGAATTTCGACGCTCAGACGTATACTAACTTATAAATTTACAAATATAATTTATAATAAAACTATGTTTGTGTCCGATACATTTAGATTCAAGTAGTAACTACTACCACTGATTAACTCAAACGATTATTATTTGGCACTATCTACTACAGGCATCTATATATAGCCCATGTCTGCTGTAGGGTTGACAGAGAGAAGCGAGCATCACATGAAATGATTACTTAATATTTAACACATTTTTGGAAAGATTTAGGAATAACTTAAAACAAATAAAAAACGGTGAAGTGTAGGGTTTAAAACCTGACAACTCACCCGACGGGAAATTGCCGGCGGGAAAATAGCTGCCAAGTGAGTATCTTTATATTAGGTTAGCGATATATGCTACCTACTAAAAATTGCGAATGGCTCAGTAGACTGCCCGGAACTACTATCGATGGTTGGTATACGCTGTAGCGACCCCCGATTGCGACCGAGTGGATGTACCCACCGCGCATAGTAACTACAGACGTAACGCATTTGTACACAGAGCATCTACTACAATTAATAATCAAGATATGAATATCGACCTCTTCTGCACCAGCACTACTTCTGTTAGAACTTATATGGCAAAGGACTTCTTTTCCTGTTAAATGTTTCATCCAACATTGCGCTTAATTATTGTTTTTTTCTTACAAATTTATTATTAGCTCAAACGCTGCTCGAGTTACTAACTGTTTAACTACACAATGGTGGAGTCTTGTAATTAGCAATAAGGTTACATATTTAATCATATATATTGTTCATTGAGCTGTTAAACTCCCAAATAATAAATAAATAAATAAAAATATTTAAAACTAGGCGTTAAAATTGTAATACAAATAAAAATACACATGCAGAGGCTGATTTAAGGATAAATAATAGGTAAGTACGCAGTTTTAACTTATAATTTCTTATCCTATCTCTAATAACAAACATTGTTACCTATAGAGTACCTTAAAGTTTTCACCTTAGGTATTGAGTACAGTAACAGGTCGCATTGTGTATACAGTTTCTCTGGTTTATTCACTAGGCTTAGTCATTACATGATTGAGTATCAAAGTACCTACTCGTTTGCATGTCTTATAGGTAGGTGATGCTTTTTCGTAAAATAGATATCCTCGTCTGCTAGCTTTCATTAAAATGGTATAACTAGGTATTTCAAAATTAAATCTAAAAATAAATAGTTTATGTATATATGTTATGATGTTGAATGTTGTATAAGCATTATATCACATAATTTATCTTACAACATAACTTATCTTACATACGCTACCTATCTGTATATCAGGATAGATAGGTAATAATTACCCACATAATTATGTCTTGAGAAAAAAAGACATCATCTTTTTGAAACAATATAGGTATGCATTCGTGTCGAAGAAGAAGTGTCGCCTTGCTTATATAATAGATACTTTTTACAAATGTTTATAAGAATTAAATATTAAATCAACAACGCCATCTGTGTAATTATTGAGTTAAAAGAAACAGGTGACCATTGCGCAGGCGCGAAACAAAGATGGCCGCCAATCAATACAACGAAACCACCCTATACCCACCCCAATGCCTTGTACATTTTGAAAATTTAAACGAAACCAAACTTAACTGCTTTCATAATAAGACTCATGAATAAAACGACTGATAAATCTTACCAACATCTTTTGTTTGTTAGGTAGGTATGTGGGGTAAACTTTGCTGCGTAGCTACCTAGCTACAGAATACTGCAGATCAGTACATTTTAAGAGGAGTTAACAGAAATGAGGACTTACGAAACGGTTTCTAAATAGCAGCTAAGTAAGTATCTATAATGTTGAACAATAACTCCAAGAACTGAGAATACAAAAATAATTATAGGAGGGCCTAGTACTCGCATTTAAGTACCTACTGGGCCTAAGTATAATACATTCAATGGACTATGTCTAAGGTAGAGAATATTATTTATTTTTACAGACTTACATTCATATCAAGTAGATAATTTAGAGTTCCGAACATTTTTTATGTAACTAAAAGTATCTAGATGTCATTGAATTAAACATTTTTTTTCGTCCGTAGTCCGTGGTCGCAGGTAGACTGCGACCACGGACGCTGCAAAGCGTTCGAAACGTCAGATTCAACAAAATAAATAAAATACGCGATACTTCCGTTAAAAATTGTTTAATTCAATGTGTAACAATCGCGAAAACCTAAGACAATACTATCTAGATGTCGTCATAAGTAACACGCAGATATATTCACGACTGAGCCACCGACGAGCTCGGTGGCTCAGTCGTGAATGACGCTACTTTGACACCAAAGCTCGTGGGTTCGATTCCCACACAAGGCAAACATTTGTGTGCATGAACATGTCTGTTTGTCTTGATCTGGGTATTTTCTATGTATAATAAGTATCTATGTATTTACAAAATAAAAAAATGTATTTACGTATGTTTATCAGTTGTCTAGTACCCATAACACAAGCTTCGCTTACTTTGGGGCTAGATGGCGCTGTGTTATTTGTCCGACAAATATTTATTTATTTATTTATTATTTATAGATAGTGAGGAATTGATGGAAATTCTAATCACTTTTATTTATTGGTGGTAAATGTCTAGATTGAGTTAGTGGGAGATATTCTACTAAATCAATAATATTTTAGAAACTAGACTGTACATTAGGTAGACTAGATTGAGTAGTTATTCTAGTTTGACTTATGTAGGAGTAACGTAATGTTGGATAACGCTGTTCTATAAAGCTCCTACAAGAACAGAATTTTCATGATTAGGAACATTTCATACACACAAAGATTAAAAGCCTTTTAAAGTGCCTACGGCTATTAATATTAGTAGAGAATGTAAGGTGGGTATGTAAGAACTGAGTCATATGGCGCTTAGTTCTCTTTACCTACATAGTATGACATATAGCGTAAAGATGTAGATAAATAGAAAATTGACTCTAGTAAAGTCTAGTAACTGCGCCAAATTTGTCCATAAAAAAAAATGAGCTAAGGTTGAATTGTGAACTTTTTTAAGTGGGTTAGTTAATTAAAAAAACCGTTTCGTAATGGAATCTTTTTGTGTGTACGTATATAGTTCTACATAATTAATACCAATAAAAATTATCATATACCTAGGTATGTAGGTACCTAAATATTTTCAACTCATTGTTATTAGGTCACCTTGTATGCCTGCATCGGAATGTACCTAGTTATGTGAATATGTAACATAGTAACATGGAAGGACAAGATATGTCTATGATGTAGAGCAAAGGTGGTCAAATTGTTACACAACGGTCCTGTAAACATTGAAGGATACCAGCTTCAATGATAAGGAAGACCTATATACAACAATTCGAACTCGTTTGAGTTATTCTAATTAGCCATTTAATAGTAATTATTGCATCTATTTTTATTGTAAGTAAATTAATGCATGAAAGATATTTTTGTACAATACTACATTATCTCCAGTTACAAATTAAATGTAGGTATACAACATAGTACTTATTTTGATATTAAGTATTTTGCATACATGACTTTACTACAGACAGTTATACTGAGGGTTTAAATTTATCATTTTATAGAAGAGGCGACAAACGAGCACGTGGATCACCTGATGGCAAGTGATTACCGCCGTCACAGTGACACCAAAGCGTCGTGGATCTGCCTTAGGTCTTTATATAACATAGGTAATGAACAATGATCGTGTTAATGTCACTACTTTTCAAGAAACGTAAGTACCCAAAGGCCCGATACACTGGATGTTACATAAAACGTGTCTCATTATTTCGAAAGACAAACCGCGACTAATTTACTGCGAACTTCACTTAGAATCTTTTAGATATCGAAAGATTTTAAGTGACTTAAGATTATAGAACTCTTTAATTTGAGCAGTATAATTTTCGTCTCTATCGTGACACTCACGATATCAGTTGAAGGCAGAAAAAGGACACGCAATATGGGAGAAGGTCTCTTCTAACATGTATACCTTCTATTGTTTTAATTGTTTTAAACGATAGCTACTATAATTATACCTATCAAATAGAAGCTAAAAACTTGCCTTGAAAAAGAACGTAACAAATTTTATTTGATATCCGTATTACCTACTTACCTAATATGTAAAACGGATATCAGACAAAATTTGTTTTACATAAATTAGTTAGATAAACGTGAAACATATTTGTTTTGCCCTCCTATTTCCTAAAATAATGAAGAGAACAATCTGTCATGTGCAGAGTGAAAGAAAATTTTTGTCAAGTTTCTGAAAAAAATCAGAGTTTTCCAATGCATTTAAAAATACTTTTATTCAAATCTTGTCCTGACAAACGAACACAGCAAAAAAAATGCCGAATTAGTCGAAGCCTTTTCAAATGATAATCTTTCATACACGCGAGAATTGAATTTTATTTATAATTCAGCAGAAAACCCGACACACGTTACCCTGCCTAAACGGTTTAGAGATAGTTGCACTGAAGCGCCATCTAGTAAACCGTTACAAAAGTGGACACCAATATAATGAAAACACACTTTGAATGATTTCTGAGATAACCAATCTTATTCATCAATCATTTTCATCATCACCTATTTGACTTGAGTTACTTCGTAACATCGATCTCATCGGTTCTTTTTTTTTATATACAACGTCGGGTGGCATACAAGCATACGGCCTACCTGATGTAAAGCGGGTACCGTAGCCTATTAACGCTTGATATATCTATATATATATATAAATATCACTCGCGTGAAGCCTCCTCTACTGCTTACACAGCAACTTCTTGGGAGCTTACTGGTGTGGTGACCTCACTCCCACGCAGGAACACAACAACCCTCTAGGGAGTTGTTATTTGGCTGCGCTTTTCTGTGAGGTGGAGGTACTTCCCAGACGGGCTGCTTTGATGCGCCCTACCTCTCTTAAAGCATCCAGACCAAGACAAACAGACATGTTCATGCACACAAATGTTTACCTTGTGTGGGAATCGAACCCACGACGGTGTCAAAGTCGCGTCATTCACGACTGAGCCACCAAGCTCGTCATGACAAACATAAATTATAACAACATTCATACCAATGCAATATTCAACTTTTTTAATAACATGATCTTTATTAAAGCGTCAAAAACGTAACGACTCATCTTATAAAGTAAATATATGATACGAATGAACTAGTGAGCATGGTGATAATAACGTTGGCAATAACAAGGGTTGCCCTTACCGAGCCTTATATTGTTTAGAGAAATATGACGAAGCGCATCTTAGGGTAGAGTAGGTAGGTACAATTGTTGAGACGCTTGGTAAAATAAAGAAAAATTAATGCTATAAATTAAAAATAAGTGGTAAAAAATGCATATAATTGAATGTAAGTATACCTAAGTAGTAGGTAGAAGTATACGTAGTATTGTTATTAGGTAAGGCGCGAACAAAGTTTTCACTCTGTAAACAAACACTGCTACAGCGCCACCTATCTAAATGATAGCCATGTAGGAAGTACTTAGGCTACTCTCTACTGTTGTTTTTGTTCTCAAACTTAAAATTTATCAGTCTCTTCTACATACTACTACATACCTTGAATAGAGTTTTATGCATTTGATAGTACAATATAAAGTTAAATATAATCAGTTTTTAAAGATACCGAAAAAATCAACAAATTAACTCATAAACCTACTGTTTTATTTAAAAACCTATATAATTTTCTATTCGGTCCAATGTTCATGGATAATAGCTTATTATATATATAAAGTGTTACGTGTACCATACGACATATTAGTACGATATGTGTACGATATAACATATTAAAATTCATATTTAAACTCGTCCGCTCTACATTTTCTTTAAATTTAGCGCCATCTATCCGAAGACTATGAAATTACCTGAAATTTTGATGAAAGTTGTTTGAGTAAGCGACATCTGTGGGAATTCTAGTGAACCCAGTTGTTCAACCCGTCGTAATAAGCATATTGTAGGTATAAAAAGCAAGGCATTGTTATAGACAAAAAGCATACGTAACTTATTTATAAGACTTAGATAGATGTCATCCCAAAATATGCTATTTTTAGTATATTATTGTTAGATTATTGTAGCTCTACATTGTTCACTGTTAGTAAATGAAAAAAAATATTTTAGATTGATATTTCTGTACTTTTTTAAAAATAGGAGCTGTTCTCGTCTGTTTTTAAAGGTTTTCATAAACTTAATATTTCTTGCACACTTACGCATTTTTATAAACTTTAATACGTGTATCACCGTCACGTATTTGGTAAGTAAATTAAAACACATAGGATGTTATTAACTAAAATTACCTGACTGTCAATTATTATACCAAATGGACCCGGCGAAATCTAAATTGCAGAACTTTTTGCCACCATTCGTCATGGTTGCTAAGCAACAGAGGTGGTATAAAAAAAAAGGTGGCGTTGCCGACGTTACCGACACATCATTGGTGGAATTCGGCGCCATTTGCAAAGGGCCGGGCTAAGTTTTGCCCCGCCTACAAACAACGCCCAAAATGCTATCGTCGACAAATCGGTGGGACTGTCCTAATTCACTCGGGAGGAGTTTGTAAGATAATACAGTCAAATAGGGTACGTCAACTTTTTAAGCTACGTAAATTAATCAGCTAACCATCTCATTTTTGTACTGTTATAATACTAAAGATCCCGTTTTCGTGCGTTGTCAACCATCATTTTTGGGTTGTTGGTTTCGACTTGAAATGTTTATTCTATATTTGGATATCTACCTACTCACAGCTAATTCGTCAGCCAATGAAATCTTGTAGGTAGGATTATCTTAATTTATCTACTAACTTAAACGGAGACAAATATGTTAAGAGTTTCGGAATAACTTTCACTTTAATACCTACCTACGACAATAGTTAGTTAGCACAATAATTTATACTAACTATACTATCTATCTATCTATGACTTCATGCCAAATCCCTTGCGGGGTAGGCAGAGAGGCAGGCATATATTGTAATAAAAAGAATTCAAAAGTAGTCACTCTCAGGGTTCCGTTTTAAGGTGTTTTTTAGTCATGTTTGTCTGTCTCACAGCGTTTATTGTGGATTTCTAAAAGCTGTGCCAGTAAGAGACTTTGTATTAATTTTTCTCTATATTATTTTATCTATATTATAGGTATATTATTTTTCGTTAATCAAATGACGTATAACGACATATCAAGTTGATAATGAGCAGTATTATTAAGTACCTATAAAAAAAAAAGAGGACGTATTAATATGATATGTCTAAACAAAATCTTTTTAACTTAATAGTCGACAACCTTAAAACATAGTTGGTTAGTAGCGAGCTGTGCCTTCTGGCTTTGGTTTCGGCTGCCTAGAAGCTACCCCAACGCTCCAGTCACACTGTTCCCACACTCACTCGTCTCTACACATCAGCGCAGTGCATTTCATTCCACTAAGAGCGCTTCCAATATACCTACACAATCCCGTTCACTTGTTTCTCTCCTCTTTCTGGGGCACACAAAGACGTCTTCGCTGCTGTCCGATGGCGCTCATGTAGGTAATCTCATATCATTATCTTATATACCTACCTATCATAGCCCTGTCCTTCCTTCCGTTCTCGAACCCTCTTCGCTGCCTCTTTCGCTTTTCTCCGTGCGAACCTCTCGTGTGCAAACCCGCCGTAAGCCGCAAAATTCTCCGCCAACAACACAATAATTGCAAAGTACACTTGTTCTGTTTCCTCTTCGCTGCGCTAGGTATATCCAATCCATCGTTCTGTTACGGAGATCGACATATCTATGGCCACAGTACGAGATCTCTGTCCTCCTCACTCTCGCCACATAGACCCATATAGACTCTCAAAAAACTTCTTCTTACTCAAACGTTTGCTGAAACATCCACGATATAATGAGTTTTAAGGTCGGATGGTTCGGTTCGACCCAGAGTGATTTAAGTCTCACCGACACGTCAGGAAAAAATTGGTGACTCTACCTGCCTACCTTTGGTCGCCCTATCCCAGTGAGTGTACCTATCACAGGCGCACTGCAGCGTCCCAAATTTTACGTTGCCCGTCTGCTCAACTCCTATCCGGCCGTGGTTCTACGTGTCTCTTCCATAAGTCCAACACAGGTTAACTCCAGGTTCGGCGGCAGCGGCATACGTAAAGGTGTTCCTTCATAAAGTTTGCTCAGGGTTCTGCATCTATAATCCCATTATGATGTAGAAACCCGCGCCATCAAACATGTGCAGCACATTCCAAAACACCCTGCGGCGCGCTTCCCTATTACGGGTGGCGTGTTGTAGGAAGTGCAGCGCTGAGTCCAGTTCCACTCCGAGAACAGCGTTCGACGGGACGATCCTGACTGCCTGTTCAAGCTTTATAAATGGGGGTCGCTGCAGCCTTCATTTCACCGTCATCATCACTGACTTTGACAGAGAAGTCATTTTTATATGGCATTTTTTGTGCAAGGTCAAGCTACGCTCTATTAGGTAGAGTTAGGTACCTACCTACCTATTACGTAATTCATCTTCAGGTTGAATTAAACATTTTTAACGGAAATATCGCGTGTTTTATTTATTTTGTTGAACCTGATGTTTCGAACGCTTTGCAGCGTCCGTGGTCGCAGGAAGACTAAGGTGATATTTGTCTTACATTAGTTATTCAATTATTGCATCTACCGACATGGATGGATTAATTATATATGTTACGATTCACACAAAAATCGCTCACAGTGTTCAAACGTTTTTTAGTAGATCTCTGGGTTTGTGACTTAAATTTTTTTAGGACTGGATCCCAAGCAGGTGGTACTTGCCAACCATCTTCTCTATTGAAATTGGGGTGTTTTCTTATTTCAATAGCCTCGCGCAACATTCTCGGCATGTAGCGATTCTCCTTGGCGAGGATTTGTGGTTTATCGAACCGGATGTAATGGTTTGGCTGGTCCAGTGTATGTTCACATACTGCAGAGCAAAACTCTGCAGTATGTGAACATACACTGGACCAGACATTGTATAAAAAACATAACTTCCTAGCATCATGCCATTTCCTATTTCCTATGGCCTATTATTTTTAACTCGGTTATTGGCGAGCTCGATGGCGGGGTGGTTCGCAATTTTTCCTTAACACCAACACTCGTGAGTACGATTCGTCGTACACAAGACAAACATTTGTGTGTATTCACATGTCTGTTTATCTTAGTCTGGTAGTTTTCAAGAGAAGCAGGGCGCAACAACGCAAACCGACTGGGGAAGTTACCTCCAACCTTACAGAAAATCGCAGTCAAACTGGTGGGAGGGTTGTTGTGATCCTGCGAATGAATGAGTTTACATTAAGCTCCCAAAGAGATGCACTTAGCATCAGGAGTGGCAACGCGAAAGTGATATTTCATGTGCTTACCTATTGCAATCATTCAAATGCTACGGCTCCCGACATTGAATAAAAAAAATTGCAGGCCTATATAGCTTTTAATTAAAACGAAAAACAACTTGTAAATCTAGTTCCCATAAGTTAATATAAGGTAGTCAGCTTCGGGCTACAATTACTAACCTAAACACGTACCTACACATGAGTAAATACATCAACAGTTTAAGCTACATACATAGCGCTACGCATGCTAATACAAATGCGTCTAACAATACCTAATGGTAATTGTTACAAATATTTCTCTACAGTCCAATCTTGACTAGCAAAGCATCCAAAGCACTATTTATAGATAGACAGAATTCTAAGGGTGAACGATGGGATCAGTCAACACTTTTACGTAACATTTCATACGATTCCAAAACAAATCACCTCTGTAGGTAACATTTCGCTTGCGAACAGCCAATAATTCCTGACGTTATGAACTTTTGAGTCTATAAATCGAGCGAACGAGCGCGCTCGTTGCTCTCGTAAACGGTTACAAATGGACACTTAAACTGCACACAGTGAGATTCACAGATTATTAGCTATTTTCATACGCTTCTGTCTAAACCTGAATACGATTGTAGTAGATCGAATGTTACGACGTTATGACATTCATACTTATACATTTTAATTATATACAAATGCCAAATTGTATCTAAGAAGGCCACGAACATCCTTGCCACTAAACTTGGTGTGTTTAACTGAGCCAAACAGTAGGTACTTCAGTTTAGGGCAAGGACATGTTACATAAATTTACTACCCCGCAAGAGATTTGGCGTGAAGTTGTAGATTGTAATCACTTGGATATCAGCTAAGACCTTGTGACTAGGTGCAAAGACGAGCTGTGAGAATCGTCGATGATGCTAAACCCACACACGGTATTGAGAATTTTATTTTAAGAAGAGATTGTGGCTCCCTTTATGTGTTCAAACGATTGTATAATGGTTTGTGTTATGAACAGCTGTTCGACATGATGCCAACAGCCTCGTTTTACAATCGCACAGCTCCCCGATGGCTAGGAGTTCATCCTCATACACTGAAACTGCAATGGTCGTGTACAGTGCGATTCCAGAGAAGTATTCTACTGAGAACGATTAAGTTGTGGAATTAGCTCCCTGCTGAGGTTTTTCCAAGGGACTACATGGTTCTTCAAGACGGTGTGAAAAAGTTTCCAGAAAGTCGGCTACGCAAGAGTGACACCTCTGGTATTGCAAATGTCCATATACTACGGTAACTACTTACTGTTAAGTAGACCGTACGCATGCTTGTCACCTTAGTGGTATAAAAAAGTTAAGTTAGTTATGCCCATATGTGATGAAGGCACCATATAACTGTTTGTACAGTTACATGGTGCCTTTATCAGCAAATACTCATCCCACTGTCACATGCGGTAGTCCCGTATTGAGATGAGTATTGTAGACCTTTAGTTAAAAGCGGTTTAAAACACCATCCACCACACTTCTTGACAGAATTGTAACAGACACGAGGTTTATAGTATTCTAACAAAACCAGACCCGACTCTTTCTAAGCCGGTTTTATTTCGTAGAGCCCATGCTTTGTAGTTAATTTTATTCATATTTGGACTCCATTGCCATCTCCCCGAAATTTTCCCTTAAATAATTATGTCAGCATGTTTTATAACTATAGAAAAATGTTAAAAATAAATAGCTTTTATATTTTTATATTTCATCATTTTGATGACCGGCACGCTGTTAAGCCATAAAACATTTAATACTTTCCACGGTGAACTTACAGACCGTCAAGAAAATAGTGTTCCTATTAATAATAATGGCAAAATTTATTTTAAAGATCAGCAACATACCAACTACTACCTCGGAGTTGCTGTTGTCCAATGATGATTGAACAATATAGTGATTGTTACATAACAGAAGTAACCTTAACTATTATTTGCCATTTTTTACTACAAAATACACAAAGATATTTGCAATAAGCCAATAAAATACTCGGCTTGCATTAAGTTGACAAACTTGGTAGTGGCGTAGTTAACAATGCTACTTTAACACTAACGCTCGTGAGTTGGAGTCCCACTCAGGGCAAATATTTGTGTGCATGAACATGTCTGTTTGTCCTGGTCTGGATATTTTAGGAAGAGAGATAGGGTGCAAAGCAGCCCTACAATGGGAAAACATGCATTTTCTCTATCAGACAAAAAAAAAATATTTTGAGCATTTCATATGTAAATATCTATTGTAACTGTGACTATGCTTACAACCATTTTTATGACTGGAACATTATCTACAGTAATAAGCCTACACTACAGTTTAATACGATATTGCAGTATACGGATAATAGTACTGCAGCACCGTCTACTCACGTCTATAGGTAAGTATATCTAGACAGTCCCGCGCCAACTCAGTTAATTTCTCGCTTAGTTAACTTTACTACTCCCCACTGATTGGATATTGATTAGAATCCAGCATTTCACCATTTAAATAGCTATTCTTTTCTGAAATAACATCGTGCCACCACAAATTTACACTCACTACGCGTTTGTAATTACCAATGTAAGCTTTATTACTACTCCTGATTAAATAAAACATACCATTAAAACGTTTATAAAACGGAGAAAATATCCACCGCAATATTCATGCATGAAGTTTTTTGTTGATGACTCCAACTGCAAGATTTCATGTCAATGAAACGTCTCTCTCATACAATCAAGGGTTTAATACCCTAAACCTTGAATTAACAATACTTTGGTAACATGGACTCTGAATAAACATTATGTTAGTTAATTTGTACGCGTTACTATCTTGAACTCAGCCTGTTTCGTGATTCGTTGTCAATTGTTAGAAAATAACATAAATATAACCGATTATGGAACCTAAATAAAGGAAACAGAAGTCTTTGATGTGTGTAAACTGTCGCAATTATTCATGTTTTTATTTTATACAGATCTTCTAATTGCTACTGCAAAAGCCCGAACTATGGTAGATCTTAGGTTTTACCAGTAATTCCTAAAGTTTACCGACATGAGTAGATAAATATAAGTAGTAATAAAAAGAACAATTTTTCGGAGTTAAACCATTAGAAACTGGTAGGACATGCTCGGTTTTGCCGGAGGCGGTTTGTAAATGTTGATTATGTGAAAAAAACAATAAGTACTTTTTCTGTATTTATTTCAATTACCTAATAGTAATAAACAAAGTAAATATTAATAATATTACAATCAAATCCTTGCCTATATTTATATATATATATATATATATATATATATATATATTTATTTCGTAAGTATTTTTATTTATGAATTAGTAGTAAGTAATTTCAAAATAATTATAAAATTATTTAAAAAAAAATAACACGAAATAAATTAACTTCATCATCATCATCATCAGCCTGTATCTACCCACTGCTAGGCCTTCCTCAATGCCTTCCACCATATGCGATCCTCCGCTTTCCGCACCCAGCCGCTTCCGGCCGCTTTTTTTATATCATCGGTCCATCTAACCGGGTGGCGTCCAACGCCTCGACGTAATATGCACTTCTTCGAGAATGTTGAACAATTCTTCATAACAAACATAATACCTGATTTCTCCATTCTCTTCTTTCATCGGCGCAATAAGTTTTTCTTCACTGCCTATAGTTAAAATATCATAGCGTTTTATACGCTTGTAATGAACAGCTTCCTTCTTTTTCACGTTCTTTACAGTTTTTACTTCCTCTAGACACTTTGAGTATTTATCCTTATCGAGGCAAAAGTTATTTACTTCCTACGAGCTCGTTCATTATTTCATAAAATCTATGTTTTACACTCTTATGGATTTGTAAGTTACTTCCAGATAGTAAAATATAATCAAATATCGAATTAAACTCACTTTAGGACTATAAATTACATTAAAATATCAAAATCATAAACAGAAAACGAATTAACCTGCGTGTTCAATCGTGTTCAATGATTGTACGGTAAACGAGGGGTTGCAAACTGCCCGCGAGTTCGAGATAATGTGGCGAACACGTTCTGACATATCTATTTATCGACATTTACCGTGTATTTTAAACAAAGCGTAAGATTAACCAAGAGAATGGTGGTAAATGCTCGAAATAAATGAAATGAAAAAGTTTTCGGACTTTTACCATAACTATAGTTGGTAAATCTTAGGTTTTACCGGTAAAGCACCTAATTTACCGTAATTATGGGTTTTTACAGTAACATACGAGTATATACATATATATGTATATATAGATCTGAAAACATGAATTTAATGCTACATGCCCACACCAGGATATAAACCATGTATGAGCTCGGTGGCTCAGTCATGAATGACGCGACTTTGACACCAACGCTCGTGGGTTCGATTCCCACACAAGGCAAAGATTTGTGCGCATGAACATGTCTGTTTGTCTTGGTCTGGATATTTTAAGAGAGGTGGGGCACATTAAAGCAGCCCTCCACCTCGCAGAAAACCGCAGCCAAATAACAACTCCTAGAGGGTTGTTGTGTTCCTGCGTGTGAGTGAGGTCATTACTGGTGACCTTACTCATACGCCAAGTACTCTGTCTTTGCCACATTTAGTTTCAGACTGCTGTTCTCAAGTGACTTTCTCCAAGCATTCGCTAATCGCACCAGGCGCCCCCCGTCCACGTCCGCCAGCGCAATATTGTCAGCATACATGAACAAAAAGGGCTGTGTATCGCCAAGGGCAGTCCTATACCTATACCTCAGTGCCCACCAGATCATCGCACGAGGAATACAGTCGAAGCCCTTCTCCATGTCTAAAAACAGAAGATGCAGAGGCGTATTCCTCCATGTCGATGGTTAGAGCAGAAACGGGGTCCATGGACCCATAACCAGCCGTACTGACGCTCCGAGACAATGCACTCCTGTGGGATCCGGGAGTCAATTATCTGCTCGAAGAGCTTCATAGTCTGAGACATGACCTTTATACCACGGTGACTACCACACTCCTGCACTGATCCCTTTCCTTTAAAAACTGGAGTGATGACACTCAGTCTCCACAGCAGCACTTGGATATATCCTGTGCCGCTTGACTCTGGAACGTGCCAACTTGTATATGAGCTTCTGCACCTCAGACGATTCCAACTTATCGTACATAGGTTGTAAGTAGTCTCGTCTGGCTCTGGCTTTCGTTTTTACGTTTAGGTACGTTTCGCGGTCCTACACGCGTTATGGTCTTTAGGAGATCTGGACGCTTGCCACTTTTTAAAGAGAGCTTTCTTCACTTTAATATCTCTCTGGACTGCGTCGTTTCACCACCAAGTCGCCTTGTTACACCTGCGCCCACCCTTGGTTTTTCCAAGCTCTGCTTGGACCGTCCCGGAGACGGCCGCCTGATCCTATCCCAGTGGTGCTGGACGGGTTCGCCGTCGATACCAGCGCACATATCGTAGGTAACCGAGGCGAACTCCTGGGACTTGACATTATCAAGTAGCTACCATCTAATTTAGCGTCTGCAGTGATCAAAGCGACTCTCCTTCGTGCAGATGTCCATGACAAGGCGACGATGTTGTGCAGTGAAAATCTCGCCGGGTATGACCTTTCAGTTGGCTACTTTGCTGATGAGATCTCCTGGTGAGTAAAAAATTAATTTGGGTAGCATTCCGCTCCATTAGGTGATTAAATTTTTGGATTTCTTTTTGAAATGCGTATTGACGATGGCCAGATCGGCAGCCGCACACGTCCGGAGGAAATCCTTCCCATCCGCGTTATGAGTGCCGTATCTAAAGCCACAGTGAATACGCTCAAATTCCTTCCACGCCTCACCCACGCCCCGTAACCGTTAAGATCACTACCCAAACGATCCCCTAACGGGATACCACAAAGCACTGTACTGAGTTGATTCCAGAACGCTATCTATCAGCTTCGCTACACCCGGCGCGTAAGCACATATCAAGTAGGTCACAATTCCATCGATAAGCACCTTTATGGTTATTAGCCGGTCGCTGAAGCGATTCACCTCCAAGATGTCGCCCTGAAATTCCTCGGAGAGCGCTATGGCTACCCCGGTCTCCCCACTAGGTGCACTGATCAGCTTGTAGCCATTCCTATTAAACTGGGATCTGCTGCCTTTCCACCGAGTCTCTTGCAGAAACGTCAGGGCTACTTTATGTCTGGAGAGTACATCGGCCAGCTCCCTCACGCCTCTACGCTCAGTATGCCAATGTTCCACGTCGCGAAACGAATTTTCCTTTTGGCTCGCGTCTTTTGCCGTGCTCGCTCATTGCAAGGTAGCCCTTATCCACTTATCACAGGCATCGTTTTTTACTTTTCATTGCAAATTTACCTTAAATTATGACTTTACGGGAGCGACTGCCGTGCAACCTCCCAACCCCGAAGGGAAATCCCGTGCCAGAGCCTCGTCTGTCGATCAGCAGGTGCACCAACTTGCAGGTGAGGTTTTTTTGGTACCGTGTGGCCTATTAACGCTTGCGATATATTAATTATCACTCGCGCGATGCCTCCTCTGCTGCTTACACAGCAACTCCTTGGTTACTGGTGACCTCACTCACACGCAGGAACACAACAACCCTCTAGGGAGTTGTTATTTGGCTGCGGTTTTCTGTGTGGTTAAGGTACTTTCCCAAATGGGTGGCTGTGATGCGCCCTATATCTCTTAAAACATCCAGACCAAGACAAACAAACAGACATGTTCATGCCCTAAGTACCCTTGTTTCGGTTTTGATTCCCTTGCGAGTGTCAAAATATGCACGCAGGCATAAACAGCCGTATCTTTTGATTGCGTTGACTTAGAAATTTGATTTTTTCAATGTTCGAAGGGATTACAGACCTGGGTATTTGATATTAATTTCAGCTTGATAGCTCCGCCCGTTCCTGAGAAAAAGGTCTTGACAGACAGTTAGACAGACGGACAACAAAGTGATCCTATAAGGGTTCCGTTTTTCCTTTTAAGGTACGGAAAAATATATATTTTTTAATATTTTTCCGTACCCTAAAAATATTTTGTTTGCCGATGAGTAAAAATGATTTATTTCCAGGAAATAAGAATTACCGTAACACCTCAACTCAATGACAATTCGAAATACTTAAATAACGCATCTCAACAAGATTTTGATTCACATAATAGGTACAGTTTACTCGCGATATTCTCTCCAAATAGACAGAGTTTTTTCGTAATACCTATATACGAGTACTATCAAATAATACTTTCCAAAAATAAACATACTAAAATAGGAATAGGTACATAAATACCTCATCCTTAGTAATAACTTTAAGCGTCAAGCAATCAAAATCATTCAAATGTAAAACTGTACAATAACAACAAATCATAAACATAACTGGAGTGGAGGCTTAAAAATTGACCTCCGGCTTCAAAAATTCTTTACGATCTCAATGTTGCGCAAGGATTGCTGCACTAAATACTAATCCACTACTTGGGTGTCTAGTTTTATGTTAGCCGGTATAAAGAGTAATAAACTACACGTTTCGATTAGGAAATGAAACTCAAATATAGACCTTAAGAGCGTAGTGATAAAGATGACGTGGAGTAATGAAAGGCTAGTTATGAACGGACCCACGCACGTGGGTGAATCGTGGGCTATTATGAGTTTACGGCCAGTGTCATTCATTTGGCGAATCGTGCTTGATAGATGGATTGAAATATTTAAAATGACGTACAAATAGGTACGACGTACGACATATGTGTATAGAGTTCACAAAAGAAATATGGTGATGTGATGGATATACTGCTTCGAGTCTAATCTAATTGAAAACGTAAGTGAGACTATGTCCGTCGGCCGTAGCTTTCAATTTTTAATATCCCGTAAGACAAATTGGAAAATGGATCACAATCACCTTTATGTTCGTCCATGGATCTGCCTCAGTGCGACTGTTTGTTATAAGTTCTGTAAACTAAAGTGTCCATAGCGGGTATAGTATCTCGTGGATCGAAAACAAATAATACCTATTATTTGTTTTCGATTACCAAATTTCTAATCTCTTCAACTTGAAGATTTAAATATGAAATCATAATTCTAATTTTTAAGCACATATTTTAGTATAATAAATATCTAAAATGTTCATTTGGTTTCATTGAATTTGATATTAAACGAAAGCTTTTAATGTGCATAGAAAAAAACAAGCGCGTGAACCAGAGGTCAACCAAATGTTGAAAACAAAAATAAATAAAGTTGATATGAACACTTTTCCCATCTTTCTAAAACAATGAATAGGAAATCCAACAAAATCTTGTGCATTTAGTATGACGTTGACATAACGTAAAACTGCGGCCAAAAGTGTGAAACTTAAGGTATCGAGCAATTAAAGTTCTGCCTACCTAACTTGCAGTGTATCGCCATACACATAAGTAGTCGTTAGCGTACATTTTATGTCATATTACTGTAAATATTAGTTTAAATAACTCAAAGTAGCTAGGTATACACAGTAATATAGAAAACTAGATATTCCATTAAGTCTACGGCTATAGATATATATATTTTTTATCTACAGGGAATTTGATCTATGATGGGTGGAATCCAACAAAACACAAACCCCTGCTGACCAATGAGAGAATATTTTAACCAATAAGCCGATAAGTGCGGCAATATTGCCAATAAGAGCTGCACGTTCTGTTTTTGCCGAGGTAGCGGTGAATCCAGTTACTACGTAAAATCGTTCTCATCGGTTCTCTATAGGTTAATTCTTTTGTGATGGAATACTGCCTTAAGAAGAAACATGCCAGCACCGTTGCTGTACTGGGTGATTTGGTTGTATCTGTATGTAAATACATGTAATAATCATCAGTGCAGTTGTGGTCGTCGAGGTGCCTGTAGATACATAATTGGAAACAGAAAATGAATGCAACGGCTGCAACGCTGCTCTGCTACCATTGCACTGCAGCCAAACCTGAGTACAGTGTTGTGGCAGTGTCAACCAGACATGTCTCCACGTGGTAGTGGATGAATACCGAACGGCGCTAGTTCCCATGAACCAACGAGTGATTGAATCACGCACAAAGTAACATATAATATAGATCAAATTATCTGTTAATTTGACTACCGAAAAATAACACATGCAGCTATTAAACTTTTTTTATGTTGTGACTGAGGTAATAAATTGTGACCTTTATACCTCATTAAATCATGTTTATAGGAATTATAATTACTAAAGTAAACTCCGCTAAAGGCTTAGTCTTCTATGTGGTGCCAAAATCATTGAAGTCCTAAACAAGAAATTTAAGCACTACCTAAGTTTGTTGATTGATTGTCAACGATTGGATGTAAATAATTTTAAGCGGCAAGGTCCATAGGTTATATTCAATCGTCAAGTCAAAAGTCAAGTCAATAATAAACAATATTTCAAGTGTCCATTCCTAAGGATGTAAATAGGGGTGATGTTTCCCCTTTTTTCAAACTAAGACTAAGGTTTTTCCAAGGGACTATGGACAGCATGGAGTTCTTCAAGAAATGCATGAAGAGGTTTTTAGAGGGTCGGCACGGCAACGCATGAGTGACACCCCTAGTGTTGCAAATGTCTATAGGCTACGGTGACTGTTTATCATCAGGCAGGCCGTATGCTTGATTGCCACCTTAGTGATATATAAAAAAACTAAGGCCATGAGAATTTTACAGATTTTTTTCCCAAAGGACTACCTATAGTAGGTATGAGGTTCTTCAAAATTCGCGGAAGATAGGCGTTTACAGGGACGGTAATGTGTGAGTAATGCTCTAATAGGGTTGCAAACATCCATAAGTTACCGTAATTGTTTACCATTAGGTATGCCCTATGCTTTTAGCTAATTATATTTTATTAACTTTGACACTGTTATTAGGAATTATTATTCAATAAAATGATACATCGATAAGGAAAATATAATTGAGAATTTAGATATCGATCAATATTATAGTTGTTGTTTGGCAAAGAAAATTTTATGAGTTATTGGAAGTCAGAAAAACATGGTAGGTATGTACGTACGTACCATCAGACCTGGAGTCTAAAAAAATCGACCATGGAAGATTATGATCTTCCACTCTTAACTATATTGACAAAGTTACAAAAAAGACTACATTCTACCAAAAAAAAAATGCATTTGCTAAGTATTATAGTTGGACAGTCATCATTAGAGAAACTTTTTTCTTTTGATGAAACTGAAATGAATTTCATAAACTCTGATGGCGAAGAACATGTGCGTTTCCCAACCAAGGGCATTATACTAATTAACAGACACTAAAACAAGTACATAAAAAACAACAGTTAATCACGGCAATGGACATAATGGAATGGATATTAAATATTTGTAATACTGGTTAACCCTGTAAGAAAACAATGAGATGGATTAGTTTCAATATAGGAATGTGTTCCTTATTCAGTCTATAATTTACCGGTAATGTACATATTTTAACATGCCAATGATCCAAAATATACCTACTACAAATACCGTCAAAGCATATCTAAGAGGTCAGCTGTTATCAGAGTTAGCCTGTAAATAAGCTGAATTTGAACCTGCTAGTGAACTTATGTTGCGCTATGTTGTTATAAAATCATTCTCATAAAAACATATTAAACTCAAGAAATTTTATGCATTTGCAGAATATTGGAGTATTATTCCTATGGAAATGTGTGCAAAATTATTAGAATCAATGCCACGACGAAGTAGAGTTCTCACCCACAACCATGGCTAGTAATGAATACATGCTCATCAACTAGGAATGTATTACTAGTATGTTCATAAATGTTCTGTGATATTTAAGTATATACTTCAAATACTCTGTGGATAGGTACATTACGGAAAAATTGCACGAACTTACATTCAGTAGTATAATATACATATTTTGATAATTAATAGAATGCTACACTTTCTCTGATTAATTTAGATCATATTCTATTATGATAAATATTGTTTATCAGTTTTTATGAAATTTCTCAATTTGATTTGGTTCCATAGATGACACACCCGCGCGGCCGTCGTCGTTGCGCTACCCGACGCGGCGTCGTATATGTATGTTACTGTACACCTTTGGATGGAAATGCTGTAGTACAATTAAAGAGTAAATATACATTAAAGCTATATATATAATGGTAAATGGTGTTATGACATCCGACTGGTTATGACATTTGATATTTTCGTAAACCTACAATCTAAAAGAAGTAACCAAATGACGATATAATTTTTTGAGACAGCTTGAAAATGTCACCTAATTATTAGGGCTTTAAGAAGCAATCTTGAAATAATTAGTATTATTTAACGTCAAATGGAATATAATACAATCAAAATTACTTTTTATCAATACATTATTTTCAGGTTTAATTTATAGATAGTAAAAAAAAAGATTTAAGTTATGCACATGCTAAACCCAACTATTGGCATATTCTATCCACAGTATTAGAATCTTATTATTTTTCTATAAATATAAGGATGCCAATAATTGGGTGGGTGCCAACATTTGGCCAAAGTACCTACGGTACTTCCAAATTAAATTTTAAAATAAAAAAATATGTTTCTTTCTTTTTTTAAATGGTAGGAAATCATTTGTCAATAGTTTTATCATACATTGAAGTTCGTCAACCATATTGCAAAATACAACTTCAATGTTTTTAATGATTTTAAAAATGTTTTTTATCTGTAAAATCGCTCTATTCGTCATCAAATGCTTTCGGATGAAGTTATTCATCTGAGCATCGTGAAGTTTTGGTACGCAGAATTTGAGAGTGGACGTGTTTCTCTGAATGACCATATTCGTGAAGATCGGTTTTTACTGCGATTACGAGGAAATCTTGATTGATGTTAAGCAATTAATTGAAGAAAATCGACGCAACATCTACTATGAATAGTTGGAATTAAATTAAAAAATACATTATCATTTAGAAGTAATGAAACTTTGAAACGGTCGCAAAGATGTTCTAATGTTGTTTGCGATGTTGTTATGGGAGACAAAATTATTATTTATTGTTTTATGTTGTATATTATAGAAAGAGGTAGAATGTTTCTAACTAGCACAGTTTCTTACGAAGAAGATTGTTTGCTTGAGATTTTTCTTCGCAATGAAACTTAGTTATGCGGTGTAAGTAACATACAGAACTTACACTTGACCTGGTTTTAGTTACTCTGGTAATAATTAGGTATATTAAACTATAACTTTCTAAGTTCGTGCTACAGCTAAGAGCTCAACGTAATACTACAATGATACTGGTATCATATATAACAATTTGTAGCATACTAGGAATATAAAGAGTGATAATACAGATAGAAGCAGGTTGGAAATGAGGTAATGCATGGAAATAAGCAAGTCTTGCAAATATGACCGTGGCATTACTCTGGATAAATTGAATTCTGCCGAATTTCTAAATAAATGCTCATGATGCCGTAGATCTTGTTAGATATATGTAATAAACATATATTGTTGTAGAAACCAAGTCTGTGGAGTTCAGACAACGTGAAAATATCTATCAAACTACTATGGAGCATCGTGGTCAGTACTCTCTAATGAATACCTGCTGATAGAATTAGTACGGATTAGTGCGATAATGATATATCATCCGCTGTGTTCAATTCATTTCTTTGCATTTTCTACAAAACTCATAAAAGTAGACCTAAACAGTAAATATAATTAATTCTAAACAAGCAGCTCTGGTAATGAAAAGTGGCCACCGCACTATTTGATTAAATACACGCTTAAAATATAATGACTATCTCATGTTCGTAAAAATTCCGTAATGTCAGATTCAGTAAATCTTTAAAATATATATGAATTCACATTGTTTACAAATGCATAAATGTGAACAGTATCCTGGTTTTTAACCAATTTGGATGGACAACACAATGCCTTACAAAAAGGACAAAACAGGAAAATAAATTCTGATTAGTCCGTTTTCTAAGACAATTACATTCCTATACAATCAATTTTTCCTTTACATAGGTAATGCCATCACGTGTAGTTTGAAATCTTGCTAATGTTTCTACTCTATATTTATATTAGCTAAAACTGTTAACTAAGTATTTAATAGTTTTTAAGAACACTATCACATTATAACTGGTGCAGTTATAACTTCCACGGGATAATTATATATTAGTTACAAAATAAATTATAACTAATAGTGTCTATTAGTTAACATTATTATCGACAATATCTTATCAAAATCTTGTTTCTGACATGATTACCTTTTAAGAGCGTTAGGTACATAGGGTACTAGTGCCTATCAATGGGTAGCATTGACTTAAAATATCCGATGATGTAATTACAGTACAACACGCCTATTGATATTATATAGATAGATGAGCATGACATACCTATATATTGCGTACCTTCCACGTGGGCGTAGGACAGCCTTTGTATAAAGTCGTTCATATCTGCGCCTTATTGTAAATTGTAAAAGCTTTTAATGCAAAACAGGACTCTACTTAACTACATAAAAGTAATATTTTTAACACAGTCACTTGTTTGTATGATAAAAAGAAGGAAGTCTTGCAATACATTCTAGTAGAGTAGAGCGAATTTTTCATTTTAAGTTTCTCCCAGAAGTTATAATACCGAGGAATTCCTTAAAAGTTCTCATAAGGTTAAGATCCTATTAACGGTACGAAATACTGGCATCTTGAAGTGTCGAATTGTCACAAACTAACACAAAATCGACAGCAAAGGGTTCCCGACTCTTTGTTTTCCAACTGCGATTCACACGGCGACCGTGTTTGCTCCACAAACAGCGCGGCATGCGACTGAGCAATTATCACTTACCTGCGACACGCGATCACAACACTGCACAGATTTATAGTCGATAAACTTGTATCATCACTTTTACTGGAGTTGTAAATTAATTATGTGCACTATTTATGTGTGCGCGATACGAGACGCGAGCGGTCGCGGCCGAGGCGAACGACGTAATGCGCGCGTATGGGCGATGGGCGGGCGGGTCCACTCTGGCGGATCAGAAGCGCGCGCCGCTTGCTCCCTCATCAACCATCTTCTACGGGAAACTGGGTACCATCGACCCTACCAATATTTCTTTATTTTTTATCCCGTGATTGTTATGTGACGATTTCCTAAGTAAGTGTGTAGCGATCTTTACATCGTTACTATGTAACACGTGAGTGATCATTTTTGAAAGAAGTTTAGAACATATGATATATATGGTAAGTTGGATCATCCGTAGTTCTTACATTTTGTCGAGATTGGCATGGCACAAAAAGTAAAATATTTACCTAGTAGGTGCCTCTATGCCCTATTGCCCTTGCCCATTGCCCTTGCACATTGTCTTTATAGATATGACCCAAGCTGTTTATGTTGATAAGATATTTAGGTATATTTGTTGAACCATCAAGATGATTGACATCTGTAGAAACGATTATCTAGTAGTGAACCTGTTCACAAATTCAATTCACAAACAATCATCCTTTTTGATTCCACGCGGGAATCATAACAAAACAGCAATAAAGTATTTAGTTCTGAATTCAAATTCTGATAAACGGTAAATCTAATAATTGATGGGCATGGAAATTAGCATTCGTTTGTATTTGGAAATACGATGATTGTCGAAGTGCAATATTTGCCGCCGGCTACTGTATTGTACTTACTGTTAATATAGATTATAAAAATAACACGTTTATAGTAGATTATAAAAGCCTATAAGTAATATATTTTTATAATGTTAGTGACAAAATATGTCAGTATTTTAAGGCAGGCAAGTTACAGCTAAAAGCTAGTTGAATTTTAAATTTGAGCTTGTAAAAATACTTGAGTTTTATATACTAAATAAGATTACGATCATATTCTATTAACAAATTGATTGAGCAGGTACTCGTACTTTTGTGACATTTGCATTTTATGGTACGCGAGACTTATCTCCAATAATTGGAAAAATAAATTATCTTGCGAAAGTAGTGCGTATTTCACCCAAATTAAGGCCATAAATTCAGTTCCGCTTCTCTTACACAGATTTAAATTTTAAAAGTGGTTAGTTCAGTGTCGTTACACAATTTTGAAAATATAAATATATTAACACAACATGCACCGACCCATCAACACAACTGTAATTGTTCTGATGTCCTATCATAATAGATCTTTATTCCGTCGCTGCAACAAGACCTATTGCATAAGATTTTGTAAAAAATTATACGTTTAAAAGTGCCTGCATTGTGAATGGATTTTGATAAAATTTTAGACCCTAATGACTTATAAATATTTTATCAGATAGTGATGTATTCTGGCTTAGGAAGCGGCCAGCATGGAAAGCAGAAAGAAAGGATTTGTATAGACCGCATCTTGTGCTGCTCGGCTTTCTCTGCCAACACTAAACCTGGCGTCATATAGACAGATAGATGGTTTATATTTCTAATCAACATTTACTAGGTACTTATTATCTCTTGGATTATTTAGCATACACCAGAGTCTTCAAACCCCGCTAAAAATTTGATTAAAAGAATAGATACCTAAGAAATTAATATGATTTGTAAATTTGGGTCAATGCATCACTATCGGTTTTCAGAATTATTTTATTTACTATTACTTTCGTTAAATACTTGCTATTTACACAATGTGAATAATAGAATTTATAAAAACAAATGATACGAATCTTTAAATTTTACTTTGCGATTTGCGGTTGCCAAATTATGCCTTGGGTAGGTATTATACATGCGCATGAACGCGATCCCCATTCACCAGAATGTAGTGTTTTAGCGCATAAATACCTCAGCGATTCGAGCATACTGACAATGGGAAAATATTTTAACCAATAATCCGATAACAGAGCGATGTTGATCCGTGAAGAATAAGAGCTACGCGTTCTACTGTTCCCACTGCCCCGAAACGATAAGTATAGTTACCACGCAAAAGCATTTCCTTGGTTCTCTATAGGTCATTTATTATAATTCTTTTATTGCACATATAAATACAAACAGTTACATGTGTATAGTAAAGATAGTACAGAGGCGAGCTTATCTCTAAAAGAGATCTCTTCCAGCCAACCCTCAGCAGTGGGATATCTCGTCAGTAGCGGACAGCGGTACGTGCCTAAATAAATTAAATAAATACATACATACCGAATACACACATATATACCATAAATATACTACACATATAACATAAATACAGATACACTTATATACATACATACATATATATACTTACTTTCGATCTGATAAATAATGCTCTTTCAATATTTTTTTAAAGGAGTGGATTGATGGGCTTTTCCGAATGTGTGTTGGTAATTTATTCCACAGTTGAGCAGCACGGTAGGTAAAGGAATTATAGAAAAATTTAGTTTGCGCAACTGGGAGCAGCAGCGTCTTGGCATGGCAAGAACGACGGGAACGAACGGTAGGAGGGCGGAGGTTGAATCGGCAACGAAGGTAAGCGGGAGCAGTGGGATTATGAAGGATCTTGAAGAGGAAAGTAAGAACGTGGAAATTGCGGCGAGAGCGGATAGGGAGCCATTTGAGTTGGTTGCGATATTCAGTGACGTGGTCATATTTTTTAAGATTGAAAATAAACCTCATGCTTTACACTTTACAAAGAATAACAGAAGCAGTATATTTACGCACATACTGCTATATTCATCCTATCAACATTCCATTTTAAGAGAAGTAGGGCGCATCGAAGCGTCTGTGGAAGTACCTCCACCTCACAGAAAACCGCAGCCATATAACAACTCCCTAGAGGGTTGTTGTGTTCCTGCATGTGAGTGAGGTCACCAGTAAGCTCTCAAAGAGTTGCTGTGTAAGCAGCAGAGGAGGCATCGCGCGAGTTATAATTATTATATCGCAAGCGTTAATTGGCTACGGTACCCGCTTTAGAACAGGTGGGCCGTATGCTTGTATTCCTCCCAACGTAGTATAAAAAAAATGCGAGCACAATCGCTGGCGCAGCTAATAATTTATATAACTGCAACGTGATTTCCGAGCAGTTATCAGGGTCAAATACAGGCCATAGTACTCTCATTGAAGCACAAGTAGCTCAAAATCTTAAAGCCTGCCAGTTCGGGTCGCTCAGTTGTATTTATTGGGTGCAATTGAGGCTACATTTAAAGTGATTGTTATCTGTTACACAGACGATAATCTTGTGTGTTGTTTATTCAGTTTTAATGGTGCGCTTTTCGTATTATGGTTTAATGATAGTGCTACTATACACTTAATTATTTTATAGTTAACACAGTAACAAAATCACTTAAGTATCATTTTACTTCGCGCGTCATATGTAGGCAATACTATTTATTTTATGGTAGCTTTACTTGTATTTTTTTACTCTAATTATTCTCGTCTTTTGTTGCCGAAAAAGGAAATTTTTCGCAGTTAATGTGTGTTTGTTAATTGGATTTTTACGGTTGTAACTAATTGGGTAAGTTTAGAAGGTAACGTAAAGGAGTACTTAAGTTGTTGATAAGCTATTGATAATAATTTCTAGGTTTCTAAATATTATCAAGACAAGAGAACTCACAACTAACAGACTTAGGATACCTAAGTGGCTCTCCATCACCTTTAGAACCAAAGACAATTTTAACTGCAAGTGGTTCACCTTATCGATTGAAGGTATCTTACATCAGAAAATACCGCAGGTAAATAACAATTTCGTTATGTATTGTTGCATTCCTGCGAGGGGGTGGTATTTCCAGGATACTCCTAACGAGATGGCAACAGCGATATTTAACAAGTGTCTAAGTTAAGTATAGATTATAGTTATAACAGTTTAAATTAAAGCAATTATAAATAACATTGTGAAATAGTTTTTATTAACGCTAATTACCTATTTGAAGCTATTAAAAACCTTTGAAGTACAAGTTACATAAGAAATTGTCTTTCTAACTTAACGCTTCTCAAATTACAAATTTTCTGCACTTCCATCAAAATGTATGTTCCATTACCTCAGGTAAGTCTATAATTCCTAACGCCTATTACACCTTATTATGATGAGAAAAGAAAGCCTACAGCCATAAAGATATTGCATTGCATATCCTGATACGCCAATGTAATTGCCAACTTAATAATGGATGTGAGTTAACAATTTCAAGTTAGCACTATATTTACCTTTAAAGTTGTAACCCCGCAAGGCATGTTCCTAAGGTAAAATTATCTGTCAGAACATATAAAAGTCCATTTGGGCCATTTTCTTTATAGCAGCTATAACTTCGAAACATGCTATATCTACCGACAATAAATAAAGGCAAAAACGGTTGGTAAGTAATTATTTATATTTTAATTCAGCGTCAAAACCACTTAAGCCGGACCAAATAAATTATAATGATTACCGCTTAAGATAGCATGAAAAGTGAAGGCTTAAAAATCGACAATGACTGCAGTCTGCGATTGATACCAATAGGTAATTTATTTTTTTTAAGACCCACTTAGCTTGCGTAATGTTTTTTGAGATGATGGCGGGAAATAAATCAGCCTACAAGTTTATCTTATGCATCAAGTGATGTATTGAGATGATATATAAATTAACACTTGCGTGTTTTATTAGTAACTTAAGCATTTTATATTTTAACGATGATACGCCAAAGTGTATGTTTTAAGTGTGCGTAAATAATCTTAAATTATCTTAAGTTGAATCTTAAATTTTGTGAAATAATGAAAACTATTCAAAGAAGAATCAGGATCTGGTTCGATGACGATAACTGATAACTATATCTGGATTATAGAAAAACAAAAACTCACATCGGGAATCAAACCTGCCATCCACCCGCGTTCTGCAGTTAGAACACAGAGTTCTAATTTCAAATACCGTAATAGTCCTAAATCCTTTTTCTCTAACCAGTTTGTAAGTTATAGGTAATAGTGGTTGGTTTTGAAGCTCATACAAAAGTAACTATGCCCATTTTGCATTACATTTGACGAAATATCTTCTTTGCGAGAACGCAAGATCATAACTGTACTATATACTTCGACAGTGTTGAGAAAATTTACTAACTAATTGGCTAAATGCAGGATCGCGTAAGGACAGCCGGCGAAGTGCGCGTGCCACATTCCAGCGTGTATTGACTCGGGCGGACTCGACACAAAGTAACCTTATAGATACCGGATTTGGTACAGACAGACAAAATTAACAATATATTTAAATTACAAGCTTAATACACGAGTTATGTGCGTGATTGTTTCAGCTGCAAATTATAATTATAAACTAAGTATTTTATTTGTAGTAGTTTTTAGCTTTTACTTGAGTGAACTGTGTCTCGTGTCTGTTCTCGTGTGTCACCCTTGTAGATGCCAGCAAAATTAACACTGTATTTCAAATAAAAGCTATATCTTCAAGCCCCTTGCGAGGTGAGGTGAATGTAGGTTTTATCTACTCACCTCGCAAGGGACTTGGCGTGAAGATATACCTAGTCATAATTAAAATACATTGTTCTTTTTTTTCGGTATCTATACCTACGTGTGACAGATGATTAGGTCCCTACATACCTCTCTCAAATAAAAGCTTTAAAACTGCTATGAATAAATAACTTAAGTATATAGTTTATAGCATTTGAAATATGTGTCATAATTTGTAGCTGACTATTATTATGGATATAGAGTGAAAATCTGAACAGTTAAGGACAGAATTCGCGCAATAAGGATTCCCTATGGTTACATTATAAAGACATTATTAAGTATCATTAATTTTACAATTTTAAAAATGAGATTGAGATTTTTCTCCTTTTTTCGTGCTTCATGATAAATTTCAATATTCAACCATATTTCGATTGCGTCACACCTTTCTTGAAGAACTTCATGCTCTTGTCTCTTGGGAAAACCTCGGCAAGAAGTTCACTCCATAACTTGAGCGTTCTCGGGAGAAAACTTTTCTGGAACCGCACAATACGCAACCATTACGGTTCCAGTGTGTGTTCCCCGCCGTCAGCGAACGATACGGTTGTAAAAAGAATCTGTCGGCATCATATCGAACTTTGAACCGCATCATATGGTTGCTATTCACGTGCTCCCGCCTATTGGTGACTACGGCAGGTACTCCATGTGTGGTCTGACTGAGACTTGTTTGTCTATATTTGCCATGATGGAATTCACATGACTAAAATATTATGAAGGTCGAGGTTAGATATAATACCTTTAACTTATACAACACAATATATACATACATCATACATACAATATAATAAAGAATACCTATATTTATATACAAGCATGTGATATCTACCTATAATTAACTTGTACATTTACACACATTTTTTATGCATGTTATGTTGTATAATTCAGATTGTATAAGTTGTTGGTGGATAAATAAATAAAATATTAAAAAATATACGTACCTATGTATGTATATGTAATTTTTTTTAATAACCTTACTAATATCGTATTTTTAAAATATAAATTTCAAGATACAAATATGTATATATGTAATTAATATAGGTACTTTAGTCATATTATCCTTAGAAAAAATATAAAAGCATGTTAATTACATGCGTATTCGTGGAAATTTGTATCTCTCGATCTCTGCAGGGATATCCATTCAATAAGAAGTAGATATTTGTATCTTGTATCCAATGGTCATTTAAGCACAATTGTGTCTTATATCTTGTTTGTGATTTGAATACCTGTATGGATTGAGGCAGCTTGGAGTTATAAAAATAGGTGTAAATCCGGTGCATAAATAGTAGAGCTTTCAATATTTTTGCACATCAAATTCTTTAATGTTAGGTTTTATTGAGTGAAGGACTGACAATATCAAAGAGTTTCAGTTGTGCGAATAATTTTATGCGGTCAGATTATATTCAAAGTCGCGAGACGGTAATCTACGGAGGAAGTAATCACTACTCGTGAGAAGTTACACAGAATGTGTTAATAACTTTGCTAACATTCTTTTATATAACGGCGTAAAGTACATATAACACAGGTATGACTTTTAAGTGCCTCAATAAAACACACACATGTGATTACAATAATGTGTTTTATGTGACAGTCTCGTAAACTAGGTACTATGTATCAGTTTTGGGGAGGTTTTCGGATAAATTAAATATAATATTTAAACTTTTATTCAGGAGAATGTCAGCTTACAAAATCTAAACTACCGACGTGTGGTGAAACATCAAAATACTAATTTGCAATCAGTACCTACCATCACACGGAGCGGTGCAGGAATGGCGTGGCTGTTTGCGAAGAGCCTGCTAATTGCTGACGAGACGACGACGCTTTCAGCTGATGCTTACGTACCGACACTGGGATGCATACACCGCCGTTGATTTTCACCTCGACATAATATTTTGTTATTATTATACATAAGTACTGGGTACTAAACTTTCAATAAGTTATATTTAGTTAACCGTCATCCACACAATATCTACACTCTGATGTTATGACTACATATTATAAAAAGCCGTCCCACGCCGCGTCTGTCTGTCTGTCTCAAAACTCAAAAACTAATGGACGGATTTTCATGCGATTTTCACCAATAGACAGAGTGATTCTTGAGAAAGGTTTAGGTGTATAATTTGTTAAGGTTTTGTGTAAATCGGTTGAAATATAACAATTGTTAAAAATGACGGAAAAAGTCAAGCCGCCTGGGAGCTTTCATCGGATATTACAGGGATATATGAGTACAGTCCTTACTGTATGTATGTATATATATAATATGCTCTACTAAGCATACGAAGCCGGGGCGGGTTGCTAGTACGTTAAAAATGAGTAAGTACTCTGTTTACCTACTTTTTTAGTTTATTGTCATGACTAAACCACTGAGGTCATAGTGAAATATGGTACATACATAGTTTGGGACCTGAAGAAGGGCTATGTATTGTCACGATAATAAGATCTCATGCTGTAAAGCCGCTGGCAAATATAAAAAACCTAAAAATACTGAACGTACTTCTATCTGCCTGGTTCTATCTTTACGAAACCATAGTTTGTAAACATTAAAAAGAAAGTTTTCATCAGAAAGTACATTTTTTAAGAGATCGAGAATTGTGTCTTCATTTTTTTAATGTTCAACTTAGAAGTTTTTTCCAATTATTTTTAAGTTACGACTACAAAAGTACTGGCCTCACCACACGCATTTTCATTCCCTATTATACACACTTAATGAATATCAAAATATAAAAAATCAAAAATCCAGAAACACGCCTGTAGTAATTGCTACTTTGAAGTTAATTTTATGCATTTAAAAAGCAACAGATTACCAAAAACTCTTTCTTACCTTATTTTACGCTTTAACAGATGTAAATGGTAAAATAAGGGAATAAAATTTATTTTTCATCAAATCCCTTCTTATTGAGTGCTTCCATCCCAAAGTAAACCTACCTACGGTCTAAATTTGATATTATTAGCGGTTTCAGCAGGGCAATAATAATTCTGTCAGGATCTGGACATCTATCATGTATATATACGTACAATAACCAACTTCTGCCCGCCACTTAGCAAACATGGATATCCCGTTACTGGAATAATTTATTCTTCGCCGTATCTACAACTACCTCAATTGCAAATTAGAATGTGATCTGCTTAGTAGCTATGACGTCAAAAATAATCATCATACAAATAAACTTTTTACTTTTATAGTGTTAGAGTGATTTCATGAATCATGCGTGACATTAAGCTGAGAAATTCTAAAAATGTAATGTTCAAAAACCTCATATGATAAGTAAGCAAGAGGCAAGGGAGCAGTAGCTGGCCGGTATTAAAGTTTACGACAGGGATGTGAGACGCCATAAACTAGAGATAACTCCAATCGGGCCCAAGAAAACAATCCTCTTCAGGTATTACACGTAGGGACCGACAGTCTGCATTTAGTTTAAAAATACAGTATAATGTTAACTTTCAAATTAGGTATATCCTCCGTATTATTTTCTACATAAACTACATGGTTATAGCATCTAAGCTTAATGACATAATAAGCGTAAAGTTATTTTCCATTCACGTTCATTATATTTACGCCTGTAAATATTCATTTGAAGAGGAAGCCAGAACTCTAATTAAGTAAAAGTAATGAGTCCCTGCACATTTTCTAATCATAGAATTGAAAATATTTAATTCTTAACATTGCGCAAGTACAATGCGACAAAAAAATTGTTTGGAGTTCAATAATGGACTATATCTAATCGCAGAGACAATGTCCAAAGTTTACATCTCCGCTCTGTATCGATGGAGATGAATAAATAAACAGAGCTCGCCGAAAGCCGTCAAAAGGGTTGCTTTGAATAACAAAGCCAATTCGGTAGCCAGTCCTCTGTAAAAACTACTTTTGCATGCCGTAACGTAAATATTTATAGGAACAATAGCGCAAAGGAAGTGTGGAGACATCCACAATATGCACCCAGGCGGCTTTCACTTTCCGATGTTTTTAGGAAACCCTTCCATAAACGCTACTGTTGGCGATTCTCATTTGCATAACACTGGACAAAACAATAAAACACGCGTTTATTTGAATGCGAAAAGTGAAAACAGGGTTCAAGGTGAACAGGCTGGCCGTCAGTTTGAGTTTCGATTTCAGCTGCATAGCACGTAATTCTCGCTGTGTCTGATAGATAGCTTGCATCATAGTTTATAACCTATAGTGAAAGAAGCACACCCAGATGACGAATCTGCTGACAGGTTGAAACAGACGTGAAGTGATTCAAGCTTTAAATTATTTACCAATACTAGATAAGCATTAAAGATGATGATGATGATGAACACATCTTCTGCAGTGCATCTAACAAGTAATGCAGGAGGATGTATAGGTACGATGGATGAAAAACATCTGAGGTATGTGTTTGATTAATTATAGATTTATGAAATGTTATTTCTTTTCCGTAGTGGGTTTATGAAGATATACCTACCATTAAATTAATTTACTGAATATTAGGTTTTTGAGTAGATTAATTTAATCACCTAAAATCAATTCATAAACTACCTATAGTTTGTTGAATCTTAACTTTTAACAGTATGAAATGCACTACTGAATACAAGCATCCCCTTCCACATTAATCGATTTCGTGTTTGCGTTCAATGGCTCCCAGGAATCTTTGCCAGATCGTCGATCATCGTGGGTATTTACTTGCCTCTCTGTTATTAACCTTTTTATGTAATATTTTTATGTAATAGGGGAATTAGAGGGCATTTGTCCAATCGAACAATTAAGCATTGTGTGCCGGCACCTGTGTAGGTGTATCTCATGTTTCGAAGGGCACGGTAAGATATCGGTCCCTGCTGTTGCAGCTACAAAGAGCGTCGTTAAGCTAACTCAGTAGTTTTCGAACAGCTTAAAATCACTGACCTTCGTCAATGGATTAGTGGAATATGTTTATTTTTTACCAACGACACTATGCACGAACAAAACGCCTTCAGTTGAAAGAAGCAATCGTAGGTTTTAATGTTACTCTAATACCTACATCACTGAAGTGTTGCGAAAATATTGGAACCAGCAAAGTCTTGTCGAAATAAGGACTTTCAAGTCCTATGAATTAAAAATCATCAAACAAGTAATTTATTAATCGCCAGTGTGACAATCGACGATTAATAATTTGATTCAATCTAAACCTTATATAGAAAATAAAGGCTGTAAATCTGAATCTAAAGTCTTAAAAAAGGGTGTGCCAAAAAGGCTATACTTTCCAACCATATTTGAAGGCATATTGTATTAGTCCAGCTCTAAAAAGAACTTTAATTTATTATAAAATATTATTTATTACCAATGGTCTAAAAGGCTGAAGATTTATAATAGCTTAAGGTTTAATATTTAATGGAATTTCTCTAACATTCGTGGTGGTTGGTTGTGATTATAAGTATAATTTATATAACTATAATGAAGAATTATAAATAAAAGTACACTCCTCCAGTTTCCCTTTCCATTACTGATCAGCTGACTGACTGTTATAATTTCTTCGTATTTATGATACCACTATAACACTTCACAAATTAGTCAAATGTTAATTTAGAATTGCCTGTGGGTGCAATAAACGTCGGTCGAATCATCTGAATGCAATTTAAAAAAACATAAAAGCTATGCTAAAGTCACCTTTAACGTTAATGCTTAGAATTCATATTTAACCGTGTTAAATGTCGCGTTATATAGCATTTTTATTTCGACAGTCATGCATAGTGAGGATCTGTTAATACGTTGGGTCCACACATTGTGTTTGCACGTTTCGTTACATCATTTTGAGCCGGCTTAACGAACCCGTGTTCCAATATTTAGTGTGATGAGACTTTAGGACCTATATTTGCTATTAAATATTAGCTCATTGTTCACATTCTAAACGAGTTGGCGGCATCTGTATAGAGACACTTCTCAGTTACGTGAAGGTGAGGAACTTTTAATAAAATGGCTAGTACACAAGTAATAATTAACAATAATTTCCCAAAAAAATGGGTTGATCATTTATTGTCATCATACGGTCCATGATTTCCATAATAACCTCAACTTTCCGTATCCAGTCACTAGCGGCCATTCATTTGAGATCGTCGGTAACATACATACATCTGGGACATCGCTACTTTGGGTCACATTGGAGGGTCTACCTAAGCTTTTTTGATATTTACGAGGACTTCACTCTTCAAATTTCCTTCGCCAACTGACGTCACTGAGACGGCAGATATGGCCGACCTACTACAAATACTAACATTGAGAAGGCTTATGGTTTTTCGACCTTTTCTCGAGGCACGAGAATTATCGATTACAATTCGTGTTTTCTCTTGTTGTAGAGATTTTTTTGATAGTTTTGATGAAATATAAATATTTATTTTTAATTATTTTAACTGACAGACATACACATCGAAGAATCTCATAAAGACCTTGCGAGTCCTTTTAAAGAGTAAGTACACAAAAATAGTAATTCCCTAAAGTTCAAATGAAATGAAAATACGAAGAAAGGAAAAAGAATATTATTATTATAAAGTCGAACAGTCTTCAGGAGAATAATATACGGGCAAGTTTGAAAATTACACCTAGGTAGGATCAAGTAATAAATACCTAATAGCGATCTTCTTAGTGCTATTTTAGGGAATTGCTCCGAAACATGCATAAACTTGTAATAAAAGAGATGAGGAATCGATATTATCTAAAATTATCTCTATAACTACGCTGTTCATTTAGCTAAAGTTAACAAACTCGCCAATTAAAACAGAATGCTCTAAATTAGGTCAATGAATCCAAATATTTTGGGTCATAAAGCCTGTTTAAAATTCCAGCTGAGGCCAGGCCATATTCACGGCATAATAGATGCGGTTTGGTTTATTAGGGCTCATATAACTCGGCCGTGGACTCGACCAGCTCTGTTAGTCGAATTTGAAACACAAACGAGACAAGTCACTATATAATATTTCATTATTATATTTTTGTGGAAATATTCTACAGTGAATTCTGTGGTAGTGTTCATAGTCAAGGTTTAGTTTAGGTTCCATAGTGTTTGCAGTCCAGTGAGCTTCAGGATAGTTGTTACGGTTGATGAAAGAATAAAGAATAGAGTGAGTATTTCAACTGCTTATACTGTTTTATTTCATGAAAAAATTACCAATATTCTCCGATCTTCTTATAAACTAGGTAATGGTAATGAAAACATAAGGCATCTCAATTCCACGCAAATATTTATCTAATGTAATAGTAAAGGCAAAACCTCGATGATCGTATGTCCGTCGATCGCTTGTCAGTCTGTCACAGGCACCCAGAATCAAACTGTAGACGATATATATGTAAACTTAATATATCTCAATATTATGATTAAAATATAGATATATAGTTTTAATTTGGTTTCTCGCGAGTGATAATTCTCGTGTTGTTAACAAGTGTCCAATATGTCTATAGTAACAGAAACTCTTTCCCATCTGGAGGAGCGTATAGGTATCTACGTGTTTATTATTAGATAAGTGATTCAAGTAAGACAAAATGTATATATAAATACAGTGGATATTAAATATATTAGTAGCTGTTATGATCTAGCATGTAAATAAAGAATTTAAATAATATAATATACGAGTAGATTGTTGGTTTCTTAAAACGAGTTGAATGGCCCGATGAAGTGTTGCCTATTAAGATCGGAGAAAGCTATTCTTTTCTATGAAAATCTCGCTTCAGTTCAGTTAAGTTTCAGTAGTATTGTATCCATATTTGGCCTTGATCTCGATGTGTAGATTAGATGGAACAAGTGATTATAAGTACAGTCGATTTAATTTTTAAGTGATCCAACTGTACTTTATTGTATTGCACGCCGATCGAGCGCGCATGTCTCTGAAAACAATTAATGGTTAACTTCGATGATGAAAGTAATCATCTATCTATCTATAACTTCTTGCCAAATTCTTTGTGAGGTAGGCACAGAGCACCGAACGTCGTACGAATCGTAGGTATGGTCATGGTAGGTAAGTCTGGGCTTTCCTCTGCTCCTACATCTGATTGGCCTTTCGCGTTCTGTTTCATAATTCTTAATTCCTACATTCTTTCTACATGTCCGAACAAACGAAGTCTTCTAATTTTAACAGTAATCATATTCCATTTCATAAGAAATGAATGAAATAAAAGCTTTTAACGTAGGTTTAAGTAAATAATTATATACTTATCTTATATAATTATATACAATAAATTAATACGAATTTGTAATTACACCTACTCGCCTTTGTACCTACCTACACATCATCTAAATCATCTAAACGTTCGTTGAAAACAGCATTACACCTTAGTAAGTTGATTTGTATGTATCTATGTGCATTAACTTACATATAATAGCATTATTGAATCTGATGATTGAGGTCGAAGGTTATACGTATACAATGGATCCTAGATCAGCTGTATTCTTGTAAATTGATGAACCATTTAACTTTGTAACAGAGTGTACCTCTATAATACGAGTAACAATGCAATAATAAGGTACCATCAAGCTGATATAATGTCGGAGGTCCCCAACTGCTAGCAGTAAATGAAAAACAGTAAGTTGAGTTCGGGTTTGTTTGACTTGTTTCAAGTCCTACGGCATGTTTTAGTTAGTTTTGTTATTATATATGTCACTTACTACTGCTACTAATTATATTTTTAGTATTTTTATTTTATGTAAAGATAATAGTATCTTAACTCGTCTTAACATTAACTTTTCATCGTAGCAACACACATATTTTAGGGTCGTCAACGCATGAGTGACATCCCTGGTGTTGCATATGTCCATAGGCTACGGTGACTGTTTACCATCAGGCAGGCCGTATGCTTGTTTGTCACCTTAGTGGTATAAAAAAAATAGTAGGACAAAATATAGTAGCTAACATAAGTGCAACGATAGCGTAGTAGACAAAGAACCGACCTATTAACAAACCGGTCACCAGTCTGAATCCTGGTATGTTGTTCGTGTTTTCGGATTTATCTATACAGATAAATAAAATTGGAGTGTCTGTTTGTAATATTAAAATAACCGCTTTTTACTAAATGCATATGGATATATATAAGGTACATATACCAAAATGAATATTTTTACAATTTTTGTCTGTCTGTTTGTTCCGGCTAATCTCTGAAACGGCTGGACCGATTTTGACGAGACTTTCACTGGTAGGTAGACGATTGTTCAGAGCACCATATAGGGTACTTTTTATCCCGTAATATTTAGGATTCCTGCGTAAAAAATGAAAAACTATTAAAATTACGGGGAAATCTTCTTCTTCGGGGGACTTTGGGGGGGATTATATTTATTATTTTCATAGAATACCTATTTTTTAAATAACTACGCATTTTATATGTAATAAAAATAAAATAAATATAAGTTGCCTCATGCAATGGTCAATAGATGGCGCTGTATGAAAAAGGTCTAGAGTAGAGGTCTAAAGAAATAAAGGCTACTAAAAGCCCAAATCTCATGCGTGCGAAGCCTCGGGCTTCAGCTAGTGTAGGTATATATTTGTAAATATCACTTGCTCGGTGGTGAAGGGGAACACTGAAAGGAAATCTCCACTTCAAGAAATTATGTTTCGAAAGATATGCCACCTAAGAGAGGTCTGGTTTTCATCTGAGTTATGGAGGCTTGACGGCAGTCGCTCTATGTAAAAATCAGTTTATCTTCTTCCTAATCTTCTTCCTTCCGTTTCCGAATTCCTTAGGATTGGCGGGGTTTGCTACCTAAGTCCAAGGATTTGGCGAAGATATTGATTTTTACATGGAGCGATAGCCGCCCGATCTTCGCACCCCGGAGAAAAACCAGTCCTTTCTTAAGTTAGGTCTTTCGAAATTTAATTTCATGAACTTGTGGGTATACTCACGATTATTTCTTCACCACCGAACAGGTGTAATTTACAAATCCTACTAATATTATAAATGCGAAAGTTTGTATGTATGGATGTTTGTTGCTCTTTCACGCTTAAACGGCTGAACGGATTTGAATGAAATTTGGTACGTAGATACATTATGATCTGGATTAACACATAGGCTACGTTATTTGACTCCACGCGGACAGAGTCGCGGGCAGCAGCTAGTGCGATATAAATCCGAAAACACGAATTGCCAGGATTCGAACCGGAGACCAGGCATTTTCTTTATCCACTGGGATATCACTGCTGTTAAGCTATGTGAAAATCAGTATATACTCGCCAAATCCTTAAGCTTAAGGTTGCGAGCCCGGCTAATTGTAATGGATTAGAAAACAGGATAACGTTAAGAATAAGAGAGAAGAATCCGTAGTTAAGATACCATTTTATATAGGTATAGAAGAAATCTGATTCCATGAAGTACTCTACCGAATCAGATAAAACAGTAACTGAATTTTCAAACCCATTATCGGTCTAAGATAGGTAAGATAGATGTCCATGACACACAAACATAAAAGCCATGAACAAACAACTAGAGTCTCTTAATTAGAAAGTTTGTGTATACCGACAGTACCTATTGGTAACTTTACTCAGAGGTCCTGAGTGCATTGATATGTATCTGAGAAGTAAGACTGCAACTGAACAATGTTGCATGTTGTAAGGGGAATTGCTCTTAGGTAATTGTATACATGTTAACTCATACCGGTGGGCTTTCGCAAAGATGTTTAGAGCAAACTCCTTGACACTACCCAAATGCGGATTGCCGGAGGCCTAAAGACTTAACGACTTAAGGTAATCTACCAGCCGCGATCGACATCGATTTACATCCATTTCTTTTTGTTCTATAAATTTAGTAGCTATCCGTCCCGGCTTCTCGCAGGTGATCCGATCACTACCAAACTTATCACTACCGAACACAGCATTACCGTTGGGCTAATCTAAAGATTGCCTGAAACCATCCGACTATTTCACGCGTATAGTTCAAATCGAACACACCACGACCGCAGCCGGTCTATCGATAAGTGTCACCTCGAGTGTGTATTGGAAAAACGATAGTCACTAAGTAAAGAGAGGTCACAGTCCGACAGGGGAAGTATCTTCAGCTCACAGAAACCCCCGGCCGTATAACAACAAACTTGTTTCAATCTGTATTTTATTCACGCATCACGCGTAACCTACCTACTAAAAATTGGTTGTCTGTAAAGTCGGTATACGGACGATAATTTTACGTGATAACGTCATAAGAAAACATTCAACAGTTGACAAAACAGTTCACGTGTAAGTTGTGTGCTACCGCTGTCTCTCTTCTACTCGGACGCATCGTCCGATGGAGTGGTAGAGAGATAGATGCGTCACAAGCCGAACGTTTAGGCCGACCGTGCCTCTCTATCGCTTGTTCCGCGCTCTCGCTTGCACGCTCGGCTCAGGCGGAACGTGACACTTTTTCGTGCATGCAGCCGGAGTTCATCGATTTATAAGACGTTATCTCGTCAAAAATGTTGATGAAATTTTAGAAGGTACCTATAAATAAATAAATTATATGTCAAAATGTATGGAATCTGAGTGAAAACTTTTCAAATCCGTTTCGAGTACGGTTTTCCGTGGCAATGTGGATACCCCCACTGATCCGCTACGTAAAACTCAATGTTCTAAATTGTAAATTGTTCACAATTAATATTCCACTTTGTCAGTAGACGATCACCTATTGATATCTTTATCAAAGACACACAGTTGCACTAGTATTTTATGGGATGAAACAATATTATGTTTTAATGGAAGGATGTCAAAATAAATAAAGGATACGGCAAATGCTTGTTTTAGAATACAGGCTTATTTGTTGTGAGCTTCTTATTTCGCAGTTAATTTACCTATTCCGATCACAAACTAAAGTGGTTCTTTGTTTTCCGAGTCTGTTCTTATTGACACGTGAATTCGTGTCATTCTTGTGTTAGTTTTCGCAGTTTTTAAAGAAATATATATTTTACATGTCTACTGTTTTGATTTTATGTTGACGTAATCAAACCTCTATTGAGATACAATTATTTATAACTGGTGGTCGCCCAGTGGTCGAAATTCAAACATAATTGAATTAATTTTTAAGTTTGAACTTTTAAATAACTAATACGTAAAGCACAAATACCTATCTAATGTCTATTTTTGACATTCAAAGACATAATACTAACGACCAATAATATTAATCTCTTCTCAGTTTGAACACAGACTTTAAATATAAACAATAGAGTAGGTATATAAATTGGGTGTGTGTAATGTTTTTTTTTTTTAATTTAATGTATTTTTCAAGCATTACTATACAAAAACCTTAGCTTTCTGCACTTCTTCTCCGTATAAACTTTAACTGTGTCTAATTTCATACTCCTCCGTCCGCGAAATTTTCGTAAAAAGGGGTAAGTAGAAAGTTTTTGCTTCACGTATAAATATATTGATTAAAGAGTATTATTACTCAGTATCTATTCACCACTTCTTGTCGCTAAAATTAAACCATATAGCACCCCTTTAGGGATGCCCAGGATACATGGCTTTCTGTTTTGCTTCTTCTTCGTAGAGATATCCTGCTTCCTTTTCCGTTAGGATTGGCGGGGTCCGCTACCTACCTAAGCTAAGAGTTTGGCGAAGATACTATTTTTTACATGGAGCGACTTCCGTCAGACCTCTAGGAAAACCAGAACTTTTTTAACTAAGGAAAACTTTTTTATAGAACCGTCAGCCCACGAGTCAAACCCGTGGTGTTTCAGGTGTCCATAAGCAATGGTAACAGCTTACTGTCGGGAAGGCCGTACGTTTGTGCTCCATGTAAAGCGGTTACCGTAGCTTGTAAATCAATACCCCTACTGGTTACACGGCTAAAATATGAAGTTAAAAACACTTTAATTTTTACAGCATACAAGCATAGGAGTACAACCCACCCTATGTAAAGTGGTTATAGTAGTCTATGAATGCGCAGCAACTCCGCAGGAGCTTTACTGGTAACCTCACTCAGGAAGGAATCTTGCAGGAACTCGCAACCTTCCAAAGATTATTACAAGACATATTACCTGCGGTTTTCCAGCGGACATGCCTACTCCCCCAATTGCCAATTTTGACGAGCCCTTTTGCTAAGGGCTCGTCAAAATTGGCAATGGGGGGACACAAGTCTTATCATGTTTTCAAAAAGTTTTCAATATGATTATTTTTTAGTTAAAGTATGCAGGTGTCGTTTCATGAAGTCAGATTTACAGGCAAAATGAAAGATAAATATTGTTTATTTGCCGTCGGGTCATTGCGGGTACTTAGACATGTCTTACATTTATAAAAATCAAATCTTATTGTATTTTTTTATTACTGATACATTTCATCATGATCATCATCTCAGCCTGTACTCGTCCACTGCTGAACATAGGCCTCCCCTCTAGAGAGGGGGTCTTTACCATAGTTGCCACGCTTGGCAAGCGGTGTGGCAACCGTAGTAAGTTAAAAAGTTATAAAAGTACGCAGTGGACGCTGCTGCCCGTCTCCTGGATAGTTCCCTTAGTCGCCTTTTACGACACCACAGGTTGAGATGGGGTGGCCTATTCTTACGCCGAGACCACACGGCCAACTGATAATTTAGTTTTTATAATTACTAACATTTCAAAAATTATTATTGGCGAAGAAGAAATCCTGTAAGGTACTTGGCAATATAGGGCTTTTCAATTTATGTTACAAAATCTATGTCAGTATAACAACATAATAATAATAATAATGATGTCAGTGATAAATAATAAATAAATAAATATAGGTATATCCTGAATCATTTCCAGTCATCTTTGTCAGTCAGATAGCCATAGATTCTATGGTAAGCCCTTTTGGAAAGAGTGTTTTGGATGTGCCTTTTGAAGAGATCAGGACAGGACAGAATTATTTCAGGCATTTTATTATAATAATTGAATACAATTTAAAATAAAAGATGTATCAGTCTTAGCAAACCGATGTACGGTCATGCGTAACTTATTTCTGCTTCAAGAGTTTCAATGAATTTTGAAAACAACTTTATATTTTTACGAACATACGTCACGTGTTCATAAATATACTGAGAGATAACAGTGAGGATATTTGTTTCTTTGAAAAATTCCCTAAATGAATCCCTGGAGCCCATGTTATAAATAGATTGTACGGCTCTCTTTCATGTGTTCTATAAGTTCCACTTTGTATATTTACCCCATAAGTTAGTTTATGTATCATTGATGCATGCCAAAATAGTCACTACCGCAACTGTTTGTCTTTGTCCTGCATCTGCTCTAGCTGCGATCATTTCTGTGCTTGCCTGCCATTTTCATTTTATACAATGTCCGGAGGCATACAAGCATACCTGATGTAAAGTGGTTACCGTAGCCTATGAACGCTTTTAATACATTAGGCATCACTCGCGCGCTAATACAGCAATTCCTTACTGGTGCTTATTGGTGACCTCACTCACACACACGAACACCAAAATCCTCCAGCATAGTAAAATCAAATAAGTAGGCCGACTCGAGCCCCGAGCCAACGATAATAGCCTAAACACGTAGGGATGTCGCTTATAGTTTATACAATCGTCAAAAATATATATAGTCTATCTATATACAAAACAATTTTCCCCCGTAGGGGAATCATCAGGGATCTATAATACAAAGTTTTTCCTAATTATTTTTTGTACATAGACCATATTTTTTCATTAGCTACTTCATGCTACTTGTTCAGTGATTTGAAAAATTACGGTCGAAATAGGATTAATTCAAACGTGGCTTTACTGAATCATGTATTTATTCAAATAAAATTAAATGATTATGACATTGTATTGAAGTTATACTTCTTTAGGCGCGTTATGAAAAAATGATGAGTGAAATTTTAAGATACTGTAACACAAAAGTAACAGGTTGAAGCTGCCCGCTAAATCGCTCATTAAGTCACAAAAAATATGCTCAAAACTACAGCCAAATAACAATTCCCTGGAGGGTTATTGTGTTCATGCGATTGAGTGACGTTATTACCTCACGAAAAACTGCAGCCATATAACAATTCCCTGGAGGGTTGTTGTGTTCATGCGAGTGAGTGACGTTACTACTTCACTCATCTGTCCAGCGAATTGTTATTTGGCTGCAGTTTTCCGTGAGATAGTAACGTCACTCACTCGCCTGAACACAACAATCGTCCAGGGAATTGTTATTTGGCTGCAGATTTCTGTGAGGTGTTAACGTCACTCACTCGCATGAACGCAACAATCCTCCAGGGAATTGTTATTCGGCTGCAGTTTTGAGCATATTTTCATGAGGTAGGAACGTCACTCACTCGCATGAACGCAACATCTGTCCAGCGAATTGTTATTTGGCTGAAGTTTTCCGTGAGGTACCTAGTAACGTCACTCACTCGCCTGAACACAACAACCATCCAGGGAATTGTTATTTGGCTGCAGATTTCTGTGCGGTGGTAACGTCACTCACTCACATGAACAAACAAGCATACGATACACCCAATTTAAAGCGGTCACTGTAGCTTGTTTACGCTTGCAATACATTAAGTATGCCTCGCGTATTGCCACCTCTGCTGCTAACACGGCAACTCCTTAGGAGCTTACTCGTGACGTCACTCAGATGAACACAACATCCCTCCAGGGAATTGTTATATGACTACAGTTTTCTGTGAGGTAGTAACGTCACTCACTTGCATGAACACAACAACCCTCCAGGGAATTGTTATTTGGCTGCAGTTGCCTGTGAGGTGGTAACGCCACTCACTCGCATGAACACAACATCCCTCCAGGGATTTGTTATTTAATGATGCCACAGGAGTATAACTTCTCACGTACGCGCACCTATTTTTTTTTTACACTAAACTAATTTTTACTTTTTCATTTACTACACTTGTCAAAATTATAATCTTTATATTCGAAAATTTAATATTTTTACAGAAGCCTAAAATGATAGGCATTAAAAGTACTTTTTTCTGTAGGAAATTTGTGATTTTTTTAACAAAATTACACATTTGATATGGAAAAAGTTTTCTTTTTACTTTTTAGCCATCTTTACGAATTTGTAGTTAAAGTATGTAGGTAGGTATGCGTACAAATTATTACGAGCGGGAGCGCAGCTGCAGTGCGTACGTGGGCGCGGGCTGGCGTACCTTTAGCAGCGATAAATATTGTCAGTGAGTTCGTGCGACGACCCATACCTACGTACGGGCGCACACACATACAAACCGAACGCGGTGCGTATGTATGAAGATATCCTACTTACTTGATTTTACTATGCCTCCAGGGAATTGTTACTGGGCTGCGTTTTTCTGTGAGGTGGAGGTACTTCCTCAGAGGGGCTGCTTTGATGCGCCCTACCTCTAAAAACACTCTGACCAAGACAAACAGCTCATGCACACAAATGTTTGTCCTGTGTGGGAATCGAACCCACGAGCGTTAGTGACAAAGTAGCGTTACTAACCACTGCGCAACCATGCTCGTCAGAATGATTTGTAATAAATGCGTGCAAATGTCCTCGCTGCAATGGGCGACAACGGTGTTAGCAAATATCTACAAACGATGATGGATGCGTGCCGGATGGCATTGATTTTCATGAACTAACTGATAAGCAGGACATAAAATAGATAATATAGATCAAATGCCTGTGACTATGTATCTTTTTACAGCGAAATGCACGATAAATTTAACACTTCATTCTATATGTGGCTCTCATGCCGAAGGATGTAGAATCAAAATCAAATAACGAGGGTCTAAAATGTAGTTCATAGCTGTATAATTTAATTATATTTTAAAAATTACAAAAAAATCATAGATATCGTGTTGGTATTTGTTATGTACTTTACAAAATGCATTTTATTCGTCGTTCCATTACTTTTCCATTTAGGAAAATATAGTCTGCGTATTTATTTGTAGATTTTCAGCACTGAAACAAAAAAAAATACAAGTTAATAATCAGTTTTAAAACCAGACGTTCTTTTCTCGCATGAAATATTGTTCGTTTGTCTGTTCCTCCGTTGAACACTCTGGTTTTGTACGAATGCCGACTTGGATATGATAGCGGTTTGTAATGCGCGTTAGGTAATAGTTCAATGGGCTGATAACGATTTTTATAACTATTATATTGCTTAAAAAATGACAAACTTCCCATTGGTAGGTATGTGCACATTACAAACACCTATACCTCAAGTCTTAGACACACTGTTTAACCTTTGTACCTTTCTTATGGCGCACGCAATAGGAGAAAAAATGGTGTGTGTACTATTTGCTGTCATTGATTTCTGATGACAATGAAACCTGTATATATAGATTTTCTTTACTTTAATACACAAGTACAATACACAAGTACAATACAATACTCACTACTTATTCACGCACAGCTTACCTATTGACATACTATACAGAATCAGTGTTCAAAAACTCTTTCTTAGTAGACTAAAAGTAACGAAAAATACACTTAAAATTTCTAGCACGACCGTATTGAAATGTACATTTCATTACATTGTTTTCAGTACATTGATCTGTCATAGCAAATTCCTTTTGTAAATTAAAATAATAAATACTCTCAAGTATTTCAAGTACCGTTACAAATATAAAGTATTTGAGGTCTATAAAAATGGAAAACCATAATATCGCCCGCCCAAAATGTACGATGAAATTCTATACGCACATAAATTACCATACAGAAATAATGTTTCAAGTTTTTGTATCTAAAAATAATATTTTATCAAGTCGGGTCGGATGCTCGGACTATCTGGTAGTTAATCTGTGGGGGTATTTTTAAGTCGATAAATTTGGATGTCACATGTGTAGGTAGGTATATGAGATAAGGGAAGGATCTCCCCGCCTCTCTGGCTCGTAAAATATTATCCTGGCTAAGACATTTATAGCCCTCCTCGACTCAAACTGTGGAATCATTTTTGTATGTTCGTTTATATTTATAAAAAAGTAAAGTAGGTATAGTAGTATTAATTAGTGCTGCGAATTCAATAAGTCAGGTAGGTAAACACGATATTTAACGTATTTTATATGTTTGTAGGTATTTTTTACGAGAGGTGCGTGTAGATTCAATATAATGTTTTATGCAGATGCCACTCTAAATAAAATCTGACAATCCTCTATAAAATCCATGGTAAATCATAATTATAAAAATCTGGCCAATATCTTAAAAAAATGCGAGTTAAACATGACAAATCGTACCCAAACATTACGCAGATACTATATTACAGTACTAGAGTACAAACTTCAATACGTAATCGATGATTTGTCTCACATTTTCTAATGTGAGACAAATCAGCGATACGAAATTCCACTTATTGATCTATAAAAAAATATTTTGTATTTGGATATTAGATATGGTATTAAGTTATTAACTGACACTTTTTGTAACATTGTAACCCTAACAATATCACAGTCCATAGAAATCATTCGTTGATAAATTGCATAGGAATAAGTTCGGCCGCGCATCTACGGGTGCATTCATATCGCCATAATCATCCTCGTAAAATGTCACTAATGTCATGTGATACATCGTCAGCTCCATATCTTTATTAACGATTCCCGCCATAGATTCTTTTCAAGGCATTCAAAAGCTTTATGTCCAGTATTACGACGCCCTTACAACTTTCCTTTTATCCCCAACTATTTTCTGAAAACAGTGTTTTCTTTATGCGATTTAATGCGCTATATTTTTGTTAAGTGACTCCGTAGGTATGTAACAATGTTGCAAATAATAAAAGGGATAAAAATATAAGTGCGCACATAATTCCCGCTCTAAAGGCGGTAGATATAAATCAAAGATGTTTCTTCCTTTTTGCGCCGGCTCAAAATGGTTCTCTGTACATATTTTATTATCAGATTTTCATAAATACAAGCGCGAGTTAAAATATGCACAAGTTTAACATTGTATTTCGAATTAACTAAGAATACACTTTTAAAGTAACATGTGAGTCTTAAAAACGGTAGATTATGTATTCCTACCCAGTCATGTATTGAATACATAATGAGAACAAAAAAGCTGAGCGTTAATGGATCGAAAGAGGGGGCGGGGAGTGTGGAAGATTTATCTCTTTCAATATGGTGTGGGAATGCGCGAGGGTCTCAACTTGCTTCACCTTATTTAAGCACTCCAAAGCCAATGTTCAAGTGGGTTTTATTTATGAAGACACGGTTTAATTTAAGTCATTTTTCCATAAGCGACTTGGCGTTGTAAAAAAATAATCAGAAATGTTTTTAAAACGACTCTAGATAGAACCACTCTGGATTGTTAAAAGCATTCTTTGACTAGAAAACGATTAACAGGTCACATATACCTATGTAGTACACCCACGTGATACTAAATGGTTGTAACCTATCGATGAAATGGATAACAAAATGACAGATTGCTTTTTGCTCTACTTTTTATGGCTACTATTTGTCGATCGTCGAAAAAATATTTTACTGCAACCCTAAGCGAAGTTCCCAGTATATGTTATAACATTATCTGTATTTTTTATCAACAATTATGTACTTTACACATTGAATGCTTCTCACGCCCTTCAGACCGAATAATTACTGCAATACAGCAACCGCTGCTAACCTGCAAGATATAAACTCAATTATGGGTTAAATTGCGTATACCAACATTCTCAACAATTCTTACCCTACAAATAATTTAAAAGTTAGCTACTCAATGAAAATCACAAAACATATCTCTACCTAGTTACCAAATCAGTACTCGTGTGACCTTAAACGCAAAATCATACGACCGTTATAGTGGAGTCATTGCAGCCATAAACTCATTAAGCCGCATAACCGGCCAATCAAGCTTTCCAATCAAGAAATTAAAATTACGTCCCCTTTATTGCCAGCCGTTACGAGCTGCGAAAAAAGGGGGCATAAATAAAAAAGGGGGTATAAACTGGTATAAATAACACACCTCCGAACGAACACGCCATGCCAGAATACAGTCGTAAATTATTCGCTTATAGCCGACCGCGATCAATACCATTCATTAAAGGAATATGTTGCGTTCGATTTTTTTCTCCTTTTTCCATCACTTCGCGGTTTTAAAATGATTTCTAAAGTATTTCGTGGACGTGCATTTACCTCTAAATTAATTATCTTTACTTGACTTTGAACTTAATTAATTCACTTTACTCGTTCTTTTTACAACACGAGGTTATCTTATGGAATTAATTATGGCAGTTATGGCAGACGCAGATGCATACATGCATTCAAATTAGTATAGGTTTTTTTCAACATCGGAAGGCATACAGGCACACAGTTCACCAGATGTAAAGTGATTACCGCAACTTATGTCCGCCTGCAATACAGGAAGCTCACGTATTGTCACTCCTGCTGCTAACACAACAATTCAAAAGGTGACTACTAGTAATCTCATTTATCCGCATGAATACAACAACCCTCGATTGATTTGTTATTTTTCTGAGGGTGACTCGTTATGTTACAAGTGATGTAGGCTTCATAAGCCTATGGTATTATCATCACAACAAGTGGGTCATGCGCTTATAACCCACCTCATACAGTATAAAAATTAATTATGGTTTTAAAAACTACATGCCATTATCTCAAACATTAGCTATGCTAAAAATGATTTTTTCACCTTTAAGCCAAGACATAAATATAAAAACTGAAAACTCATTAAATAAGATATAATTCGCAGAGTACGATACCATCATTTAACTGAATAAACTCTACATAACTAACTGGAAGCCCTTAACCGTAACGTTAATTTTATGTATACCTACACATACAAGAATATACCTTTGCGAGCCAGCTGTATCCGGAACACTCCGTCCGAGGGTAGGCCCGGGCCGATCGATATAGCTACAGTCCCGAGATTCATCCACCCTGTTTATAGATACCGCGTTTTATTCCTTTTATTTTAATGTATTTTAATGCAAAATTAAGAATTAACGACTCATTGATATTTTAACAGCTTTTCTTCGTGACAAATAATTAAATTAAATGGGATATTTTTTAATGATATTAGTCCCAAAATTTTTTCTGATCTATAATATCTTGATATTACAAGACGTATTTATATAGTTTAGCTGTAATTAATATATTAGTACCAAATAATGATCATAAAGTGCAAAGCTTTAGAGGTCCAGTTAATTTTTTCATTAATTTGCAAGTGCTCGTACTAACATATGTTAGTGTTAAAGAAGCGAGTGAAGTGTGTAAGGATCGAGTCATGTAGCGCTCTGTTCTCTCTGCCCCAAGGGATTTGGCGTGAAGTTATATATAGATATATAACTGACATAAAACCTGGATCTATTAATGTATAAAATTACATATACTTAAATAATAACGCTATCTTTTTCAGGAACACCGTTCCTATATGAAATCTATATGTTTGGCTGTGTGTGCGTTTGTCAGTGTGCGCGTTTGTCAGTGTGTGCGTTTTTTTGAATATTCGAATTTTGACTTCAGATTCGGATTCAGCATAAAAAAGTAGAATAGGAATGTTCAGGAACGCCATTCCTATCTCTTAAGGAACATGGTCAAAATGGCCGACAAATTAAAAAAATCGGCCAAGTGCGAGTCGGACTCGCACACGAAGGGTTCCGTACCATTACCTATCTATAAAAACGGCAAAAAAAATCACGTTTGTTGTAGGGGGGGCCCTAAATATTTGTTTTATTTTAATTTAATTATTTGTTCTTAAAGTGAATATATAACTAAATATTCTGTGAATATTTCAAGCGTCTACCTGTTGCTGTTATCAATATCGAGCAAAAATGAGCAAAAAAAAAACTTTTGTTGTATGGGAGCCCCCTTAAATATTTATATTATTCTATTTTTTAGTATTTGTTGTTATAGCGGCAACAGAAATACATCATCTGTGAAAATTTTAACTGTCTAACTATCACGGTTCATGAGATACAACCTAGTGACAGACGGACGGACGGACGGACGGACAGCGGAGCCTCAGTAATAGGGTGTCGTTTTACCCTTTGGGTACGGAACCCAGTCGTTCGTTCCTCGACAGCCGAGGCAGAGACCACCGGAACAGTCATAGCAGCGACGGCGGCAGTGGGTGGGTGTTGGCCGGCACTAGTTCCCTTGAACTAAGGTAGCAGAAGAACAGAAAGTACTTTAGATTAAATTGTCAGTTAATTTGACATTCGCAAAAGAACGCCCGAATCTATTAACTAGAATTTTATTCTATTATGAAATTAATTATTACATGTAGGTTTAATTATAAGTCGAAGTTATAACAACTTCATACACTGATCAACTTTATTTTAAAATTGACTTATTTCTTCACGTTTTTTTCTTATACGTGGAGGCATACAAACACACGGTCCACCTGATGTCAAGTGGTTATTCTTCTAACAACCCCTCTGTACAACAACGTTCCAGGAAGTTGTCATTTGGCTGCGATTTACTGCGAGTTGAAGGTATTTCTACAGTCGGGCTGCTTTGATGCGGCCTACCTCTTTTGAAAATGTCCATTCGCACAAATATTTCTCCTGTGTGGGAATCGAAGCCGCAAGAGTTGGAGTGCTCTGCACATGTCAAGTTTCGATTTTCAAATTTTATACAGGAACCCTGAATAAAGTTAATCAGGTTAAGTTATATCCACTGCGAAAAAAATCTACTCTTTCCATCTTGTCTAGACTAGTACCTAGTCTTCGAGATTTTTCCGAAAGCAAAATTAATTGCTTTAGAGTTCGGAAATAAATTTGACCCATATTTTGTTGTCATCATACTACACGTAATCAGCCTGATAAAATCCGCGCTTAGTTATTTTAATAGCTTATTTTAAATTAAATTGCTTCGAACCCCTTTGTTTCTTCTTCAAATTCCGTAGAAATTAAATGATGGACTAAAAATGTTTTTTTTTCTGTTTAACAGAAGGCTGTCCAAAATCAATGAATCATCTGCTTCTTTTTAACCGTATATTCTCCAAAACTTCTTTTTCCAGTTATTATTAAACACACATTTTTAGGTGCTTTGAATTAGGAATCTGAAAGATGAGTAATGTTGAATAGGGTAGGTATGTAAATTCAGTAAAGGTATTTTTGCATTTCCGGTTACTTCAAAAGTATGAAAAATGGAGAAAAATAACAAGGAGATACGGAGTGAAACATTGCGTCTTGTTTTAATAAACTTTCCAGTACATGCAATAGAGCGAGACGTAGAACCTTCCCAGGTTATTTATTTGTATGCTATGCTCTTTTTATTTTTTAGGCATAGTACTTTCAAGCTAAAGTTAGAACCGACATAGTTTGAATATATTAAAAAATGCTCAATAATCCTTAATAATACTATGATTATATTTTGAGACATTTGTAGATTATTTGCAATTTTTTGGTGACATTTTTTTGGACAAAATGCATTGTTGACGCAAGAGTATCTGGGCTTCCAAATTTTTGTATTAAGTTTGTTCTGACTGTAACTATTCTTATTGGCCGAATCTAAAAACTTTCAGTGTCACACTCATATGTATAAATAAAAGTTAATACTATTTGTATATGAAATACGCACAGAGCATACGCTTCTATAATTTACAAAATGTATGAATAAGTAAACACAATATTTGATACACAGGAGTAGATAAGAAATAATTAATTTTATCTTTACGACAATTTTAAAGTCTCTTAGAAATTCTAACTGGTGGTTAAGTTTCGAACGGGGAAATTGAGAGGGGATCGCTCCCCTCTCGATTACACTGGGTTCGTAGCTAAGATGGAGTTAAACTCGTAGGTGTAGTAATACGTGCAGAGTAGGCACTTTTATACCAAATGATATTATTTTATATTATAGGTGCCTAAATACCTCATATTATAGTCTTGAAGTGTACGTGAATTTGACCCACATTAAACAATATTATATTTTTACGTTACCAACATTAATATGAAATACTATAATGCCTAAATTAATATATATCATATTATTTTATAGAAGCTAATGAGCTTCGGTTAAGTACTTTCTTTCGCCGCAAAACTGCTTTTAGCACTACATATATTCCTAGAGTTATTTTGTGACTGGTATAACAAATGTGTGAGAAAACGTTTAACAAACTGAAAGGCAATGATATTGCTCATTAATATAAGTACCTATCATCGAGGTCACGAAATTAACTTGGAAATGACATAAAAACGGCTTCCTTGTACAAAAGCGATAATAAAGCTGATCAAATAATTTGAAAGGAGGTATTTTAATTATTCACAATATCAAATTTTAACCCCCGACGGAAAAGAGCGGTGTTATAAGTTTGACGTGTGTATCTGTGTATCTGTCTGTGGCATCGTAGCTTCAAAATGGATGAACCAATTTTGATTTTGTTTTTTTTTTTGTTTAAAAGGGGACTTAATCGAGAGTGTTTTTGTATAAGTACATCATTATTAATAATTAATGATAATAATTGAATAATAATTAATGATAATAAATTTTGTTACTTTTTATAGGTTATTTTTGCGTCGGGATTTTTAAAATTTTTAATTTAATCTTTACTTGTATGGTAGTGATAGCTCATTCGATACAAAACCAGCCTATTTACGGTCCCTGCTTCGAATCCTATACCACTAAATTCGCATTTTCAGATATATGTACTCATATTCTAATTGTCACGTGCTGGACGGTGAAGGCAAACATCGTGAGAAAACAGCACGTCCAAGAAATTATATTTAAAGACAAGTGACCTAAATAAAGGTCTCATTTTCCTTGTGAGGTGTGGAGGTCTGATGGCAATCGCTCCATGTCAAAATTGGTATCTTCGCTAAATTCTTTGCTTAGGTTTAAGTAGCGGACCTCGCCAATCCAAATGGATTAGGAAATTTTACCAGTTGACCTACAAAATGCTTAGCAAATGTCACTTGTCATTTTTGTTTATGTTTACATCATTAGCAAACTATATCTATCTTTATCTTCACGCTAAGTTCCTTGCGGTATACGCAGAGAGAACCAAACGTGGTATCACACGACTTCTCTTCTCATTCGTTTCTTTAAAATTTAGATCTCTTTTAAGCACACTTTCCGATTTTTGGAGCCCATGACGTCACCTTCTGATAAATCACTACAAATTCGGTTGTGATAGATGGATTTTGGACTTCTTCGGCTATGCCATCCCTCAACGTCTGCTTTGTATATGTGTCTGTTTCGATAGATTTTGTTATTCTTAGTCATAACGTCATTCCCCGCTATTCGAACTAGTACCTATATAAAAACAACTTATGTACTGTGAAGCTAAGATACTCCTGCCGAGGTTTTCCCAAGGGACTACAGTATGGGGTTCTTCAAGAAAGGTGAAGAGGTGAGAGGAGGAGGCGTGAAGAGGATCTTACAGGGTCGGCAACGCAAGAGTGACACCCCTGATGTTGCAAATGTCCATAGGCTACGGTAACTGCTTACCATCAGGCAGGCCGTAAGCTTGTTTTCCACCTTAGTGGTATAAAAAAAATATACATGTGCCGGTTGGCTTAGACTGCACTTTGAATTTTTATTTGTGATCACACATTAACACCTGAAAGGACCCCCTCAAGATAGTGCAATCACCAAAGGCTGCTTTGATATAGGTAATATATTATGTAGGTAGGTGTTGAGAATGATTAATACTTATTAATATAGGCCGCCATCAGTTAATACACGTGAACGAGCGACTGTCGGCATCCACCCATATCGTTAATAGATGCATCTACTTGACTGGAGTTAGTTCGCGTGAACTAACGGGTGACGGAAGCAAACAAAGTACGTAGTTTTATAGATTAACGAAGTGCCTGTAAATTAGGCTTCCGCAAACACTAGGTTTTATAATTTAGATACTTATCGCATTACCTACATAATGATAACTGCTATATTAATGTCATACGCAGCAGAAGCAGCGTTTAATTCGATTGATAGCTAAAGTTTAATCGTCTGTAGTATTTAATACCTTCCGGGTCGTATAAGTAAATAATAGCTACAGCGAAATCGAAAATTCTTTTCCATTAGGACCCTCCGCTGTTTGAAGATCTTCACACAAATAGTATATGGTCCCATATAGTGGTAAATTAGTACAGAAAATTGATAATTACCTTAAAAATTCTTTGGTTTTATTTTAAAAGAATTATTATTTTAAGAGAAAAAAGTACATTTCAAATAACCTTACATCTAATTCAAATACTCGTAGTTTGTACTTAGCAGACAAAATGTGTTAAAACTTTTAGTATTTTTTTGCGATCGAACGTTTATTTTATTTGTATGCACCTACATAATTTAATAAAACACCAGTTATCGTTATGATACGTTTATTACATATGTAAAAATTAAAAATAATGATAAATCAAAGTTATATTTTCCAGCGGATCGCAGCCACAGACGAAGCATAGTCTATATAGCGCGTTTCGCGTGCAGCTGCGATCGGCCACAATGAACGGAAGTCTACCTTTACGAACTAGTCAAGTCATAATTTGTTTGAATTTTGCTTATAAAGTAAGTAAATGATGTATACCTAAACAAAATACAAAATATGATTCTTTTAATGATTATAATATAAACAAAGCAATACACTTATTATAATTATCAATTTTCTGTATTACCTAGTCAGTATAGAGATATGAACCTGCCTACATAAAAAAATACATATTTAACCAAACTATTATTATGCATTGGCCATTCTGTAAAAAATAATGTAGGTGATGACATTTGAAAGTGATAAGAAAATGCCTAATAACTAAATACAGGAATAAATGTACAATAATTGTGTTTTGTTTATAAAAAAAATCATCCTTGCATTTTTGTTACCTTATTAATGCCTAATACGTGTGTATAAAACAGAATGTAACTTGTATTTTTTCTGTAAAGTTACTACTAATCACTTTATTGCACAGGTCGTCATAACATTGCCACTGTTTATCTTTTCTTAAGCAGTGAGCCCGATAATGCCCGATTTCATCACCACCACCCGGACAATACAGTATTGCAAAAAACAATCTACATTTCATCCTACATATACATTTCATCCTTAATTAATACATTTTGGGGTATATCACATAATGATATTGGCGCAAGTTCATTCAAATCAAATGATATGATATTAGACAAATTGTAGGTCTGCTCATGAATACCATCACAGTTATTTTGAATGTCGTACCAGTTTCGTGAAAATAAACAGCTTTGTTCAAAAATTGAACTACTTTTTGAGTCACTAAGTCTGTTAATGGGATCATAGCCATTAGCCGTTGGTATTATTTTTCAATACACTGTTTGTTGCTGCAAATACCTTTGCAGGTCGCACTGTAAAGGTCGTAAAGAAGTAGTCTGAAGCTTTTGTAACAGTGGAGGGTCCTGCTGCGTATACGGCCATTAATGTCGTCTTTCCTTTAGAATTTCACTGAAACCCTTAAATACTTATATTCTCTGTTATTTTTAGGGTTGATGAGGATTCCGTTTCCGCTTCCTCATAATGTGAAAGTTCCGCATTTTATTGAGTTCCTAAACCGTTGCCGCTTCCCTATAAATGAACGTTAAAAAATTCCTCTTTCTTTATCGCTTCCCCATAGATTAAGAGGAAATTAGCGGAGCTTTCATCGCGCATGCAGATATTCACTTACTTGAGCATAACTATAGCAACCTGGCCCCACGCGCCACCTGCGTTCTTCCTTACTTAACCCTACCAGGTCATAGCTGACTTAATTTTTGTTTTCGTGCGAACGCAACATACAGGTCGTACTACTTACTATATAGTCAATTCCTATCTCCCTCCCATCTATCATCACCAGCGAGCGCCTTAAAAATAACTCTGCATTGGTTTATGACCAGATAAAAACCGGCGCAAATAAATTTCAAAAGTAAATCTCCCAATTATTGATTTTGATTATTAAAAGAGTTTGACTTAAAGATAAATAAATGAATACTGCATTTGTTGTTTCATTTGAATTTCGAACTAAAATTATATCCCTCTCCATCAAAACATCTCCCTCTCTCATTCGATTCCTATTCCTCATAAATTTATCCTCAACCTCCGCCGCATCCGCCACCTTTATGCTTGACAAATCCTCATCCGCATCCTCTTCCTTATAACCACTTCCTCATCAACTCTTACTTCTACCTAGGTATCTATGAAAACATTATGTATATTCATACGTATGTAAAATAGTTTCAAAAAAGTTGTGTATGCCAAGGCACATACTTAGCAGAACTAGGAAAAGGAATTGCAATAAAGTATGTTTAAAAATACACTATTATAAATGATCTTACCTGAAAACATAGATTTCAGATTATTCAGCAAATGCACATATATACATGTAATAATATAAGATTCATTATACTATTGACATGCTGTATTATACCTGGCAATAAAAAATAGACATACCTATATTTTCAAATTTTATTTCATTCAACGTCGGCTGGCAAATGTGCTCACCTGATCTGAAATGGGGTTTGCGTCGCCAACGAATCTTTGCAATATAACTAGTACCGCACGTCTTTTACCACCTCCGCCGCTAACACAGCAACTCCTCAGGAGCTTACAGATAACTTCACTCGCTTACAGGAAATAATATTTTAGTTAGGTGCCATTTGTCTGCGGTCTACTGTGTGGTGAAGTGGATGTACTATTCTTTCACCAGAGCCTCGTTCATCAGCTAACAGCCACGTCTAGGTGAAGATAGCTTTGACTCTAAATATTATAGTGAGGGGAGATTATGGTAGTTACATATATTACATAATCTTTTATGATAAAATTATATACATATAGTATTTTTATAATATACGTATGTGTGGCTAAGTACCCACAAGGATCTAATGGCGCAACGATTTCAATTTAAAGTTGATAAGATGCCTACCAGTCCACAAACAATAAAACCATGATCATTTTATTTATGTAGTTTGAAGGAGGTATCGGAGACAAAGGTCGTTGCACTGTACGCAGCCTTTCAATGCATGCAATTGTACCAATTAAGTCGAACAGTCGAAAGTGAAACTCACAAAACCGGGCGGCATTCGAGTAATTTTTCGACAGATTTACATATTTATTGGGGCACATTTTATGGCGGCAACAGAAAAAAAACTCCGCTCGTTTAATGGACAAAAAGGGTGGCTGCGTGTATATTTATTCTGTCGCATCCTTTTTTACGTGCGAAAGGACGTGGCTGTGTATTTTTTCGGCACCAACTCGGCACATTTGGCGACGCACTTTGCATAAAAATATTGGATCGTAAACTCTATGCCGTTCCACGGAATCGGGCGCATGTGTCGCAAGAAAAATATCTGAATCGTCCTAAAATACAGTTTTATGGAGACATATACGACGTTCAGATTGAGATATGAATGTTTGATATAGCGCTTGTTATTAATAAATGATTTGTGCGCACCTGCCACATTTCAAATGACTCTACTTTCCGATGTAGGTATAAATTTGTAATAAACAGATGATTAATGCCTATGATTGTACAAACTGTTAGATCATATTAATAAATAATGAAATATATAATCCTAATAAGAATCCAGGTCTGTATAATCTACAGAATTTTGTTTATATACAGAAACTTTTTAATTCTCTTTTACTTACGAACGCCTACTAAAAGATTTGATTGATAAATATAAATAGGTTAGATGATTACCGTCCTTTACATATTATTACCTCAAAAATAATCCGTTTAAGAAATATTGCGTATACTCGTATATACCCGAATGTTTACATTGTGAAAGAAATCGGAAAAGTCCGCCTGTTTGTACAAATATATTTTGGGAATATGAGATAATATCCAATTCACTAATCATATTTAATAATAATATATAAAGCTTCTTACGGTTTAGAAATATATCTAAGTGCATGTAGGTAATGCAACTATAATAGTCTGTCAACATAAAAATTGTTATAATTGAACTAAAAACCCGCGCCACCCAATTTTATTCAAAGTTAACCAACGAATTTATGTACTAATTTAAATTTCTTTAACCGAAACTGGTTTGGAAGGAAATCGAATATCCGTGGCTTCATAAGTAGAGCTATCCTTGGATAATTTATGCATTACCCTCATAAATTACCCACACGCATTACAAACGCTGCCTAATCCGAGCAGACCTTATGCCATGACATGTTTGAATTAAGAAAAAGGCTTACTGTTTCTCGCTATAAAATTGTTGTAAACCTCATTGAAATAGGTAGATCTACTCGTACCAAGCACGGATTTTAAATACTTCGTATAACTACAAGCCTTACTAATCGTGTGTCGCTAAAATAAGGATAATTTGTACACTACGATTACCGCCAGCTTTATTTACCTAAAAAAATATTATACCTACACGCTTCATGTGAATGCATTATTGTGAGATCCCAAAAACGGAGATAACCAATTATAAGCCTTTCTTGTGTATGTGAAAAAATAAACAAGTTTTCAGAGACTATATGCGAAAACTATGTAAATGTGTATATCTCATGTTTAACTAGTGACTAATTTTAGATGATATCATTACTGTTTTGTTTTCCAAATAAAATAAAATAAGACTAATGAAAGATAGTATTTTCCAATTGATTACATTTTAACTCTTATCCTGCCCCCTTCCCATACATGTATGCTCGCAATTAATTAAAAAATACATTTTATTAAATGCAAGCTTTCGTGCAGTAGCTCAACTGGCAGTAAAAGCAGCAGATTCAGATATCCACCCAGGCGCAAAAAGGGCTTATTGCGGAAAAAGGGACCGGATTCAAATACTTAATAAATAATATTTTAGTAAGATATATTATATAATTTTGTATTCTTAACCACCATTTTAGGATTTGCTCCTCTACCATTAGCATGGGTTGAATTTTCTCGAATGCTACACAGCCACTCTAATATTCTCTGTTTCTGTGGCAAAGATATATGCGGTCTGTCTGAGGTAGATGCTTGTTATGGCTACTTCAAAGGTCTTATTGTCAACGATAACTAGACGATGTTAAGTCACACCTCGTTTGTATTGTCAAAGTTCATTCTTAAAAATCTACGTCCATATGATGAAAATGTTAGGTATCGAAATGTATTTTTGTTTCTTTTGGGCTGTTCTTTAAATATAGTCGAGGCTATTTAGAATGAGTAAGATCTAGGAATTGCTACTATTTTATTATTTACGTCGGAAGCGGTCTATAAACGTTATTAATAGTTTTGACAAGGTTTTGTGGAACGAATTTCATAACAAGAAGTGAAAACTTTATTCAATGTTATAAATTCTTTTAATTGGAATATCTATATCATACTAGGACCTTAGAAATTATAATGTACCGGTACTATACCTAATACTTATATCTTTTCAGGAACACCGTTCCTATATGAAATCTATACCTATGTTTGTCTGTGTGTGCGTTTCTTTCGAATATTCGAATTTTGACTTCAGATTCGGATTCAGCATAAAAAAGTAGAATAGGAATGTTCAGGAACACCGTTCCTATCTCATGAATGGAACATGGTCAAAATGGCCGACAAATTAAAAAAAAAAATTTGAATTGTTATATAATTGACGAGCCAGGTGTTCCTCTGGCAATGCAAGTTTGCGCATTCTCAACTGGTTATCTATTAATTGTATGTAGGTCGGCCGATCTGACACGTTCCACATTGACATACTGCACTCTTGTTGTTCTGTGAATAAACACTACATGACGTCTCTACCTCTCCCTCGCATGCGACAATGCTTATTTGCGTGATAGAGACGGGCTATTTCTATCAACTACACAAGGGCAACGTGTCAATGTAACTGTATTATATGTGCCATCATTTGAGTAATTACCTGTATGCAATATGTAGAAAGTACGAGTAATTATTATGTGCGTAATTTTATTTATCTATTCGTATAAATTTTCTTGACCAATAAAAACGATGTTTATTGCTAAGAGTATTCTCTATTCTCAACTTTTCGAAAAAGCAGACCTGTACGAATGCGGATTATAAAACAATAGTAATAAACTTTAGCAATTGATAAACATATGCACAATAATTATACAAATAAACACGCATGAAGTTAAAATATATATCTGTGATCATTAAATTTAGATATGTTTTTATTTTAGTTACATTAAAAGCTTATTTTAAGATTTTCACATGACAGTACTACCCCATAGTGGATGTTTAAGAGAAATACCGGCAAATTAGGAAACTTCGGCACATTCTTACTGTATAATGCCTCAAGGCATGAAAGCCATTAACATTCTAACTAGTAGTGTATCCTCCGCCGACCTTTGACCGTGGGTAATGGGTAATGAGACATGGATTCACAAAATTTAAGCCACTAAACAAGTCACATAGTGAACGAATATACTATAGGATTATCTTCATTCTCAGAGGTAGGTATATTATAATAGATATAGACTGATGAAGATGAAGAGAACCATACATTATAGTTATAATGCGAAAAAGAATATTTTTTACATTTTCCGTTCTTAAATTGTAACATTGTAGTGTAATTTTTGTTAATCTCAAGAGGTTCGTATAAAGACTATTACAAGTAACTATATCTACATCACATAGAGATGTTGCAGTCAAACAATGTAACCCGCATGTGGTTTTCTTCAGAATAATAAATGTAATATGGAACATTTTAAAAAACTTCCTCAATTAATTACTCACACTGGCATATAGATAGATATATGTATATAAGGTACACACCTACACTCCCCACTAAGTGCGGTACTTATTAAAAATGGTCAAGAGCGAGACGCGTCATGTCTATTACGGTTTCGTAATTCTGTTTCCTGTCTCTGTTCTTACATAGCAAACACCCATGAAATAAAACAAATGTTTGTTTTGTTCACACCTTATAAATTGTACTGCGTTTACCCAGAGGTATTCAGTAGTAGTTTCTATGTAAACAATATACACAGAATTCAAATTTTCTAATTAGTTTACTTTTCAAATGGCCAAAATGGTCTACAGCTGCTGCTACCCTTCTATTTATTTGTTTTCAAAGTTAAAAGAACAACAAACTCGTTTGCACTCTACTTAAGTCAGCTAAAAATAACAACATCATCTAGCCAGATAAAATATTTTCGACTCCTTTTTATTTATAACACCCCTAATAAGGTATTTTATTTATATTTCTAACTAAATATTCGATTTTGGCTCACTACAATTTCAGAATTTCAGGTTTTAGATTCATATCGATTACGGGCTAAGATTCATAACAAACTGATTGACAAACATCAGACAGATTATTACCCCTTGGGTAAGTATCCATAAATCATACGAAAACATAATTGTTGAAAACATAATTACACTATTAATTAATTTCAAGCTTGTCAGTATACCTTGTTTCATCTTGATGAAGTGATACCGATTAAAACTATTTAGTAGTATTTTGTATAATGTATGAAAGTATCAGTTTTCATCTCTAATTTATGTTGCGTGTAATATAGGCGGTTTTATTGGTATGCCTGGGTGGCCTGAAATTGTGAAGACTAAAGTGGAGACAATTTTTGGATGCTAATGTTACCGAACGCATTTTATCTCCTGCTTTTCATTTTAATGATAAAATGATATACAGCCGAGGCTTAAAGCTATTGTGTTAAAATATTGGTTTATAAAACAAAACTGTAAATCAAATATACCTTACGAACGCACATCTGCATATTATTATATTTATGATTTTCGCGTAAATATGTGACGGATGCTTTAGTAAATTGAAATAAGTAGGTATGCTTTTAAGTATATTTCATTTATCAAATAGAATGAATGACAAAAGATGTCATATTTGAAGATTTAATTATGTGTAGGTTATCAAATTGAAAATTGTATGTTTTTGCGTGATTATATCTGTCTAATGTATTGAGGGTCATTATCGTGCCAGCTTACGTCATTGTAGTTAGAACAAGTGACACAGTTATACGTTCCGTTTTATGTTAAACCACTAAGGTTGCAAATAAGAGTGCGGCTTGGCTGGTGGCAAGTAATTACGTTATTTGTGTCATTATTATTTAAATTGCAATAAAGTTAGTACCTAATTAAAGTTATCGTATCCCAATGCAACACCTGCTCCTCATAGGACATTGATACTAATTACGCAGTAAACACAAGCTAGCCATATTTAGGTTCTTAACTGTTAATAACAAACATTTACACCGGCAGTATACCGTCGGACGATGGCACTTTAGGAATGCACCCAGTAAATCATCAGCTAGGCACTAAAGCAATCTTTTAGTACCCCAAATAGGGTCGCCATGAGTTCAACTTTTCTTGAAAAATTCTATAGGGAACATCAATACTGTGACGAAACAGCCTTAGGTCACAAGATTGGCAGGGCGCGAGTAACATCCCCGTGATGATACCAGCGTCAATAGGCTGCGGTGACCGCTTACCATCTAATGCGGGCCGCATGTTTGTTTGACAATCTAGTTACGAAAATAAGAATAATCTCTACATTGTCAAACAACAAAATGAGACAGTTTATATGACGTTTTAATTATTTTATACTTATATTATAGATTTAATACTATTAAAATAAAATACAAAGTCAAAAAAAAATGTAATATCGGAATCCGATCGTGGATATAAAATGTTATGAGTACAGTTGAATGTTAAACGATTTGTATTATTCTTGGCCAATTTTACTGCAAATTTTCGTATATAATAAATATCATAAATTTATAGTTACAATATACACATTAATTTAAAGAGAGGCAGGGCGCACCAAAGAAGCCGGTCTGGGGAAGTGGTACCTCCACCTCACAGAAAGTTTCTGCGTGTGAGTGAGATCACCAGTAAGCTCCTAAGGAGTTGCTGTGTTAGTAGCAGAGAAAGCATCGCGCGAGTGATACTGAATATGTTACAAGCGTTCATAGGCTACGATAAACGCTTTTCATCAGGTGGGTCGTATGCATGTATTCTGTTCGACGTTGTATAAAAAATGTGACAGGAAAAGTAACATGAGTATTGCTAATTTATTTTAATTTATCCTGGAGAAATTTATAAATAATGTAATTAACATTATGTTTGGTTACGGGATCCTTGCTGCCCGTGTGTAAAGACGTTCAGTTCAAATGCACAGATTGAATCTTTCCCGGAGTCAGCTGGGCAGAGAGCACGCTTATGTACCTACTATGGCAGAAAAGTACGAAGTACCTATGGCAAAAAGAATATTAAATGTACTAAAACCCATTGGCATGCGTATCTTTTGAAATATTGATTGTACTACTTTTTGACTACACCGAGTATTGTAAACCCCAAAATTGTAATTGTAGTCATTTGTCTGCCCAATACTAGAGTGTTATTCTAAACACGGAGCTGCGAACACGAGCATGAGTGCCTGCCCATCATTATGCAAAGGCGGAGGGGCTGCACTTCCCACAGCGCCAGAGACCTTGCAGACCTCTGTTTTTTTACATATAACATACACAATTATTCGATATCACCAAAATTTAAAATTGTTTGCATTCTTTTTGCATACTTGTCTGAGTGTATAGAAAAATATTAGGCAAATAAAACAATACAATGGTGGGATAAAAAAATATAATTATACTTAGGTATATATTATAATTGAGCAATCGTAAATAGTAGGAATAACAAATTGTTCCGCCTAATGTCGAATTTGGGAAGTTATAATACGGCGAGAAACATATGGGGAATTTAAAATAGGCTAAATAAATTTAGAACAAGTGAAAATTGTGCGAAAAAATTAGACACATAGTTTGAATGCCAGTAACAGTTAGGGGTACAAAAATTAGGCGATCCAATATATACTATTTTTATAGCTCTACAAAGAGATCAAAATCTGCTAATACTCTCTGCGCCAGTGATGATGATGAGACTTAACGCATTATCCGCTGGAGTGACAGGACAGCGGTGGCCGCGGTACAGTATTTTCCATACATTTTTCACAGAAATAAATAATGGCTGTATATGGCTCTTTCCATAATTTTTGCTTTCACTCTGATAATATAGAACATTTTACACATACTGGGAACTAAAATTGCCTCCTTCCGAACATTATACATATCCCTTCCATATATTATTATTACATAAATTTGTGTTACTTATAGCTTGTGATATCTATGGTTATTTTTAATTTGAAAAAAAATATTAATCTCTAATAAGGTAAGTCTATATCTTTACACCTATGTAACTTGCCTTATTAGAGATTTAGACAAAAACTACATACGTTGTGGTCACCCTAGTGCCACATGAGTGATTCCGTAAGCTATACGCCGATATCGCCCCTCGTAAACTGGTAATTTTGTTGTAACTAAATCCACAGACCTATGGTACACTACACACAATTTTATCTAAAATGAGTTTAAAGTGCTAAGACGGTCCCTATCTACGATATTAGCGGCGCACTGTGGCGTGAGTGCCTCTATAGGATTGTCCAAATAGATATATTGCCATGATTTGTAAGCTATCTACTGTCATAAAAATGTCTGGTGATCGGCTGTTCAATTTATTGATGTTTTAGGCACGGTATCGTCTACCAACTTCTACCGAACAAAACTGTTGTATGGATACGCTTTTTGACTTTATTGTGTTGTTTATTTTATATAGTCCCGTTTACAACTTGCATACACCTATGACAAGATTATCTCATTGGTATATTTCAATTGGATCACCTTCGTGATCACAAGCGAGTTCTTAGTATCCTTTGGTCACATATGAATATAATCTAACCTCATATAGGTTAGACTCAAACTCGACTCAATTAATGTATTTTGAATATAACATATCTACTAATATGTGTACCTGCGCCTAACAAATAACTGTAGCTCTATACAACAAGCTATGCTCCGAACTACTCAACAAAATTAAAAATTACCAAAAACAACATTTCATTAATCAGGATTAGATACTCGAATTATTTACGAGCAAATCTAAAATGTACGGAATTTAATTTCATTAAGGGATTTTACTGGCACCATGTTGTCACCCGCTGCGCCGCCGTCGGGGCATGCCGACCGGCATATTTCATTCAGCTGTCAACCTCAACCAATCCCGTTCGAGATCCGACTGAGCGTTCCAACTTTAAAAATGGTGGAGATAATTTTCATTGTATATTATTTGTGACAGGTCGTTATTTAGAGTTTTTATCTGTCCCTGCTTTCAATATTTCTTTGAGATTCTTTAGGTTCGAATTTTAAACTTTCCATTTATTTTATATTACAAAATGCCTACATGTGTTAATATACTCGTATATGCCTGTAGATATTATAGCTCGTTCTAGTAAAAGTACCTACCAACGAACATAAAGATTGTCGTTCTATATATTTTCTCTCGGGCAAAGTCAACTACTAAAAAGTTCCATAAAACAACAATTTCAAACGGGCCATTTCGCACGGGAAAAACAGCATCCCGGGGATGGGGAATGGGGGTTTTGGTGGAGATGAGGGGATCCAAAGTGAAGCCTGCTGGTTTATGTCGCGGAATTACGACTTAGACGTTTCAAACAATAACTCCTCCCCATAAATACGGGCCGATTTCTTCACGCGTCATAGCGCAGATTGTTTTCCTTAGCCCGCCCGAAATTCGGTGCGATAAAAAATAAATAAAAAAAGGTTGCTTGAACCCAGTGAGATTTTGCTTTATCAAAGAATGCACCAAACCGTGAATAATTTTAATTCCGTTATCGTGTGTACCTACCGACTTCAACAATGGCTGAAAGATTTTGATACTTGAGTTCAACAAAAACTTACTTTAGTAGGTACATATTTTTTTTCGCCATATTTTATATACAGTAGGTACAAAGTTTTTTGAAAATTGTATTCGTGGGTATTTACCTTTTTGGTTTGATTTTATGTAATACAATATATTGTATATATATATACATGTGTACTTATACATGATATAATACTATATAACATACACTTTTTTACTACGAATAAATAGGTCGTGTATTATCAGAAGGTGATGTCGGAAACCCTAGAAACCGGCGTGCGTGCATGTGAAGAGCCATGAAGAAGCAAGTGAGTTGCCGCGTCATGGACTTGTTGTGAAGTTAACTATAGGTATGTAATAATAGTATCTGTTCGAGATTGAGAAAAAATGTCTCTAAAACTCAGGAACTCCAAAAATCCATTGAGAGAACCATACCTTCATAAGACATCTAACATAAGTAACAGAACTATATAAGTAACGTGTAGCGCGTGTTTCCATTCCATCAGTGAATGTAATAATATAAGTTTTATTACTAATTTTATTTTTTATTAACAAATATAAAATGCATTTTTATTTTAGATTGGATTTATCATACCTTACCATTACCTTCATTACATTCTGATAAAACATGACCAATTTAATTATAGTAAGTGAGTCTTGGTCTTCCTCGCCTCCCATTTTTTGCACTTTCCCGTTACATACGAGTATCTATATGTTTCATTATTCATTCATTCTGCATTAACTCTACATGTCCACACCAACGGAATGTGTCGCTTCTTATTTAAATAACATCATTACAGTGTACAATCATTACGCCAAAATTGTGCCCAACTCTCGATTCCATAAGTTATAGTTGGGATTCGCATCGCGGTGTGTGCTTTCTGGCTCAAGCTTTTACCTGATCACATTGCGCTTCTACCATTACAGCCTGCACTCACCCGATTTTCCACATCAGTAGAAAACTCTCCATCCATTCTGGCACATGCAAGATGAACTCATCCCTCGTTCCAACTGTAATCCTTGCATTCGCTCTGATTTCCTCTCTGAATATATGAACAAACTACTGCATTCGAACATGATCAACATAATCAAATTGACTGTTGTGCGTGTTTTTTTCATTGTATATTATTGTTAGTATTGTTAAATACAAAAATTGTCTTACAATAAAAATAAAGGTTTAGTTCCATATTCTGTAGCCATGTAGGTGCAACAATGAAATAAAAATGGCACTAACTCGTTTTAATGTATTAACATCCGATTTGTTATCTGTAGATAAAATTTCCTCACGAGGACTTGCGAAATTTGTTTTTGCAATCATATATTCATAAATACAAACTAATGTGTTACTTCGTTCCTGAATTCAGCAATAAACAAATATAAATCCTTCTCTAGGGAGGAAAAGTGATTTTCCACCCGTAATAATTAAATACACATAATTAAATACTTTCCGACAAGGAGAGATAAAAAAGTTAAAGAGGTTTTTATAGAGTTAGCAATACATTTATTTAATTTTCGTCATAGCTTATTTATAAAATATTTACAAATTGACAAAATGATAGATCATAATCCACTGATGGTAGAAACTTTTAATTTGATAGGAGTGGAACATTTAGTATAGGAGTGAAATAAAACAGGATTTTTGAAAATTCATCCTACAAGCAGTCAAATTCAGATTCGAAGTTTGTGTTCGGATAAACGAAACATTCCGTGAGCCGGTTAAAAATTCCGCAAAGCAAATACAGCTGTTTAAGGAATATTTGATATTCTGCCTTTAACGGGATAAAATGACGGCAGAAATAGTAAAAATCCATAGTAAAATCAAACCCCATTCAAGTCTTAACTGCACCTTTACGTTAGTCATAGATAATTATGAAATTATAACGCAAAGAGGACAAAAAACGAAAAGAAATGTGCGAATAAGGTGGAGGGTAGCATACAAGGTGGATGGTTCTAGAGGCTGTTTCGATATTCTCATGCTAAAGCGAAATCAAGCGAAGCCTGGGCAGGTCGGCAGCTCCTTCCATACTGCAGAGTTTACGTCATATTTTTTGTAACCATAACATGTTTGTTTAATACAAAATAACAATAAAAAAAAATTATAGCATAGTAACCATTCAAAGTTTAAATATAGGTTAGGCAATATTTAGATACCTATTAAGTGACGCAAATGTAGAGTTCGCACAGAGTGCCACTACCTACGTCTCAAATTCGCTTAGCAGTGTTTAAAAAGAATGATTCCTTTACTCTTGCCTGAAGTGCAATTAAATTTACCTTTATAAAGAGAACTTTAATAATACATAAATATATAATATCCATAAGTTCATACTATAAAGTCTGTTGCCCTGGTATTTTATAATTATTTAGGTATGTATATATAAAGTATGTATATATATATATAAAGAGAGGAATAGTTTACATCAAAATCTAATCCTATCAACCTGGTTTAGCAGTTATTACTTTTTCGTTGCATTGTGTTTGCAATGAGCCTTTTGCTGATTAGCTAACTAAAGCATACGATGAATATGGCGAAAGGGCTATTATTAAAAACTGACCGCATTTCAGCCTAGTTAGAAAAGTAATTATACTGTTACTTGTTGTATTAATTATAAGCATGGAATTGGAAATAATTTAAAAGTTATATTAAATTATTATTATTAAAGACGAGTGAGTGCTGGGAATAGTGTGAATGGAGCGTTGGGAAAACTTCTTGGCAGTAAAATCCTGAGCCAGAAGGCACAACTCGCTATACACAATGCAGTGTTGGTCCCAACGCTAACTTATGGAAGCGAGAGTTGGGTATGGCAGAAAGAGCATGAAAGTAGAATAAACGCGGTTGAAATGCGAGCGCTGCGCAAAATTTGTGGCGTAAGGCTTGTAGACCGTATTCGCAATGATGATGTTAGAAATAGAGTTGGTCTGAAAGAGAGCGTCGGTGTTAAAATAAGAAGAGGCATGCTCCGATGGTTCGGGCATGTAGAAAGAATGCAAGATGAAAGAATGATGAAGCAGATATACAATGCAAAAGTGGAAGGATGTAGGAGCCGGGGAAGGCCAAGACTTACCTACCATGACCAAATTGGTCATGTTCTATCAGAAGGTGATGTCAGGAGCCCTAGAAACCGGCGAGCGTGCATGAGAAGAGCAATGAATGTTAAAGAAGCGAGTGAGATATGTAAGGATCGAGTCACGTGGCGCTCGGTTCTCTCTGCCTACCCCGCAAGGGATTTGGCGTGAAGTTATAGATAGATAGATAGATTAAATTATTTCTAATTCCATGCTCGTATCTAATTTCATGACGAATTACGATAAATCTTAATTTCAAAACGAAAAGTCATGCTTACCTACCTTTTGAACAAATTATCAAAGCAACTGATTGCATCAACAATGTGTCGAATAAGTGATCGTTATAAAGCTCTAACGATTCATGTTTGTATAGATAATTAAAGCAAACCAGCTACTGTGGTACTTCTTGGTTTTCCACTCCAACCGATGAACGCTGCAAACGAAGGCCGGCTCTCCGGAGCAATCGGTACTCATATTGCGACTCACCATTAGCTGGTCGATACTGCCCTGATATATTTATTGATATGTTCGACTTATAATTTTATAATTTTCTCCGAGCGTCTTATTACATTCGTGAATTCCCAATTCTTATCTGGAAGAGAATGCTATTAAAATTATTTCTACGTTGACTAGGAGGTCAATAAAGTTATAAATATATAAATGCGTAAATAGGTGTGCACATAATTTTACTTTACTCGATAGTCATGGCACGTGCCGCCGATCTCAGGAATTTCCTATTTCCGTGGCGGGTAAGCTCGCTCTAATCTAGCAACCCTAATAAAACGCCCCCAATAAAAGCGCGCGTTTTCACGTGGCCCGTAAAAATATGATAACGTTCACGTACGTTGTGAAATCCCTATCACATTTGCCATACATTTTTTGTTCCTCGGACAAAATTTTGAAACTCTTGTAATGGCAGCGCAAAAGTTACTCTAGATTCGTAACATTTCATGTTTTAAACGTAATAGGAATTTGTTTCAAATGTCCATTTTAAACAAAATATGCAATAATGTATAAGGCTTAATAATAAGAAAATAACAATATAAAAAAGACATTCTCTATAAGTCAGAATACAGTTCACTTCTTCCCCGCTTATCGACATCTCTATTGTTGAAATCAACGTGTTACACCTGAAAGGATCACATAAAATCTATTATTATTGCCGTAACTTCTCACCAAATCCTTTGCAGGGTAGGCGGAGAGAACCGAGCGCCACGTGACTCGGTCTTTACACACCTCACTCACTTTTTTAACATTCATAGCTCTTCTCATGCCCTCACGCTGTTTCGAGGGCTCCTATCATCACCGGCAATATCGTCGTCTCGGCTCGGAATAAATTTTTGTTCCCTTTAGAGTCAAGACCTAGGGTTCGTGGGGTCCTAGTGAACTCATGTTTCTGCGTGAAATGTTAAAGCTGGTCTGGTCAAGACTACTGGCGACCAAAGGTCTAGTGGCTTACTTGCACAACGTATAACCATTGATATACCGCTGTATAGCAATGCTCATAACGCCGCCGCCATGATCTTCCGTACAATACAATTTCGGAGTTTAACATTTAATTTTATTTTACTTTTTAATTTTATTTAGTTTAAGTTTTTTAAGATAAATATTAAGCGTTTAGAAATACAATTAATTAATTTTTACAACCTTAAGAAATAAATAATAACCGTGTATGAGTAAAACTATGAATACGTGGCATGTAAGGACCGAGCGTGTGGCGCTCGGTTTTATTAATGTTACGACTTCAAAAAAAGCTTTTCACAGTTTTTAAACCTTTTCAATTATTTTCTTGATTATGATAGAAGGATTGCATTCAAAATTCTAGATTATACTGTTCAAGTACCTCAAAACTTTTGATCAAGTGCTAGTTATAATTGGCTATGTGTATGGCTATTACTGTGAAAATATGGGTTTTGCTTACTTGATTTACGGAGATACCTTAAAACGAAAAACGGAACTCTTAGAATGTTTCGTAAGTCTGTCACAGTCGCAAAAAAAATTATTAGTCGTACCAACGTGAAAGTCCGTAACTGCATAATATTCAAACCTCCACTAACTGCTAAAATACTAATTTTCAAAGAAATGTATAATACATTAACTATAATTAAGAGCTTAGTATACATATAATAAAGAGCTTATGTGCTTAACATTTTACTTGAGAAAAATATAGTGTCTACTTCTTCCTTGATAATAATTTATATTTTGTTATGGCGATTAGATGGCGACCCAGAGCGTACGCCTGTCTGATGTCGAACAATGACTGCCTATAGACATTTGCATACCAGAAGCACCGCGAATTGCCACGATAGACAGACAGACGTACTCAACAAGCTGGCCACACCAGAATTCCATTTTACCTATCCCGATATCCTTAGAAATAAACTTGGTTACCCGACCTTTCGTTTACCCGACTTTTGGTACACTTGCTATTTTTCAGTGTAGAAGTTACACTCGTTCGTTGGTATTTCCAAACAACAATGGAGTGTAGTAGTTTTTTTCTCTGTTATATGGTAACCCTATCGCCATCAGAAAACGCAAGCCGGGAAGCTTATTTGGGTTAACGAAACACACTCACGAAATTCCGAGTTCAGATAACGAAACTGGCTCTGCACTAATTAGCTCTTTGAGAACTTCGCCGTCATAAATGGCAGATAAGAATAGAAAGGAGATAGGTAACTGTTACTGCGTAGTTTGGTAGCTAATTGTGTCTACGAGTAGTTCTGTGATTTATATCCTCCAAAGAATTATGAGAAGATTTAGTTTGATATTTATATACATTCTGTGTACTAAGTATCGGGAATTTGTCAATAAAACAAAAAATACAAATTATTCATCTAAATTTATTTTATCGCCTTCAAAGTAGGCCCCATCGCTTGCAATACAACATCTCCACCGCTTCACCCAGTCTTCCATACATTTTTCATAGGCTATTTGCGGTATGGCCTTTAGCTCATTCAGCGAATTTTCTTTTATGGCTTCTATCGACTCAAAACGTTTTCCTCGAAGTGGTAATTTTAACTTGGGAAATAAAAAAAAGTCAGACGGAGCCATATCAGGTGAATACGGTGCTTGGTCGAGAACTTTTGTTGAATTTTTCGCTAAAAACTCTTTCACTATAATGGCTGTGTGTGATGGTGCATTATCATGGTGCAGCATCCATGAGTTGTGTTGCCACAAATCTGGACGTTTTCGGCGGATACTCTCACGCAAACGCTTCATGACGCCTAAATAATATTCTTTATTCACTGTTTCTCCCTCTGGAAGGAATTCGGAGTGAACCACACCACGGTAGTCAAAAAAAACTGTCAGCATCACCTTGATTTTGGAGCGACTTTGCCGCGGTTTTTTGGGTTTCGGCTCGTTTTCGAGACGCCATTCTGAAGACTGTTGGCTTGTTTGCATGTCGTACTCATAAACCCATGTCTCGTCGCCAGTTATTATACGTTTCATAAAGGTCGGATCCGTAGAAGCTCGGGAAACCATGTCTTCAGCGACATGCTTTCGCTGCGCTTTTTGAACAAAATTGAGCTCTTTTGGAACTAGTCGAGCGGCGACGCGTTTCATGCCTAAAATGTCAATGAGAATGTTGTGGACGGACTTAAAAGATATGTTCACCTCACTAGCCAACTCTCTCAGACTCATACGTCGATTTTCGAGCACTAGCTTCTTGATTCTGTCGATGTTTTCTCTGGTCGTAGCGGTTGAAGGTCTACCAGAACGAGGCAAGTCTACTACTACTTCTCGGCCTTCTTTAAAAGCCTTATACCATTCATAAGCCCTTGTTTTCGATATACACGATTCGCCGTAGGTATTTCGCAACATTTTTAGTGATTCACCACATGAAATATCATTTGAAACACAAAATTTAAGGCACACTCTTTGTTCAACAATATTTTCCATTGTAAAAATCGCCGAGGACTCAAAACTATGACCAACAAAAAGTGTAGTTTAAAACAAATTAAATGACAGATCCCGCTCAAATTTTGCGCGCTAAATCAGTACAGTGCTACCAACATGCAGTAAAAAAATTAGAACGACCTCTTTTACGCGGGTCTTTTTATTGACATATTCCCGATACTTTTTACACAGAGTAGTACAAGCTGGAAATATTAAGTATCGTTTGAGAATAATAGTGACAGGACTTTATAGAACACGGGGCGGTTAGCTTACGCAAGAATATTGCTGGATAGAGTGTCACTCTTTTTTAGAAGGCAGCATGACAAGGGTATGGAATGGAAGTGTCAGTAACAAACATGACACAATAGAGGCGATAGCTTATGTTCCGTCTATTGGTACTCTTGTTTAGAAGGAAGCAAGACAACCACATCATATCATGGACGTATCAAGGTCTTGATGTTGTAACGTTGCAATCTAGCGTCTCTTGTTTAGCTAGCTGCATGATCTAAGGGCTTCATTCCTAAAAGTTGCATAGGTTAGGTGCAATTGCACAAAGAATTAACAATCGGCCTCTCTTTATTGACTAAGCAGAGTCCGTTATCGTATATTGTTTAAATATTATCCAGAGTTTTATCGAGAGTAATTTCTGATAATCAAAATATAATCTTCATCTGTTAACTCGCAACTGTAGATACTATATAATATATTCGACTCAATAATATATATTGCGTGAAATATATGTAAATTAACCTACAATTCCTACATTGTCAACTTATCGTAAATTATTATAAAACTTCTATTTACTTTATAAAGAGGTAAAGATTGACGTCGGAGCGGATACTCTCAAATTAGTGATCTGATTCTAGATATTCCTTTATTAACAGAGTATGTACATCATTGCTAAGCTATGTATGATATCTTAAATTAGGGTTTCTATATAAATAAAACATGAAACCCAAACTCCACGTTGGTGAAATTGCAACACACGTGCGTGTCACAATAACCAAAGAACAAATATTATTTCCTGCGTCGCTTTATTTACAAACACCTACCTTATTTATTAATTATTTAACTTACCTACTTGAGAGATAGATCACTATGTACCTATCTATTTAGTATTCAAGTTTGATTCTGCAGCAGCAGGCGCCTGACTCCCCACCATAAAGGTGGATTAATACCATCGAAAGCCCAACTTACTTAATAAATATAAAAGCCTTCCCGCCCGCGCTCGTAAACCGCCCACTGCGCTCTCCTCCAAGATTACTTGTATCACAACCAGTTAATGTAGACCTCCCTTGTCCTCATTACGTCGACTTATTTGTCTTAGCACAAGAGGAAGGTTGGCGGTCCTCATTAAAGTAGTCTTGCCATTATCAGCTCTATGTAGATTGCTTGCCTTGCTTTCTCTCAGATAAGATTTTATAGTCGCCTGGTAGAAAGGATAATGTGCTTCTTTGATGTAAGGATGGAATTGTTGGTCGCGTTCCGGTCGCTGTAAAGATAGATAACGTTTCAGTTTTATTTCGTGTAAGCTACAGTCGTTCCATGCGATTGTTCGCCCTAGGGTTTATGTGGTTTGTTATTGCATCTAAGATAACTAGATGGCTTGAGAGAAAATACGACGTAAACATTGATAGATGTACCTACATTTTAGTCAGATGCATTTATTTATGAATTAATAATTTGACGAATCCGATAGTGGAAAGGCTAATTATGGCAACTTTAACACTGAGGGTTGGATTCGGTAACAAGACAAACATAGGGTGTTTTCTATGTATTATAAGTATGTATTTATAAAGAAAAGTATTCAAGTATGTTTATATTAGTTGTTTAGTATTAATAGTACACGATTGGTTTAGTTTGTGACTAGCTGTAGCTTAAATAGCGCTGTGTAAATTACCCGAGAATATTTATTATACCATAGTATGTCTTCACGCCTAGTCCCATGCGGTGTAGGCAGAAAGAACCGAGCGTCACATGAATATTTATTTATTTAACTATGTGTTACTTATATTACAACCTGTAGTTATTGAAAAATAAATTTTATCTTAAAACTGTTTATAGGGATTAATTGGTGTATGATTAAGTATCGACTTCCGATAAAAATAAATATTAAAATGTTGTCTGTTCTGTTTTCCCTAAAATATATTATAGGGGAAAAAAGTCTTTGTATGAATGTCATACATGTATCGTGGGCGATTTTTAAAAAGTTATTTATGTTATTTTACGTATCAGGTAATGTAATGTAGAGTTTATAGGTAACTTAGTAATATCTATAGTTTAATAGACTTAACTATAACACGCCGTATAAAGTTATATTAACACAAATTTTTTATAACAATATACCAATACTCTGTGACAGATATTTCATTTGATGTTGCCACGTGCCTGATAGAATTGATGAGTGTGGTTGTAAAATTAGTTAAATTAACACAACATTGTGATAGATTAACATGTAAGCTTTAATTGGTTGATGTTGTTTATATGTGTTAGTCGTTAAGAAAAGTAGAAAATGCTTTTGTTAGTATTTCTACCTGACATAAATACAAGCAGGTAACCTAAGTGCAGCTTAAAGTAGTGATAGTCCAGTGGATAAAGAATCGACCAATAGACTGACGCTCTCTGGTTCGAATCCTGTTATGGGTATGCACTACTAAATTCCTTTAATCTGATTTTTATACATGTTTGTAAGTATCGCTTGCTCGGCGATGAAAGAAAACACCGTGAAGAAATCCGCATGTCCAAGACATTATATTTCATATCACGTAACCTAAGATAAGCAATTTGGTACGAGTTGGTACAAACAATATTTTGTGTGCTTCCGTATTTAGTTTAGATCATATTGCCTGTAAATTTTCAAGAACACTTTTCAAGAACACCTGAATCTAATAACAATTTAACCTAATAAATGTTTGGTTTTCCATATGAGTTATGGAATACTCAGCCGCTCTATGTAAAAATCAGTATATCTGCCTAATCCTTCGACATAGGTAGCGGACCCTGCCAATCCTAACGGATTAGGAATTGGGATAAATTCAGGAAGAAGAAAAAGTCTTTAGTATAGCTACATATGTACCAAACTTTTTGATAGGAATCTGTTTATTTCTGCACGATTGTTTGTCTTATCTTTACATAGCTATGGTGAGAAATGTTTATATTATTTTGTATATATTGCTCTGTGTTGGTTATTTAAGAGTATAGTCTCCGAAATGCGGCGTGTAAACGTATATTACTCCTTATGACGTAATTACATCGCGTTTTGGAGTAGGTAGGTAATGGGCATTCGTTGTAAGTTTACACGACGAATTTTTGCTCATATAAATTCCAAACGTGTGTTACCTCACTTGCACGGTTCAACTTAATTTAGTATTACTGAGTGCGTGTGGATTATCACAATGTTTATTTCAGTTGGTCGCTTATGTGCACGTTCCCTCTTTATCATATTAGATAAGAGCTTTACACATCAACCCTTACTCATCCCACTGCAGGGATACGGGTCTCCTTTCAACCGGGGTTTTAGAGCATACTCTGCCACGCTGCTCAAATGCGAATTGGCGGTGGCCGATGTTTTCAATCCGCCCGAGGGCCACTGACTTAGCTTAACGACTATCATCTATCGACAACAGCCGGGACCTACGGCTTACGTGCCCTCCGACGAACGGAGACACTCGAGATAGGTAAACGCATCCATACACAGCCTACGGTTGACGTTGCTGAACCTGCGTGTTCTGTTAGAATGTCACGCGCAACGACGCCATAGAGCTCTCTGATAAGAGCTTTAGATATTATTAAGTACAGTACTAGCGGCGACATTGGTTTACAAATGATTTCAAAATACGCCCCAACAAATTAATTTTGTACTTATTTCTACCATTACTAATTATCTGCCTTGCGAATAATATATATAAATCCAGATTTTTGGTAGGTAGGTACGATTTGATAGAGAATCTACCTATAATCGCCTGCCTTAAGGATTTCATCTATGCATATACTATTTTTGATATGCTATGTAAATAAAACAAAAGTAACAAAACAGGACAGTGATATTTATGTTCTGAATACTGATCCCACACCTCCAAGCTGAACTACGATTCATAATGGTATTCATCCCATCTATTCAAGAACTGACTTAGGTATTCTCATTTTACAGATCAGTGATATGGGCGAACAGCGAACGAAGCCCAACGCACACTACCCACAATGTTGCCATAATTTATGGCCGGGCGGTTTATGGCCTATAGGCCAAGTTCGCACATGCGCCGCTGAGTGCGCCGTCGCGACTTGTATCCGAGTCGTAAATATCCGCTAACCCCTTCCAAGGGTCAGGTATGTATCTACAGACATAAATTTCATACCTTTTGCTTTAATTTTGCCTGAAATAAGAATTACGAGCAGAAAGATAAGAAACCAAGCTTAGAGATAATTTTGCGAGTTATTTCGCACAAGATTTACACTGCCGTCAGATCTTTTCTTTACTTGAAAAAATATAACTCCTAAAACGGAGTCAACAAAATATGAATCATACAACTTATTATATGACCTTATTGATATATATCGCTTGGGTGTATTATACTTCTATAGGTTAGGAGTTCCTTTTGAGCTCTTGCTTTTGTTTGTTACTGCTGACTGGTCATCTGTAATGCTATGTATAACGTGTAAAACTAATTGACCTAAAATTTTATAATAATCCGGATTTGTAATAAATTATTCAGATTCTTATGCTATCTAAAACATTTTTTATTGTAGTAAGATTCAGTAAAAACCCTATAACCACTTTTTTATCATCATTATTGAACTCATCGCGTTAGATAGGTTAAATAAAATGTCGTTAAAAATCGATCATTCTGCTGCGAATTTTTTTAAAGAGTATTGGAACTCAAGGACAAACTCTATTTGTTTAAACATGCACGCATACCTATCCTCTTTGCGACTATTCGATGTTCTATCCAAAACTTGAATATACAGCACATCACACATCAAGAATATACGAGAACTCTATCAAGAACGGAATGTAATGCAAAATTTCTGACATGTCGTATCCAGGGTGGCATATTATTAAGATTTAGTGTCAATTTAAGAGAATTATCAGGGGTGTGGTCGATTCTGACATCTATTTTTTTATGTAAAGGTTAGCCATAAGATAGATAGAAAACTATGGTACCTAATGGCGTTGAGCCTTAATATATTAGAATAAATAAATAAATAAATTAGCCATTCTTTAGGCTGTTGGGCATTTTGTGTCATATTGCCAAGGGGAGACGTAAAACAACAAAGCTTCGTATTTTTACTAGTTTCTCTTTTAAATTGTAGCATCAGTAGTTTTGTGTTTGAGGTTACAACGTTTAATCATCACCTTGGCGTGTTAAGCCTGTAACTGCGTAAGTACGAGTGAAATCTAAAAGTCTTATATTTCCTCGCCTTAGGCTATCTTGGCTGTACTACTATATAATTATAATGTGCCCTACAGATATAAATGTACACTGTGCACCTCCTTCACTTGGTAAGGCGCCTAGTTTTTTCCTGGACTACCGGATCAATTGAAAGAAAGTATTACTTATAATTTCGCCCTGATTTTATTTTTAGCTTAACCTTTTTATCAGTTTAACAATATATTAAATGTTTACACCCCTCAAGAATGGAAGTCTAAAAATTGCTCATGAACAAATTGCCACCACGTTCAAGTTTAGAGAAGAGAAGAGGTTAAATTCTAAAATCTTTCACGCTAGTTGCACTACGTATATATACTACTCGGATGTAAAATCTTTTAAAATAATAGTACATCTGTTGCTAACTTAAAATTAAATAAGAAGAAATAAAGCATACTAAGTTATACTTGTAGGTGAAGCTCACTGTCATAAGCGGATATCCATAAGCGAGATTTCATTCAGTCAACCTAGGACCATTGATAAGAGATGAAATAACTAGAAAGGATGGCCAACACAATATTATAAAATTAATTCGTTTTATAACTAATTTATGAAACTAAATAAAAAACTATTGTATCAAATGGATTTCACTATTAATCTATTATATAATAATTAATAAAATTAGACACTCAAACATTACCTACTGTCTAGTCTAAAGCATTAAAATAGCTATTGCTACGCTTATTTCAATTAATAAAACGCTTTACGCCTACTTAAAGCAACTAAGTAGTAGTAGAGAAATCACCATAAAAATAACACTTAATTTCAGCTCGCAATTACGACGCTGTTAAAGGGCGGCTGCAAAGACCCGACATAGCCATTACATTACCTCTACACTTACCATACTCACATACTAACTAGCTTATACGTTCACATAGAAGCCGACGGCTCGTAAAGTTCACGTGTTCAAAAGCGAAAAAATAGTAGCTTTTCTCTTGCGTTTTTTTCTTTCCAGTGTGTGGTGTGGCTTTATAAAGGACTGTTTCATGCCTTCTCTACTACTCCAACTTAATAGTCTTCTTCCCAATGTTATCCCATTTCCTAATCAATTTGAATTAACGGGGTCTGCTACCTAAGCCTGAGGATTTGGCGAAGATTCTAATTTTGACATGAAGCGACTACCGTTAGACCTCTACTACCCAGATGAAAAACTCGACATTTCATAGGTTAGGTCATACGTCTTTCAGACTATGATTTCTTTTACATGTTTGTTTGTATTTATAATTACACATATTACTTCTACTTAACAGTATATAGTATTGTCTTTTGCCTTTTTTATATATTTAGTGATTTCAACTTCGTATTTGTCACAATTGAGATTTCCCTTCTCTTCAATTCTCTTCCGAAACACAGTCTTTCTTATCTCTATTGTGATTCTCTTTTAGGATCTAATTAAACATGTATTTATTTATTCACCATACTTATAACTTAATTCATTCTTCAGCTTAATGTCACAAAAAAAATACTTTGTATTATGTATTTGGACTAGAAAATAAATTTGTGGTTTCTATAATTCCTAGGAAATAATGTGGTCACTGTGCTCATATGGAACTGATTTAGTATTTTCTTGTGGGCAGTCGTTCCATCCTTGGGTCTAGTAGGCTATGAATACCTATACTTTATACCTATAGGTACCTTATAGATAAATCTAGTATGTTAATGAAATGTTCACCTATAAAGTGCCACAGAGAACAGTTACCAGGAATTTATACGTCAGTCTATAAAAATAAATAACAAGTCTCCGTGGTTTTTGAAAAAAAAAACATGGCGATTAGGTTTTTACATGGTCGGCAATGAACGAGTGCTTCCTCCAGTATTTTAAGTGTCCATAGCCTTAAAATGCTTACTATTAGGAAGGACATATCCTTATATTCCACGTTAGCGGTATAAATAATAATAAATTAATGATAAAATATTGCTTAATTGACTAAATATCTATATGTGCAGGGCTCTAGAAGTAAGGCCCATACCATTTTAACCGTTTTAACAAATTTTATATTTGTCATCTTAATCTGTATGCACTGCTAGTTGAAACCCGATCGCGTAATGCCTTGTATATGTCACCTATGTAATAAAAATCAAGATAATAGTTACACTTTTGTATATTTACCTTTTTATTAATATATAATCACGCGGCTATGCAAAAGCGGGAGGGGGGGGGAGGGGGGGGGGGATTGATTGACATAATGCGTATCAAATTACAGGCTTGTACCTATATGGTAGAGCGCACATGTTATGAAACTATGCTATTGACATTTGTATGTAGGTATAAAAATTTACAAGATGCTTGATGCAGGCAGTTATGTGTGAGTAGTCTTAGAGATACCATTTTTCACTTCGGTACGGAGCTTAAACATGTAAAGACTCTGTTCTTCTAAGTATATCTACTAGTACGCTTTCTACACAAGTTAAAAGTAAATAAAATAAAAAATCGTATCATTAGGCGCTCGGTTCTCTCTGCCTATTCTGCAAAGGACTTGTCGTAAAAATTAGATAGTTAGATTGAAACATTGTTAATTAAACATTGAATCATTGTCGTTGCATTAACTTAGTGTAATTTCGTAGGAGCCCTCCTGGGCGGTTTCCAAGCCCGCATTGTTTTAATAGTCAAAACTCATTGCTATAATAGTCACCTAGTTACCCCCACTGCTTAATCTCCCGGATAATAAAGCACACGTGTCGGGTTAATTACTTCCTATTTAGAATAATTGTATTTATGTACTTACGCGTTATACTATCGACTTCTACATAAGTATGAGAAGAGACTTCGTCTCTTTATGTACTCTATCGATTACACAACAATGTGTCACTGAGCATAACGTTCTACTAGATGTGTCGTCTGATATCAATACAAACCATCATGAAAATTGAGCTTATTTAATTATTTAATCATGATTTAAGGACTGTTTCAATTTTGGTTCAGAATTAGATACTGTAGCCTTTTTTAAATAGACGATTGCGGCTCTACCTGCGTGAATATCAGCTTCTCAAGTCTGGCACGGGAACCCCAAATAATTTTAAGATAAATGGTAACCTGTCTGTTAATCCAGTACCATGCTCTAATCCCGTGCTAAACTGTAAATCCCTTTGCATATTTTTGCGTGATATAGTAAGAAACATCCACATACACTCACAAACTTTTGCATATAAGATATGTATATGATACATATACTACGTTCATTGATATTATAAATAAAATGTACGAGGATGTACGATTCTATTGTAACATATAGGTTTACCTAATGACATATTAAAAATGGTTGCTCACTGAAAAATCTTTTTTGTTGTTTTCTTCATACAAAACACTATTTCTCACAAATAACTGTCTAACAATGACTTATCTTCTTTCTCTTAACGTTATCCCGTTTCCTAGTCCATTAGAACTGGCGGGATCCGCTATCTAAACCTAAGGATTTGGCGAAGTTACTGATTTTGACATGGAGCGACCGCCGTCACACCTTCACAAGCCAGAGGGAAGACCAGACCTTTCTTAGGTTGGATTACACGTCTTGGATATATTTTCATAGACGTGCGGAATTCCTCACGATCATTAATACATATTTGTTTAGATTCAGCTAGCTCATTGGAATATTTTTAGGTTTCCATGACAAAAAATAAAAATGAAGGCCTGTGGAAGCGAATTTTTCAGTTACAGGGACCATTCCCTTCCCCGCACTTATTTATCCCTGAAGTAAATATAACTCGACTTCTATGCGGTGGCTATCATATGATGCGCGCACAAACCTATAGACAAACAAAAATTATAAAGATAATTGTTTCTGCTTCCATTACTTCTGAAGACCAATTATATATAATATTCTAATTACTATTTCATAATGCTGATATCTAAAAGCTGGATTTGATAGAAAGAGTATGACAGCTAAATTAACGCCGTAAAGATAAGAAAAGGTCTGTTCGGACATGTAGAAAGAATGCAAGAGGAAATAACGACGAAAGAGATAAAGCGAACATATAAGGCCTAGACTCACCTACCACGACCAAATAGATAGTGTGTTATCAGAAGGTAGTATCAGGAGCCCTAGAATCTGGCGAGCGTACTCATGGAAAGAGCTTTGAATGTTGACGAAGCGAGTGACGTGTATAAGAACCGTCATGTGGCGCCCGGATCTCTCAAACTACCCCGCAAGTGACTTACCGTGAAGTTGTAAATGGATAGAATTTTTTGAAATATCTCCTGCTATCTGCACCCCGCGACTTTGTCCACGCGTACCCCGATATCCCGTAGAAAACGCTTTATCTGCTTTCATTCTATTTCTCTGTTTCTACGAGTAAGGGTCGCATCAAATGCAAAAAACTTTTTTGAAATCCGATTAGTAGTTCCAAAGATAATAGACAAACAAACAAATAATCAAATAAACTCTTCCACTTTACATATTTTAATAGACGCACCTACTGACATTGGCCAGTTACGTTTTCATTTCATATATAGATAACTAGGCTACTAGGCGTCGTATCAAGATTCACGCGTTGACATTGCCGCTGAAAACGATTAAGTAAGCAAGTTACACGCCGGAAGTAAGACATAGCTATATACTTATAGAGTATACTTCTTTCGATCCGGTGCCTCCGTATAAAAAATCAATTACATTAATTCACTTTTTCTACGTCATTTAGCGGGCCGTAAATTTGGCAAGCCATAAATGAAATTCTAGGCAGGTTTCGGAACGCATGCACCCTAATGCGATCAAATAACGGAAAGTAACGATGGCGATAACGAGGGCTATAAAGCCCATGTCAACTCGAATGCAGCTAAATTCACTTGAGTGCTATGGGGTGGCGAATGTTTCCTTGCGATAAGAAGTTATATTATAGTAATATGAAAGAATTTGTTTGTGCATAACTAACATAATACTCATTGTAAGAGCGGTCTGCATATATAAATGTCGATGTATACATGTTACTCAGTATTACTTAACTTTAGTCAACAGCAGATTAACGGCTAATATTTTGCCTATACTAAATTAGGAATATTGTGGCTATTGTAAATATGTAGTACTTATTCTTGTAAGCATTTGGTTTCATTTTCATTTTATATTTAATAATTTCATATATTCAGGTGTAATTTCGCGCAATTAAAATTTACAGGCCAACTATAGTTGTTTATTGTTGTATTGTATGTTTCCAATCCCTGTTAGTTCATAAAAAATGTTCGTCGATACTTCGTGACTTTCAGTGACTATGACTCCTGCCGACTACTATAGAGGCACAGTTGGTGAATTGGTCCTATTGGCTTCTAATTCCGAAGCTTTACACCGTACTGAAGAAAAGAAGCTACAGTTTTGCAAACTTAGTCGTTATAGGATATTTTGTCGACAAGTAGAGTCACAGTATGCCTGATAGATTTTTCACTACGAGTACATTGACGTTCCAAAAGTAGACATAGCGTTTAACTAAATGTGCATACTAGTCTATTATTCACTAAGTTCTCCATTTTAGAATTATATTTTGTACAAATTCAGTAGGCAATGAACTCTTGCAATAGCACCCCATTGCTAATACAGTGAATCCTCGAGAGCTGAAAATTTAGCAGAGATATTCGTCTATAGTTATCAAAATTGAACCTAACGTGGCATTTCGTGGAATGAAATGACTACTAGGCACAGGCTGTTGTTATTTGACTGTGGTTTTCTATGATGAAGGTACTTCCCCAGAGCTGCTTTTATGCACCCTACCTTAAATTTTATTTTGGACTGATCTCTTAATAAGTTAGATATTCGGAGATCATCGTTGCTGTTTTATTTTTGTATAGAGATGGAATTTGTATCTTTGATGATCTTCTATAGATTTTTACTATCCTTTTTGTTGACTTTTATTTTGTTGATTTTGACTTATCATAATCATCGAAGCCCGTATTTATCCACTGCTGAACACAGGCCTCCCCTCTAGATTGCCATTCATCTCAATCTTGTGCCATCTGCATACAGCGACTCCCTATAAACTGCCCACACTGCGTGTACCAGTACGGGGACACCATTCGAGAATCTTTCTCCCCCAGCGGTTGCCGGTTCTACGAACTATGTGGCCGGCCCACTGGCACTTCAGCTTACTTATCCTTTAGGCTATGTCGGTTACCTTAGTTCTACTGCGGATATTCTTATTTCTGATTCTATCACGCAGAGAACCCCAAGCTCTTTCCATAGCATGGTGAGCGGCATTGAGCTTCAAATACAGTCCGCAGTGAAGTGCCACGTCTCAGTTCTCTGATTTTGACTTAGTTTTGCTTATATGTAGAATATCATTACAGAGGCTTGGGCAGCGTTTCGTTCGTTTATACCTTTTTAGTGTGTCCTTCCGTGATTGATTTCTCACTTGGGTGTGGAAATAGTTTTCATGTCGCAAACATATTACCAAACCAGAAGTTATCCTTCGTTTTATATTAAACTGCAGGTGATTGGATGATTGATTTGTTTGAACTTTAGCTGCTAAGGTATAGTGATGGGCCTATAGCTGGCGCAGTCCAGCCGTGGTCTCCTTGCCCTTGTATTAGGGTAAGATTACTAGCCGGGTCTAAACACCACACAGTCTAAGTTCACCCGGTGTCAGAGTCCTAGATATTACACATTTCCCCAAAATTTTAATTATACAATTGAAACACTTCCTCGTGTTAGTAAGAATATTACCAGCTTTAGACTTTATCTTATTTTTTATTTATTCGTGATGCTCGTGAATACCAAACTTTTTTCCTCCAAAAGAGTTTGCTATTAGCCTTGAAGTTTGCCGTTAGCTTCTCTTCTTCATTTAAAATTATTGTTTCTCGCTTGATTTTCACTAAAGCTTTGGCTTCGTTATTACATCAACGTTAAATTTCTCTCTCATACCTTCACTTATCTAGGTGCAAAGATGAAACATAAAACAACCAAGCTTTTCTCTCTTTTGCTACGGAGGATGCACGTACGAAGTAAGAACGATACAAAGATCAAAATGTAAAGCTTGACGCTGACTTAACTAACCCCCCAAATCTATTATACATATCGCATAAATTATTACACAATATATATTTCTGTAAATTTTTTTCACGTAAGAACTTTAAGCTTGTAAATTATCGAATACATGTTTTCATGTATTAATTTATAAATGCAATGACTAAAAACTTTAAGCAGATAGCTATTCACACACACGAATGCTAACCTCTATTTAGAAATTTTATGATGAAATCTGAATGCTAAAGTCTATATATAACACAATTAGGTGATCATAAAACAAAAATTATCAGACCGAAAATACATACCTATTAACAATAAAAATCCAGCAATTTGATTCAATATTTCACGCCATTCAAGTAGGCATCCACTATATAATCCAGCATTGCATATACCATAGCCAATGAGGTTGATGAAATGTAATTTATTTTATAAAGGCTCGATTAATTTATTATTATATTACCGATTATTATTGTACTTTTATTACTGTTGCCTATGATCGAATTCGTAATAAAGTTTTACTTGGATTTTCCATTTTATTTCATCATTAGATATGTAATTATGTATGTAATACCTTGTTGCGAAGATATTTTTACAGTAGATTGAATGACAAACAAGCATGTACCACGCCTGATGTGAAGCGATTACCTACTGAAGTCTATATACTCTTGCAATACACCGAGTTAGTATATTAACCCCCCCCCGCTAATTGCGCAGCAATCTTTCAGGAGGTTGTTATTTGGTTGCGTTCTGTAAGATTCAGGTTTCACCAATCGGATTGTATTAAACAGCGCCAACTCCTAGGTAGGTAGGTACTTCTCTTTCCTTAATTAACCTACATCAATCATTTACACTGTGAAATATATGTATCATAAATATTCTAAACTGTATTTTGTTATATTTACAGGTAGATTATATCATTTCTGTGATTTCAGATGCAGTGAAGAGCGCAGCCGTAACTTAACTTGATGATGCAGAATGGAAGAACTCAATACGTCGTCAAGATTTTATCAAGTTGTACAGCTTTCCCTTAGAACTTCCTTATTTTACATTTGAATACACGTCCCATTCTTTACTTGTGCACCCCCGTTCTTTTATCTCGCTCTTATTTCAATGACATTCGTATTGTCGTCTCGTTCCTACAATGTTGTAAATATGGCGGATGCTGCGTGTTGGATGTTTAGTTGCGGGAATGCAAGGGTGAAGGGGATCGATCGAGATATGTTTCCGGAGGGTGAGTTGGGGTGAGGAAGTTTGAAACGTGACAAAGTTCCGCGAAAATTTTCGGGAGAATTAGAAATAACGTAATTTTAACTTACGTTGTTAATGCCGATGACTGAACTTAAATATTAAAATTTAATTATTTGCTCTAATTACTTTGCTTTTCTTAAGATTTTATTTTATGAAATTAAAAGCCAACGTTTTACTTAACTATAAGTGAAACTATCATTTGTCTTAATTTGTATTAAAAGTTAGTTGCAGTATCTTTGACTATTTCTGGAAATAAACTTACGTATTTTAAAATACGATGAATTCACAAAATATTATCACACTTTTCAGTCATTTGTTTTAATAAATATACCTACCTATATGACATGCAATTATTTAGTTTCTATTATAATTTATTTTGATTAGGTTTTCTTTTTTTTTATTTACCTTTGCTTACCCATATTATTTCTTTGCGATTTAATTGATTTCATTTTATAACTCTATAAACAAAAAACCTTATTATAAATTTCGTCTATGGACCCTGTATAAGGTACTTAAATATTAAACCATTATAAACTTATGTCAAAATTTCTAATTTGAATTGTGTATAGCTTTGTTTTCAGATCTATTAACACCCAACATATAGCCGGAAGCTGAGATGACCAAAATAACTTCGTTTTTAGGGTTCCGTACCCAAAGGGTAAAACGGAAACCTATTACTGAGACTCCGCTGTCCGTCCGTCCGTCCGTCCGTCTGTCATCAGGCTGTATCTCACGAACCGTGATAGATAGACAGTTGAAATTTTCACAGATAATGTAATTCTATTGCCGCTATAACAACAAATACTAAAAAATAGAATAAGATAAATATTTAAGGGGGCTCCCATACAACACACGTGATTTTTTTGCTCGTTTTTCCTCGATATTGATAACGGCAACAGGTAGACGCTTGAAATATTCACAGAATATTTAATTACTTTAAAAATAAATAATTAAATTAAAATAAAACAAATATTTAAGGGGGGGCTCCCATACAACAAACGTGATTTTTTTGCCGTTTTTATAGGTAATGGTACGGAACCCTTCGTGCGCGAGTCTGACTCACACTTGGCCGATTTTTTTATTTGTCCTGTAATATTATTTTTTTTAAATCATAAATCTTTATTTGCATGAACCACGGTATAGAAAGATGTTACAATTCAGGTAGTACAGTCATGTTTCGCTGATAAAATAGTAGCAGGCAAATTATGAGTGTTATTTAACAATACTTATAAGTAGTAAGTGAAACTGTGCAAAATGTCCTCAACAATAACAAAACCTTAATCTATCTACAAAATTATTATTCACATACAATTTGTATCTAAGAATTTTTTTAGATCATAAAAGCTATTACTGTTTAGCCATTCATACAAACGTTTCTTAAACAACGTTATGTTTAACATTTTAAATTCATTTGGTATCCTATTATATATTTTTATACACATATTTAGGCAACTATTGTTATATTTCGTCAGTCTAGGAGTAACATTTAGGACAAGTCTGTTCGGATTACGTGTGTTTCGGGGATATATGTCACTTGCTTTCGTGAACAATGTCTTGTTTTTAAAGACGAACATGCCGATTTCATGAATATATAGTGACGGTAGAGGTAATATACCAAGTCTTTTAAATAGTGGCTTACATGATTCCTCTGGCGATATCCCGCACATTGCACGAATACATTTTTTTTGGGCAACGAATGCTTTATTTGTATCAGTACCATTACCCCACATTATGAGACCATATCGTAGTATAGACTCAACGTATGCGTGGTATGTTGCGATCGCTGTTTTCATATCTGTAATGGTTTTGACGTGTTTAAGGGCATATACAAATTTATTAATTCTGCTGCATACGTTGTTTACTTGTTCTTTCCAATTTATATCCTCATCTAGTTTCACTCCCAGAAATTTGGTATGTGTGACCTCTTCAAGTTTTGGTATATTTAATCTAATATTATAATTTGTATTCGAAAATTTATTGAATTGTATATACTGGGATTTATCGAAATTAATTTTTAAATTGTTTAAGTCAAGCCATTCTGTGAGTGTGTCAATTGTATTGTTTATGTCATCTTCGTGATCTTTAATTGTATTGTTATTCTTATCACATGTTATAATAATTGAAATGTCATCGGCGTACAGAATACATTTGTGATTTGTGATGTCAACAATGTCATTAATATAAAGAAGAAATAAGATCGGTCCTAATATGCTTCCCTGTGGAACGCCCTGTTTATTATTTTTATATTCTGATGAATACGACATCAAGTAATTGTGTTTATCTATTTTATCAATTATAACACATTGTTGTCTGTTCATTATATATGATGATAACCATTGAAGTACTGGCCCTCTGATTCCAATTGTCTCTAATTTTTTAAGTAATATGTCGTGTGATACGAAGTCAAAGGCCTTTGAGAGGTCAAAAAATAAACCTGTTGTAAGTTGTTTACTGTTTATATTATTTAATATTATTTTAAGAAGCGAGAACATGGCGAGAGTTGTTGATTTATGTTTTTGGAAACCAGATTGTTCATTTTTAATAATTTGATATTTATCGCAGTAGTCAACTATTCTTTTATGCATACATTTTTCAAATATTTTGGACAGAATGGGTATTAGAGTTATTGGGCGATAATTTTGAATATCATCATTACTCCCTTTTTTGAATATCGGCTTTACAATGGATAACTTTAGTGCTTCTGGAAACGTTCCTGACGAAAATGACAAATTAATAAGGTATGTTAAGACGTTTGTTAAGCTATCCGTGCATACCTTCAGAATTTTTGTGTTTATTCCATCATACCCTTCTGAATTAGTATTGTTTAATGATAGTAATTCAATTTTGACTTCATTTTCTGTCATAGGTTTTAAATACATTGAATTCACATTCTAATTTCTGCTAAAATTATGATTATAATTTACCTTTTGTGTCGGAGTAAGCCCCGCCGCCACGCCTATGAAATAGTCGTTAAAAGCAGTAGCTATTTCTGTGGGGTTTGACACTATTTTACTTCCTGTTTTAATGGTATCTATACTGTTTATAACTTTCTGATTATTAATTTCATTTTTAATAATGGTCCACGCTGCTCTGCATTTGTTGTTGCTATTACTCATAAATTTAATATTATCAATTTGTTTAGATTTATTAATACATTTCTTTAGAATTGTTGAATATTTTATGTAGTTGATTTTATTGGTTTTATTTTTTTCCTTGTAGTATTTAAATCGCAATAATCGTTTATTTCTAGAACTTCTTTTTAATCCTTGACTTATCCATTTATTTTTTCTTGTGTGACTACAATTTATTTTTAGTTTTATTTTTGGGAAACATAAATTGTAAAAGAGGCACATCAATTCGTGAAAAACGTTAAAAGCCTTGTTCATATTGGTTTTACTTAAGATGTGGGAATAAAATATATAATAGTTATATGATAATGATAAGCTTTTGGCACTTTTTGACGTAGGTTACGGATGTATCTAAAACGTACCCTCCGTCAATCACTGAAGTACCTACTGTAACGGAGTATCTACCAACGGAGTAAACCCTAGTGAACCTGAATTGACGGGACACCAGAAAAATATACCTATGTGTAACTATGATAACTATATAAATAAAATATCAGCGTGTCTTTATTTACTGCTACCTCGCCTCACGAAAGCAACTTCATCACATCTTTAATTTTATAGTTGTGCAGAGTCCACCCGCATTTCATCCATTAACCGTTGATTAGCGACCGCGGGTTTAATGATTACTTCAGCTTGTAATTACACCTCGCCACTTAGCCGTTACGGCTTTCCTAATAGGAAGCGGTAATGGATCTTGAGATCGGAGCCCGGTTTTGTTTACTGCTTGATGGGGGTAAGTTGGGGGATTCTGTATAGGCACATAGGTAACGGTTGTCTTTAACGTAGATATTTTAATCGATATTTGATACACACTAGTTGAATGCCCTGTAACTGTAAATGTTAAATCTTTTAATCGATTAACCTTTACTCAATCTTATTTTCATTAATTCTTTCTCTCCCTTGACCCTTTTCATATATACCTAGGTATTTTATTTATTTCAGTTATCCTAAAGGACCCAATTTTCATTATTTCAACTACCTAATCATATTTCTAAAATGTCTTATTTTTATCTAAAATCTCTACTTTAGTTCCTTCATTTGTCCTCTATTATATTTCGTTCCTTGTCCAAATACCACGTACATACATGCTTTATAATTATTTATAATATTGAATATAGTTTCGAAAAATCTAGCAGAAGTAGTCCGCAATCTACCTACCACGACCTTATTATTATTTATAAGAATTTATACCTACGCACACGCATTAGCCGGACTGGGGAAGGACACCTCCGGGAGGGTTGTTTTCGAGTGGTGGGAGTGTGTGAGTTTAACAATTAATTCCCAAATAGTTGCTGCGTAAGCAACGGGGTCGTAACGCTCGAACGAAGCGCGTCATATTGCAAGCAAATATAAGGTACTTATGATAATCTCTTAACATCAGGTAGGCTACGCGCTCGTTTGTCACCCGACTATAAAAATATGCAGATAATGTATTTTTTTTTACTGCTTGCTTTTATTCCTACAATAATTTCAGCTATAGGTACTAAAGCTTCACAAAATAAGGTAAATGAAAATAGGTTAAAAGTTAGAAAAAAAACTTTCAACATGGCACAGACAATGGCATGGTACTCGTATTTCGAAATTTCAGAGGAGTTAAAAGTTTTGCAAGGCCAAGTTACTTACTCGTAGGTACTATTTGAGTATAGGTATATTGTATACATACTCAAAGAACAATGTAAGAGCCGAAACGTCCAAAACTCGTTAATCATCGTTGGTCGTGTTTTATCGGCAATCGATCTTCAAGTTTACGTCTTTAATCTCTCATTAGCCGCGGGCCGCTTTTCCGCCAACAAATGTATGGGAAAACGTATATAACGGGGTCTTTCTGCAGTTTACCTTTATAATATGAATATACCATATTCATCTACAATATCAGAATTTTCAATTTCAAATATTAAAATATCCTACTTTTTTCTTATATGTTTATCGGTAATAATTGAAATATAATAATTTTACTTATTATATTTGAATTATGACCGATAATTAACAAATAGTAAACAATTATTTTTAATGATTACCTACATGTTATTTTTTAATATTCATCTTAAATTTATATAGTTTGCCTGTTATATACCTACAATGTACAAGAAACCTGCTGTATATAGGTAGTAAATATGCTTGGAATGTAAATATCTCGTCACCAGACACGGTCTTGGGTAAACAAGAACTCTCAATCTATAAACAAATTCATAAAATGAGATGCACCTAATTTCTTATTTAAATTAGATGGAACTCTTAATGGGGTCCTAAAATAGGGACCCTCACCCTTTTACAACTGACCACCATAATGAGACCGCCACGTTTCGCAAGTGAGGGGGCCACATGAACCCTATAATACTGCGTATAGGCCGGAAATCACGTACTATCACCCCACGGATTTATACGTAAGCAGGGTTTACGCCAAAGAGCCATATTAAATGAGGTAAGTACATTGTGCGAAATTGTAAGATTGAATTATATATTCAAGTACACTATTTACCTATAAGTGTAAGTAAGTATGTAAATACAATAAGTAATTATGAACATAGTATTTTTTTATACAAAGTCGAGAGGCATACCTACAAGCATAAAGCCTACCAGGTATAGAATGGTTACCACAGCATATGGCTGCTTACAATACAGAAAGTATTACTAGCCCTTTGCTTCCTAAAGGCGAATTTGTAACCCCACTCACTTGCAGGAACACAATAAGCCTCCAGGAAGTTGTTATTTGGCTGCAGCTTTCTGTGAAGTGGAGATACTCTCCCAGTCGGGCTGCTTTGAAGCGCAGTACTCTCTTAAAAACATCCAGACCGACAAACAGACACGTTAGTTCATGCACATAAATGTTAATCCTGCGTGGGAATCAAACTCACAAGCCAAAGTAACATTAGGAATGCTTCGGTTTGTCAAAATTTGCAGAATAGTGTAATATTGTGTATTCCAATTGCAATATATTAACATAAGTTCGCACGCATTATATTCTGTATCAAAAAGTAAAACATCCAAATATCCTCACAAACTTTTCCATTTATAATAGGTATTAGTACATGATAGGCGAGAGATAGGATAGTGCTGCCGGCCTCAAACTAACGCCCGCGGTCCAAGAGCGGTGCACGAAAATTACCAATCCGGCCTGCGGCTCCAGGCAGGCTATGGCCTATATATATGAACTGCACGGTAGGGAAAAAAATTGTGACGATTCCAAACAAATGTAGCCATTTTTACGGAATAAAAAGATTTTGACTATATCCGGCCTGCCATTAATTATTTAATTTAATAAATCACACAAAATAGTATCCTTTGTTTTTATTTAATGATTAAATTTAAAAACATACAAAATGCAATTTTATTTTAATTATTTATTCAAGCAACACAACAGATAACAATCACAGTGAAATACTTAACAGTTTAGAACAATTTAACATGTAGGTAGTTATTTATGACCTAGATTGCTATCCTAGCATAAATATAGTAAGTCAGTACACTGTACTAAGAAATAAAAGAATTAAATTAACAGAATTACAAAGATAGAAAAACCCTTGGAGTGAACTTAGTCGAAAACATGAAAGTCAATAAAGAAATTTTTGAGAAAAGAAATACACAGTTGATGACGGCATTAATAACAGGAGGTAAAGCGGAAGTCATTTAGTACATATTTTTTTTTTTGAAACGTAGATAAAAAAATATTATTTGCCATAGAGGGCCCCTTAGACACGTCTTACCTCTAACTCCATAATAGTTCCGCTTGGGTAACAATATCTGATGCACAATCAAATGCTTTAGGTATATGAAGTGAAATGAGAGTTCACAGAAAACCCCAATAGCATTATGTGATCTCTCCCATGCGTTAAGGATATGCCTAACCAATGCCACTCCTGCATCCGTAGTAGATTTACCAGCTCTTAAACCGTATTGTGCATCGTGTAAAATTTCATTGGTCTTAAAAAAGAATTGCAATTGGTCAAGTATTATTCTTATTCTTTCGAATATTTTACTCAAAACTGGCAGTATAGATATGGGTCTGTAATTCCCCAGCTCGCTCTTTTCCCCTGACTTCAATAAAGGAACAAGTTTACTTAATTTCATCAAGTCTGGGAACACACCCGAATCTACACATATATTAAAAATATGTGACAAGTGCGTAGCTACCATAAAAACTGTAGCAATAAATGGTTATTGAATATATCAAGATCATTATTATATGAGAGCTCATTATAATAGAATTTGTTACTACATTTAAGTAATATAGATATGTAATCGTCGTAGCATTGAAATAAAAATCGGCCAAGTGCGAGTCGGACTCGCGCACGAAGGGTTCCGTACCATTATCTATAAAAAAAGGCAAAAAAAATCACGTTTGTTGTATGGGAGCCCCCTTAAATATTTATTTTATTCTATTTTTTAGTATTTGTTGTTATAGCGGCAACAGAAATACATAATCTGTGAAAATTTCAACTGTCTAGCTATCACGGTTCATGAGATACAGCCTGGTGACAGACGGACGGACGGACGGACGGACGGACGGACGGACGGACAGCGGAGCCTCAGTAATAGGGTTCCGTTTTACCCTTTGGGTACGGAACCCTAAAAAAAGAAATAATTCATTATGATCAATGAGAAATGTGTGTAGCTGTGACTTCCCGCTGACAATAGTTTGCAGCTATGCTCGTTGTCCTCTAGTCCCAAAACAAAAAAAAAAAAACATTTAAAACTGCATTATGTTGGTGCGATGAGCCTAGGGCAAATGAGTTAAGTCTTGGCCCTTGAGATCTAGTGGAGAAATCAGTACCTATAGCTCTTACGCTTAAAAGTTTGGCAACCCCTGGGATAGTGGAACAATATTTAATATTAAATTCCATTATGGTATTTCTCATAGAGGAGGGATGATAACATGAAAAAGAGCCTATTTCTTTTTATTTAAGTTGGCATAACTTGCTTTGAAAATAAATAATGAGAGCTCTGTCGGTCAATTAAACTACACACTAAGATTTTCTAATTTTTAGGTAGGTATTTAATCTGTACCATATTCCTACCGTACATAAGCAAAAAATACTAAAGACACCAATTGAGTGGCTCTTAAAATGTACATAGACTAAACGAAATTTATATCGAATGTACGTTTACGTTACATACAGCTACGAGCTGATCACACTTAACACTAGAATTACGATTGTTATTGTTGATTGTTATTGATTATAACTCTTAGGTATAGGTATCGTAACAATGTAAGAATGATGCAAAGGTCAAAGTGTCAAACTCAGCGTAACTACACTTACCTACATGTTATAGGTTACTCATACCTGTTCAATTGAAAGTTGAATTATCGAACTACATAGTTAACGAGTTTGTCTCCCTGGGACAAACAGTCCAGCTAGGTAGGTTCAATTACAAAAATGTGGTGTCTCGTCAAATCCGAACGAATCCGACGAAAAGTTATAAATATAATAAAAAAAGTTATAAATATAATAAATAAGAAACGCTGTGACTGGTGGAATGATACGCTTGTCAGGCTGCGTAGGAGTCTCCGCTGTGCCCGACGTAAGGTTACTAAATTAAGAAAGCGTAACATCGAAGGAGAACCATATCAAACAGCTCTGAGTAACTTGCGTATTACTAGATCTCACTATCGCGCTGCCGTCGAAAAATCTAAAGGTAATTTGCTAAAACGAATCGTAGAAAGATTAAATTATGAGGGACCGTGGTCTCCGCTGTATTACAAATTTAAGACAAATAGGTGCATTGATCAGGTCTTTATTTCTAATATTAAACTTGATAATACCCACACCCTCGGTGTAGAGGAGACTACTGATGCACTTCTGCATGCTTTGCTTCCGGATGACTGTCCTGATAATGACAGTGACTACCATCGCGAGGTGAGGGCCGCGGTAGATCTGTGCCCAGCCAGTCCAATGTCAACTGTGGTGTCAATTTCTACATGTAGATAGTTAAAACATTACCATCAAATAAAGCTTCTGCTGATGATAAAATCTCAAACAAAATGATCAAGGAAGTTTGCAAAGTAGCTACTGAACCTATTTTAAAGGTATTAAACCGGTGTATTGTAGAAGGTAACTTTCCGGGAGTTTTGCGCTGTGGTGTTATAAAAATAGTACCAAAAAGCGGTGATAAGCAACCCGACGATCCGAAGTCTTTATTATTACCCTACTACCATCGCTGGATAAGCTGGGTTGATGTTGCATAACTACAGCCAAATAACAACTCCCTGGAAGGTTGTTGTGTTCCTGAGAGTGAGTGAGGTTACCGCAGCAACAGAGCTGGTAACGCACAAGCGTCCATAGGCTACGGTAACCACTTTTGATCAGGTGGGCCGTAGGTACGACTGTATACCTCGCGACATTGTTTAAAAAATGGACCTTAGGCTCGAATTTGAGAGATATTTAGATAGGCGCTAATAAATTATGCCTGCTCTCCCTGTCTAGTAGTTTATTTGTGGTAGATACCTAATTAATTTACTTAACTAGGTAGGTTATACCTATTTTTATACTACATCGAGGTGCTCACAAACATTCAGCCCACCAGAAGTGAAGAGGTTATCGTAGTCCATGAACACTTGAAATACCGATAGTGTCAACAGAAATGTCTGTTTGTCCTAAACTTTATTGTTTACACTACACCCGGAGGCAAATAAGCATATGGCTCACTCGATGTAAAGAGGTTACCTCTTATAAATTTTCATTTTATACCAAGCATTTCCAATTTACTTCAAGGGTTTACATGTGTAGCTAAAGCGCCATCTGTTACAAAACTGTTCAACTACTTAACGATCTCATCTGCTACCTACAAACTTAAAGCACAACGAAGTAAAAAATACAAAAGCATGCTTCGCTACAATGCTTGAAAAAAAATCTAAGTTAAATAGCTACTCACATGCGCAAAAATTTATTTCCTTAGAAATCTATCGGTTTCAATCACGTTTCAGTTTATTAAGGAACTTAAGAATTAGAAAACACATAACAATGTTGAAAATGCACAACATCTATAAATTTCATATATTTTTATAACGTGATTTATTTCCCACTTAGGCCGCTGGATACTCCTTGCCGTCTGCTGGATTAGGAGTGATGAGACGCCTTGGAAGTTGAGTGTTTTATTTTAACAATATCGAAAGACAAATAAGCATACCAATGCATATAATAAGTAGGTAGTGTCGCCTGAGAGTTTCCATGTCATCTATGTTGTTAAAAACTGTTGAAGTCTACTTTCTAGCGTTTCCTAATCTGTTACGATTGGCGGATTCCGCTACCTAAGCATAAGAATTTGGTGAAACTACTGACTTTGACACAGAGAAACTACCATCAGACCTGCACAAACCAAAGGGAAAATCAGACGTTTCTTCACATCACAGAAAACCGCTGCCAAATAGCAACTCCCTTGAGGGTTGTTGTATTCCTGCGTGTGAGTGAGACCAACCCTAAGCTCCTAAGGAGTTGCTGTGCTAGCAACAGAGGTGACATCGCGTGAGTAATACAATGCAATGGGAGAATATTTTAACCCATAAGCTGATAAATGACGCCATGTTGATCCGTGAACTAGGCAATAAGAGTTGTCTAGTTCACTCCCGTACCCGTAGCGGTGAGTTGAGTTGCGAAACAACATCCGTTCTCCATTGATTATGTACATGATTGGCTCCAATGATCATTAGGTACCAATCAATAGTCTGTCGATCCATCCGCTAACGGAAATCACTAGTTTAAATACGTAATAGTTTTAGTACGCACGACAACTGATCAGTATATGCAAAGCCACGCAAATCTCACCTTTACTGCTAGGTACTATATATTATGGACGGATGTACCTACCTATAGGTAAGTTAATCTGTCGTTGTCTATATATGCTATTCATCCCTGCGAAACTTTGTAACCTGGATAACATAGTAATCCACGACCATATTAATTACTCATCTCACTGCTGGGTTAAAGTGACCCATATATTTTCCAGTTAAACGAAGGGACATAAGGTGGTACTACGTTGCTGCGTAGAATGTATTAACACAGAGAGGTCATAGATCCTGACCACGCATTCCGACGTTACGTGATTACGTTGGGGATTGCAGTATTGTTTTATGCACAAACCAAAAAACCACTTGACTGCGAATGAAAACATTGCATTTTAGTGCTTAAATATCTATGCGATTCGAGCCTGCTGGCCAATGGGAGAATACTTAAACCAATAAGCCGATAAATACAGGCATGTTGATCCGCGAGCCTGGTGAAAGTGGTGTGTCTTCCCTACATTGACACCAACGTTCCTGGGTTCTACATATTTCTACACAGTACAAACATTTGTGTATGAACATGTCTGTTCGTAATGGTAGATTTTTAAGAGAGGTGGGGCGCATCAATGCAACCCGACAGGGGAAGTACCTTCTCCTCGCAGAAAACCGCGGCGAAATAGCAACTCACTGGAGACAAGCGTTCATAAGCTACGGTAATTATTCCACATCAGAAATATACAACGAAAATACGATATATATTTTTTTTTTGTTTGGTATACAATTACCTATTATTATAAATGCATTCGATGCCTTTACAGTGTTTTATTGTTTAGATTTAAAATTAGGTAAGGATGAAACATGAAACAGTAACACAGTCACCATCTATCAGAAAAGCTCAAGACAATGAAATGGGTACAGAACTTTCGGAATTTCCTTGACAGCGCCATCTACCGTGCGCTGTGTAAATTTAAGTGCTTTTTAAAAAGCGCTTACTAAATGGCACTTTGCTTTTGATTACTGCTAGACATTGAAATGCTTTTAAGCATTATAGCCTGCATTGAATAGCTACAATGGAATAAGACTTTTGGAATTTGAATGATTTTGATAGAACCCCTCTCTAGAACCTCTCTCTTGAAATGTAGATTCTGTACTTTGAATGTTACATGTGGGTCATTCAATAAAAGATATAAATAATAGGTAAGGTAGGTTTAAAACATATAGGTAAACATATATATTCTTACGACGATTATTGGTTTTAGTCTAAAAATACAAATAATAATATCGTAGCAAGTGTGAGTGTTAATCATTATCATCATATGCATAGGCACTGCTGAACATAGGCCTCCCCTTTAGACATTCACAGCGATCTTTACCAGATCGTCAGTCCATCGTTCCGATTAGTGGTCGCTATCTAAAAACCTTTCTGCTCCAACAGTCATCGGGTCTTCGAGTTACGTGGCCTACCCACTACAACTACGGCTTGCTGAGCCACGTGTCAATAACTCCAGTTCTTATTACAAGCATGCGACCTACCTGATGTAAAGCAGTTACCGTAACGCTTGCAATACCTAGGTATATTAAGTATCATTCGCGCAATTCCACTTCTGCTGCTAGTGTTGGACTACTGACGTGTTGTAGTGCTGAACAGCAAGTCCTTGGGAGCTTACTGGTGATCTCACTCACACGCGGGAACACATTAACCCTCCAGGGGGTTGTCATTTGGCTGCGGTTTTCTGTGAGGTGGAGGTACTTCCACAATGAGGCTTACTTTAATATAATTTTATGCTCCCTACCACTCTTGAAAACGCCAAGACCAACACAAACAGACATGTTCAATTCATGCACACTAATATTTGTACTGTATGGGATCAAACCTGTTGCAAACCACTCCACCACCGACCTCATCAAAGTTCTACTACAGATGATGTAGGTACTTTACTCAATCATAAATCTATCTCGTAAAGAAATTCCTAGGATCTCTCCATTGCACGCTGTGCAACCTTCAGCTTCCTTATTGGGCCCGTATCCTCTTTAAAATGTATGCCCACTACGAAATATATGTACCTAGTACTTGTAAAAAATAAAAGTTATAAGTATTTTACAGGGAACAACGTTGCATAGCACATAGATACTATGATCCTATCACGTCAGTCTCTAACACACGAAACGCGCACGCAAAGGACGGACGGAATATATGAACACACTCATACAATTTCATATATTCATTTTACCTACCTATGTATGTTGTACAAATAGACAGATCATACCTACTTGCGAGAGGTGAGAACTGGTGATCTGAAATACAGGCTCCATGCCCAGTTTTATCATCAGAAGATATCATAAATTCGTTTTTTTCCTTTCTTTTTCGCGACCAAATTGTGACTCCTAGAATTAAGTTAAACCATAAGGTTTAATAAAGGTTTATATTATTAGGTATTATTGTATACAAGCACAGACTACGGCAACTGCTTATCACTGAACGAGTGGTATGCGTGTTTCTCACCACAATAGAATAAAAAACTTTTAGTATGCAAAGGTGCATAACGTTCTTTTATGTTTAGAAGCGACGTATACACTATTTTATTTGGGTTATAAATTGCTATGAAAGGCCAGTGATTATTGCAACCATTGTTTGTAAACTGTGCTCATTCATGTTCTACTGAATGCTCTCCTAACAAAAGGGTTAGGTAGGACAAACATATACCTTATGTATACAGAGACGGATTCACTGATATTAACAAATAATAAATAAATAAATAATAAATATTGTCGGACAAATTAAACAGCGCCTAAGGTAAGCGAAGCTTGTCTTATGGGTACTTGACAACTGATAAACATACGTAAATACATACTTATTATACATAGAAAATACCCAGCTAAGACAAACAGACATGTTCATGCACACAAATGTTTGTACTGTGTGGGAATCGAACCCACGAGCGTTGCTGTCAAAGTAGCGTAACAGCGCGTTCCACCACTGCGCCACCGAGCTCGTCAAACAATATCAAGCTTGTCTCAGCTCAGAATAACAGAACCAAACACAAATCTTCTTGTTCTTAACGTTGCCTCAGTACCTAATCACTTAGGATTGGCGCTATCTACTACCAGAGCCTAAGGATTTGGCGAAGATACTACTATTAAAATGGAGCGACTGCAGTCAGACCTCCACAACTCACAGGGATAATCAGACCTTTCTTAGGGTAGGCCACACGTCTTTCGAGATATAATTTCTTGGACGTGCGGTTTTCCACACGCCTTCTTTCCTTCACTACCGAGCAATCCGAAAACACGAATTTAGTTTTTTTTTATACAACGTCGGGAAGCATTCAGGCATACGGCCTACCTGATATAAAGCAGTTACCGTAGCCTATTATGCTTGTAATAAATTAAGTATCATTCGCACGATGCCTCCTCTGCTGCTTACACAGCAACTCCTTGGGAGTTTACTGGTGACCTCACTCACACATAGGAACACAACAACCCTCTAGGGAGTTGTTATTTGGCTGCGGTTTTCTCTTAGAACATCCAGACCAAGACAAACAGACATGTTCATGCACACAAATGTTTGTATTGTGTGGGAATCGAACCAACGAGCGTTGGTGTCAAAGTCGCGTCATTCACGACTGAGCCACCGAGCTCTTCAAAACGTCGTTGTTAGTTGTTGATGCTCACACCAGGATTTGAACAAGGACCAGTCGCTTAAAAGACTGGTTCTTTTAGCCACCATGCTATCACTACTCTCCACTAAGCATAACGCACACATTGAATCAAACGTCAAAAATCAATAAGTTTTACTCAAATAAAAATAATCTATACCTATATCTATCTATAATCTCACGCTAAATCTGACTTCACTAGGCAGAGAGAACCGAATGGTACATAACTCAGTCCTTGCACATCTCACTCGCTTTTTTAACATTCATAATCATATCTCGTGCACGCTTGCCGGTTTCTTCTTTACTTTAGTCTTGGCTTAAATAATATCATAATATTCAAATATCTATTTTCGGACACAAGATTAATATACAATATGATTGATATAGGTAGACGTAACTATACCTAGGCACCGTGTAGGTATAGGTTCAACAAGTTTAAATAACTAGGGTATACGGTATGATGTAATAATAAATAGTATAAGATTTAGATATCGTAAGATACGTTTTAACCAGAGACATTCTGTAAAATTATCTCTTCTAATAAGTGATATTTCACATTTAGGCATTTTATTGAAATACCTACTTAGGAGCGTTAAGTGAAATGATGAATAAATGCGAGAACGTAGGTACTTGACTAATTTTTAGGTAGAGTTGACCAACCATGCTGTTCTCCCAAATCCGACCCTGGCCATTTTATTTGCTTACCTACCACCAAACTAGGTTGTATTACGAGGCAATTTTATTGATATTGAACTTCACAATAAGGTGTTACTTCGCTATACAAGATACGCCAACCAATGACTCCGATAAACATGGTGAATAGTAAGCTAACCAGTAAGTTTAGATACGGCTATGAGATAACATCTACCATAAGGTATTATGCCTATTCTATAAAATGTGTCTAGTTTTTCGGTCTCTATTCCGTAATCACTTTACTGTGTACTCTACTCTACTCTAGTGATTAAAACATGTACCTTAAATACCAAAGTTTTCTATAAGTAAATAAGTAATATTTCCTTTTTAACATAATAAAATTTCCTTAACTCTCATACTGACTTGTACCGTGCATAGGCAATCTTTCAACGGCTAAGGATAACATATATAACCTACTAGTGATGTGTACGAAATGAGTGCTTAATTATTCAACAGCTAAAGAGAGCATAATACAACTATTTACGTCGATTATTAATTTCAGTACTTAGTATATTGCTTCCAGAGATCGTTTCATGAAACTTATTAATATTAATATCTTTGTTACATGATATATATATATATACACTAGTGAAGTGAACAAAATGAGTGCTTAATTATTCAACAGTTAAAGAGAGCATAACCCAAATATTCGCGTCTGCGTAAAGTCCGGTTTGTGAAATTTTATAATATCCTTGTTATAAGTTATATATACTAGTGAAGTAAACAAAATGAGTGCTTAATTCATTAACCCCGTCGGGCCCGTTATATACCTACTGTTTGTCGTAATGCGCATGGCTTGATCAAGCCACGCGGGTCTCGACACGTTAACACCTATTATGAAGTTATGATTAATAGTAATGTCGACGTCGCGTGGTAAGGATGTGTGCTAATGAACTGAAAAATAAGGGATGCCACAGACCGCGCGAAGTGGAGAAGTAAAAGTAGGGAAGCGGACCCCGGACTCCCAAGCGAGAGTTTAAGACGCAACCGGCATTAATGCTCGGATGATAATGATGATCTATTATGAATAATCATAAACTATGTTTAGAGCACCACAAAATATCCAACTAGATTGACGGATTATTCGTGACACTGCGTCAGAAAGCCAAAAGGTAAGTTCGATTTATCTTTTTGTCATATTTGTTTTTTTTGAACCTATCAACACTTGCAGCACATTAAGTATCACATGCGCAATGGCACCCCTGTTGCCAACACAGCTACTCCTTAGGAACTTAGCTACAGGTGACCTCAAATAAAATCACTAGTAATCATATCGTTGCATAGTACCTAACCTACCTATAAGTTGTCTACAGAGCTCTCAAACTCAGGAAGATAAAGTACCTAGAACCCTGCCAGATAATAAAAGGCAAAACGTTAGTGTGCAGAGCGGTTCCGAAAAGGTGTTCTACCGTATATAATGATAGTAATAGAATGATTTCCCTGCCGAGGTTTTCGCACGAAACAACAGTAGAACTTTCTCAAAATAGTCGTGAATAGAAACAAGGTTCACTAACCAGGATATTGATAACATCATACGTTAGCCTAGTTGCTTGCCATCAAGTAGGTATTTTTATATATCTACCACTAATGTGGCAAATAAGCGTACGGCCTACTTTAGCCTATTGATATTTGCAACACCAGGGGTGTCACTCTTGCGTTGCCGACTGCAAAAACCTCTGCACGTCTTCTTTCTTGAAGAACCCCATGCCGTAGTTCCTTGGGAAAACCTAGGCAGGGAACTCATTTTAAAACTTAGCTAATAATTCTCGGTAGAAATTTGTCTGGAACCGCACAGTACACCTCCTTCCTTCCACCATTGCGCCTCCAGTGTTTGAGGATAAATTCATATCTGTGCGATTGTAAAATGAGGCTGTTGGCATCATGTCAAACAACTCCTCAGGACACAAGGTGGGCCGTAGACTAGGTAGTTTGTTATTTACACCTTAGTTGATATCGATATATAAATAAGCAAAGACAGAACAGTTCAATACTTTTTCTTCCCTGTTTGTCAACCTATTTCTTTTTTATTGTTTTGTTTTGTAGCTAGAAGCTTATGAACTTTACCAATGAAAAATATGGTATTACCTATATACCTACTTAAATTTTTTTACTACTTTTATTACATAAATAAGATCTTCAAATGATTAATAATGATTATGTTATATCTATTATCCATTGGTAGTGAAAAATATTTATTATACCTACTCGTACTTTGGCTCCGAAACTGATAGCGAGACTCAATTGCACTTGATGCACCATGCCGTTACCAAAGGAGGCTCTCTCAATTAGGTAGAGGTAGAGCACAACGATTGTGAAAAAGAAGCAGTCCGACTGGGCAATCTTCTGTATTATATATAGGTAAGTGACAATTAACAATCCAAGTGTTTTTGTTCCGGGTAGTGGCTGAAATCACTAGCAAACTCCTAAAGGAGCAAGCAGCTGGAGTACTATCGCACAAGTTGTACCTACTCGTGAAGTTGTAAACGTTTATATGTAACGCTAACATACTTGCCTAAGATAGAACACATTAAACGCAATTAAAAGCACCGTACCTTTACCTACGGCCTGGGCCGTCTAATGTAGGTAGGTACCTACTCTACCTTAGGCTATTGCTGGTTTGACACCGTGGTTGAAATGTCTTCTTAGCACGACGTACCTAGTATTGGTACCTTTAAGTAGCTCGTAGATACACATACCAGCTTACAACAGGTAGGTAAGTAGGTATAATAAAGTCTGGTTGTATTCAATGTGCACTAGCTATTCAATTTCATAATTTACGTATCTTGAAGCTCCTAAGCTGTGTAGCGCACAGGCGTGTGTGGACAGCATGCTATCTACCCGCCAAGTAGACAAATTTGTCTACCTCTGCACCCTTTAGAAGACTCGAAAATGAAAGAATAATGACCTCGAGACTTCGTATTGAAATCCAGTATCTACCAGATAGTTTAAAAATACCGTTAAATACTTTTTTATACGTCCATGCCAACAATGAACTCTAAGCCTACCTAAATAAGAAGTTTTCTTCCGAGAACTCTTAAGCTGTTAAATGAGCTTCCTGCCGAGGTTTTCTCTAGGGGCTAGAGAGTGGGGTTCTTCAAGAAAGACTTTTTCACGTCTTTTACATTGTAAACGGTCGGCAACGTAAGAGTGACACACCCCTGATGTAGCTAACGTCCATAGGCTACCGTAACTGCTTACCATCAGGTAGGCCGTACGCTTGTATACATTATTAGTGATACAAAATGTATTTATCTACTTACCCATTATTCATTTAATTTATTAAGTAGGTAATTTAATCACTCATCAAAAATTACAATGAGCCGTCTTTTTCCCCAAGCACTAACTGCAAATTTCGATATTACACCAAGTATGAAACCTGTACAAATTAAACACTCTTTGGTTTATACAATATGTGTAAGAATATAAATGTCAGCCATGTCGATGATAGGTTTTGAAAGCACATGCGCATTCCCGCACGGGTGAAAGCGGGGGAAACCATCCAATCAGAATCACGATCAACGACAGCCATTGCTACAAAGGCGGGCACACACGACCACGCTATCCTACCCAATCTTTTTTAAATCGATTATGTCCTGCATGCACATGTGAGATTTGGTAAGGGACAAGGGGATAACGGAGAATTAATATGGCTTCCTTGCACCTGGCACTAAATCAAACTTATGTAGGTACATGTTTATTCTTTACTTGAGTAAAGTATAAATCGGAATGACGATGTTAATGTTTTTATGTAGGTACATACGAATATTAAAATTTTGGAAATATCTATCTTGATTTGTCTTGACTTGTTCCGAGAGAGAGGAAAGGGAGGGGGATGTTTGTTGTTTAACCGAAGATGATGCAGTACCTACCCAGTGTGTCTCATTGGGTAGGTACTGCATCATCTTCTTCATCATCAGTTCATCACTGTCGACTGTTGAAAAATATAAATATATAAGTAGGTATTAAATATAATACAAAAACAATACTTATTTAAGTAATCAAAGCCAATATGGATTCTGCAATCTATTGGTAGGTTTGTACGTTCAATGGTAATTCAAAATTTTTAGGGTTCCGTACCTTAAAAGGAAAAACGGAGCCCTTATAAGTAGGATCGCTTTGTGGTCCGTCTGTCTGTCAAGAATTTTTCAGAACAGAAGCAGTGAAAAAATCAAACTTCGGAGTCAACGCAATCAAAGGATACGGCTGTTTAGGTATGCCTCAATTAGGTATGCGCATATTTTGAGACTCGAAAGGGAATCAAAACCTATAGGATACTTCCCGTTGACCCAGAATCATGAAATTTGGTAAGAAGCAATGTCATGTAGCACAAGACAAAATCCGAAAACTGTAAATTTGTAGTTCCATCCCAAAAAAAAATACTTTTTTGCAATAATAAATTGCGAAAATACTTTATTACGGAACCCTTAGACCGCGAGTCGGGCTCGCACTTGACAGCTTTTTTTATAAATGATCCTTTGTGTAGGTAAGTACCTATACCTACCTGTAAAAGCTGTGCTTTCTAGCCAAATATAGGTAATTCTATTTTACCTAACCATTATTGAAAAAGCCCAAGCCCAATGAACTAAAAAGAGGAAGCTTCTTAATCATATATTTCCACAAACATGTCGCAAAATAAAACAAATATTTCGTAATAAGTATCTATAAATGAAGGCTGCGGAATAATAATTTCACTTCTTAAAAGTTCCTAAAGACTAGCGTTGGCAAAACTGCAAATTAACTTCTGCCACCCACCGTTATATAAATGTCAAAACAGTTTATCCAGAATATGATTAGGTATACCTATTGCAGGAAACGTCCAGTTGCCCTCATGATTGTATAACAGAATAGCGAGTCATTTATTGCAGCGCTACTGTAACGTCACAGCTGTCAACGTGAAAGTTTACGCATTTGACACACGGCGCGCAGCAGTGCAGTTGCGGTTTTTTAGTAGAATTGGCGTACTGAGCGCCATATAACCCGACCCTTAAGTACATACCATACCTGCTTATTAGCTCATTTCATGCACGCTCGCCAGTTCATGGAACTCATGATACCTTTTTTTTATAAAACGTTGGGAGGTATAGGTACACGCTTATGGTCCACCTGATGTAAAGTGGTACTATAGGTAGTGTACCTATGAAATATTGCAATACAGGAATTGCAGTTATCTATCTATCTACCTACTTATAGGTATCAAGATATACTTGGTCTTGTGCTTGGTGTCAGAGAGAACCGAAAGCCATAACACGATACTTACAAATCTCAATTACTTTTCATGCATATTCTCTGGTTCATATGGCTCCTAACATTAAAAACATGAATTTTCAACACTAACATTTTGGTGCCATGATTTATTACCATATAGGTACCTAAGTGTCGCCTGAAACCGGACGAGTAGTGCAATAAACTTCAAATGGCATTCATGGATGAAGGCCCTTCCAAGGCAACCGTGTATCGTTGATATAGTTCAAGCGCAGTCGACTAACTTTGGGAATGATGAAAGAAGTGGTCGCCCTTTGACGGCTGTTACGGAAGAAAGCGTGCTAGCAGTGAAAAATTTAATCCAAGACCATAGGCGAGTTACGTATCAGGAGATTCAGCACATACCGCAGATTGGATCGGGAAGCCTTCACGAGATTCTACACTTGCATCGTCGCGTGAGAAGGATAGTTTCACGCTGGAGCCGCACAACCTCACCTTTGCTCAGAAGAAGGCCCGGGTGGAATGGTGCCGTTATATGATAAACAAATTTAAAGCAGGCTCGTCGCGGCGTGTTTACGACATCGTTACAGGTGATGAGTCCAGGATTTATAGATACAATCCAGAAACGAAGCGCCAGTCGACGGTTTGGGTGTTTCAAAACGAATCAATGCCTACCAAAGTGAAGCGATCTAGACACGGGGGGAAGATTTTGATCATGAGCTTTTCAATTTTACTCGCTACCTGTCAATTCCTTTACAGCACCAAAGAAGCATCAACGCCGAATGGTATACCTACTACTAAATGCTTGGCAGAAGTTTCCTTTATTGTGAGCAACAAGCGACCAAACACAGGACTCCGCGTCCTACTGCTCCACCACGACAACGTACCCGCGCACACCGCGCTCTATACTAGGAACTTCCTGAACAGCACGCCGGTCAAACTCTTAGGCCACCCTCCTTACAGCCACGTGTGACTTCTTTTTATTCCCGAAAATAAAAAATCTGCTCAAAGGGATACGATTTGCGTCGCCGGAAGATGCGCTGTGAGCGTTCGAGTAGGCTGTAAATGAGGTGCTTATCTAGCTTCGATAATATAACAAACTATCAAACCGCATTCTGCTGATTTCGTTTCATGTTTGTTGTGAGCATATTGACAACAACAACACAACATCAGTCATAAGTCGCAGAAATAAAAACGTTTTAATGCAATGAATAGCAAAAGCGCACAAGATCCTAGAAATATAAAATAAATAACAATAGGTAACTTCCATCCTACGTGAGAGGAATTTGTTTTATCCAGTAGATAGATAGTTAAGTTTTATAGGGTATATAAATAATTGAAGTAGACGGTAGCAGCCGGGCACGTCCGTCATAAAAATAAAAAAGCCATACAGCGGCGGCCGCGATAAAAAGTGTGCCCACATAAAATTCACGTTGGCTACCCTATTTCTTCGAGCTTAACCAACTTCTTTATTTTCTAACATTAAATATATTGCGGGACTACAGGCATTAACTAATCCTATACCAGCTACATAGGTCTATTTGAGTTCAAAATGGTAAGCAAAGTAGATTTTAGTATATCACAATCTCAGAATATAGTCTGTATTCTGAGATCACAATATGAAATCTCTTCCTCTTAGCACTGTCCACTTTCCTAATCCATTAGGAGTTTTAGATTAATCGCAAAATAACCCATTTTAGCGATGAACATTGCCACCATCTCCTCTGAAGTGCTTCGAGTGCGAACGGCTTTGGCTCGTCTTGGAAGACCCAGATTGTGGATTGATGTTTGGTATCAGAATCGCAGGCATAGATCCAAGATCCTATGACGATATAGTAGATGTAATTTGTCGGTCCTCGCGTTAAACCATTAATGAGTGTTTTTGCACCACCTGACGCGCGTCGCCTTATGATTGTCGGAAAGAAAATGCTGGATCTAACGGCAAACTAGGATTCGTATACGAAGCGCCTCATTCAAGATCTTCCGATTGGTTTTTAATGGATTGCCATGACATATTTATGATGATCTTGGAGAGTTAGATGTTATCTCTAAGACGGATTTTGGATGTCATTCATGAGATTTGTCTCTAAGACTGGCATCTCCACCGTGGAACTTTAAACACTAGCGTTGGACAGTCCGTAGTCACGGGGCTTCGTCAAGGAATACAGATGTTAGTTGTTAATTCTTCCAAATACTGAAGACGTGTTGAGCCTCTTCATAAATTGTAGAAAATTATTTCAGGGACGTTTTCTGTGTGATGAATGATGCTGTGACTAAACAATAGCATTAATCCTAATACTTTAAATTGTTTTGAGATTCTGCATCCAAAAAATATTTGAATAACAGTTCCAAATAGGCAGGTACTTATGTATACGATAGAACTTAAAAGATATGCCAGGAGGGTATATGACGTTATAGATCCAACATGATCCACCGTGTTTGGTGGCTTTTTTATAAGTACAACGTCTGGAGGCATACAAGCATACGGTCCACCTGATGTAAAGCAGTTAGCGTAGCCTATAAACGGTTTTAATACATTAAGTATCAATCAAAACACAACAACTCGTTGCTTCTTGCTATGACCTCACTGATATACAAGAACACAACAATCCTCCTTGGGGGAGGGAGTTGTTGTTTGGCTGCGGTATTCTGTGAGGTGGAGGTACTTCACCAGACGGGTTGCTTTGATGCGCCGAAACTTCTCTTAAATTAAACTGAAATCAGCAAACAGAAGTATTGTAGTAGGTAGGTACCTACATTACACAGAAAATTAACTCTACTCATTGAGACAAGTCAAACGAGTCGCAAGTAAATGGTCTGACTGTTAGCCATTGACGAGATCCTATCGGCCATCTCGATGTATATGTGTAGGTACATAGTATAGTACCATGTGACATTATGTAGAAACTACCTACATTGAATTGCCGAATTTCATGATGGTACAACAATAGGAAATATGCATGAAACTTATTTTTCGTATTAAATCACACACTTAACAGATAAAAAGTAAAACAAATAAATTTTTTTGTAGTTTTTTTTTTAGGTGTTTTAAATCGTAAAAAAATCAAAGAGTTTCTAAAATAAAAAAAACTTCATAATTGGAATCATTATCATATTTTGAAAATGTTTTACTGTGTGACAGCATCAATATGAATGCTTGAATTGCAGCTAATCTTTAGATGAAATCCATACATTTCTTCATAGCCACACGGCTTATGACGTCATCTGCCGCGGCCTTTTGTCACGTGATGAAATGCCACTTTCAAATAGCATTATCTCGCAAACTCTTTATCGAAGAACAAAAATACTTTGAGATATCTTCCTGTCTATATCTCCTCTTTTAAAATCTGTCCTAAAATTTTTCCATGCATATTAAACTTTATTTGAACAAATGAAACGTGACAACAATTCCTTAATTTTATACAGAGCGTTTAAAATTTTAAATAATAGAATGTATAATTAATATTACATCATCATTCATCATTTCAACCGAAGGACGGCCACTGCTGAACATAGGTGTAGACATAAAGAAGTTTAAGTGGTAGACCCTAAACTTCTTCAGCAATCGGTCCTGTGCCGCTGGCATCCATCGGCTCTCAGCGATCCTTCTAGACTCTAGACTAAGGATAGGGTGGTTCGCTCTCACGGCAGAATTTTTATTACTTTTAGCATTTTATAGGTACCTGTCATAGCTTCTGATGATCAAAATACGAGCGTTGAACTAAATTTTTGGTGAAACGCTTGTAAACAGTATTCGTTTTCAAAACAATTTTTACTACAGTGCTTTAACTTATTTTGTTAAAAAGAACAGACGAATTGCTTTAGAATATAAATAAGTCCCAGGTCGTCGTAGTGGTCGTAGATGGTCGTATTTAGGGTTCCGTACCCAAAGGGTAAAACGGACCCTATTACCCGACCCGTCTGTCACCAAGCTGTGTCTCATGAACCGTGATAGTTAGACAGTTGAAATTTTCAAAGATGATGTATTTCTAGTCCCAGCGGCACAGGGGGTCATGTGCCAGAAGCGTGCTCGTTCGCGACCCCTGCCAATCGAGTAGATTGCAATTCTGGACCGAAAACGCACCGATGTGCGGATTAGGGCGTCCCCCGGAGGCGACGCGCACCGATCCGCCCCCGTCGGTGCGAACATAGGTGCATGCGGCGGTGGGGGCCGCCACCCACCACGCAGCGCCAATTCCGGCGGGTCGAAGAGAGCCGAGTGCTGCATAGGCACGTGGAATGTGAGAGGTGGACTGAGTGATAAGATGAATGAGCTGATGGACGTAATGAATGAGAGACGCTTAGATGCTTTGTGTATGACGGAGACTAAGCGCAAGGGGAGCGACACCGATGATCTGCCCGATGGGATGATGGCCCTATGGTCTGGTGTAGACCGGGACGATCATGCCAGTGCTGGTGTAGGTGTCATACTCTCCTCTCGCTTAGCCCCTGGTGTGAAAGATTACTGTTTGGTAGGGCCTAGACTTCTCTGGGTTCGTATAAAACTGGGCATCACGCGAGTATTTCTGGTTGCAGCATACGCTCCCGTAAGCTCAGCGTGTGCCCAATAACTAGAGAAGTTTTGGGAGTCTGTGAGGGATGTTCTGGATTTAGCTGAAGGGAATGAAAGCGTGATTATGTGTGGAGATTTGAATGGATGGGTTGGGACCAAACGAGACGGCTATGAAGCTGCTCTTGGTCCCTATGGAGATAAGAGAGTGAACGAAGCAGGTAAGTCGATTCTAGATTTATGTATGGAACGAAACCTCCTCGTGTCGAATACTTTATTTCGTCACAAGGATATTCACACGTATACATGGAGACGGAATGACCAAAAAAGTGTGATTGATTTGATTATAATTGATAGACGTCTCCAAAATACTATAATGGATACAAGAGCCTTTAGAGGTCCCACTCTTGAAACGGACCACTACCTGGTGGTAAGCCGGTTTGTGGGACTTTTCAAGAAGTGGAGGCATTGGCGAGTGCGTATCCCTTTCGGAGATCATGAAAGGATAAGGAGTGAAAAATTGCAAGATGAAAGTGTAAGGAGAATGTATGTACATCTGGTAAGCGAAAGACTTGCAAATGCAAGTCTTTCCGGCACAGATGTGGATGATTGCTGGAAAGTTCTGAAAGAAAGTATGGTGGATAGTGCAATAAAACATTGAAAGGGGATGCCTGGTGGGATGCGGAGGTTGAATCCTCCGTAGCAAGAAAGAGGAAAGCGTGGCTGGATTATGTATCATCTTTGCCCTTAAATGAAAGTATGAGAGAGAAGAAGAAAGAAATGTACCGTCAATGCAAGAATGAAACCAAGGCTTTAGTGAAAGAGAAGCGTGAAAGACAAATTATGAATGAGGAAGAGAGGCTGACGAGAAACTTCGAGGCAAATACCAAACTCTTTTGGAGAGAGGTAAAGAAGTCTCGGGGTGGTTCGTCGGCATCCAGTATGAACAAGATTAAGTCTAAAGCTGGTATCATTCTTGCAAACACTCAGGAAGTGTTAGAACGGTGGAGTGAATATTTTGAAGAAATGTACGAATATGCCTCGGACGCTGACAATGAGAGTGAGTCTGATGCTCACTCCGCGTTGACGGCGTCCGATGAAGGTATAACTATGGATGAGATAGAATGGTCGATACGAAGTTTGAAAAATGGAAAGTCTGCGGGAATTGATATGATTACAGCTGAGATGATCAAACTAGGTGGCACTTACGTCCGGGACGCCTTCTGGTACTTATGCAACCTTTGCTGGAGAACTGGAAGGGTCCCAATCTTGAACTAATCAATTAGTTCAAGGTCCCAATGGACTGGGGACGCGCGGTCATCGTACCCTTGTATAAAGGCAAGGGATCACGCATGGACTGCGCCAACTATAGGGCCATCAGTTTGATCAGCTTAGCAGCAAAAGTATATGGAAACATAATTGAAAGGAGAATGAGGGTGAAATCTGACGAAATGCTGTGGGAGGCACAAGGAGGATTCCGAAATGGAAGGGGATGTACGGATCAAGTTTTCTCGCTCCGCAATATCGTAGAGAAGCATCTGGCCACAGACCAGAAGGTTTTCTGCGGTTTTGTGGATCTTGAGAAGGCATTTGATAGGGTTGTGCGAAAGGAACTGTGGTGCATATTGCCGAGATATGGGATTGACGGCTCACTGCTGCGTGCTGTGCAGTCCACCTACAAGGATTGCTCAGCATGTGTGCGAATAGATGGCAACATGTCACCCTGGTTTGATGTCAAAATTGGTGTCAAACAGGGTTGCATGTTGTCTGCTAGGCTGTTTATTCTGTATCTCGATAGTTGTCTACAGAGAATAAGATCGACGAATGTAGGATTACGCATGGGTGACCTAGTGGTGAACTGTCTGCTGTATGCAGATGATGCTGTCCTGTTAGCAGAAACACCATCTGAGCTGCAAACACTAGTCACAATGATGAAAGACGAATGTATGAAGGAAGGCTTACTATTGAATGCGAAGAAAACAAAGATTATGGTATTTGAAAGAGAACAAAAACCAGAACCAATGTAAGAATTACGGTAGATGATGAAGTGTTGGAACAAGTGAATGAGTTTGTATATCTTGGATGCGCTTTCAGCAGGGATGGAAGGTACACCGCAGATGTGGAAAGGCGAGTGAGTGCTGGGAATAGTGTGAATGGAGCGTTGGGAAAACTTCTTGGCAGTAAAAACCTGAGCCAGAAGGCGCAGCTGGCTATACACAATGCAGTGCTGGTCCCAACGCTTACTTATGGAAGCGAGAGCTGGGTATGGCAGAGAGAGCATGAAAGTAGGATAAACGCGGTTGAAATGCGAGCGTTGCGCAAAATCTGTGGTGTAACGCTTGCAGACCGTATCCGCAATGATGAGGTTAGAAGCAGAGTTGGTCTGAAAGAGAGCGTCGGTGTTAAAATAAGAAGAGGCATGCTCCGTTGGTTCGGACATGTAGAAAGAATGCAGGATGAAAGAATGACGAAGCAGATATACAATGCAAAAGTGGAAGGATGTAGGAGCCGAGGAAGGCCAAGACTTACCTATCATGATCAGATTGGTCGTGTTCTATCAGAAGGTGATGTCAGGAGCCCTAGAAACCGGCGAGCGTGCATGAAAAGAGCAATGAATGTGAAAGAAGCGAGTGAGGTATGTAAGGATCGAGTCGCGTGGCGCTCGGTTCTCTCTGCCTACCCCGTAAGGGATTTGGCGTGAAGTTATAGTAGTAGTAATAGTATGTATTTCTATTGCCCCTATAACAACAAATACTAAAAAACAGAATAAAATAAATATTTAAGGGGGCTCCCATACAATAAACGTGATTTTTTTGCTCGTTTTTGCTCGATATTGATAACGGAAAGAGGTAGACGCTTGAAATATTCACAGAATATTTAGTTATATATTCATTTTAAAAATAAATAATTAAATTAAAATAAAACAAATATTTAACTCTCCCATACAACAAACGTGATTTTTTTGCCGTTTTTATAGTAGGTACGAAGGTTTTTTTATTTTCAATTTGATTTTTACTAACAGGGTTCGAAATATTGTTACTCGTATATAAACAGCTGCCAAGTATGATGAAGATGGGGCGTATATTTTTGCATCATGGAGCGGGCAGCATTTGGTGAGTGGACTTTTTATATTCCTGATTCCCTTCTGAAAATATCCACCCTTCGCCACTGAGCCCCAGACTTACCTACCATGACCAAATTGATCGTGTTCTATCAGAAGGTGGAGCCTTTCAGGAGCCTTAGAAACCGACGAGCGTGCTTGAGAAGAGTAATGAATTTTAAAGAAGCGAGTGAGGTATATAACAATCAAGGCATGTGGCGCTCGGTCCTCTCTGCCTACCCCGCAAGGGATTTGGCGGGAAGTTATACATACATACATAACTTCTAAACGAAATGTCTGATTCATATAATGTATAGAGAAACTTACATGTACAATCATCATTCTTGATTATGGAACTATCTAGTAGGACAAGGATTAATATCATGACATGAATTTCATCCTCTTTTGATGCTACCTGTGTTTTGGTTGACTAATTTGAATAATAAACTGTTCTTGTTACTGAATTATAATAGATAGATATAGAGTAACGCGGGCTTTTTTGTGGGTAATGATAAGTTTAAAAATGAAGTATAGGTAGGTATTATTTTATGTATCATCATACCATATAGGTACATACCAGACGGAGACTTTGTATAAAAGTGGTTTGCGTGGGTACCTCTTGTCTCACCTATTGCTAGCGCCAAGCAAATATATTTATATAGCTGTGTTCCGGTTTAAAGGGTGAGATATGGTAGAGAAATTATTGGGTACTGTGACAAACATCCTTAGATCACAAGATTGGCGCTGTCTACACACTTGGTCCCCGGGCGAGCCTTAGAGAAAAATTCAAAGAAATAAATATTTTAACAGTCGCATCGCAATATATCTATGAAAATCTTTTGTATGTCCATAAAACATAGACTCATTTTGTAAAAAGAGTGATACTCATAGCATAAATACTAGATATAAGCATAATCTTGTGTTACATGTAAGCCGCCTCCACAAAATAAGTAATCCTTTTATGGGGCAATGTATACGGTTCTATAACAAACTTCCCAGCAATATAAGAGAATTATCAATAAACAAATTTAAAACTACTATTAAAGCCAAATTGTGTAGCAGGGCATATTATAAAGTATGGGACTATATTAATGATAAAAATGCCTGGGAGTGAGTCGATCCAATTATAATGTAATTAATAAATTATGTAAATTTGTTTGGATACCAAAAGAGGGATGCCTCAGTTTTTTGGCAGTATTTTTATCAGTGCTCACCTAGTCATAAACTGCACGGTAGGGAAAAAAATTGTGACGATTCCAAACAAGCCATAGCCATTTTTACGGAATAAAAAGATTTTGATTTTGACTTGACTTTGGCAGCGCGCGAGTACCTAACATCCTCGTGGTGATGCGAGCGTGAATAGGCTGCGGTGACCGCTTACCATCTAATATGTACCACATGCTTGTTTGCCAATCTAGATTTATAAAAAAAATCATCCATAATTTCTGTAGCGCACCCTCAATTAATACTTTAGTAGACAAAAAAATTGATACATTGAGTTACATTATTATGAGAGCTCGATGGCGTCGTTGCGCGTGTCATGGATGGGTTTATCTATCTCGAGTTTCTCCGTGCATCGGAGGACACGTTAAGCCGTCGGTCCCGTCTATTGTCGATAGATGACAGTCGTGGCCCTCGGGCGGCTTGAAAACACTGGCCTCCGCCAACCCGCATTTGAGCAGCGTGGTGGTGTATGCTCTAAACCCCTTCGGTTGAAGGGAGACCCGTATCCCTGCAGTGGGATGAGTAAGGGTTGATGTGGAGTTACATTATTGTAAATTAGGTAGGGATCTCTATTTTTTTTACTGCCTATATTACCCGCTGATAGATAACGTAGCTTCTATTTCTAAAGGAATTTTTAAAATCGGTTAAGTTTTAATGAGTTCATCCATTACAAACAAACATACCAATGTACAAACATACAAAAAATCACTTACTGTTAGTGTATATATATACCAGATTTGGTCGTTTACATATACTCGTGGGTACAGGATAATCACCTAACTGCAGATTGAGTTTATATAAGCTGTTAAACACGAACTACGACTCTATGTAACATCATACTCGTAAAAATACATTAGCTACGCTGCGCCAGATGTGCCGCACTCAAGTTGTATGAAATTTTATGAATTTTTCCCCATTACCGTACCCCAATTCACCATCAAGAAATTACATAAACTGTTCCAACATACATAAAGGCAAGAGGGGTTCAAACTGCGATGGGAAAATATTGATCTAGTAAACTGATTAGTTCGGGGTTCGGTGATATATCGTAAAAGGCACATAAAACGCTAATTTGAGATTTACGACGTTCGTAAATCAAGATTGTTTGGTCGCGTTGTGACAATACAATACAATTGTAGGAAAGCGGATGATGCTAGCATAGATCACAAACCAAAAAATGTCAAAAAATTCAAAAGATTTATATTAAAGAAACCTACCGCCGGTTCGCCCTTCGTTAGGGTTAGATTAGATTTTCTAGAAATTATTCAATAAAAAGAGGATAAACCCAATGGGTGGTAAATATGATTAAATTTTTCGTTCTCTAATTCTGAAACTAGAAGTTCTAACTTCTTCTTCTCAAGGTTATCTCGTTTCCTAATCCACTAGGATTCAGGGTCCACTACCTAAGCCTAAGGATTTGGCGAAGATGCCGATTTTTAAATAGAGCGACTGCCGTTAGGCCTCCGCAACCCAGAGCGCAAACTGGATCATTCTTAGGTGTAGGTCCATGAGTGGTGGTTTCCTCATGATGTTTTCCTTCATCGTCGAACAAGTGATAATTACAAATATGTCCATTAATCCGAAAACACGAATTTAGTGGTACATGAACCTGTTGTTCCCTAGGCCAATTCTTTATGCACTGGGCAATCACTGCTCCGAACTAAAGTTAGAACTCGAATTCATACTGTTCATAGTCCCTACGTATTTATAAAAACCGGCCAAGTGCGAGTCGGACTCGCGCACGAAGGGTTCCGTACCACTATCTATAAAAACGGCAAATAAATCACGTTTGTTGTATGGGAGCCCCCTTAAATATTGAATTTATTCTATTTTTTAGTATTTGTTGTTATAGCGGCAACAGAAATACATCATCTGTGAAAATTTCAACTGTCTAGCTATCACGGTTCATGAGATACAGCCTGATGACAGACGGACGGACGGACGGACAGCGGAGCCTCAGTAATAGGGTTCCGTTTTACCCTTGGGTACGGAACCCTAAAAAAATCGGCCAAGTGCGAGTGGGACTCGCGCACGAAGGGTTCCGTACCATTATCTATAAAAAAGGCATAAAAAAACACGTTTGTTGTATGGGAGCCCCCTTAAATATTTATTTTATTCTATTTTTTAGTATTTGTTGTTATAGCGGCAACAGAAATACATCATCTGTGAAAATTTCAACTATCTAACTATCACGGTTCATGACATACAGACTGGTGACAGACGGACGGACGGACGGACGGACGGACGGACGGACGGACGGACAGCGGAGCCTCAGTAATAGGGTTCCGTTTTACCCTTTGGGTACGGAACCCTAAAAAGAAAAAAACTGACTATGGGTATTTTTTTTTTTTCTTGCACCCCTGCACCTCTTTTTATAACATTATCGTTTTTTATTACAACAAAAAAAGAAAATTTTTACTTTCCCTTCATCCCTACATCCCACACTGACTATGGGTTAAAGTTGTGCCCCAAATCTTTATTTGTTAGGTAGTTGATAAAACGTGATAGTGATTATATTATGATTAAATGCTATCTGTATGTAGGGTCCTGTGGGGTTGATACTGGACTTGGTAACGTAACGATCTCTACCGTGTCTATATTTTTAATAATATTTCTGTTCTACTAACTCTGCATCATGAGTGGAACCCAGTGCTGAAGGCGGCCACGTCATATACAGATAATATATTTTATCCCTGAAAATATATTCTTACACACTAAACATAAGACTCCATGTATAAGGATTTATACAGAAAAAAAAATCCAGTGTCTTTTCAAAAAATCTGGAAGATCGGTGAAGTAATTGGTGGTAGAAAACCATTTTCATCACTCTAACTGAGTAATTATATTATGAGAGATAATATAATAACTCAAGTAAGTAAGTAGAAGTAAGAATTACTCATGAAGATTTAGTACCGCCGGCTGTAGGTAATAACACTAGTAATCTGCGTTGACAGATTTTTCACCGGATGAAATGAAATCAAGCGCAAACCCTAAGTCTTTATAAAAAAATATATATCTTCACCTACCTACCTCAAAAACTAAAAAACTTAAACCCAACTACGACAAAAATGTCCAATAAATAAATATGAAAAGACTTCAAATATTTGTGTGCATGAATATGTCTGTTTGTCTTGGTCTGGGTATTTTTAAGAGGGCGCATCAAACCGCAGATAAATAACAACTCCCCAGATGGTTGTTGTGTTTCTGCGTGTGAATGAGGTCACCAGTAAGTTCCTATGGAGTTGCTGTATTAGCAGCAGACGTGGCATCGCGGTTATGATACTTAATGTATTGCAAGCGTTTATAGATTACGGTTACTGCTATACAGCTGATGTATAGCGGTAACCGCTTTACATCAGGTGGGTCGTATGCTTATATGTCTACCGAACAAAATAATAGTCTTTTTGGTAGACATATGTCGTAGTCAATTTTGATTTTACTTTCTTTATTCCAAAATAGAAGACAATCTCAGAGCCACGCATAGGTAGGTACTACGGGCACTCTGGAGCGGCGATAAATGCCTTTCCGAAGGCATTGAAGAGGTACCAGAGGAAGATAGGGCGACTGATTTTACAATGATTTCAGGGAATTCAAAAATGTACAAATTCGTGACGACATATACTTTGTTTAAAGTCTAATATCTAGTGTTATTAATCAGAATACGGAGACTTGCGCGGTGAAGAAAAACATCGTTAGGAAACCCGCACGACTAAGAAGTTATATTTCGATGGATGTGTGACCTAAGCTTAAAAGTTCTGGTTTTCCTTGTGGTGTGTGGAGGTCTAACGGCAGTCTCTCCCTGTAGTTAGGCTTAGGTAGCGAACCCCGCCAATCCTAATGGATTAGAAAACGGAATAACGCTTATTCCTAAGAAGTTTAAACAGAACACAGAGGCTTTCGGTATGATCTAGGTAGATATATCCGCCGTGAATGTTGATAGTTAATAGATTCAGGCGTTATTTTGCGAAAGTCAAATTTACATGCAATTTGTTCTAACCTGCTTTGTGTGCTTCCGCCACCAATTAGTTCATGCGGCCTAGCGATTGATTTGTCACTTGTAGCATGTTATTCTTACGATTAACGTCTACAACGCCTGATGATGCCTAGTGGAGAGGCGAAACACGTGTCGCAGCGACGATGGACGACGATTCCAGATGGCGGACGACCGCAGCAGCCGAGGCAAAGACTACCGAAGCAGCCATGGCAGCGTCGGCATGTAGCACGCACTAACAGTAGTGGGTGGATGCCGGCCGGCGCTAGGCCGCATGAACTAATTGGTGGCGGAAGCACACAAAGCAGGTTAGATCAAATTGAATGTCAATGTTGATGCCCAATATACTTTAGTGCTACTTGTTGAACACCTCTTCCAGTGCAACTGTGAACAGAGAACAGTATAAGTCAAATGATAATTAATATTCTTTGATAAAAAAATTGTTTTTTTTTTTTTTATATTAGTTCAGCATAGTGGCCCCTCTTTGCCTGATGGTAAGCGAAAGAGGAGCCCAAATCGCAACTGCAACTGACAGCATACTACATCCCGCATCCTGTCAGTTGACGCTGCCATGCTGACCCGCAAAATGCTTCTTCACGCTTCGTTTGAAGGATCCCATATTGTAGGAAGGAGGGAAAACATGTGCAGGCAAGGCGTTCCACTTTTTGATGGTACGACAAAGATAGGAGTTGCCGAACTTTTTGGTACGCGAAGAGATATTCTCAACCGTGGAACTATGACATCGCAAGCCCGCACGTGTGGTTCTATGACGGAAGGGTGAGGGTGGGATAAGGGAAAACAGTTCTTCAGAGCACTCGCCATGGTAAAAGCGGTAAAATACGCTTAGAGAGCCTATGTCCCTACGGAGTTGAAGAGGTTCTAGGCTTTTGGTGACCTGTTCGTCGTCAGTTATGCGGATAGCCCGTCGCTGCAACCTATCGAGAGCCTCAAGAAGATACTGTGCGGAGCCGTCCCAGAGATGCGAGCAATACTCCACGCAGGCCCGAACTTGTGTCTTATAAAGCAGACAAAGTTGGTCCGGCGTGAAGAACCGGCGCACCCTGTTCAGGACTCCGAGCTTTCTTGAAGCTGTTGAGATGAGGCTCTCGATGTAATAACGCTGGTTAAGGTCGCAATGAATACCCATACCCAGCATGTTCAGGCTATCACGCATACTGAGGGAAGCACCCTGAAGACTGGGAGTGGGAAGGAAGGGGGACTAAGATACTACTGATTAAGTGCGAATCGAACCCGCAATAAGTTTTCAGACTCAGAGTTAGTTATAAAATCATGTTTCTTATTTTAACAAATTTTTTTTAATATTGGCTCAGCATAGTGGCTCTGCTTCGCCTGTTGGTAAGCGAAAAGAGGAGCCCAAATTGCAGCGGCAACTGACAAAGGACTGCAGTGTCCTGTCAGTTGACGCTACCATGCTGGCCCGCAAGGTGCTTCTTCACGCTTCGTTTGGAGGATCCCATGTTGTAGGAAGGTGGAAACACATGTGCAGTAATAGTTGGACAGAGATAGGAGTTGCCGAACTTTTTAGTACGAGAAAAAATGTTCTCAACAGTGGAATGATGACATCGCAAGCCTGCACGTGTGATTCTATGACGGAAGAGAGAGGGAAATAAGAGAGGTAGGGCACATCAACAGCGACTGTGTAACGTCTGGTTGCTTTAATGAAGACTTCCAAGTCACAAGAAACCACAGCCAAAATATTACATCAAAATTAGTATATGAATTGAAGAGTTATCGCAACAAATCATGAAGGAAATAACCGATGTAGAACCGGTGAGACTGATTTTGCATACCTAGTAAATTAATTCACCGATTCGAGTCGGAGGTATAGTGTAACATGCGTGACATCGGCTTATTGATTAAAATATTTGGTCAATTGGCTCGAGTCGCTGAGGTATTTTGGCGCCAAACCGCAACACAAAATTTTTGGGGTGCGTTTATGCGTAGTCAAGTGGTTTATAATATATAAATTCGCATCGCAACTGCATGTCGAGATAATGATCATACATTAATAATCTCAATAAGATGATTGTATGCATTTTGATCTAACCTGCTTTGTGTGCTTCCGCCATCAATTAGTTCATGTGAACTAGCGCCGGCGAGCACACAGCGACTAGCGTTAGATGATGCATGCCGTCCCTGTCATCGCTACTCCTATTGTAGCATGTTAGTCTAACAACGAACAGCGTCTGCAGATACCTCGTGGAGAGGCGAAACCCGTGTCACAGAGACGAACTGGGCAGCCTGGATGTCAACGGTGGCTTTTCCTGCTCCAAATGGGGGGTAATCGCGGAGACGACCGCAGCAGTCGAGGTAGAAACGAGCGGAGCAGCCTTGGCAGCGACGGCATGCATCTACTAACGGATGGATGGGTGCCGTCCAAGGCTATTCCGTATAAACTAATTGGGGTGGAAGCATATAAAGCAGGTTAGATCAAATTGCATGTAAACAGAACTTTCGTAAAATAACGCCTGAATCTATTAGGTAGATCTATACCTAACTAAGATCATGGTAGTTTCGGTATGAGTTGTAATTTTTGTAACTGTTGATATAATAATACATATAAAACCCCCAAACCAAGACAAACAAACATGCTCAGGCACACAAATGTTTGTCCAGTGTGTACCTATATACCGTAAGGTTTTCGTCTACCACTTTACCAAAAATCTCGCCCAAAGTGTCACTCCAAGAACTGTCATAGTTGTGAAAAATAAACAGCAAGGATTTTTGGATTTTCACCGTACCTATGTGTTCTTTAGCACTTTACCTATTTATCTCAGATCAACTGTAGGGCCTTATAAGTTTAGATTTGTGTTGTACAGCCAGACAGATATAACTACAAACTACCGATTATTTTATTTATCCACCGGACCAGTACAATATTAGTGTCTACTAAGCTACGATCAATAGACAAATTGCGTGATGATAAAGCAATAAGATGCCGTTAACCAAGCAGAAAGAGTGCATATTCTAATGAAAATTAATCGTACTCAAAAACAATAGGATACTATTGTGATTGTTTTCTAATCGATTAAAAGTGAAATTATCAAAATCGCAACATCGGTTATGAATTGCAATAACACATAGGTAGCACATGTAACCACACATACCTACACAAATAGGTACAATGACGGAGACGTATTCAGATGCTTGAGATGATGGTTCCGTACCACCGTTTGTATCTTTTTTTTATAACACTAAGGTGGCAACAAGCATACGACCTGCCTGATGGTAAACAGTCACCGTATCCTATGGACATTTGCAACACCAGGAATGTCACTCATGCGTTGCCAACCCTAATATCTTCTACTTTTTTCACATGATACCTATGAGATTTTTCTTTTAAAAAATGTGCAACATTGATTTTCGAATTTCAATTGTTTTTTTTTATTCAGCTTAGACGGGAAAGATGGATACTCCGAAAATCCGAGTAATTTTTGAATATGAGTTACGTGGCAGAAACGGCTCGCAATATCAATGCTGCGTTTGGAGAAGAGACTGCTAATGAACGCACTTTACGTTTTTGGTTTAAACGCTTTCATAATAGAAACTTCGATTGAAGAACGAACCACGTGGAAGACCGCCCACACATGTAAATAATACTGAATTGAAGGAGATGGCGGAAGTCGATCCGAGTCAAACTACCCAGGAATTAGCGGCATGGTTTAATGTTACCTTACCTACAATATTGACACATTTGCATCAAATCAATAAGATAAAAAAATATGTAAAATGGGTGCCTCAAGATTTAACTCAATATAGAAAGAAACGTGTGTTGAAACTTGTGTTGCCTTGTTGAATCGGTACAGAAATGAAGGAATATTGAATCGAATTGTGACATGTGACGAAAAGTGGATTCTTTACGATAACCGTAAGCGAAATTTGCAATGGCCGATCCCAGGTCAAATGCCGCAACAGTGACCCTAAGACAATGCTTACCAATAAAAAGGGAAAAGGCAAGTGTTTGGTGGTGTCTTCGTTATTCACTATAGCTTTCTCAGGTCTAGTCAAGCAATAACAGCAGATGTTTACTGTGCCGAACTTTGAACAATGATAGCGAAACTGGCAGTGAAACAGCCTCGACTCGTGAATCGATCTTCACCATTATCTATTGCTCTACGATAACGCAAGACCTCACACTGCACGAGAAACCGTTGTAACTCTACAGGAGCTGCAGTTAGAAACCATAACTCATTCTCCGTTCTCGCCAGACCTTGCTCCAACTGTCTACCATTTTGTTCGTAATTTGGACAATTTTCTACGTGGTAAAATTTTGGAGGCAGTACAAAATGCTTTGTGGAATCTAGATCCCCAAAATTCTATCCCAAAGGCATAAATAAACTTCCGATTAGATGACAGCAATGAACCTATAGATAATGAGGCTAAATATTTTGATTAAATAAATACGTTACATCTTAAAAAAAACGAATTTTAATTTTTCAGTACAAATCGGCAATTTCATACTTTAACACCTAATATTTCATATCTTTTTAAATCATAGCAAATACTTGTGACGTTATAAAAAAGTAAACTTTGTTGCAAGTATCTTTTTTATACCACTAAGGTGGAAAATGAGCGTAGGTACGGCCTACCTGATGGTAAGCAGTTACCGTAGCCTATGGACATTTGCAACACCAGGGGAGTCACGCATGCATTGCCGACCCTATGAAAAACTTCTTTGCGCCTTTCTTGAAGAATCCCTTAGGAAAGCCTCCGCTGGGAGTTCTTACCACAACTTGAGAGTTCTCGGAAGAAAACTTCTCTGGAACCGCACAGTACGCAACCATTGCATTCTAGTGTGTGATGGTGAACTCCCCGCCGTCGGCGAGCGGTGTGATTGTATAAAAGCATCATCATCACAACACAACCCATTATATAATCGGTAGAATACACAAAGAGAGGCGAAATCTCTCCTTAAAGTACCTATGTGCAAGTAAATAAACCATCTTCGTTAAACTATGACACATACTAAGTGGGAGTACGGTGCAGTGATAGCCCAGTAGATAAAGTGTTGGCCTATTTTGACGAGCTCGGTGGCTCAGTCGTGAATGACGCGACTTAGACACCAACGCTCGTGGGTTCGATTCCAACACAAGGCAAACATTTGTGTGCATGAACATGTCTGTTTGTCTTGGTCTGGATGTTTTAAGAGAGGTAGGACGCATCAAAGCAGCCTCACAGAAAACTGCAGCCAAATAACAACTCCCTAGAGGGTTGTTGTGTTCCTGCGTGTGAGTGAGGTCACCAGTAAGCTCCCAAGGAGTTAATGTGTAAGCAGCAGAGGAGGCATCGCGCGTGATACTTAATATATCGCAAGCGTTAATAGGCTACGGTACCCGCTTTACATCAGGTGGGCCGTATGCTTGTATGTCTCCCGACGTAGTATAAAAACAAATCACAACATAACTTGTCAAAAACAACATCACATATGTTGTAAGGACATTGTACAGATCATGGAAAGTCAAAATAATCAAATGGTCTTTCTTGAACTTTCAGAATCAATTTCCTGAAATCAGTTATAGGTACCTATATAATATTTTCGAACTGATTCGTCAATAAGCGAATATTAGTAAAACTCGCCACCTGGCGACAACAAACTTCTGTACCACATGATTTAGTAAATTTGTAGGTATAAGTATAAAAAGCATAACTAGCGATATAAATAGGTTTTCTAAACACGAAACATTTTTGTGACATTCTACCCACGAACATCTCGAATTGAAGTCGTAAATATTCCTGGTCCGAGCACCAACCTCAATTGGAATTCGCATTTTTACGACCGCGCACTATAGGCAGGGGGCATTATGCAACGCATGCAATTTACTCCCCAAACTTTATTCTCTTTTTATGGGCGTCTACTCGAGTAATGAAAAACTATTAAAGTCAGGATAAAGCGAGGGTTGTTGGAACCTTCCAGCTTTTATTGCTTTGCAGCGAATGGCGCATTGCTATTTTTACAACCCCGCCAATTTCATGCGCGGCGTTAAGATGGCTTCCAACAACGTGCGTGTTACAATATATGTATATATGTCTGTATGTATGCGTACGTTGATATACTTAGGTATTTTGTATAACAAATTTTGGATAGGATAAATTTTATATTCCGTTTTTTTTATTTCTAGCCAATCAAGTAGATTTTATATTGTCACATATCCCCGCTGCTAACCCAGAAACTTTTCGCTAGATTCCTGGTGAGCGTACTCACTCGCAGGCATGCAACAGTCCTGCAGCGTAGAGTATAATGATTTCGAAAATAAACTTTGCTAGTTAGGAACAGCATTCATTTTTTTCATGCAACGTCGTGACACAAACAAACATCCGGCACAAGTGATAACAGTAACCGTAACCCATACCCGCGATACAAAGACGCATTTGTCACGCGTCACAGCAACTCCTCAGGACCTTATTGGTGATCTCACTCACTCGCAACTTTCTTAATTATTGCCCAAATAATTATCCATCTCTACCTAACACAACCAATCAAAATGGTATCTATATAACCATTTAGGCAAGTTTTAAGAACTTTGTGTGTATTGTGACTACTACTGTATTGTGGTTAATACAGCGTTAGGTATATAGCGTCGACCGCAGCCTGTCTATAGATGGTTTAGTAGTCATTCGTAGCATGTTATTCTAAGGACCAACATCTACGACATTGTTGTTGTGACGATTCCAAACAAATGTAGCCATTTTTACGGAATAAAAAGATTTTGACTTTGACTTTGACTTTACATCGCCCGAGAATGCTTCGAGGAGGGGCGAAACGTGTCGCAGCGACGATCGCAGCAGCCGAAGCAGAGACGACCGGAGCAGCTATGGCAGCGGCGGCATCTACTCTACTAATGGTAGTGGGTGAGCGCCGGCCGGCAGTAGTTCGTATGAACTAATCGGGAGCGGAATCACACAAAGTACACACATCAAAAGTGTCTAGGGATCAAGCATTTTTATGCGGATTTCTTGAGATTGAGATGTGGCTTTGTAATAAAAAAATATATAAAATATATAAATGTATACGACACTGGAGAACCCCTGGACGCCAACAGCGATTAAAATCCTGCCAGGAAGTCCATCCTTATAGTGGTGGAACCATCATGGTATGGGCGGGTATTTGGATCGGCGGAAGAACTGAGTTGATTTGGATCAGAGGCAACCTCAACGCTCAAATTTATGCTGAGACGATTGTATCAGACGTCATCGTTCCTCTACAAGTGCAAATCGGTCCCTTATTTCAGTTAATGCATGATAATGCACGACCGCACACCGCAAGAGTTGTAAGACAGACTCTCGCCGCAGCTAACATCAATGTCATGCCCTGGCCTGCTCAGTCGCCAGACTTGAACCCGATTGAGCATGCATGGGATATGCTACAGAGAAGAGCTCTGCCGAATATGGAGGGTATCCAGTCGCAAGAAGACCTTTTTTTGTTGTTGCAACGAACATGGGCGGCCATTCCACAGCGTGATTTGGATGAACTCATTTTGAGTATGCCAAACCGATGTTCTTGTGTTGTTAGTGTTCGCGGTAGAAACACGGATTATTAATTGTTTAAGTTACCCAATAAAATTTTAAAGAAAACTGTTATTTCAGTCTTTTTTTCGAACTTTAATGTTAGTGGTTCAAATGTCAAAAATCCCTTTATTATGAAAATGGCAAATTTCTTTATTAATGCAAAGGTGACTTGGTTTATTGTTACTGTAGACAAACGAAAACACTTTATTTGATGAATCCTTAAAGAAAATTTTAATTAATATCAATCAGGAGAAAAGTTATTGCAAAAATATATGTTGATCCCTAGACACTTTTGATGTGTGTAGTTTAGATCAAATTGCCTGTAAATTTGACTTTCGCAAAGTAACGCTTGAATGTATTAACTATTTAAGTTTTAAGGAGTTTATGTAGATGAGTGATGTCAGTTTAATCGAAAATGCGAACCATTTTATTGTGGTTGTGTATGATTATCGTAGTTATTTAAGTATTGTTATGTTTATGTATGTAGGTATAGTTAGGTATATGTTCTTGATAGGGTCGATTCATATTTTATTTAAATTTTAATGAAAATCGCAATTGCGTTTTTTCTCCACTCCCAATGGGTATGGTAGACATTACAATTAACATTTTGCCGCCTTTTGTACCTACTGTATCGTGGTTAAGAAAGTATTAAATAAATAAATAAAATAAAAAAAGCGCAGCCTGTCTATGGATGATCCCTCCGGGCACGTTGAGTCATTTAGTTTACCAGTAAGATCTTAAAGAATTTCTGTATTAGCAAAAACGATAGCAATACGCTAGTGTTAGTTCCTGAACAGTGTTCATATATATAAATAGGTACTAGCGGACCAGATACCTACCTATACGTTGTCCAGCTCGAAAAAATAAATAAATCCTACACCTCGATTGCAGTGCCACCTACCGGGTCCAATTATGAATTTAAACCATTCTTGAATCCAATTAACCACTTGTTAAAAACTGTTTCCGAGTTATACCTTACAGAATATACTTTATATAGGCAACAATCACTCGTGTAACAGGCAAAAATGTGCTGTTACTAGTAGGCTTTGGACCAGCCATGCAATTCTGTAAGAGCAAACATCCTTACATCCTCGGAAACATCGGCTGTTACAGCCTTGAACACAAAATTGCAATTCTTTGGTGTCGCTCTTCATGGTTGTGCGACACTAGCGCCGCAAGGCTGCGTTTGGAATTGGAATTCTACAAGGCAAACAGCCTCGCGTACGCTTACACCTTTATAAAATACCAAATATTTTAGCCGTGATCGCAGTAGACGATGTCAAAGCTGTGACATCTGTGATCACAGCGACGCACACAGCCATTACGAGTCGCTTAGAGAATTGCATGGCAGGGAACGTTCACCATTGTTACAAAGTTCGCTGGTCCAACCAAGACATTACATAAGACGAGCGATAATATAGGACCTATATTATCGTACGGTATAAATACAGTATGATTTTACAGTAATCATTTCGATTAGCTGGCAGTGTTTAACACGTTTTTTTTATATTTTACGCGTAAAATCACGTTTTTTAAGAATGACACATGGGTGTCATTCTTAAAAAACGTGATTTTACGTATGGACGTATAGGTATGAGCAGACATAAAAACCAAAATTTTATCTGAACACAGATTGCGATCCAATAAAAGTAACCGTATAATTATAGACACGTGAATAATTTCAACAGTATAAATAAACATCAAGCGACAACTTTTTGAACTAAAAGTGTTTTTTTTGTCTTTAATCACGGGTGTTCGAGCTCTTGGCCTGGCCTTTCCGTCCATAGGTATATATAGATAGATAGATAGCCAGTCCAAGAGCTCGAAGACATCTTCCAATGCTGCGGTGAAGAGTTTCGGGGATATAACATCGCCCTGTGTTACATCTTTTTGCATTTGGATCGGTTTCGCACTCTGGTCCTGTACTCGGATACATGTCCCCAAATATCGGACCCAAATGTCCAAACCAACTCATAGCATAACTTTTTCCATTTTTGTGACTTCATCATCTTTCATTGCACAATGTTCTCGTATGTTATTTTGTTATTTCTTACTCTACTAATTGTTCTCCACACATACTCCTCAGCGCTCTCATTTCACCAGCGTTGACCTTACTTTCATGTGCCACACTAACGTTTCAGTACTGTATGTCAATATAGACGTTAATATACCTACCCTGAAAATGAACCAAGATGAGCTTTGTTCGATATATTTCCGCTCGTCAAAACCGAGTATAATGCACCGTTGATACGGTTTCCTTTTCTTTCAATATCTCCCTCAAATTTTCCATCTCTCGTAAACATAGTACCTACCTACTATCTCTCATACATACAAATTCATTTACTTGTTCCACATTTTCATCCCAATTTCTTTCAATACTAGTACTAAGTACTAAAATAAATTAATAGTTTATAAAAACATTTACTTATTTGTACATTAACAACACTATTTTAATATTGTAATAAAATATTCTATCTTATTTTAATATAATATTAAAATCGTATTACACAACTTTTTAGCATTTTTGAATAAAAATATTAATAGGTTGTCGATATTAGGTATATGGTAATAATGCATTACAAAATTAAAATTGTCCCATTTTCCAGACCGATCATCCAGCGCTTCCAATAGCGACGGACACTACATTAACACCTTGAAAATTAAAGCTTAATTTTGAATTGAGACTGAAAACATTACTGGCTGAGTGACTCAAGAAGAAAATAGCAATATTAAAGTCAAAAACTAAACGACTTGAAATAAAAATGCTGAACTATCTGTCATTATACAAAATTTTAATGTAATCGATGTATGTATAGACGTTAGATACCATTATACAAGTTAAAGGGAAAGAGTGAACCAGGGAATTAAGGGCAGCAGCCGTAGCAGTTTACCACCTTTTGAGTACAATATGTGAAAGGATAATCCTTGATCAATTGTAGCTTTAGTTTAAGTCTAATGAAAACAAAACCATGATGCGCAATACATTTAAATGTTTAAAAACAAAGAATGTTTACCTTCGTCTGATATTTACACCTAAATCATCCATGGCACTAATTCTTTTTTACATGACACCTTAATTATTGAAAAATTGTACGTAATGTGTGTAATTTTAAGAAGGAATAATCCGCATTTATTGTGTATAGCAGATTTAACTAAAGACCGTGTAGGTAAATGCGACCATGAATATTCGACGGCTGTTTCATTCTCACGATATTTATACACGATGTAGAAAAATAGATCCAATAACATTGATTTTACGAAAAAAAATTTTATGAAAAAAATAAACATTAATATGTTTGTAAGGCATGGATATTTTTATTCAAAAATGGTTTATAAAGTGTTTTTATCTTTTATCTCACATTTTTAACTATCTATACGTAGGTATATTTAGTACCATGTCACTGCTTGTATTTTAATCTATACATACATATAAATAAAATTAAAGTATCTGTCTGTGATTTCAAAATAAAGCCTTTACCTTTATCTCATATTATTATTTTCACGTTACCAAAGCCTAAATACGCATTTTTAACTTTTTGTCTGTCTGTCTGTTCTGTTTGTTTGTCGGGGCTAATCTTCGAAATGGCTGAACCGATTTTGACGGGACTTTCACTGGTAGGTTGAGGACTATTCAAAGCAGAATATAGCGTATCCCGTAAATATTTAGGGTTCCTACGTAAAAAATGAAAAACTGTTCAAATTAGGGGGAAATATCTTTGCAATTTTATTTTTATTATTTTCATAGAATACGTATTTTTGGTGACATAAAATAACTACGCATTTTTTATGTAATGAAAATAAAATAAATATACGTTGCCTCCCGTAAAGGCAATAGTTAATAGATTCAGGTGTTATTTTGCGAAAGTCAAATTTACATGCAATTTGATCTAACCTGCTTTGTGTGCTTCCGCCACCAACTAGTTCATGCGGCCTAGCGCCGTCCGGCACCCACCCACTACTGTTAGTAAATGCAACATTTTCATGATCTATTCAGTGATTGTAGTTTTCATACGTATATAGGTATAGATCAACTTTCATTACTTTGTGTGTAAAAATGGCTATTTCGACTTATTTGATTTTTTTTACAATGCTAATATCATATTATGAGTATATTATTGCACACAAATTGTGTGACACAATACAATCCTATGCAAGTTTCTTATGGGTAAATTTAAAATTGCCGATACGCATTAGTGGGGTAAATTTTCCACAGTCTAGTAACCTTGTTATTGAATGTACTTTGTTGCCGTCCTTTACGGGTGTACGCGCTTGTCAACTCTAGGTACACTTCCTCTGAGCCTACGGGTGTACGCGCTTGTTGCAAGCGCGCGATAGCAAGCGAGCAATATGTGAGGTCGACCTCCAGTTTCTCGGTATTTTGTACGCTCTACTTCTCCAAAACCAAAATAGTTTGAAACCCCCTTTTTTCGTGATCGTGTAGCCTAGATGTCGTAGTTGTGCCAGTTGAAATTTGTTTTTCAAAAAAAGAAGTTTTGTTCCAGAAAAATCGGTCCAAGAAGATTTGTCCCTACTGTGAGCAGTGCTTTTGCAGTGGTAGTACTAAATTTTTATTTTTCCTCTTTTTTATTTTTTTTTCATCTTTTCCTTTTTGTTTTTTTAGTTTTTTAATAAATTAGTCTTTTATTAAATTATATTAAATTATATTAAATTTTGGGTTTTTAATTCTAATTTCATCAAGATGCCTCGAGGCCGTCGCAGTAATCGAATTTTGAATATTCAACATTTTTTTGGTAATTTTTACTAAGTTATCTTTTTTAACTTATTTTTTTTAATTTTATTTAATTATAAAATGAAATGCCCAAGTATTTTTTAGATTGACGCACTAAGTTTCCAAGCGCGCTTGCTACACAGCTTGCTGTTACCTATTTAAAAGATAAAAAGCGCGCTTGCGTTTGCGCCGCAGGCCCTAACTTCCCTAGTCAATTCTAGGTATACTTCCTCTATGAGTATATTATTATAAGTGGCACACAATACAATTCTATGCAAGTTTCTTATGGTAAACAGTTAACTCGGTATATTGTTAATTTAAAATTGCCGATACGCATTAGTGGGGTAAATTTTCCACAGTCTGGTAACCTTGTTATTGAATGTACTTTGTTGCCGTTCTTTACGGGTGTACGCGCTTGTCAACTCTAGGTATACTTCCTCTGAGGTTAGATGGAATAGGCATAATATGCTAGGCATGGATATTCGTTGCGACCTAAACCAACGAAACTACATCGAGCGCCTCATCTTGACAGCTTCAAAGAAACTCGGAGTCCTGAACAGGGTGCGCGCCGGTTCTTCGCGCTGGACCAACTATGTCTTCTTTACAAGACTCAAATTCGGGCCCGCGTGGAGTATTGCTCGCGTCTCTGGGACGGCTCCGCACAGTATCTTCTCGAGACTCTCGATAGGTTACAGCGACGGGCTATCCGCATAATCGACGACGAAGAGGTCTCAAAAAACCTCTGCAACTTCGTAGGGACATAGGCTCCCTAAGTACATTTTACCGCCTGTACCATGGTTTCCCTTATCCCACCCTCTCCCTTCTATTATAGAAGCACACGTGCAGGCTTGCGCTGTCATCATTCCACTGTTGAGGACATTTTTTCTCGCACTAAAAAGTTCGGCAACTCCTATCTGAGTGACGTCGCGGACGTGCTTACACACGCACACGTTGAGTACCAGAATCAGCTCCACATCATTAGTCATTGGTACGGCATACAGGCCGCCATGGCAGGATGTTGAGTTGTTTTGCAGTGCGCCAATCTGCCGCAGTGGGTGGAGAGCCTACTCATTTTACAAATCATAGTGAGACCTTAATTGATTTAATGTGCACTGATGAGCGGGTCCGTGAAATTAAGGTTTCCTATATTCCAGATGTAGGTAGTCATGCCATAATTTCGACAGTACTTGATATTAAAAAACCAAGACTAAAATCATTTTTCATAGATCACACAAGAATATTCTCATCGCCATGTTTAATACTGACCTTGAAAGGATTAACTGGATTAAGTGGATTAAAGGACCATGGACATCCATGGCTGACCGATACAAAGTCAAGTCAAGGATATGATGCATATTCGGGACAAAAGTTACAGGAGGTATAGGGCGTCTGGGTTGGACACCAATAAACAGTTTTATAAAGATATGAAGGCAGTGTTAGCTTCAGCCATATACAATGAAAAAAGGCATATTTCCAGCAACACATAAACAATAAAATTAACAATCCCAAAAAGTTGTGGAAGAATCTTAAGTCTACTGTCCTTCCTAAAAATATCAGAGTGTTACCCCCCTACCTAAACAATCCTGATGATATCAATAAATCCTTTCTAGATGTACCAGGACAGGATACGCTCCAGCCCAGTGTCTTCTCGCAATATGCGTCTCATAGATACGGACCTGCTACTTTTCAGCTGAAACCGGTAGATACTGGGGTTGTGGCTCAAATCATCAGGTCTTTGAATTCCAATGCAGAGGGCATTGATGGTATCTCCCTAAAATGATAACTTTAACTCTTCCACATACATTGGATCCTATCACAGATAATATCAACAGATCTATTACAACTTCAAGTTTCCCAGATCTTTGGGGTACTGGTCTTGTATGGCCAGCCCCTAAATCACATAATCCTGTTGACACATCGGATCTGAGGCCTATAAGTATCTTGTCAGTGGTCTCAAAGATACTAGAGAGGGTGGTGTATGAACAATTGTACAAATATCTGGCGGATAATAACCTGCGCTCAGTCAGGCTTCCGTAGGGACCGTAGTACAGCAACTGCACTTTTAAATGTAACCGATGATATCTTGTCTGCCCAGGACCACGGAATGGGCACTATACTGGTGTTACTTGATTATTCGCGCGCATTTGATTCAATAAACCATTTGCTTCTTCTTATTAAGTTAACTCACTATGGATTGGATGCAGCTTCAGTGCAATAGTTTCGCAGTTACGTACCTGGAATCCAGAAGTCAGGTGGAAGAGGTGAAAAAGAATGACGGTACATCGGCTAGATCAACGTGCAACCCAGTCCGCAGGGGGGTCCCACAGGGCTCCATAATCGGTCCGTTACTCTTCATCCTGTACACAGCTGATATTGTGGAGAATATACAATATTGTCGATTCCATTTATATGCAGACAATTTCCAAATTTATATTCACTTGTATCCTCAGGATACTGACAGATCTGGAAAAAAGTTGAATGAGGATCTAAGCCGTATCTGCATCTGGTCCAAAGACAATTGTCTACTATTGAATCCAAGTAAAACCAAATATTTAAGACTTGGCTCAAAGCATCAAATCACTAACGTATTAGGTCACAATCCAAGAGTACGGCTTGCAGATCGGCTGATTGAACATGTTGTTGAGGCACGTAACCTTGGTCTCATTATGGATTCAAAGTTACATTATGAAAATCATATTCTTAAAGCAGTGCAAAACTGTTTCTAATGATTGAAAGTGATGTACAAGTTTCGTCCTTACCTGAGTACTGATTTGAGAATAAGATTGTGCGATTCATTAATCGTTTCAAAGCTCAACTATGCTGACACAGTGTATGGGCCTTATCTTCTGGCCAGAACTGAAAGGTTAAGCCGGCCAGCGTGTTCAGTAGGCCGATTCTCCTAAAAAACTGCAACTGCACTGCAGCGCGGCGTGTGTCAAAATGCGAACATTTTGACGTTTCGTTAAGCGATGTGACAGCAGCGACGGTGCGCGTTTCTGCTTCTCCGTTCCATCCCGCAGCCACGTAACACCATATTTCAATAAGTCCAACATACTAAAAATGGAATTGATCAGATATCTTCACCTTGACAGCCTCCTATTTGGTGTGGTTAACAACCGTCAGCCAGATTATTTATACACTAGGCTGACCTGGATACAAAATGCACGTAAGTACTCTGCTCGGTCCTCCCTTTATCGTTTGTCCACACCGAGCCATAGGTCAGCTGCTTTTCGGGGTAGCTTTAAATATGCAGCCAACCATTGCTGGAATAACATTCCCCCGCCAATACGGACCCTAAAAAAGAAGAAACCGTTTATCGCGGCTTTTAAAACTCATTTATTAAATATCCAAAAACTCACTGGACTGCGACCTTGATCTAATTAAGTTGCTAGTATAAGTTTGTTCTGCACCTATATCAGCATGAATAAGTTTGTTATGGTCTGGCAAGTTTACACTTGGATATATTTTATTAATTAGAAAATATCTAATTCACGTAGAGTCCCTATTTTACGTGGACAACATTGCTGTACTTCAGGTATCTGTCCTGTATCTGTATTAGGTACTATCTAAGTTTAACACTGGTTTTTATATTAAATTGAGTTTCTCACTTAGGTATCTTAAAAGTTTTTACGTTGGAAATTTTATTAACAAATTTATGATGATTTTTCTATTGATGATTCATTTGCCGTGTCATAAAAGTTTCAAGCCACTTGAAAAAATATCTGCCTGGGTTGAAATTCAAAAAAATCTTTCTTATGTCTCATACAAAAGGATCCTATTGGTGAGTCAGTGAATTAGACATGAACTCCATTTCTATTAATATAGATTAGCGTCTCGTTTAAACACAATTTCAACCCCTTTTCACCTCACCTCACCTCGCTAAGGGTGGAATTTTTGAAAACCTTTAAAACATTTTTTTTTGAATTCTAATAGAGAGTATCTATACAAAGTTTCAACTCACTAACTTCAAAAAGTTTACTGCTCCATACAAACTGTCAACCCCCTTTTCAACCCCTAAAGGTGGAATTTTGAAAAACGCTGAAATTACATATTTGAGGTCTTGATTGAGAGTATATTTACAGTCTAAAGCAGCTCACTTTAAAAAATAACAATTTCTTGATAATTCAACTTTTAGTTCAAGAAATACTTTTGACCTCCATTACACCCGGGGTGGAATTTTTGAAACTACTTTTTTGGATTTTAATAAAGAGTATCTGTATAAAGTTTCAAGTCACTAACTTGAAATAATTTTTCAACTCCATACAAACTGTCAAGCCCCTCTTCACTCTCGGAGGATTATAAAAGTAACCTCTTTGCAAAATTTCAGCTTTCTAAGTTCAAGAGTTTGGCTTCGGAGTTAATGAGTCAGTGAATTAGTCAGGAACTCCGTTTTATTTAGATAGATATCCGCCTTAGATTGTGATAACACGTCAAATTTTTTGTAGGCAATTTCTTAATATTACCATCTCTTAATTTAGTATTATGGAAGGAGGAGATCTTGTTTCCATAAATATTTTTATAAACCAGCATACGGTCTGCCTGATGGTAAGCCGTCAGCTTAGTCTATGGACATTTGCAACATCAGGGTTGTTACTCGTGCGTTGCCGACTCTGTACTAAAAATAGAATCTATATATATAAATAAAATTGAAGTGTCTGTCTGTGATTTCAAAATAAAGCCTTTATCTTAAGCTCATATTATTATTTTCACGTTACCAAAGTCTAAATACGCATTTTAAATTTTTTTGTCTGTCTGTCTGTTTGTTTGTCCGGGCTAATATTCGAAATGGCTGAAGCGATTTTGACGAGACTTTCACTGGTAGTTAGAGGACTGTTCAGAGCAGAATATAGGGTACTTTTTCCCGTAAATATTTAAGTATTCCCGTAAATATTTAAATATCTTCCCCTTCGGAGGACTTTGTAATTTTATTTTCATTATTATTTTCACAGAATACTTATTTTTTGTGACATAAAATAACTACGCATTTTTTTTTATATATAATATATTAAATATACATTGCCTCCCGTAAAGGTCAATAGATGGCGCTGTATGAAAATTGAATCGCTCTATGGTTGCATCTACGACCCTGAACTTTGTTTTTTTAAACAGAAATAATTTCAGATCTACAGAGAAATAAAGGCTACTAAAAGTCCAAATCTCGTGCGTGCGAAGCCGCGGGCTTCAGGTAGTACATAATAATAATTAATCCGAACATTGCAACAATTTTTTTTTGTTATAATAATCAAAGTGATCATCACCTATTGTACGTCGAAGTACGAAATACGAATTAGAACATTCAAATCAGTCATCACTGAGGTCTATACTTAATGAGTTACATAAGAAACCATAGCGCGTTTCAATTTGGCTTATGGCGCCATCTCTTAGCAATAATTGGAACTAATCAAAACTAATACATATTTATTCCTCTGTTTTTAACCCCCGACGAAAACACGACGGGGTGTTATAACTTAGGCATGTGTGTGTGTGTGTGTGAGGGTGTGTGTGTCTGTGTGATTAGGAATCTTTCTGTGTCATCGTAGCTCCCGCACGGATGAACCGATTTAGATTTAGTTTTTTTTTGTTTGAAAGGTGTATTAGTCGGGAGTGTTCTTAGCTATGTTTGGTGAAAATTGGTCCAGCACTGAAATGAAAGGGCGAATGACGAACTGACTTTCTGGACTGTCGGGGAGGTTTTAAATTTTAAACAGTTAGATATTTTCTGCATTCGGGTTGCCCACTTGTCGACCGCGGCATATCCGTGCGCGCACGGCCCGCTAGATAGAAGAGTTTCGACAGGTTCGAATCCGATAATGTAGGTAAAAACGAAAATCTTTTATACTTATTAGTTTAGAAAAAAATATTTTACATTTGGTTCATGACTTTCAATGAAACACCTTAATATTGAATTTCAATCGAATAACTTCAAAACGGAAAGTTTCATACTAACTTTGCATCCCCGTTATACCGCCCTTAAGGGATGATTTTTGAGAAAAATATTTTACTCGTGTTTTATGCCTTTCAATAAAGAACCTTCATGCTGAATTTCATTCGAATAACTTCAAAAACGGCAAAGTTTCATACTAACTTTGCGCCCCTGTTTAAACCCCTAAGGGATGAATTTTGAAAAAAATTTTTTACTCATGTTTCATGCCTTTCAGTAAAGAACCTTCATGCTGAATTTCATTCGAATAACTTCAAAAACGGCAAAGTTTCATACTAAATTTGCACCCCGTAAGGGGGTAACCCCTTAGGGGATGAATTTCCAAAAATCCTTTCTTAGTGCTCCCCTACGTTATAAAAGGAACCCCTGTGCAAAATTTCAAGTTTCTAACCCTTATAGTTTAGGCCCTGCGTTGATATGTCAGTCAGTCAGCTTCTCCTTTTATATATATAGATTAGATGTATATGCCTGACTGTATTATATTATATATAATTTTTATCACATCTCAGATATATATATATATATATATATATATATATATAATTCTACTGTCCATGTAAAACGGCTGGACAGTTTTTGACAAAAAAAATATGTGTGTTTAACTGGAAGAGAGAGAATTATTTAACTTTAGATTCACAATTGGACTGAATGCAATAAGTGGCGGTGCAGTCTGTTAGTATATAAATCACACAGGCAGGCATGTGATTCATCCAACCAAAATAACAATGGTAGAGTTAAAGTATTTTCAGGAACACAGTTCCTATATGAAATCTATATGTTTTTCTGTGTGTGTGTCTGTCGCTTTTTTTCGAATATTCGAATTTTGACTTCAGATTCGGATTCAGCATAAAAAAGTAGAATAGGAACGTTTGAAAAACCAACCTATCTCTGAAGGAACATGAAATGATGAAGATAAAATTGTAATATATACTATCGTTTTACGTGTTGTATTGAAACTTCAGGATTTTGTCTGCCAAAAGGGTTTTTGGCGTGTTATTATACAGAATTTCTGAGTGTAGAATCTAGAATTAAGAACATTTTAAGCGATTTTAAACTTAAGACTCGTGCTGCATAGGTATAGACCCTTTGCCAGAATCCCTCTGGTGGAAAGGACGTATTACGTATAAGAGTAAAAAATACGTATTTTGCTTCACCGCGTGTGACTGACGGTGACGGCACCGACGACGTTTCGATTCGAATGAGAAATTTCTCTGCCAATGTGAATACCCCTGCATGTACCAAAAATGTTTTCAAAAGTCACAAAGTTTGAGTACAATATTGACAATATCTTAAAAATAAGTTAGGTACATGCTTTTCAAATATATTTTTATGTCTATGTACTTATTGAATACTTACGGTCAATAATTTGATAACTTACAAGACAGACGAGCTTAGTGGCGCAGTGGTTAGTAACGCTCTAACCACAGAGTACATTAGTATGATACGGAAAGCTCTAACTCTATTATGACACCAAACATTAGTGTGCATGAACATGTCTGTTAGTATTGATGTAGGTGTTAGACAGGTCGGGCACATCTAAGCAGGCAGTCGGGGGTAGTACCTCCAAATGACAGAAATCAAATAACAACTTTTTGGAGGGCTGAGAAGAAGACTCCTATGTTGCTAAATTGCTGTGTTCAAACAAATAAAAAACAAAATAATTTTAAAATTAAGTTAATGCTATGGGTCTCGATAATGCACGACCAGTATTGCACAGCCAAATAATGTACAGCCAGGAATGCACGGCCAATAATTCGTGGTTTTGGCTTTCAATTATTGGGGTGTGCATTATTGGCTGTGCAATACTGGCCGTACAATATCTGCCCGTACTGATATTGTACGACCAAATAATGTACAGCCAGTAATGCACGTCCAAATAATTGAAACCATCTACATGTACACGAATTATTGGGCTGTGCATTATTGGCCGTGCTTTACTGGCCGTGCAATACTGGCCGTACATTATTTGTACAGGGCGTAATGTACAGCCAGTATTGTACGACCAGATAAAAGGCAACCATCTTTCATTGGTTGGAGCAACTGTGCTCCTATTGGTCGGTTCACTTGCTTTGTTTGTGCTTCGTTTAGAGGGATGGCAAGGATGGTTTAGGCAAATGAATGGTCAGTAATGAAGTTTGGTCTACTTTTTATAATGACACTTTTCAAAATGGCAACGATTCGCTTCTGGCACTTCGCCGGCCGCTGCCGCGGCACGCTCGCTTCGCTCGCTCGGCTCGTGCGTTGTTTGTCATACTCTAACCTAACCTAACCAACCGAGATTTCTGTTGCTGTACTTATTACAAAATTTTTATTTGTTTGAAAGATTTGACAAATGATAAATGCCCAAACGTTTTGTGTCATTATAATAATCAGCTTAACAATAATTCTACCAAATGAAACAAAATGGCGGACGAGCGACATTGACTTGACAGTTGACTTGACAAATACGATGTCGTTCCATTTCACTGTTTGTTCTTGCATTTTCAGTTACAAATGCACTTGACATCTACATTGTTACGTTGAGTTTGACGTTTGTAATGCTTATAATGAAACGTTTTGATAGTTTATATCATGTTTTTATTAAGTATTTACACCTCTATACCACATCTACTAGATAAAAGTATTTAGCCATATTTAACTTACTGCTGAGTTACAGATCTTATCACAAATATCGAGCTATTTCGGAACCGAGCACTCGCAGATCTAAAGTTTATTATGCCCTCCTCAATCGTTTATGAACGATACTCTCTTATTGGCTTGAGCACTCGCCCACCAGTTCTGTCTAAACGAGGCACGAACCGTCTTGACATTGACAGCTGTTGGTCGCCAATTATTTGGCCGTACATTATTGGGCTGTGCAATATTGGCTGTACATTATCAGCACGGCCTGATATTGTACGGCCAGTAATACACGGCTCGATTTTTTGAAGCCTGACCATGAATTATTGGGTTGTGCATTATTGGCCGTGCAATACTGGCCGTACAATATCAGGCTGTGCCGATATTGTACGGCCAAATAATGTACAGCCAATATTGCACGACCCAATAATTAAAGACCATGGCTTTCAAAAATCGGGCCGTGCATTACTGGCCGTACATTATCAGACCGTGCTTTATTTGGCTGTACATTATTGGCTCCCCTATTTACGATATATGTAAATATCAGTATGTGAATATAATTTTAAAATTAGTACTAAGGTATAGAGCGAGACACCCACAACACAAGTATATATTTTACTTTCTGGGGCTGTCTCATGATTTAAAAGACATGTAATGGGAGAAATTAAAGAAGTTATTATTATTATTAGCAGAGGTAGCATCGCGCGAGTGATTCATTCATATATGTGTATCGCAGGCGTTCATAGGCTATGGTAACCACTTTACATCGGGTATGCCGTATTACTTACGTTGTATAACCGACGTTGTATAAAAAAAATCTAGTATCACGACTTCGACAATTAAACAGAATAGGAAGCATATCTTGTAGGTAATAATATATAGAATATCATAGGACATCGTGAAGGATATGATATGAGCCGCGCACACAAACCATTTTAGTAGATAGACATTTTAGTAGTTATACACGAGTGTTACCTTTTGGATCACAAGCTAATAACGCCATAACGCAGTGTACGTACGAATTGCTTGCAACCCTAGCTATATACAAATAATATTTATAAACAAGCATAATTAATTTGATGATTTTATAAATATTGAAATGAACTGCCAATATTATTATATAATATATAAGTATGAAAGTATAATTAACATCTGTCACTCACCAACTAAAACGTTATACAATCCTAAATATACTTTTAGTCATCGATATTGTACTAGGTAATCTTAATGCCCGCTTCACATTATTCCAGTAGCATTCCAGTCCAGTGACTGGATTGACGGTCTACCTTTTCATTCCAGCTCGCCCATTCCAGCGCCACTGGAATAGTGTGGACAGCCATTCTAGTACTGAATTGATTGTTATTTAGTTATTATTAGTTGTTTATTAGGAATATTTATCAAATTTCTATAGATGTGTATATTTCAATAGATTTTTTGAAATTAATAATAACAACTGCTCAAAATTTTCTGCCGTCATTCTCATAACCAATCTGTATTCATTAAGATCTTCAAACTCCAGTTGTTAAAAAAGCATTGTCGAAACCTGCCTTTATATTTGTTTGGCTTATCCATTTTCTAACCCAAATACGATTTTCCTACTTTAGTTCTTCTTCCACTACCTCGGTTACTCCCTCTAACAGTGGTTATAATTGAACAGTTTCCGGACAGCTTTTTTTAAATGATTGTCGCTTAGTGATACCAGTTCAAGAGCTTTTAAAAGACTGGAATAATGTGAATAATATAATCCAGTTCTGCACTGGACTGGATTGATTTCCTGGATTACTGTACTGGAATAATATAATATGAACCACGCATCTTAGACCTTTCAACCAAAGGACGCGTGATTGTATTAGTAAATAATTCTGCCATTTTTGACGAGGGACGAGGTAAATGAATACTACATAGAAACGATTACAACACGCGCAAAATCATTTTTTGTTGTCATGCACGCACACCTACTACAATATTCACAACAATATGCTAGAAAAATTCTCTATAATGTTATAAAAATAATAGGGAATGACAAATATCGAGGCTATAATTTCAAAATATCGATATTTACGCCGACAACGGTAATTGATAAATAAAAATATATAAATTTTCTATCAAATCAATCAAATCAAATATCTTTATTGTGGAACACAGGTTACAAAAGATCTTAGAATTTATTGCGTATCACTGTGGCCTGTCCTTAATAGACGTACAATAGTTTTTATGTTATACTTTACAAATAGAAAATAATAATAATAGTCATTATAAATCAATAAGTCAGTCTGAATTCAAATAAGGCACATTTTAAAATTCATAAAATAATTACGGAAATTAATAATTAAGAATTTGAGAAATATTAGTGGAAAAAAAAATTTTTTGTATCTCAAAATATCATTCAAATAATCTTTTACTGTATGTAATTTTGTTAGTTAAAAATTTTAGAAATTAAAATTGTTATTGACTCAAAAATATATCATTTTTGAGTCAATAACAATTTTAATTTCTGTTTAAACGTTGTCAAATCTAATGATTTAAAATTATCCGGCAATTTATTGAATATAATGGGAGCCATAACGATTACATTTTTATCGATCACGGCAGTGTTATATTCGCCAATTAGGTACTAACTTATATTTATATTGTGATCTTACATGATTTGGCCTCGTTCTTGTTTCAGATAATTTCGTAAACAAATGCGAATTGGATTTTACAAAATTACATAGTTCCATTATATTATTACTATACTTGCCATTGGGTATAGTTTATTATTGTTACACTTATTACACATGTATCTGAATTACAGGAGTTGTTAGTATAGACATTAAACGCACTTCATGTCTATGGGAATAAAAAGGAAAAACATTATTTTAAATTCAAATGAATTTAACATTTTGATTTTCGATCTCTTATAGGATTACTTCTATAAGAGATCGAAATTTACGTTGGATTTCTCTTTTTCTCTCCTCAATAATACTCCTTGTTTCTTTAGACTGCCTCCATTCTTGTGTTATGTCAAAGGACAGCGATGACTCATCCACTATAGGTTTTTATAGCATAGCATCTTTATTTTTAAAATTTTTTGATGTCTCGTTACAAAAAAATATCGCATTGCAGACTTGTTGTCCGTTAAAATATTGAAAATTTTACTGTCGACCATAGTCAATAGTAGAGTGCGGTTAACAGTAAAATTCAATTCGTTGCATTCATAATTTGTCGCTATTTGTTGTTGTCAATTCGTAATGGATGACAATGCCTTGGAGATGAAGAGCAGGAATTGCAGACAGGAACTAAATCACTTTTCTTACTTAAAAGTTTTAAGGGAAGTAAGCATGTTATAAATGCAAATTAGTCATCGCTAGTTGCGTTTTCAAATTTTTGCATGTAATAACTATGGTCCGAGCTGCCATCAAACCCCCATTTTGATATAAGAGTTAGTTTATTTTCTGGTATGGAATATTAAACCTGTTCATGTACCTTAAGTAAATGACTAGTGGTATGGTCAAGTAAATTTTGAAGTGGTACTCGCGCTGAAGCTCCTGTGACCTCGACATTTTTCGTATAGTATTTTTCTTTTTCCTTTGAACGCGTTTATAAGAGGAAAATATATTTTGAGCATAACTTCTTACAATATTGTACTGTTTTCTACTTCATTTAGCCTCAGCTATCATTGATAATACGGATTGCAGAGATAGTAATTCTTGTGTTTGTTCAGGTATATTCTGTGGTGTTGATATATTTTTAATTGTTTTGATTTATTTAGCAGGCCTTCAGCCCTAAACTTCATTTGCACGGCAAAAACAAGTTCTTCACTAGAAGTAGTCTCACGTAAATTTTCAGTCTTCCAGTCTTCTTTTAGTTCGATTACTACACTCTTCAAACGTGAGAGTAAGAAAAAACCTTTCACATAATTCCCTTGTAATTTTATACGCCAATTCTGAAAAAGTAACAATGATAATATTACGAAATTAAATTTAAAAATTAATCAGTTATATTCTATTACTAAGTTTATAAGTAATTTACGAGAAACAATTGAACACATTTTCACCTAAACTGATAGAAACTTCAATGCAATTGGTGTAAAATTCACGGGCATAAGACAAGCTTGCTTGTATAAAGTACAGCATTTATACCTAACTTTTCTATCCAGTTCTATATAATACAATGATATAGTAATCTAAATATAGCAACAAAAGTGAGCTAAAAATGCTGCTGTTCTAAAAAGTACGAGTAAGATATTAAAAAAAAACGAGTGTGCTTTAGACCACACGACTGAAGTAAAACTTCTTTAGCTCCATAGTGTGATACAGACAATAGGCCTGCACTGTGTCTTAGATATACGAAACTTTACTTGCTATGAGAGAAAGAGAGAAAGAAAATATGTGCTCACACCTCTCTCTCTCTTTCTGGCCCCTACAGTAATATACAAAACGTAACTCTCTGTCTTTCTATCTTCACTAACTTATATCTCCCTCTCAACTTCCGTTCGCCTCGCCTGATCACACTTTTCGTAACGCATTCACCAGCTTACTCCCCAAGACAAGCATGCGTAAAGAAGTTTTACTTCAACACGGTATTGAATATTTTAACTAAATATCAATCATTCGATATTATAAAATTAATAGACCATATTGATCGATATTTTTATTGTGTAATATGAATCTACATAATTATCTTGTTCAATATTCATTATAATTTATGTATTTAAACACTTTCAATTTACTGAGATATCAATTTCAGATATACGCAGTTAATTAAAGTAACGTACGAGCATGAAACAATACATGCGGCAATTGGCAGTTTTTTATTTAATTACCCTACTACCCTCCGCATTCTAATGACTTGTAATGGACGTACAAACTTTTCATCTTGCTTGACACAAGATATTATTGAAGTACCTTCAAATTTTTGAAAACCATTTATGACCATACCCTCTGTAGTATAGGATTCAGCATGTCAAGTCACGTAGGAGTTTACTGGTAACTTCATTGATTCAGGAAGTGTAAGTGTAGTGTCTTCTGTAATGTATGGTAGGACTACTTATTAAAATTAATATGTGTCCTACCTTTAAATTACCACAACCTGTACTAGCCCAGTGGATATGAATCGGCATATTGATCAACTGGTCCCCGGTTCGAATCCTGGCATATATTACTAAATTCGTTTTTCAGATTTATGTGCATATTTGCAAATATCACTTGCTTGGCGGTGAAGGAAAACATCGTGAGGAATCCCATACGTCCATAAATTATATTTCGAAAGACTTGTGACCTAACCTAAGAAAATTCTGTTTTCTTTGGTGATAGTGGAGGTCTGACGAAAGTCGCTCTGTGTAAAAAATTCTTGGGTCTCGACCTCGCCGATTCCAATGGATTACGAAATGGGATAACGGTAAGAATAAAACGGACTGCTTATTAAAAGAAATCTGTGTCTAACTTTTATATTACCGGAGCCTGGTTTACTAATTGGTATGGTGTACCATGTGCATGAGCTTACATTGATTGTGAAATTGCTGGTAACAACCGCTTGTGTTCGATAATTATCTAAAACTGGGTTTTATTATATTTCATATGGTAAAACAAAAATATAAGCAAAAGAGATATACACGAACAAGTGGTACTGTAACCACCATAGACGTAATAAAATAGTCAGACGGAATCTCACTGAGAAACAACTGAAGCACCACAATGGCATGTAAATATTTGTGAGTATCAAGTGGGTTGCCAGATGGAAGAAAATTTCCTATTTCTTCAACTATTTTTTTTATACCACTAAGGTGGCAATCAAGCATACAGCCTGCCTGATGGTAAACATTTACCGTAGCCTATGGACATTTGCAGCACCAGGGGTGTCACTCATGCGTTGCCGATCCTCTAAAAACCTCTTCACGCATTTCTTGAAGAACTCCATTTTCCTTGGAAAAACCTCGGCTGGGAGCTCATTCCACAGCTTGAGAGAAACTAACTAAAAAGAAATAAAAAAATTATATGTCTTTGGAACTCGAATTTTATGGATCGTCGATTTGTAACTTGTATTGTTTAAAATAGCTATTGATGATAATAAATTAAACACATGAAATATAACATTACATATTCCTTTTATTAGGTATGTAGGACAAACAGATGCATACTTATTTGAAATAAATAATGCCCAAACAAATACACCAATTTTAATGACCAGACGAGGCTCTGGCGAAAGAGAGGTAGGGCACGACGTTATCCAGACTGGGGAAGTACCTCCACCTCACTGAAGACGGCAGCTACTCCTCGAAATGTATATTGCATATTACGCTGGATTTAGATGGAATCTAGCCGCTTTCTTTTCTGGACTCTCTTATGATTTGTACCCAATCATTCTTTCCAATGATGCATTCATTTGACGATGAAAATCTAAAAAATATTAAAGGTATGAATAATAGTTGTTCAGTAAAAGAATTATAGGATGTAAGTTTATATGTCTATTTAAACAATATTAGGTATCTGAATTAAGTAAGAATTACAAGAGAGTAAAAGAAAAATGATCTCCCACATTTACGCTAATTTGGAAATGTGAGTTATGGTAACACCGGTCGTTTTATTGTTTTGAAAAATTAATTTAAGTGTAAACGATTATTTAATCAGAAAAATTACTTGCTTACCTATGAAAAGTAATCCCTTGGCTTTTTTTTAATTGTACCACTATGGTTTCGACAGTTTTTCACCACGCACGATGGTATTATTTTTTTTTTTGACAAGGTTATCACGTGGCGAGGTGTTCGGTGCGTAATGGCGGGCGGTAGACTCTATGGTGTGAATGTGTGCGTGTCGGCTCGTACGTATAGCAATTGACTTACTTTGGCGGTTCTTCAGTGTATAGTTCGGGAGACGGTGTCTGCTTTTTTATTACGTCTATGGTAACCACTGAATAAATCAATATTTTTTTATCGATATTTACCATTAAGCAATTACTACCGCATCCCTTTTCTATATCATTTACTTAAAATGGCGTATTTATTTGCCAGATAATATTAAATTTTAAAGCCTGTAAAATAAAACATATTGGTGCATATCATTCCAATTAACCTGGTGGGAATTCCCTCAAAATCTAAAATGTGCCATGGCAGAGGGAATGATCCTACATGGCTAGTCCTTTGGTTGAAAGGTCTAATCCGAGTATTGTATTTTAAATACCATTGACATTGAGAGACGAATCGATTATCGAATCAAATAACACTGACAACTCTATTGCGCGACACTTGTCAACTCGGATCTATCAAATGCCTCATCCGCGCGTGCCGTTTATGTCTGATTGTATGAGAATATAAACTAGTAAATAATAGCAAGCTGTGTAGGCAGAGCTGATATTTTTTAAATTTAAAAAATATTTAAATATTTTATTTTTAATTTTTTAAAAATATATGGAACCCTGTACGACATCTAGCGACGAGTGCTGTTACTTTTTCTGTTGATGGGAGTGCAGTGCAGACTGCATTGCAGAGTGGCCGGCCATACGTTTTCCCATATATTTTTTTTTCTAATTGGAACGATTTTGGACCGTTCTTCCTCACCAACGAACATTTAAATTTCAAATTAAAGGATACAAAACTACAATATGTTAGCTATTAGTGTATCGATTTTGGAGTTTCTCACTATTACCGTCTAAACGCTAGCTGGATGACATCAGTCTACCCCAAACGGCAATTTTGAGGGTAATGTGGCTCCGCTGGCTATCGCAGCTCTGCCAATAAGAGTTGTTGCTCAACACCAACGTCGTGTTAGCAAATAAATCTGACTCTACAATCTACACTCATGATTACAATGTTTAAGTAAAATAATAATTAAATACTAATATTTTGAAAAATATTAATAACCATGTTGTGAATGATACATTAAAATGTTGTAATTTCTTTTTACAGACAAGACGATCAAATTTCACATTTTTTCTTAGATATCCATGGACAGCATAATGGAGCGTAGTGTGCAATTTCATTATGTGAATTGTGAGAGGAAATATTTATTATTTACTTAGTCATTTTTAAGAGAAAGGAAATTACTAGTTCAAATTTAACTAGTAATTTCCTTAAAATAATAGGCTTTTAATAATATAATATTCATGTAATTAAAATCTTACTATTTTTATCGCTTAGAAAATTAGTTAGTGCGAAATATTGCAATTCAACTTTTTTTCACGTAATATTTTCAATTGCTACATAAAATAAATAAATAAATATTCTCGGACAAATTACACAGCGCCACCTAGCCCCAAAGTAAGCGAAGCTTGTGTTATGGGTGCTAGACAACTGATAAACATACGTAAATACATTTTTTTTTTTTTGTAAATACATACTTATTATACATAGAAAATACCCAGACCAATACAAACAGACATGTTCATGCACACAAATGTTTGTTCTGTGTGGGAATCGAACCCACGAGCGTTGGTGTCAAAGTAGCGTAACAGCGCGTTTCACCACTGCGCCACAGAGCTCGTCAATTTACAATATACATATTTAGTAATATTCGGTATCAATCGAAATTGGTAGAAAATATTTACGATTCATTTGTTTTCATTTTAAACTCGATTTAAATTATAATACTTAACACTATTCAATACAAAATATCATACTTTGATTATTCGATTTTCATAGTTGTTAAATAGATACAACACTAGTATATTGTCTACGGCTAGAGTATCTTGTTTAGGATGTTCTCATTGGTTACCTAAAGTATTTCTTCTTGTTTTGCCAATATGGCGACTCTAGTGTTATGAGATGACAACATCGCAGTTTGTGTCCTAATTGTCATTAATGTATAAAACAACAATAATTACCTACCTACCTCATAAGTTCAAAGAGAATTGATAAATGTGATGGAAATTTAATTAGTGCAACATGTGTGTCGTCCTCTAAATTATAGTTCGAGTGCGTTCGTGGGAAAAGTACTTAGCTCCCGTAAAAATGGCGGGTGTGTTATCTTTCTGGGTTGTGTTTTCGTTGCAATTTGAGAAACTTAATTATCGGTTTTAGGCGTGTTTTATAAGAAAAACGAAGGTTGTATGTAACGTGCGTCACGCGTCAATCATCGACATGTGTTACTTGTTAATTTGACACTAGAAGAGGTGATTAATCTGGCGAAACGGTGCAGGTGTCACCGTTTTTGATGAAATTATCAGTATGTCGCGCTGGGGCAGAGGCCGAGCTGGCAGCGTCGCCGTTCCATTGGACAGTGCCCTGTTTAGAGAAAATAGCAATTGCCCATCCGCTGCCCGTTCAGCGGGTACCGTGGGCAAATGGGGCATCACAAGCTTTACATCTATTAGAAGCGCTCCTTACGGTTAGTATCTTAATTCTCCAAAATATGTTCTACTAAGTACATAGATACAAACGTATTTTATGTATTAACTCTGGCGTGCAAGTTACTGGAACGAGATTCAGGTTAGATAACTGGTGAAAGTAAGTTCAATTCTGTGTATGAGTACACATTAACATTACTAAAGAACATGTTTTCACAATATTACAATTATGTGTGTAATAATTTGTAACAGATATTGTTTTTAGCAACCAGTGTTATTAACTAAAATTTCTGCCATTTCAGCTTTTACAAATAATGTTGTTAAGAAACCAGTTCAAGATCAAAATAGTCCACTGACAGTACCTGCAGTTGAAACTGAACAGCCACCACCTAAGCCTAAAAAGTTCTTCAAGTCTCGGAATGCTGAACCATACCCACCTGTGCCACAGATAACATATGCCCCACCTGTGCCTGCAGCTCCACTCTCACCTGAACATCCATCAAACAGCAAAGAAAAGAAAAACAAGAAAAGTAGAGCTTATAACAGAGATTCTTCATCACCTGAACTACCTAGACGTAGCTCAGAAAAGTCAAAAGCCAAGAAAACTTCAGTTGCTACCAAGGCTTCCCGAAAAGATGACACATCTCAGAACACTCAACCACCCAATAAGCGGTATTTAGTGCGTAATCGTAGTAAAGTCATAAACTATGCTGAAGATGGAAGTAATAGTCCAATTCCTGACTTTAGTCAATATGAACCTCTACCTCCTCCTAAATTACCCTCACCGAAGGTTTCATCGCCTAAGACAAGTCCATTGGTAGCAAGTCCACCTCTTGTTAAGGCTGATGTAGTCAGTCCTTCTACTAGTAAAGATGGCAATGAGGAAAGAAAACCACCACCTATTGTCCTTAGAATATCAAAAGGCACATCAAGAATTGTCAGTACGGATTCAAATGAAGGTTTTACGTCCCCTAGCTCTGATAGACATTCTTCAATGGACACACATTCTGATTTTGGATCTGATCACAAGAAAAGTCCTTCAATGGAAACAATTTCGTCTCCAAAACATGAAGGTCTTAAGATTACTATAAAGTGTGCTGGTCTCAATCAGGAAATTGGTAAAAAAGAAAAGAAAAAGGAGAAAAAAGAGCATAAGTCACACAAACGGCACCACAAAATTATTGAAGATGAGCCTGTAAAGAAAGTAACCTCACCTGTGCCAGGCTCGGATACATATGATTTGTATAAGACTCTTGCATCACCTGCACATGATGATGATAAGGATTCGAAAAATAAATCTACTGATGATATTGAAAGTCAATTGGCTAAACTGGATTCTACTGGTCCAGTTTCCAAATCGCCCAGGTTAGAGGTACAACCTAAAGAACTACCACCAGAGCCAAAGCCTCCCGAGAGTTCTACAGGAAGATCGAGAAGGAACAGACCCAATATTAACTACAGTGAAAATGATGATTATTTAGATGTATTAACATCCAATTACTCTAGTTCTAGTAGACATGGGACAAAAACTGTAAGTGAAATCAAAAAAGAAGGTAGAAAAGTAAAGAAAAAAAATGAGCCAGCAATCGAATCACCTGTAATTACATCACAAGAAGATGATGATGGTGTGATAAAAGAATCTGATAGTGAGAAAACTGAATTAATCGATATTTTATCCAGTGGAAATGATCCTGGTAAAAGTGGAACTGAAAGTCACAAAGTAAAGGCAGGCAAAAAGCAAAAGCGCAAGCAAAGTAAACATGTAAGTCCTGATTATACTTCTGATTTCCAAGAGAGCAATGTACCTGAGAAAGGTGAAATCAATGAACCAGAATTACCTCTAGAAGAAGAAAACACAGAAGGTTCTACTACCCCATCTTGTAGCACAATTGAAAGTCAAAGCTATTCACAACCAATCCAATCATCTGATTCTGCATACAACAGTTGTCCAAATGAAAATTCTGAAGAGGATTCCCAGAAAACACCAAATGATGAAATTTTTAAGTCTCCTCATGGTATGTCTGAGACAGATGAACAAATGGAAGAGAAACCAAGTGTGAAGCTAGTAATAACTAAAAAGAAAGGCTCTATATTTAAGAGCAAATCTTTAGTAAATGACAATCCATCTCCACTACCAGCCAGGAAAAGACGTCATCTATACAGACATGAATGGGCTAATGATGTGAGTATGACGAAGTACATTAGATAATAATAGATTTTAAAATAGGATCATTTTTGAATAAATTATTGTTATACATTTCTTAAAAGGGCTGTTAAACATTGAAATTTTTACATCTTAAGGGCAGCACACAATTCCCTTTCTAGTATAGAAGGTTAAAGGAATGTTCTGGTGATATGATGAGAAATCACTGCTGCATACACATACAAACTTTGATCTATTACATAGCATTTTCATATTTCATTTACATGTATTTCTAACCATTGTATTGTGAAATTGGTTTAACATTTCAGTTACTATACAATTGCATTTTTAAATATACATACATAACTTTATAATAGTAACATACAATTAATATAATAGAAATATCACTGCAGAAAAACACTTAATTGAAGAGCAACTCACACTCATTAACACAAATACTAAAGTACCATGCATTTTGAACTATTTTTGCTTACTATTTAAACTTGTAATGATTGGCTATCAGGTGAGTTAAAGCATGCAGTAATGTACATTGTTACCACTGAAAATAGGTTATTATCCTTTAGTTGCAACTATAATTCGGCTCAATTAGAAACAGATATTAAATGTAAAATTAATTTTGCTTTTGATAGATGAAATCTGTATGTTACGTGTCTGTGCAATAATGGGAAGTGGCAAATGAAAGATAACTTTTTCGGGAAATGCATTCAAAACCTAAATGATATGTATTTTACAGAAAGGAAATGAAACCCCAAGACCAGAACCACCAGAAAACCCTGAAGTAAGAAATCCTGTCAACGACGTGCCTGAAGAACTAACAAGAGTGACGAGATATAAGCCACCTGATCCTATAGCAGATCCAATAGACTCAGCTGAAACTGTCAAGCCCTATACAAGTGTCAAATGTGCTAAAGAAGCTAAAGAGGTGTGTTGATACTGTATCTATATATATATTAATTAACATTAGAGAGGGGTTGCAGCTGTCAGCTCTTGGAGAACAATTCTTTCCATTCAAATTTTGTCATATCTAAATCTGTTATACTACACTATACAACTTGATAATGTTGTCTATTTATTTGTATCTTCACATCAGGTCTCTTCGTGGGTATGTAGATATCACCTCATTAATTTATATTAATTGAATATAAAAATTTAACAATTAGTGTATTTTAATGAAATATCAGGCTGTTATTTTTTATTGCGTAAACTATTATTTTTACATTAGAAGGTCCTTTAAAGGAAAAATAATTACCATTCAAACAGGATTAGAAATGCTAATTAAAGTTTTTCTAAATTTCATGCTCTCAATCTAGCTGATGCCAAATATTTTTTAAAATTAAAAAACGTAAATAACATGTTTATTATGCTATGGTACAGCTCCTGCAACCTATGGAATATACATATACAATAGTGGTATCATACCAGTTGCTGCTTCTGTAAAACACCCTTAATGCCCTTCTTGAAGAATTTTGTGCAGTAGTCAGAAGGGAGTTCAACCACATATGTGACCATTTTAGTTCCAAGTTGTAAGGATAAATTCCTTTTTGATACCAAATATTGTGACTGTGGAAGGAAGCCATGAACATCAAACAACTATCCTATAGACACAGCCTCTTATACAATTAAGAATATACATAATTACAAGTAATTAGAACAGCCTATATAATTAACACTTTCTTTTATAATTTTCAGTTTTATACTGTTGTTAGAAATGTGAAGAAAGCACATCAGATACAAGAAATTGGAGAGTTCCAGGAGTTGAATGATGATGTAGAATATATATTAGATGCATTGCAGGTATGTCTAGCAGGATTATGTTCAGCTTTATAAGAATTGTCTTTGTAGGTATTTATTACAAGTGATAGTATGTTTGGATGCTTATTTATCACATACTTACACTTTATTATTTTTACCATGAGAGAAAATTACAGGCATGTCCTTCTGAATAATGAAATAAACTTCAGTAAGCTATTGTGAAATGTTTTAAAAGAATATGCTGTAACAACAAATAGCCAACATAATTACATGGTGAAATTTGGAATGCTAGTACTGTAGATAATGTTAGCAAGTGATGAAGGTGAAGTACTGCCTACTACCTAGTATTGAATGAAAATTTGACTTTTGATAGGTCATTTTTATTTAAATGTTATATTATCCTTCATGATGTTTAGGTAAATAAATACCCAACTATCGATCAGCAACAATCATTCACAGTGGGCCCTTTAGGGTATCCTGCAAAGAGTGAAAGTTACTGTACTGTTTGCATTGGTAACTTAAACATTATTAAAAATATCATCACATACATCCTGGCCGACTCCAACAACCCCAACACTTCACTACAGTCGTGAGGTTGTTGGAGTCGTCAAGCTATACTGACTGACTCTAACAATCTCACGGCTGGGGTACACTCCATTGCAAGGATACTGACTTCCCTTCAACTGAAGGGGTATAGAGAATACTTTGCCATGCTGCAACTGTAGATTGGTGTAGGCCAGTGTTTTCAAAGTCTACTGAGTATGCTTAACAACTGATATCTATTGACAACAGCCTTCAAGCTCCTCACTAGCTTGGATACAGATAAATTTGAATACAATATAATCACTATTTTCTTAGAAGTCCCACTGGTTGTTACACCAATACAAAGTATATTGTATAGTATTCACATAATTGGACACAGGTTTAGCCAAGTGTACAATTATGTGAAAGGAATCCCAACATGCCATTCTCATTCTAAGCCCTCAGAAATATTAGAAATCAATGTATTTTAGGCAAAAACAAATTCCTATTTAAAGAAGATGTCTTTATTATTTCAATAGTCATCTTCAAAGATTGCATTTTATCACAAACTGGCAAGTCTTGTGGGATCCTCTGTAGGATGAATATTTTCCTGCAGAACTCCTTGATTAATACTTTAGTAAATTGTATACTATGATTCCAAAGTAATCTAACACAATGGCTGCAGTATAAGGTCAGTTGTATTGTTTGTATATACACAAACCGTAGATTGATACCAAATGCTGCAGCCAAAAAGCCATGTTCTTCAAGCACATTTTTGATGTGGCTTAAGCACAGTGCAGATCTGCGCATGCTTCTAAACTGACCCGCCCAAGACATTCCAATATTATCACATTCATGGACTGGCACTGCCTTTTAACATGCATCAGGGCATCTAAAAGACACTGAAATGACCATTGCATTCTGTCAAATGGAATGTTAACTCGTCCATTAGGAGCATTGGTCTTTAATGTCAAACTTGCCCATTATTTTTCTGTGAATATTGCTTGCTTTGTTCAACATATCCTTACCGTTTGCGTATTCTGCAGATCTCTTGTAGAAGTAGTGTGGTTACAAAAAGCATAGTTGTCAATGTAGCATAGAAGTGGTTTTTATTGTTCGACTTGATCAGTCCATCTTAAGTATACTCCCGTCTACATATTGCTTTTATGGTCTGTAGAAAAAAGAAGTGGGGACTCCTAGTTCATATCCTAAACAGGTTATTTTGACTCTCCAAGCAGACTGATAATGTAGGAGACTAGGATTCCATCCAAGTCGGACATAACGAGTCTAATGGAGTATTAATTTCCTTTAGAGTTATTATGTCAGACTTGACTGGAATCCTAGACTCCCACTTCAATAAATAAATCCATAACTACATTTGATGGGTGTTTTCTTGAAATGAGTATTTTGTTATTAAAAGTTTAAGAAAATTCAATGAGGTCATTTTGTTCTAGTTTATAGCAATATAAGAACATTGGTAATAGCAATGAAATATGTTTTTAACAAGTCCTTTTCGTGTGTTAGGTTGCAGTTCCTAAAGGTCACAACTCACAATGTAGTTTTCAAACATGCAGGTCATTAAAATGAGTTTAAGAGATTTCGAACATTAAAAGGAGAATGACCAAAAATGTATGGGAGCTCGGTCCACTTGCGTCAGTCATCTTGACAAAACCATCGGTAAATCATAGGAAGTATATAGTAGGTGACTCAAAAGCAATATAATTTAAATGTGAATAGGGGTTATCAAATCAGGCATTTTGAGGTTATGTATTGCGAGTGAAAAACTACATACTTATACTTACTGAGGGCATGTTACATTTTATGGATAGTTTGTTTTATGTATCTAGCCTAATTAACCAGTCCTATAACAAATAAAGGAATAATTGGACATTGGACCTGAAAGACAGTCACATTACAGTAGTACTAGCAAGTACTATTGCACCTTAAAAATGCATGGTGGTAGGTAATTATAAGAATTATGTGGATTTGTAAATACGATGCTATGTGCATAGATCAATCGCACTATACAGCCAGTAGATAATTAATTTTCAGCTCTTTATGTTCATACACAACTATTGTACATTTCAAGTTGCACTCCGCATTCTGAACGCTGTAGCGAGGAGAACTGATCTATTCTTTTGCACTGTCAATGAATTTACAAATATAGTATTATGTACAATATCATACGAGATACATTCATAATTCTTACAAAAAATATAGCACTACTATTGTGTTGGGATCTAAACCTGTAAAAGTAGTTGTAAGTTGATAAATAAATAAACAAATGTTGATGAAGTAGCTCTACATCACATTTATAGTCAAAACAAATCTTACCTACACGTTGGGCAGCCTATGATACTGACCAAGCAATAGTCTGACTGGGGAAGTACCTCAAACTTAAATAAGACTGAAGCAAAAAAAAAAGCTTCTAATCGGGAGCGTAAGCTCACATAGTAGTTTACATCAAATTGCCTGTAAATTTGACTACCGCACGGTAACGCCCGAGTCTATTAACTATAAAAAAAGATTCTTTGGAGGATTGTTGTTCATGCGAGTGAGTACTTCAAAGGTGGAGTGGGGTGGAAATGTACAACCTATATTACGAGTATTTGTTTGCAAGCATCAACATGCTACAATAACTATTTACCATCAGATGGGTTGTATGCTTGTTTAAATGTTTTCATTGTACTTAATCACTGCATATTGGAAATGAATAAGAATACCACCTAGTATATTGTCGCTATTTAAGTTATATTTATTAGGTTCCTGTATATAAATAAAAGATTTTTATTTTTTAATCATGTTTATTAGAGTTTTTATTGGCGTACTTATGTCTGGCGTATGTGGGCTACGAAAAAGCTTTTGATTCCGTAGAGATATGAGCGGTGCTACAGTCTCTCCTGCGATGCCAAATTGGCTATCGGTACATCGAAGCGTTGAAGTGCTTATACAGTAAGGCAACAATGTGTATCCAAGTACAGACGACCAGAGTACGAGACCGATCCAAGTGCAAGAAGGTGTAAGACAGGAGCGCGATGTTATATCCCCGAAACTCTTCACCGCAGCATTGGAAGATGTCTTCAAACTCTTGGACTGAAAAGTATACGGTAGAAACATCAATGGCGAAGTCGCTGGAGGAACTTAGCGCTATGCTCAATGATCTCAATAGTGTTTCCAACCAGGTAGTTCTCATGATCAACATGGATAAGACTAAAATCATGTCGAATGTCCATGTTACACCTATGACGGTCGCGGTTGGAAGCAATAAGCTCGAAGTTGTTGACGAATATGTCTACCTAGGGCAGGTTATCCAGTTAGGTAAGTCCAACTTCGACAGAGAAGTGAACAGACGGATCCAACTCGGCTGGACAGCGTTTGGCACACTTCGGCACATCTTCTCGTCCAAAATATCTCAACGCCTGAAGAGCAAGGTCTTTGAAAAGTGTGTTGCCAGTGATGACATAGGGAACTGAGACGTGGCCCTTTACTGCGGGCCGTGTGGGGAAGCTCAAGGTCGCTCAGCGAGCTATGGAAAGAGCTGAGCTCGGGTTTTCTCAGCGTGATAGAATCAGAAATGACGATATCCGCAGCAGAACTGAAGTAACAAACATAGCCCAACGGATAAGTAAGCTGAAGTGGCAGTGGGCCGGCCATTTAGTTCGTAGAACCTACAACCGCTGGGGAAGAACGGTTCTCGAATGGCGTCCCCGTACTGCAGTACAGTGTGGGGACGACCCCCCACTAGATGGAGCGACGATCTCAAAGAGGTTTGTAGGGAATGGATGCACGTGGCACAGGATCGAGATGAATGGTACTCTAGATGGTAGGCCTATATTCAGCAGTGAACGAATATGGGCTGAGATGATGATGATATATAATTTTAGGGGAACATCATAAATTTTAATTAGGTCCCAACGCTATGGAAGCTAGAGCTGGGTATGGCAGAAAGAGAGATGCGAGCGCTGCGCAAAATTTGTGCGTAAGGCTTGTAGACCATATTCGCAATGATGATGTTAGAAACAGAGTTGGTCTAAAAGGGAGCGTCGGTGTTAAAATAAGAAGACATGTAGAACGAATGCATGATGAAAGAATGACGAAGCAAATATACAATGCAAAAGTGGAAGGATGTAGGAGCCGAGGAAGGCCAAGACTTCATACCATGATCAAATTGGTCGTGTTTTATCAGAAGGTGATGTCAGGAACCCTAAAAACCGGCGAGCGTGCATGAGAGAGTTGCAACAATTATTTAGTATTTTTTATAATCAATAATAGATTGCATAGTCGTCGCAGCCCTAAAATCATTCAGGTTTCCTGTCATTTCATCTATTAGTACTCATAAGCAGAAATGCAAATTACTTTTAATACTCAACTTTTAAAACTCTTTTCCAATTGGACAAAAAAAATACGAAAGGGTAAGGGTTTTTGGGAGTATAAATGGTGTGAGGAAGTAAGATGTGCCCACTTTTGGTCATTCTCCTTTTGCCTGAGAGGCAAAGTTTAGTTTTATATAACGTTGGGAGGCATACAAGCATACGTCCCTCCTGATATAAAGTGGTTACTGTAGCCTATGAATGCTTGCAATACATTTAGTATTGCTTGCGCATAGCTATTTCTGCTGTTAATTGTTATTTGGTTGCAGGCTTCTGTGTGGTGCAGGTAAAAATAGTCTGTTTTAATGCACCCTACCTCTTAAAGACACCTAGACCAAAACAAAAGACATTTATGCAAATATTGGTGTCAAAGTAGCATTACTATTATTTATCTACCACCGAGGTTGTGAAATCATCATAGCCATCCTTATGAATTGATTATCTTTATATCTCATCATTTTTTTTGCAATGTTAGATTGGTTACTGGGCGAACCAGAAAATACCTGACCTGCGCAGAAATTAACTAATCACAACTTGACATCTCTCTATGAGATATTGATTAGTTAATATCTACATATTTTCATATTATGTCTCGTCTTTGATTTTGAACTACATTGGCCTTAATTAATAACCCTTTATCATCGCTGCATTTTAAATTTAAAACATATCATCTGACAGTGTTCGTTACTTTATTCAGCAGTGTATTTTCAAAAGTACTCGAAAAATTTAGGCATGTCTAAAATGTTTAGCTTTTATATTTCGTATCATTTATTATGATATTTGTATTAGGTACGAAAAATGCAACGAAAGTACAGTGAAGGATTTTACATATAACAGAATATATTTAATTTTTTTGTTAAAAAAAATATTTAACTAATGTTCACGCCATGTCTTTTATGGATAGGCTAATAAAAAAATATATAATATATGTTTTATTTATCAGCATTCCAATTTCTGTTTACAAATAATGTTTATCTACATTTACAATGGGATTAAAAAATAAAATATACCAGTAGCAAGATGAATTATATAGTACAATATTCATTATACCATTTGGCCGGTTCATGATTATATTAAATTAAATTGACATACATATGGCAATAAGTATTCATTCTGTATTAATTAAATATATCTTCTTCTACTTCTTAGCGTTGTCTCGTTTTCTAATCCATCTGGATTAGCGGGGTTCCCTACCTAAGTTTAAGAATTTAGCGAAGATACCTACTAATTTTTTACATGGAGCGAAAATAGTCAGATCCCCTAAACCCAGAGGGTAACCTATACCTCTCTTTAGTTTAGGCCGCACGTCTTTCATAATTTGCTGGACGAGCAGGTTTTCTTACAATGTTTTTCTTCGCCGCCGAGCAAGAGATAATTACAAATTTTTACATAAATTCGAATACACAAATTTAGTGGTGCATACTAAGATTCGAACCGGGCACCAGTTGGTCAATGAAACGGTTCTTGATACACTAGGACATCGCTACTCAATTAATCGAATAGATAACCTCAAAAAATAGTAACAAATGTATCTACATCTAGAGGTATAAATCATACTTTGTGACTTAAACCAAAGTAAAGGGCTTTCTTATTGAGATGTTTTATTATATTTGCTCATATGAACAGTAAATACGAACTACTCAGTTGAGATAAATGCCAGAATGTGGGATAGTGACCTCAAATTCACAACGCTAAGCTGCTTGGAGGCCACAGCGCGTGAGTTTAGAAAAAGAAAGCAAAGTTGGCGATTGTTAATGATTAAAGAAATATGAATTCCTATGTGTTTAATAGTATCATAGTATTTACTGGATGTAATTTTGTAATAAGGCTTATTATAATAACATTGTGTTGTACTTCTTGTGATTACTATAAACTACTTGTTACGTGTTTGGACTTGATAAAAAACAGCCATTGGTGTGTAATGAGCCAATTTATTCATATTTTGACTTCATGATAGTGAACCTTTGTGTGTTGTAAATAAATGTATATTTGTTTTCACATAAGTTATTAAGTGTTTATTGTATAGGACAACAACCCAATGTCAACTCGTTGTTTATCTGCTATTACACTGGCGAGCAAGTGCACTGCGCCAGGTTTCCGGATGCATCTGCGGGCACATGGTATCGTTCAAAAGTTCTTCAGGGCATTACACGACGCTACTAATGACCAGGTATCTATACAATATAATAAGCTTATATGATAATTCGAATTTTATAATTGATGTTCAAAGTTGCATTTACCATTTACAGCAATATACAGTCACTTATAAAAATACATATATACTGTTACGTTAGCTACGTCTGACATATCTTAATATTAACGACAATTGAACAGATTTGTGTTAAACAGCTTTCCGATTGCAAATATAAATAATCTACTTATCTATAACTTTAAAAAGTCCACTGTGGGTTTTTAAATTCATGCTTTTTTGCGTTTTTTTTTATGTTTAATATTTAATAGTAAATATTGCATTTATTTAAATATTAAACTTTCTTATTTTTACTTAACCTTTTTGAGAAACAAGTATGCTGTAGCGCCCCCTGGCGGTCTATAACTTTAAAACAACAGGATCAGGAATGAGTCTTACTTAAAGTTTCAAAATCGCTCATTTTAAGACTTTACTTCGTATCTACAGTCATGTACTTTGCTATGACGTAAGTTTAAAAGATAATAAATATAACATTATTTATTGACTTTTTTTCAGAGCTTGGGTCTTTGTACTGCAACTGTGATGTTCGTGCTGTCACAAGATCGTCTCAACATGGACGTGGATCGAGATTCATTAGAGCTCATGTTGAACTTACTTGAATCTGATGTATCACATAAGTGAGTTATGAATGAAACCCTCACCTTTTAAAATAATTATACCTCAATCTACTAATTCTGGTTAGTGCTAATTTTATATCATGAAACAACATATATACAAAATACGTCAAATTACAGCGCACTCTATTGGGCATTAGGGAAATAAGCGAGCAAGCTTTGCAACTGATAGCTTATCCCTATTACCCACTGCTTTTTTTTAAAGTGCTTCTTACTTTGTATTAGCCATTTTGGAATGTAATTAGTTATCCAAACATCAAATTATTTTTTTTCACTTTGACAACAATTAGTCCACTTTTAAATGAACTTCGTTCATCAATTTTACTGGCCTAATTATATACATACTCTAAAGTTTATTGTAACACTTCATTTAAGATAAATAAAGCAATAAATATATCTCTATTCTATTGAAAACATTCAATAGAATGGAGATATTTATCAGATAGGTTAAAGAAAAAAGAAAAATATAATCCAAAAATAAAACTTAAAAATACAATATATAGAGCACTGATCGTGACCACTACTGGTTATAATACAATCTATGTATGGTTATAGAAACGCCCTGGAAGACTGTGGCCTCACATCAGCTCAGTTGGCGAAGACACAAGAGAGAGTTCGAGAACTATGTGCTGAAATTAAGAGCCAAGGGAAAGCACAACATTTGGATTTAGATAATATTACGGTAAGATATTTCTCTTATACATAGTTTTCGCTTTTTCAATAGACAGTGTGCATGGTGTGACAACAGGTTACAATTTAAGCATAATTTTTCATAGCTCTCAAAATGGAAGTAAGTAAGTAAACATGAATTATACGTTATCAATTATGGAAATCCATAAAACCATAATTTTTCGCGAATATAACAGTCATCGATATCATCTCTTTCTAACATTTAGCGTTTTCTGCAAGTAAAGGTGAGATGGAGTTATTGTTAGAAGATGATAACGGATATTTTATATTTAGTATAAATATCTTGGTTTGTGTTTTGTGAATCAATTTGATAGGTAATAAGGGACTTTCAAAACACTAGCTATTAATTGGGAACAGCTGCGGTAATTAAGTACAGAACACGAATGCAACAAGTAACATATCTTTAACATTTGTGTGGATGTTGTTGCCCCACTTCAAAAAGAACCTCAGCTAAATAACAACTGCCTGGAGGTTTATTGTGTTCCTGCGTGCGAGTAAGGTCACCAGTAAGCTTCTAAGGAGAGGAGAGAGAAGAGGAGCTCCTTTGGCAGAGCTACCTGGAAGGAAGATACAAAAACGCCTAAATCCAATCCAACTGAAACATCCAGCTGACAGGAGGGGTATGAATTATAAGTTCGTTGGGGGTGACACAGACCTGGAGCAGATCGGTCCAAATAGCACCAGCATATACACTGACGGCAGTAAAATTGATGGCAAGGTGGGCGCTGCCGTCAGTGTATGGGAGAATGACAAGGAAGTAAAAAGTTACTCGTTTGGACTAGCTGATTATTGCAGCGTATTTCAGGCTGAGTTAATCGCCATCTGCCGGGCGCTGCAGACTGTAGTTCAGACCCGAAAAAAGGGAAAGATTAACATCCTGAGCGACTCCAGATCCTCACTTGACGCTATCCGGCAAACAAACCCTCTCAATCCCATAGCTGGAGAAATTCATCTATTAGTGGATGAACTGAGGGAGATAGGGTCAAGTGTGGATTTTTACTGGATAAAGGCCCACGTTGGGATCGCGGGCAATGAAAGGGCGGATGAACTGGCAAAGAGGGCGGCCTTGAAAAATAAGAGAGCCCCAGTTTACGACAAATTTCCCCTTTCATATGCCAAAAAGATGATCCGGGAAAAATCTCTTCAGAAATGGCAGACGACATATGACGAGGCGTCAACAGCCAGCACCACTAAAATCTTTTTCCGGGACTGCAGAGAGAGCTACAGAATACTGCAAAAAATTAAGTTGAACAACTTAAAAGCACAGTTATTTACTGGACATGGCGGCCTAAAGCAATATTTACACAGGTTCAAGCTGTCTCCTGATCCTTACTAAAGTTGCGACAACACACAAGAGCAGACCATCAGCCACATAATTTTATCTTGCCCAAAACATGACCTGAATAGATTAAATTGTGAAATGACAATTAATCAAAATATAACGACAGACAACATACACGAAATAATGGCGGACGACCACAAAAGAGATGCATTTCTGCAATTTGAAATAATCCTAAAAACCATCAGATTAAATGGATCCAAAATTTAGGATCCAGTACATGGATTGACTCCATGTACTCTTAGTTTAATAAAAATATACAGGATATTATAAAAATAATTATATTACAAAGATGTTGCATAATGAATAGCAACAGTTTGACAAAAAAAAAAAAAAAAAAAAGCTTCTAAGGTTAATTGGTTGGTTCTTTATCTATGCTCTTTTGTGAGACATTATTAAATATAAATGTTACGATAGTGAACAATGTGATTTGAAAAAATGACGCTCTTAAAACATACTCACAAATATAAATCGCAACCTTAAAAAGCGGCATTGCTAGTTCAATACTAGCGTTTATTGCGGACTGTCGTTGTGTCTCCTTGTCGCGTATACACAAGAACGTGACAATGGCAATGTCTTGCCGCGTTCCGTAGCGTATGCGCGTCAGTACTCTCAGGGTATGTGATGGCCGCAACACCAATGCGATAGAATAATCTATAAAATGCGTTTCCTTCGCGTGAAGTATTGTTATCACTGCCGTGACATCTTATGTTCCCGAAATACCCGTGCCTCCTCGACAACTGTACACTAACCGTCAGTATATGGAAATGATTCCATGATGCATTACTACTGCGAGTGTAATAACTCGCTGCCAATGCGGTCATATTATACGAAAACAGAACAATACAAAACTGATATAAGATTTTCAATTGACGTAAGATCGTAAAATTTCTCTATTGTTAGTGATTTAAAGTGAAGTCTGTTTTTCAAAAAACATATATCAACTTCTATACATTTTAGATCGCGTAATAAATTGTTTTGTTTGATACATACTTAATATTTCAATAAATATTAACCAAAACAAATGGAAAAACTACATTTTTTATTTATTTATTTAGTTATTTAACAAATACATAACCTTGGGGCCTTCATTGAAGTTCAATTGAAGTTTCATTGAACTTTGCATAATGAAATGCTGCCTCTAAACAAGTATCCCATCTGGGCGTACATGTCTTTTCATTTTTTTATTTTCATGGGAGATTTCAGAAAAACTTTTTATTACATCATAATCTACATATATTTTTTCTGGTAACTGATGCATTAGGTGAACTAAACGACTCAAATATTTATGTTCAAAGGACAGGTTCTTTTCAATATTTTAATCGCAAGTATCTTACTCTACTTTGTATGCCACGCTATCGGTGCACATTTTAAACACTTTCACCCCACAAATTCTTCAAGCATTCTTTGACAAGTTGAGATATTGATTATTCATTTCTAGCGTCAGGCGCGTTACATATTAATATGTAAGTCAGCTTTGGTTTATCCTCGGTTAATGGTTTTAAAATGCACCATTTTAACCTAGAAAATCAGCTTATGTAATGAAATCCAGAATTTTACCAGAGGGAGACTTTGTACAAAAGTCGTCTGCGTGGGGTATCTGTCTCACCTATTTCTACCGCCAAGCAGCATAATTTATATAGCTGTGCTCCGGTTTGAATGTTGATATGGCAGAGAAATGACTGGGTACTGTGACGAAACAGCCTTAGGTCGCAAGATTAGCAGCGCGCGAACATCCCCGTGGTGTTGCGAGCGTCAATAGGTTGCGGTGACCGCTTACCATCTAATGCGGGCCGCATGCTTGTATGCCAATCTAGTTGTATTAAAAAAGTATAATATAAACACTCGATTTTAGTTTTGAGAATGTGGTATAAATTTTTCATATAAGATTTACTAGGATTTTTTATATACATTGTCGGGAGGCATACAAGCATATGGCCTATTTGATGTAAAGCAGTTACCGTAGCCTTGCTGTAATGCTTGTAATATATTCAGTATCACTCGCACGATGCCTCCTTTGCTGCTTATACAGCAACTCCTTAGGAGCTAACTGGTGACCTCGCTCACACACAGGAACACAACAACCCCCTAGGGAGTTAATATTTGGCTGCGGTTTTCTGTGAGGTGGAGGTATTTCCCCAGACAGGCTGCTTTGATGCGGCTTACCTCACTTAAAACATCCAGACCAAGACAGACATGTTAATGCACACAAATGTTTGTCTTGTGTGGGTATCGAACCCACGAGCGTTGGTGTCGCGTCATTCACGACTGAGCCACCGAGCTCGTCATTCTCTCTTCTACATCTGCCTGTATTTTTGCAAATAAGTCTATATTGATATTTATTATTTACTATTTCAGGTGGGACATTTAGCTATGGAGACGCTTCTATCATTGACATCAAAACGTGCCGGCGAATGGTTCAAAGAGGAGTTGCGTGTTTTGGGTGGCGTCGACCACATTGTGAGGACTATTCAAGACTGTGCCACAAGACTGGAAGCTCCGGCCTCTACGTGGAGCAACGCCGACGTTGATGTGTTAAGGAAGGCTGATCGGTGTATGAGGGTGTTGGAAAATGTAAGTTGTTCTATGTTATAATTCATTCTCTATGGTATGAGTCACAGTGTAAACAAAAAACGTATATTTTAAACTTATGTATCAGTACATTGAGGACAAGTCTCTTCTACATGTCTTAATATGTTATGAACAGTCTTCATGTTTGTAGAACACGATAGGGTAGGATCATGCTTAGACTACTTTTTGTTCAACGTTGTACAGAAACTGTAACAATAACAGAATATAGAAAGGAAGAATAACTATAAAATAAAAACAAAAACTTCAACAAACATAATTAAGATATAGTTAAATTATAAAACAAAAACAACAACTTTAACAAACATAATTAAGATACAGCTAAATTAATCATTATCCGTGCGGTGACGGAGAAATAATACTAAAAATCACCGCCCCCCTCTTTTCCCTGGGTGTCGTAAGTCGTCGTCGTCGTAAGGGTAAATACCCGCCTGGTTGGCTACCACCGTACACACGGCGAAACACCCGTGAAGTGGCGTACCTATGAGTATGTCGCGTTTCGGGATCAGCTGGTATATAACCAGTGCTCGGGAGAGGGAGAGACGGCCAGGGAGACCCGTTGACAGCGGTGTACTCCCCCACCACCCTGTTCAAGGTTGAGTTCGCTAACATCCGCGGACTCCACTCTAACCTTAATGCCGTCCACCAACACCTTGAGACGGCACGGCCCGCCATGCTCTTCCTGACGGAGACACAGATTCAGCGTCCAGTGGACACGTCCTACCTCCATTACCCCGGTTATGTGCTTGAGGAGAATCTCCTCGCGAAAGCCGGTGTCTGTTTATCCACTCGGATGTGTGTTGTCGCCGTCTGCGCTGCCTAGAGGATTCCTCCTTTCCTGTCCTCTGGGTGCATGTAAACCTGGGTCTTCAGAGCCGTATTTTCATGTGCCTATACCGACCCCATACTAGGGACACGGAGACAACTCTGCTCTTTGAGTACATGAGTCGGGCGGCAGATGAAGCGCAGGAGCGGTACTCTACTGCAGAGATGGTATGTTTGGGGGACTTTAACTCTCACCACGACTCCTGGTTGGGATCCTCCACAACTAACCATACAGGAAGGACCGCCTACGCGTTCGCTCTTTCGCACAGCCTGACGCAACTGGTACACCAACCCAACAGAATACCAGATGTTGCTGGTCAGGATCAGGAGCCCTCTCTGCTTGACCTACTGCTGACCACCCACCCTGCTGCTCACCACCGGGTTGAGGTCGGGGCGCCCTTGGGCACATCTGACCACTGCCTAGTATCCAGTACAGTGCCAAGCGCGATTCCACTACAACCCACAGAGGTTAGGCGTCGTGTATGGCACTACTCGTCAGATTGGGACGGTATGCGAGACTACTTTGCTTCCGTCCCATGGGCGCAGCGCTGTTTCAGTGAGAAGAATCTAACGGCGAGTGCTGCGGCCATTGTTGATAGATCGGCGTTGGCATGGAATACTACATTCCTCACTCCGATGTCGTCATCAAAAGCCGGGGACGCCCTTGATTTAATCGCGAATGCGCTGAAGCTGTTAGTAACAAACAGGCGCATCGCGCTTGGATCAGGGGTCGCGCCCTTAAAGATCTGAATACTAAATCGCTGAAATTAGCCTACAACACTGCCAACACCCACCAAGGTCTGCAAGAGAGCATACATAAGAGCGGAAGCCCAGCGTTACACGAGTCGGCACAGACCTAGTGGCGCACCCTACTGGGTCGCGTAACTACTGGCGACTGGCCAAAGCCGTGCAGGCCAACTTCTGCCAGCCTTCGCTGCCTAATATCCACATCAGGCAGCGCAATGTGCGTTTAGTACTAGTTACTCGATGTCCGAAAAGCCAGTGGTCCTGACGGTAACCCAGCGATTGTTCTAAAAAAATGTGCAGCGGAGTTGTCTTTAGTGTTGAAGCGCCACTTCCGCCTCTCGTACTCGACCGGTTGTGTTCCGGATGCTTGGAGAGAGGCCAATGTGCAGCCGGTCCCCAAAAAGGGAGACCGTTCTGACCCATCAAATTACCGGCCATTGCCGTAACTTCAGTGTTGTGCAAAGTCATGGAACGGATCCTTAACAATCAATTGATCCGTTACATACAGAAGATCACTCAATAATCAATGATCGTCAGTAGGAGGGAGGCAATAGATAAATACGGCGAATACATGGCAGTCAGCCTAGATATCGCCAAGGCGTTTGATCGGGTCTGGCACAAAGCACTTCTCTACAAACTTCCGGCCGACCGTATGGTCTGCCCCTTCAACTATGTAAATGGATTGCTGGCTTCCTGCATGAGCGTAGAATCCGCGTCCTTGCAGATGAATGCGCTTCGCGGTTCATGTCAGTGAATGCCGGTGTCGCCCACCCTCATATCAATTACATGCTGCCACTTGGTAATATTCATTGCTATGCAGATGACAGTACGGTCCGTGGGCGATATTTCGTTCGGCCTGGTGCTGGTCGGATAGAAATTGATGAGAGGCGTGAGCCGAATCGGACTTTGAATCTCATTAATAAATGGGGTTCCAATAACCTGGTTGAGTTTAATGCTGAGAAAACTCAGGTTTGCGCGTTTACAACAAAAATGTCCCCATTCCTTCCCACTCCCAGTCTTCAGGGCGCTTCCTTCAGTATGCGAGATAGCTTGAATATGCTAGGTATGGGTATTTGTTGCGACCATACCCAGCGTTATTACATCGAGAGCCTCATCTCAACAGCTTCAAGAAAACTCGGAGTCCTGAACGTGGTGCGCCGGTTCTTCACGAAGAGGTCACCAAAAACCTAGAACCTCTTCAACTCCGTAGGGGCATAGGCTCTCTTAGCGTATTTTACTGCTAATGGTAAACCATGGCGAGTGTTCTGAAGAACTATTTTCCCTTATCCCACCCTCTCCCTTCCGTCATAGAACCACACGTGCGGGCTTGCGATGTCATCGTTCCACTGTTGAGAATATTTCTTAGCGTACCAAAAAGTTCATCAACTCCTATCTTTGTCGTCGTCTAAGTCTAGTATATAATTATACAGTCAAGGATGTATATAGTTTTGGCAGATTTATATTACTTGTACTCCAAAGACTGAACGTGAACTAATTAATGTTTTATTTTGTTTAATCAACATATAAAGCGGAACAGTTTGTTTGTTTGAACGCGCTAAACTTTGGAATAAGCAGTCGGATTTGAAAAACCTTTTTACATTTTATAGTTCAATTGTTGAGGAATGTTATAGGCTACTGAACATTACGATACGACTCTTAGAAACTGATGAAAAGAAAGAAAGTAGGAAAAGTACGAAGTCGCGAGGTGCAGCTGCTTTAATATATTTGTAACACATATACCTAATTTAATCTTTCTGGACTTGTTCTTTATATGAACTTTAATTATGCCAGATCTCAAGCTCCTCCGTGCGCGCAATGTGCTTAAAAAGGGGTACAAAGTTTATTATTCACATATTAGTATATAGATTTTAGTGAGATTATTGTGTGTACAGGTGACCCAAATGAACGAAGATAACCAATTGTACCTTGTAAGTGGAGCTTGCGGCGCGGCGGGTACGCTGGCAGCTTTACTGCGACGTTTTATACTGGAGGCGCGGGAAGTCGGTCATCTTCGGGCGCCATTGTTGGACGCCGCGCTGCCCGCTCTCAAAGTGCTCGTCAACTTGTCACACGAGTTCGGCAACACAGGTGAATTAACACTAATATTTATTATGTACAGACAAATGAGTTATAAGTAAATAAGAAACTGTATACAGTTAAGTGCTTGAATCCAGTCATCGCCATCAACGGACCATTGAGCATTGAACGAAATTTCAACGTTATGCTACCAACGCACGTTAGTAAATTAGGAAACCGGCATATTAACATCTGACATACAATCATTTTTTTTTGTGTTTGTTTTTACTTCTCTGCCTATTTCAATATAGTACTTCATGTATGGACATGAGCCTAGTACGATTATAAGAAAATCCTGGTACATCTGCTACACATAATGATTACAATGGCAGTGAAATAAAACATTCACTAATACACAATTGCCATCACTTTGTCTACAAGTTATATACAGTAATTTACTTTTGGTTATATATATTTTATATCTAAGTAACTGTTGCCCGCGCCTTCGCCCGTCATGTAGTGGGATGTTAAAAATTCTGTAATAACAATATTTCAGCTTTATTATTAATATGATGTTTGTAAATCTTTTCATGTATTATGATAAAACTAGACTCATAAAGTTTGTTTGTATAATGTTTGTAAAATATGAGTGATATAAATATTTACTTTACTTTCAAACTGTTTAATCTTTCTATACCTGTTTAAAAAAAAGACTTTATGTTCGGACTCGAGCCTGTTAGGATTATAAGAATATCCTTTTACTCATAATGATTACAAAGTTTCTATGTATCCAGTATTTCAAGCCAGGTTCTTTGCATTGTAGGTGGAGAGAACCGAACAGAGCACACGTCACTCTCACACACCTGTCTCTTTTCATTCCGTTATTCGTTAACATCTCTTAAAGCCTTTATGTTTAGTTGACTTTGTTTTCTGCTTTTGTATAAACAAATCATTGTTTTCTTGAATACAGCTTCACGGGGGGCCATAGTAATTGGCCAGCAGCCATCTGTAATGGAGACCTGCCTGATCATGCTAAACAACCAAGGAAACTTCATACCCGATGACAGAAACTTCGAATTCAGTGTTTGTGTGAGTATTACAAAATATATATTGAGTATATTTAAGTTCAGATTCCTAAAAGAACAACTTAAAAAAGAAATCAGGCTAGAAATATTGCTTGTACTACAAAGTGTCGTAGAAGAACAGATATACTGTATACTTTCAATTATCATAATATTTGTACATTTGTGAACCTACATCTAAGAAAGGTAGGACGAGTTAAAGAGTAGTCCGACCAGGGATCTCCACTTAAAAGAAAACGGCAGCTATATAACAACTTGCTGGAGGGCTGCTGTATTCCTACGAGTGAGTAGCATTACCAGTAAGCTCCTGAGGTGTTGTCGCGTTAGCAGCATGGCGACTGATATATTCTGTCCTACAAGCGTTCATAGGCTACGATAACTACCTTCAATACGCTTAGACTGTCAACACCAACTACAACTATAACCAACAATATATTAGGGTGCTCATTAGAGTGAAGTAGTACATAATGCATCTATCGTACCTACAGCCCTAACCAATGAAGATAAAACCATGAAATTTGGAATATAACTTCCTCAATGTGTATAGAGGTGCACTAAGAAAGAATTAATCGAAAATAAACCCACAAGGGTGTGAAAGTTTAAATGGAAGATCGTATTTCCTGCGTGTATCAACTTGAAACTTGTATAAATACTCTTCAAAACAAATAATGTAGGATTTTCGAAAATCAACCTCTAAATACTTATAAAAATGTTAAACAAACACACATTACGGAGCAGCCTGGGGATTCTAGCATCTGAAGGAAAAACAAAAAATATTGTTCACAAAGAAATACTGCGGTAGGTATAGTATTTCATGGTATTTATGTCGTCGTAGGATGATGTAGGCCACGCGGAGGAACCCGCGGGCAGAAGCTAGTTTCGATAAATGTCTTTGACGTGCGGGTTTCCTCACTATATTTTTCTTCACCGCCGAGCGAGTGATAATTACAAATATGTAATACATAAATCCATAATACGAATTCAGTGGTGCAATTACAGCCGGTGTATATCGGCAGGATTTGAACCGGGAACCAGTTGGTCAATCGACCGGTTTTTTATCCACTGGACTATCACTGCTATTTCGTTTGTAGAATAATCAAATGTTTGTGATTCTTGTGTACACAGGTCCTATTGCTTCTCGTAAATCTCGCGCAGAACAACGAAGTGAACACGCAACAGCTTCTTAGCGTTAGGATTCGCGTCGACAACGAGGACGATATTATATCGCGGAGCGTGTCGGCGCTGGACCTCATCGTTGACCTTTTCTACAAGCGGGAGGACCTCGCAAGGTAAAACGTTTTGTACTAACAACAATATTACATTTTGATGCAAGTTTTTATTCCCAAACAACGGCAGTATAATTGGTTATTCGAAATAATATCGAAAGTGGAGAAGTTTAAAGCGGACATCACATGAGTCCCCATACACATTAAGTGCTAATTATCAGGTGGACTATATGATTTTATTGATATAAAAAGTATCGAAAGAACATGTATAGAGATTGCGGTTGAGAGATGAAAATCAACATTGATTTTATAGTCAATTCTACTAAAAGAAACCATATTTTTTCCTTTTCTACGAGTCCAAAGTGGATATGGATCTGCACTGAAACAGTAACTTTTTTAAAGGTAGACGTAGCTCTCATCTTGACATTAATTATTTTGGGTCACAAATAAACTAATGCCAACGATACTTACATGATTTATTCGGAAACTCTTAAAGTTCAAGTAATGAACTTAAACAATGGAAAGTAATCTTTATGGAGGACCGCACACCGTTCGCGGTCCATACAAGTGAACTTCACGTGACCGTTGGTGATTTTAACAAACTAAGTGCACTAGTTAAGCTACCTACTGTAATAACTACTGTGCATGTAGAGCCTGAACTGTTTGACCGATTTTGTAGTGTCTCGTTAGATTTGTATTCATGTCGCTGTCGATGTCTATGCGATATTCATATAAAATAATATGGCGTACGTAACCTATTAAAAGAGCACGGTTGCGTATTTTAATTTTTGCCACATTTTGTCGTTTTTAACCATTCATTGAATTTTAAAAAACGACATTCATTCTTCTATCGCGTCGTCCCAGCCGATTTACGCGTGTAAACGACATACAAGTGAATTCGTTTTCAGCATGTAATGTGCGATATTGCACTAATCTGCGTTTACAATGCAGAACACAGCAGTGTATCACCATAACAAGTGTTTTAATACAAAATTTACTGAAATCATATAGCAAAAATGAAAAAAAAAAAATGCGGTCTTGCTATATAGGGACTTTATAGAGATATGTTCTTGTACATGCACTCATAGACGCGAGTAAGCTCGGAGGTGTCTTTATTATATTTTTGCGTGGGGCCCAATGCCTGAATGATTGGCGAATTTTAATTTTCATGCGTTTTTAGGCGGGCGGAAGAAAATGCAGATGCATTATTAGACGGAGCGGCTAAGGATGAAGAAGGAGATAAAAAGAAGCAACAGGATGACATCGAAGAAACAGTCGCTAAATGTGAGTAAAAATATAAATCATTATATATAATTATTATTATTCTTAACCACTTTGTTTTATTTTATTACGTTGCATATCCACAAGACCACACTTTACACGTCATGGCTATGAACGATGATACTCGTAGTGTTGTGTTATTTTTGATAATTTACTTGCACTTTTCTACTGGTTATAATTCTTTGTTGATCTATCAATTGCGACGGACTTGTTCAATTGTTATGAAGGGTCCCTCTTTTTATCACAAGTGACAATTCGGCATAAATTTTGTATTGCAATAATCCAATTGCGCGCCTATGTAACAAGTTAGGGTAAGCTTCGACATGATTTTGTTGTTATTGTTCAGTGAGTCCATACGGTATCGACTATCCAAGTGTTTTATTCATATTGACGTAAATGAATCAGTATCCTTTCATCACGTTGGAAGACGACATGCTTAAAAAATAATTTCTTTCCATTATGGATTTCAAGTCATGGTTATAGACGTTCGTACAGGGCTCATAATTGAGATCAAAATTTTGAGAATATAGCGACCAAACAGACCGAAAACAAAAAATGCGTTTGGAAATAACCAGAACTGAAGGTGAAACGTATCTACAGGGTAGATTATAGTCGACATTGTTCGATTTGCGTGATTAGGATTGCATGCACAAGGAAGACTAGTGTTTCTTAATCAATGTTGTGTGTACAGTATTGGCGCGGGCGGGCACTCACATGGAACATACGATGGTAGGCGCATACACTGCGCTACTGCTGGGAGCGAGCGCAGCGGCCGGCGCCGCGCCCGCCGCTGCTGTGGCTGTACGCGTACCGCGCTGGGCGCCTCTTCTGCCCACGCTGCACAAATATTACAACTTCCTCGCGCTCACTGCCAGCGTAAGTACCTCTCGCTAGTGATTATACTGTGTTAAGAGTCAGAAAAATGCGCGTGCCGCACTGGAATTGTCCATGTTGCATGTACTTCAACTTTCTTGCGTTCAGATTTTTAAACATAATTGCTTCTTTAATGCACGTAGTTGTTAACGTAGTAGTGTTACGTGCGGGCATGGCCACTAATTAGAAATAAAAATTCTTTATTTTTTTAAATACAGCTATTGGATGATCATTTGTTGAATAAATAAAAGTGATGGCAATTGTTTTCTGGTACTAATAATAGATTGCTTCGCTAATATAACAGTAATTATATACTACATATGTGAATACATATATATTGAGGGTACTTAACCCAGCGAAAATTTTAACGAATTTTGGCGAACTCTGTGACACAGTAGTGAAACGCGCTATTCCGTTACTTTCACAACGCCCGTGGGTTCGATTCCCACATAGGACAATCATTTGTGTACATGAACATATATGTTTGCCTTGGTGTAGTTGTTTTTAAGAGAGGTAGGGCGCATCAAATTCCCGTCTGGGGAAGTACCTTCACCTCACAGAAACGGCAGTCAAATAAGAACTCCCTAGAGCGTTGTTGTGTTCCTGCGTATGAGTGAGGTAGTACCACCCGTAAGCTTCCTAAGGATATGCTGTGTTAGCAGCAGAGGTGGCATCGCGCGAGTGATACTTAATGTATTGCAATCGTTCATAGGCTACAGTAACCGCTTTACATCAGGTGGGCCGTATGCTTTTATGCCTCCCGACAATGTATAAAAAGATTGAATGAAGAAATCAACGCATTATTACTCATTTTTTAATGAAAATAGTTTAGATCTACTAAAGACAACGCGATTAGATTTATCAATCAGCTCGTTTGAACAATGCCCTTATCGTTCGCGTCATGAAACAGGTCACCAACTAATTTGTGTTTTCCAGGGTGAAGCAGGCATAATTGCGCATGTGAAAGCAACTAAAAAAATCATTGACTTCATGGAGAACCGCGACAAGGAAAATTCAGAAGAGGGTCCATCCCAGCCGCCCGCACCCTACACTGCTAACACGTACTCCACTAACTACTACCAAACCTCACCTTCCGACGTGCCCCAGGACATGTCGTTGAGCAATCTCAACTACAGCATGAACTACAGCACATCGAGCTCAGACAGAATGTCATCCTCCATGGAAGTGGACGGATACCACTGAAACTCGAATGGTTGCTTTCTGCACCCTTATGGAACTGTGGATTGCACATGGGTACTGTATATTTCAATTACGTTGCGAGTAAAAGAAGATATTTGTATCATATCAATTTTATAATAATGTAATGGTAAAAAGTGGACGTGTCTTAGTAATCTAGTGAAATATTGTCAAGGCGACCATCTAAATTTATAGTTTTGCCAGCTTCTGGTAGAATATTTTAGATCTTCATTTGAATTAAAATAACATGTTCAGTGCAACAGAAAGCAATGATGAGTTAACTCCATGTGATAAGATTTGTAAATAGAAACAGAGACATTTCAACCCTTGTACATTGTGAACCCATTTAGTAATAGATATGCCATGTTTTATATGTAACAACCATGCAATAAGGCGATGATGTGGAATGCACACAGGTAATATAAGAAGCCCATCTTTTTGTAACGATATCTCTTCCTTCCCTAAAAAAATATTTTTGTAAATAAACACAGACTGTTAAGGAATAGTTAGTTGTGTTGATCATGGATATGGGTTATGAATTCTTAATTAAATTGAGATATTCCGAGTTTAAGCCACTGAACTGGCAATATAAAAGTGCAAAAATAGTTGTGTAAGTGTATAATAGATATGTATTCTTTTATGTGAATATTGTGTCTGCACTTTTTGTATTATACCGCTCCGAGAGGGTTATATTAGAGTATTGTTCTAATGAGGCACAATCCTTTATTGTAAATAAATTTTAGCTAGTAACTATAGTTTGGTCTCTGTTGAGTATAGAATAGTTAGTTGGGTTTGTTTCGTTCAAGATTTGTGTATCGGGCAGTATATATTTGTACACGGTATAGTGAACACCGTCGGCGCTGCGGGCGCTGTGTAATCACTTATTTTTCGTAACTGTTCTTCTTAATTTGCTTCAGTTTATTGTTTCCGTTTTTAATGGCGTCGTTGCGCGTGTCTGTTGAGGTTAAGCGACGTCGACCGCGGCTTGCCCAATAATGGTCTTTATTTTCTCTAAGTGCTCTATTTTTCGGAGGGGATGTAGAGCTTTCCGGTTCCGATTGTTGTCGATAGGTGACAGTTGTTAAGCTAAGACATTCCGTCGGCTCGAAAACATAGCTCTCTGTCAATCTGCAATCGAGCAACTTAGGGGATCATGCTCCTATTTACACCTCAGCGTGCGAGCAAGCATGCGACCCGCCTGGTGGTAATACTTACCACATTCTATGCATGCTTGCAACACGAATGGCACTTGCGCCTGACCGACCCTGTTACCGGTTGTTGTAAAAGCATAATCAGTAATTTTAAATAAATAAGAAGCTTTTTACTAAAACCTGGAAATGACTTTTATAAAAAGAAAACAAATTTGTACTTCCAAATTCTTTTAATTAACTACGAAAAGAAACCTCTTTCATAAATTAGAGCACGCTCGTCCATCTCTTACGATGTTCTTTTATTTTGTGTTGATTACAGTCTTCGGTCGCAAAAAAATGGGCACAGCAAGTTCGTTCGCGTCCCACCAAAACTTCGCGCAATACGTCCGTGCATATGCCGCTTAGTCTGCTATTGACTGTCATCACGAGTGTACTTATTTATGCCGATTTGCGTCACTAAAAAGTACAAGAATCATATTAGGAAGTAAACGATAGCAAGTGGTACTATAAGCAAAAGAAAAATATTTAATTTCATATATTTGAACCCGGTAGTATGGAATACGCACATGCAAACGTGTAATCTGCCTGTTTGGTTATACGGTTATCTCTGCAAGTTCTGACGACGAATCGTCGTGTAGCAAATGATGCGCATTTTTGACCGTTGAAGTATGAAATGCAGTATCCATTTTTTTGTGATCGAAAATTACCAGTTTACGATATAAGAAGAATAGTTATAAAAAGCGAAAAGTGAATTAATGTACAAAACACTTACGTCGTTAGTTGCTCGCAATCGAGAGAATGATATATGCTTAGTTATAAAATAAATAGGACAATCTATGATGTTGGAATTTTAACCGATAGTTTAGACGTAGACGGTGATTGATAATTGTTTATAGTCACGTGTCTTATTTCCGATGTATTTCTGTTCACAACCCGACTGATTGTCCCGTAAAATATTTCGAATTTTTGGTTTGATCTTTAGGTTATATTTTTAAATGAATTGAACGAATGGCACACTACTTAAAATTTTGACAAGGTTTGCCACTTTTTGACGTGTATTTCTAATTGAAATAAAATGAATTTTGTGTATATTTATTACATACATTCAGGCGCTTTTTTTACGGAAGACGCGCTGGATTATTATGCTTATATTTATTTCGTAAACAAATAATTCGACAAATTTTAAAATGGAATCTAAATTCTTCATTCCAGAATTGTACGTAGAACGCTCCAGACGAAGAATTTTTAAATGTGAAATTATTTGTTTCTGGTAATCATGAGAAAAAGTTAAGTCACAAACGTGAGAACTCTATGGAGAGTTACACTCCTTGTCATCGATGAAGTTTTATCAAGAACACTAAGTCCTCTATACTATTGCTGTTCTTGGTGAATGTTCTTTGCACTCATTTAGAGCGTTCAAAATTACGACCAAAATATTATTTCGCAGGTCGATTAGACTGGTCCTGTTTATAACATATTCAGACAGCTTTATTTATTTTTTTAAGATTATAAATCTGCAGTTAACTCAAAGCGACTGCTAATTTTGGAGGATTTATTTTATTGACAAACTAGGGAATTCCTGTGTGTTCGTTGTATAGCTATATGGTTTCTTATTGCCTAAATTATATTTTACGTAATTTATTGAATTGTGTAACTGCGCGTAGTTCTAAAATGCATTTCGTTAATTATTACGGCGTTATATCACACCTGTGTTTCGATTTTAATGTTGTTTTAGACTCGCGAAAGTTGGATATCTTGAGAAATTATTATTGTATATGTACCGTGTAATTATGTTATAAAGTATTACGTGTAATTATTAAAAGAAGACAATTTAAATAATTTGTGGTTTATCTTGAAACCCTAAGACCGCCCTATTTACATAGTCATTAGGCTGTACTCAAGCTACAACTGGGATATAGAATGTCTGTGCACTTGAGGTGATTCTGAGCATTGTATTCTTTCGCCATGTTGTTCTATAGCGAGTGATATGTAGCCATGTTTTCAACTGCCAGAAGACTACAGACCTAGCCAAACTTTCGTTATACTAAATATATTTAGATACGACTTTCCACCGAATGCTCTTAGACTTAGCATTATCCCATTTCCTAGTCTACTAAGATTGTACCGTACAGTATGTAAGCCTTTGCTTCTTTTTTCGCTTCTCGCGCCGGGGATTTCACTCGTGCTGAACTTACAGACACAAAGTGTTCAAATTATGTCCGATACATTCACATATTGTACCGACGTTATTATGGGCCGAAAAGCTATATAGTAAATAAGAGACGTTGTGACTGGTGGAATGATACGCTTGTCAGGCTGCGTAGGAGTCTCCGCTGTGCCCGATGTAGATTTCTAAATTAAGAAAACGTAAAATCGAAGGAGAGCCATACCAAACAGCTCTGAGTAACTTGCGTATTGCTAGATCTCACTATCGCGCCGCCGCGCCGTCGAAAAATTCAAGGGTAATTTGCTAAAACGAATAGTAGAAAGATTAAATTGTGAGGGACCGTGGTCTCCCCTGTATCACGAATGTTTCTAATATTAAACTTGATAGTACCCACACCCTCGGTATAAAGGAGACTACTGATGCACTTTTGCATGCTTTAATTCCGGATGATTGCCCTGATAATGATAGTGACTATCATCGCGAGGGGAGGGCCACAGTAGATCTGTGCCCTGCCACTCCAATGTCAACTGTGGTGTCAATGGACGAATTTCTACATGTTGTAAAAACATTACCAAGCTTCTGGTGATAATAAAATCTCAAACAAAATTATCAAGGAAGCTTGTAAAGTAGCCGCGGAACCTATTTTAAAGGTATTAAACCGGTGTATTGTAGAAGGCAACTTTCCTAGCGTTTTGCGTAGTGGTGTTATAAAGATAATACCAAAAAGCGGTGATAAGCAACCCGACCATCCGAAGTCTTATCGCCCTATTACCCTACTGCCATCGTTGGGTAAACTACTTGAACTTTTAATTGTACCTACCTACCACGTCTGTTGCCCGGTGGCCCTCAATTTCATAAAAATCACTCGCAGTGCGTAAAATTGTGGAACGCTTGGTTAGTAAATACGTTGTAGGTATTTTCTTAGACATTTCAGGTGCCTTCGGTAATGCTTGGCCAATGTTGCTGCTGAAACTAAAGGCGAGAGGTTGCCATAGCAACATATACTCCCTTATTCGATCGTACTTTTTTAATGGTACAACTAAATTAACATTTGGCCATTATGCTGCTTCGAAGGTGCTTACGCGGGGCTGTCCTCAGGGTTCGGTGTTAGGGCCGTATCTTTGGAATATCGGTTTTGATGACTTTCTTAGCCTTTTTTTTTTTTTTTTTTTTGTGACGCGGGGAAAAATGCGTTACGCACACCACCGGTGCCTGGGTGGCCTCCGGTGGTAGTGTGGGACTCCCCGTCGGCTGTCCGACGGTATACCCACTAAACGACCCCGCGAAATGCCATCGGCCGCGTTGGTGTGGTGCCCCGGATCTGTCAGCAACAGGGCACCACTGCGACTGGCCAGCCCCTCAAAAGGGGCCGGACTTCTTCTCTCTAGGGGCCATCCCGGCAAATTGGGACAGCCCCTCCGGCGGCGGGACCATTATGGGGCCAGGTTCCCATCCTGACCCCTAATCCCACAGATTAGGGAGGCGGCAGTAGGTGCGCGTAGCGCCTACGCCGCACTCCCGTCCGCCGTCTCCGGAGCGGAACAGCCAAGGGATCGTCCTCCCTGTCCCGCTCCGAGGCCTCCTTCTGGGACATGACCGTCTCACAGAAGGAGGCCATCGCCTGCCAGGCACTGTCACTCCCGAGCATGGAGCGGACCACGCTCGGGAGCGAGAGGTCCGCGCTTCCTAGCGCGGACACCAGATCGTGGCGCTGCCGAGACCACATGGGACACTGCTCCAGAGTGTGCTGGGCAGTGTCCTCGGCCGCGCCACAATCGTGGCAGCCCGGCTGCTCCTCCCGCCTCGCGACCCGGTGCAGGTACTCACCGAAGCACCCATGCCCGGTGAGCACCTGCACCATGCGGAAGGTGAGGGGTTTGCGCCTACGGCGCATCCACGGCTCCAGGACCGGGCGCAGCGCATCCGCGACGCGGACTCCATACCGCGGCTGCGCCAGGTCCTCCCCCCACCTCCGCATCATTTCCGTATGCCCTCGCTGGCGATACCGCCCCACCTCCTCCAACGTGGGGCGCTCGCCGAGACTCCTCCTTTCAGCAACGAAGCCGTATACCTCGGCGAGCACCTCCGCCACCAACTCCCAGGGCGGGTCGCCAGCGAGGGCGGTCGCGGCCGTCCAAGCTACCGTACGGTACCCCCTTATTGCCCTATGCGCTATGACCCGCTGCGCTCTGCGCAGCTGAGCCCTGTTCCGAGCGCAGAGGGTGTCCGCCCATATGGGGGCACCGTACGTGGCCATACTCCGGCAGATGCCGGAGTACAGCCTTCTGCACGCGGCGCTGGGCCCGCCCAAATTGGGCAGAAGACGACCCAGCGCCGCCGCAGCTCTGATGACCTTCGGTCCCAACCGCTCGAAGTGGGGGCCGAAGGTCCATCGTCCGTCAAGGGTGAGGCCCAGGTAGCTCATCTGGGCACTCACCCTTATCCTCTCTCCTCCAATTTGGAGGTGCGCTCCCGAGGGGGGGCCCCGCCTACCGGACTTTCTTAGCCTACCTTTACCGGAAGGGTATCCGTTAACTGGCTACGCCGATGACGGCCTCTTATTAGTAAAAGCAAATTCCAGATCAAGTATAGAAAAACCAGCCATTACTTGCCTTGGCCTCATTTCAGACTGGAGTTATCGTAACCGTCCCGATTTCCCACCTCACAAAACATATCAGCTCTTGCTTAAGGGAAATTTGCAGGTCCCGCCGCGATTCCACTTCAATGGAGTATCAGTTGCAAATAAAAACTCGGTTTGTTACTTGGGATTACTGTTAGACAAAGGTTTTAATTACATTGAACACATAAAGCAGGTTGGAGAAAATGCCAAAAAGAACTTTTATGTGTTAACTCGAATTTCCACCTCGACGTGGGAATTAACTTTTAAAACGTTAAAAATTATTTACACAGTCACATATTTAGGATGTAGGTATTACGTACGGTTCACCTGCATGGGCTGATAGGGCTACCATAGGTGCTGCGCGTCGTAAGTTGCTGCAAAGTCAGCGGCTCGCTTTAATATTCTTATGTAAAACGTATAGAACTGTGAGCACCGAGGCACTACCAGTGCTGGCAGGCGTATTACCAGTTGACTTAGAAATTCAACGCCGGGCTCCAATGTACTACACCTCTAAAAACTTTCTAAAATGCCGCGATATTGACAAAATACTTAGATTGTTCAAACCAATTGACGAGGTATTTGAAACTTTACTGTCGGAATGGCAAAAAAGATGGGAAACTTCTACTAAATGACGCCACTTATATCTATTCTTTCAATCAATGCGAGATTAAGTAAAGAGTGGTTAGAAGTCGATCATCCTGTTGCGCAATTTTTAACAGGGCATGGAAACTTTAGGGCGAAGCTCTTTTCATTTCGACTTGTGTCATCGCCTTTATGTGAGTGTTCTACGACAAATCATGAATTCGAGCAAACAGCACATGTTCTCTGGGAGTGCGATTTCTGGCATCGGGAGCGGGCCGATATGTTAAATTCCTTGCGTGTCACATCCGAGGTAGTATACTATTCTGATTTGGTGGCAACAAGGGAGAATTACCAGACGTTTAGGCGGTTCTGCAATCTATATTAATGGAATCGATGTGTTAGGTAACAACTCACAGTTTAGGTCTCAATAGTGTTAGATATTTGATAATCCGTGGTGCACGGCTGTTGAGCTTCACTTGACTAGCCATCTCTTTGAGGTTTTAAATGCCTTATTTGTCATATTGCTGTCTCTCACTTTGCCAAGAGGGGAAGTCAATTGCAAAACTTCCTACTCCTACAAATCTTTTCTGATTAAATTCGTTGTGAGTTCAAAGGCAGCTGTAGTTTAACCCCCGGGACGGCAATGGACTTCACTGTTCATTGCCTTTTTTGTGGTCGCCGCTGTTAATTCTGGCTACACAGGAGACACTGGTGGGTATGAGTGGCGGGCCTGTCCCGATAAAAAAAAAAGTACAGTATGTAAGTGTACAGTATCTACATTGTATAGGTACTAAATATCTTTAGATATGACTTCCCACCGCATGCACTCACACTTCTTTTTAGCGTTAACCCGTTTCTTAGTTCAGAATTGGCGGGGCTCGCTCCCTAAGCCTAGGATTTGGACAGAACGACAACCCGAAGGGAAAACCTGATCTGTCCAGGTTAGGTCACACCTCCTTCGAAATACAATTTATTGGACTTGCTGGTTTATGTTTATTTTCACCGCTGAGCTGGTGATAATTATAAATATGTACATAAAACCGTAAACACAAATTTAGTGGTACATGCAGGATTCGAACCGGGGATCAGTTACCCAATAGGCCGGTTCTTATCCGCTGGGCTACCACTGCTCGGAATACTCTAACAATATCTTTCGTAAAACATACAAACTCTTTAATAGCGATAACAATAGTTTGGTACAATATAGACGTGTACCTACGAGTAGGTACCAAAGTATTATTATCTTCTTCATTTAACTATATTTTGTGAATCGTAATTGAAAGCAGGTTTTGAGTATTTTGTTCACATGCAAGACATTACATTATGCTGCTTTCACTCGTAGTTCCGCCATTATAATTTTTTAAAATGGGATATTACGTAACGTTTTAATGCATATTGCTAAATAACAAAATTAAAATAACTTGTATATTTAGGCACAAAAAAGGCCAGTGAACGTAGTCATTTTTCTTTCAGTTTACCGATTATTACTGCTCTAACCCGTATTATATGCATTTAATATCACGCCGTTTTACAGTAGGCGCTTATTGTTACATCAGTTTGTACATTTGTTTTAAATATTTTTATACAAACTTAGTTCTTAGAAATGGCTATTATAAAAAAGGGGTGGTCAAAAAATTATTTGTAAATAAACAAATCATAAAACAATATAATGTCTACATAAATATACACGTCGACGAAACATTGCAGGCACACGATTGTGAACATCAAACTAATATAAATACTATAAGCTGTAAAATTGGATAATAAGGACATAGCATCATGATTTAAAAACTCTATAAAATGTATCTATGGGTATGTATAAATTATAAAGGATCTACTGCGTCTACGTGAGCAACTGCAGGCGCGCGGATACTTTGCCAGTCTCCAGTCTCTGTGAAACGTTTGTTCACCGCTATTAGCTGCTCGAAGTTGGCTTTTGCTAGCTTGTGTTTGCTGGCCACTTTCTGTACTAATTCCTCGTCGTAAACTTCCTCTGGGACCTCAAGTTTTAGATGCGCTTTCATCTCCTGGACTGTAACAAGAAAGCAATTCCAAGGAGACCAATCCTCGTTGACGTGCCACCGGCACAATCTCAACTCGGTCACATCGTTGCACTCACTGATAGCTGAACGGGAATGCCAAAGTTTTTCTACTATGAAGAATATATCTTTATCTTGAAGTACAAATGCGAGTGAACCCCAGCATTTGCGACGACGTTCGTCACGTTGCACGGCGCGGAGAATAAACCTGTAAGGCGTCATATCTACCCATAATCGTTCAGTCACATTTTTCCAAGAACAAGAAGTACACTGAACATATCCGCTCATTTTTGCATTCAGTGGAAACTCTGTATAAGATTTCACCTGGTGACATGATTCACAAAAGTGAAGTCTGTTCTCCATTTTCTTGTAATCTCGAATGTCTTTGCACTTAGTGACACCGGAGTTCAGTTCGGAGGTCTTTATCAGCTGGAACACACTTGCAGCGACTCTACGTCTCAGAAACTCGAGCTGATAGTCATTGCACCTACGGACGAGAAGATCACATTCTCTGTCCATCAACGTTATTATTTCTTCTGCAATTGGATGGCGGAATTCCTGTAGTGCAAATTTCATGTCGACGAGTAGCTCCATACGTTCTTTTACATCCATATCTTCACGGAGAAAAGAATTGTATAATTCTTTTAGTTTTCTAGCCTTCTGTATTTCTATTGTGTCCATCGTGATGAGCTTTCCGTCATCTCCAAACCACGCGACTGGTTTCGATATTTCTTCTAAAAATTTATTTTCCTTGATCTTCCTGGAGTCTTCTTTGACTTTAACTCTGTATGCTTCGATACAGCGCAATAATTCTACTTCTTTGTCCAGGAGCAATGTAAATTCGGCAATTTTGGGCCCCTTTGAATGCAATTGTGAAATTCTCGCTATTTCAGCGTGTTTCCAACGGTCGACCTGAAACAATTGATTCACCGTGAAAACCAAAACGTACGTATGTACAGTATTAAGCTTCTTTATACGTAGGCACCTACTGTGTTTTACCCCACATATGATAATTGTTTTGTTGTAATACGACATATTTATATTTTATACCGGCATTATGTAGGTAAATACATACATAAATTAGTACAGGTTAACGAGCGGAGGTTAATTTTTCAAAGGAAAATTAAGTTTCATTAAATGTTTAGTAATTGGAAAGTTGTATTCCATCTCCTTTTTCCATAAAACTAACACACAAAGAAATTGCCTACATACAATGGCTAACGATTTATAGATGCGAAAGTGGTTTTATTTCATTTATCCACCAAACGGCTGAACTGATATTAATAAAATTGGTTGGTATTTTCAGATTTTTACATCAAAACAAACCAACGGAGTTTTAAGATCGGAGAGTGTGTGATGACAGATGATGATAGCATAGAGGGCATAGACTTATTAGAATCAAATGACACATTAAAATAGCCGGGGGAATAAATAATAATTTTATGGGATCAATTGATGGTTTATACCATTGCATACAGTTGGTCGAAATCTTCACGCGTTTTCGGAAACGTTTTGGTAATGAGATCTCTGCGCAGACGTTTTTCCATTGCTTCTCGCTCTAATCGGTCTTCCTCCTTCATTCTTGCTATTCTTTCCCTAAAAGGTAAATTGTATTACTAATCAGTTATGTGCTATTTACTACAGCTATTTTAAGTAAAATTATTTCTAGGCATCTTAATAACAGGCATATGTAAACAGGAACATACATGGAACATATGAAACATGGATGGAACATACCACTACCATCACAACCATGCACCATACACACATTGAACATATTATTTAAAAAAGTGGAAAGTTTTAATAAAATGCAAATCACCGACTGATCACAACTTTCCCATAACAAAAAGAAGTAAATATTTATCGTACGCATTTTTTTATACTACGACGGATAGCAAACAAGCAATCGGTCCGCCTGATGTAAAGCGGTTACCGTAGCCTATGAACGCTAGCAACAAAAAGAATGTCGCTAGCGCGTTGCCACTCCTGCTGTCAACACAGCAACTCCTTATCTTCTGGTGACCTCACTCACTGGCGGGAACACAACAACTCTTCAGGGAGTTGTTATTTGACTGCCGTCTTCTGTGAGGAGGTACTTCCCCAGTCGGGCTAACGTCATGTCCTACCTCTTTCTCCAGAGCCTCGTCTGTTGATAAGCAGAGTGCACCACGTGCAGGTAAGGTTGGCTTTGGCTCTAAAGGTGCCATTAACCCACTTACACCCCAAAATGTACTAAAATACAATACTTACATGCAGTTTTTAAGCCATCGTTTGATTTTTTGTCGAAACTGATGATGTCTGAATGCTCTTTGAATGATGGAGGCGTAGTGGTTGTGATTTAAACGGATTATCATTTGTTCGTAAGTCTCGTACGGCTTCGGGACAACAATTCTATCGGTTACATTTGGAATATACGCATGAACTGTGTTCATTTGAGTAGCACGACTGTACGCTGTGTCCTGAAATAAATAAAAAAAATGTTGTATTGAATAAAAAATGACTACCTATTATTGAACGAGGACAGAGAGTAGATAGGTAACTAAACCACATCGATCACAGGTTTTTGACTTGGAGTAGACTAAGTATTAGGGTAGAACAAGTAGGTTTGACAAGCTCGGTGGCACAGTCGTGAATGATGCGACTTTGACACCCACGCTCGTGTGTTCGATTCCCACACAAGACAAACATTTGTGTGCATGAACATGTCTCTTTGTCTTGGCCTAGATATTTTTAAAAGAGGTAGGGTGCATCAAAGTATCCCGACTGGGAAAGTACCTCCACCTCAAAGAAACCGCAGCCAAATAACAACTCCCAGAGGGTTGTTGTGTTCCTGCGTGTGAGTGAGGTCACTAGCAAGCTCCTAAGGAGTTTCTGTGTTAGCAGCAGGGGAGACATCGCGTGAGTGATACCTACTTATTGTATTACAAGCGTTCATAGGCTACGGTAACAGATTTACTTCAGGCGGGCCGTAAGCTTGTATGCCTTCCGTTTTTGTATACGTAGGTCACACTATAAGTTTTGCGTAACTTAAAAAAACAACATGTTATAACCAAAATATTATGTTTATTGCTTTTCAAAATACTCTCCTTTACATTTTAAACATTTTTTCATGCGATCGAACCATTTTTTAAAACAGGAGGACCACAGATCTGAAGGCATGTTTTCTACGTGTTGATTGAACGCTATCACTGCCTCTTCGGAGTTGGTAAAAGTGAAACCTCTCATCAAATCTTTGATTTTGGGGAAAATACAGAAATCACAGGGTGCTAGGTCGGGGCTATGCGCAGGATGGGTAACGAGTTGTACTTTTTCGGAAGTTAAAAATGACTTTGTTTTGTTGGCCGTGTGTGAAGAAGCGTTGTCATGATGTAGGAGAACGCGGCTTTTTGGTCGTCTTTCGCGAACTTTTTCTAACACCCTGGGTAAACAAATGGTACCTAGAATACCACTCGGCATTAACACTCTTTTGATCTTCAAGTGGAATTGTGCAGATGGGACCCGTAGCTGAGAAAAAAACGCGATCATTTTTTTACCAACGTTTCTCGCCTGCCTCACTTTTGTTGGCCTGTTCTCATTTTCAAACACCCATTCACAAGATTACTGTTTTTTTTCGGGTTCAAAACAATAAATCCACGTTTCGTCTCCTGTGACAATGTCATAAACAGCATTAGAATGTCCGTGGTCGTACTTCAGTAGCATCTGTGAGCACCATTCCACGCGAGCCCGCTTCTGCTCCGCTGTCAGTTCATGAGGGATCCAACGACAACAAAGTTTCCGAACTTTCAATTCTTCGTGTAAAATTTTCTGAATTTGGCTCATACCAATCCCCAATAGTTCTCGAATTGTCTCATAGGTAATCCGCGGGTTTTCTTCAATTAGCCGCTTAACAGTAGCCACATTATTTACGTTGACGGCAGTTGAAGGCCGCCCTTCACGAAATTCATCATGTAAAGAAACTCGACCTCTCTCAAATTCAGCAAACCATCGCCTCACGGTGCTCAAAGAAGGTGCTTCTCTCCCAAAAGCATTTTGAAGACGAGCAGCACAGTCTTGCGGAGAGAGAGAACTTTTAAAATGATAAAAAATCATCGCTCTAAAATCTTTTCGACTCAATTCCATTTTCGTTGCGTACTTAGAACTTTGATGTGTGATAAAAAACAATTGACAAATGATTTCCCGCCAATTGTTTTTTTTTATTACTAAGTAGGTTGCAACGTTCCAAAAAATATAAAAGCTCATGTGTTCGATACCCACACAGGACAAATATTTGTGTTCATGAACATTGTGTGTTTGTCTTGGACTGGGTGTAAACGTAATGTAAACGTCTGGAGAAGTGCCCCCACCTCACAGGAAACCACAGCCAAATGACAACTCCCTAGAGGGTTTCGATTCGAAATGGATTCGAAAAGTTTTCACTCAGACCCCATACATTTCGGGCGAAAACTTTTCGATTTCATTACGAATATGATATTTCAATGCAATGTGAATACACTTACTGATATCTCGAAATAATTTTACGTGACAAAGACTGCGGTTTTGAAATTACGTGTTTTGTCTTGTTAATAGTGATTATCTTACATATATTTTCTCTCTCTCTTCTGCTGTCTGGGTATCCCTACAGGATTTTTTCTCAGGAGGTAGCTTTTCTGGCTTCTGTGGAGTCTGCGTGTAAGCGTGATGGTACTCGGTCCCTGAAAGTAATAGATATGATTCAAAATTAGTTTCAGTAATTCATAAACGATACTTATTACCTTCTGTAAGAAGTGGTGTTAGATAGTGACTCTGCTAATCAATAGCCTCCCTAACTGTTATATGTAGAGCTAATAGTCAAACGATTAAGCCAGGCATCAAACAAGCATATGGCCCGTCGGAATATGTGTGTGATATGTCCTCCATATGTTGTTTCTGTCGTAAGGTCAACAGGAAGCTCCCACAGAGGCGCTAGCAGTGGTGGTAAAGGTTCTCTCTCTGCAAAAAATATTACTTGCATGGCAAGCGTATAGGTACATATGGAATCTAGAACTGGTTTTACAGATGGATTAACTACGTGGAGCATATATATTTTTTCCTCTCAACGTGCTGTAAAAAACTTATAGATGTTGTAATACATAGAATCTTCTTATTATTAGCGTCATCTCGTTTCCTAATCTATCAGGTTCGGCGGAGTCCGCTACCTTAGCCTAAGGATTTAGCAAAGATACTCAATTTTACATGAGCGACTGCCGTCAGACCTTCATAGCCTAGAGGGTAAACCAGATCTCTCTTAGGTTAGGTCACACATCTTTCGAGATATAATTTCTTGGACGTGTGGGTTTCCTCACGAAGTTTTCTTCCTTCACCGCCGAGCAAGAGATTACTAATATGTCCATAAATCTGAAAACATAAATTTAATGGTACATCCCAGGATTCGAACCGCGGACCAGTTGGTCACTAGGCCGGTTCTTTATCCACTATGCTATCTATTGTAATACAGAGAATATACTTTTCTTTATACATATAGATACTTGCAACAGGGGATTTTCTCGTGCGTTACCAACCCTATAAAACCTCTTTATACCCAACAACTTCCCAAGTATTTCCTGGCAACCTCACTTACTCTTAAGAACACAACAACTCTCCAGCGAGTTATTTGATTGTGGTGTCCTGTAAATGAACGTCCCCAGTTCAGCTATTCATTACATAAGCGAGAAGCTACACCATATACCACATACGCCCACGGGCTATGATGATAGTATTATCCTGAGGTATGCTACCCTAGTGGTATGAAAAATGTAGATACTCTACGCGGTGAAACGACGTCGATAGATAGACAATCTTAGTATTTAAATAGTATTCCTACATAACATTAGCAATGGGGCTTACGGTAGACTGCTCTATCTAAAAAAAATATGGAGAAAAAAATCGAATGTACTAAGGAGGTATCTGCTAGTTAAAGTAAAATAATACCTGTATAAATGTTTCTATATCCGCCTAAATATGGCTTTTCTATAGGTTCGGAGAATACTTCTACGTTTATGTGTTTGAATGTTCCGCCAAACGGAATCATTACTGTTATAACATCGTTAGGAGGCATTTCTTTGTACAATTTGTCCAAATTTAACGTCTCATTATTTTTCGTCAGTAGTTCCACGTCCACGATCCCATACTTGTCGTAATCCAAATTTAGTAGAGTCATACGATCTTTCAGAGGATTATCTCCCCTAATCAGCACCAAGTTATCATAACCCACTTGAAACAGACCAGCCAAATTCTTTTTAATTTCCAAAATATTCATGATAGAGTGGTACGAACGAGTAAATATTTCATTTTGGTTGCGTATTCTGAACTTGATCGCTATGAAAGGCATATTCTTCTTTTTTGGTATAACAGAATGTAGAAGTTCGTGTACATATGATTCTTTCGGTATAGATGATAAGGAGAACTCTTCAGAATCTTTTGTGAAAACATCTATAATCAAATTGCCGAGAGCGTCAGTCTTTAGATCAGATAACATGCTAGTTTCCTTAAGTACGTTTCTGTTTTTGGTTAACAGAAGGTTGGTATTTGACACAGAGAGCAATTTGGCTAATTTTCGTTTGACATATTTAATTGGCGTGTTTGCTGGGAAGACTTTATTGAACACATCGTTGGAACGTAGCGGCGATTTGAAGGTGACCAAGATATGGCTGATGGGGCACTTGTACTGTTCTAATTCCCTAGTGCAGGGAGCTGTGTTGTATCTGGACTTGGCTTCATCACCAGGTGGCGAGGATAAGCGTTTATAAGGTGGGGCCGTGAGCAGCTTCTCCCGACCTAATTCACATTGACACGAGACAACACCTTTCACACAGTCAGGATTGGGAGCGATTGATACAGTTTTGACATTATCCATTTCGAAGTTTGTTCCAGATATTTTTATGGTGACAAAAAATGTCTAAGATCTTTCAATTTGCCAGAACTACACTAATTGTTTTCAGATGCTCTAACGCTCCCGTCAGGGAGTATTATATTCTTTGCTCTAACAGATACATTGGGACCGTAGGTTACGTTTATTTACGATAGCAACAGTTGCTAAGTTACTTGTTTTAGAAACTGATTCTGCTTGCTCACTGTTGTTTGGGTCGTCATTGGAAAGATCGATCTAAACTAGAGCATTCAAATTATATCTATTGGAGATTGTGTTCTGATTTATAAATAGGTATTGTCATCTGCTGAAAAAGTTGTGAAGTTAGTGAACGGATCATAATCCTAATCGGCAAGCAGGTAGTAACTTCAACAAAATACGTAGACAGCGCGTAGCCCGCGCGGCTCGTAAATCGATTTGATCTCAGATAGTAACGCTATATTTTTGATTAAGTACGTTAGGTAAGATTTTTTGGGATGCCAGTAATTGTTCTTTTATAAGATGTATAATAAGTTTATAGTTATTATATATCTGCCAGAGCAGTATCTTCTCAGAAATTTCCTCGCCTTGAGATTTCATTCACTCGCAGTAAAATAATATAACTGTTTACCATCAGGAAGCTGTACATTTGAGTGCCACCTTAGTGATATAAAAATATTTTGACTACGGTAACTGTTTACAACCATGCAGGCCGTTCGCTTGTTTGCCGCCTTAGTGGTACAAAAATAAATCAGGGTATTGCTTGGCTGCGGTCTTTCAGTAAGAGCAGTGATAGCTCAGTGGATAAAGAGACAAACTATTAACCTTCGGCTCCCGGTTCAAATCCTGGCATGTACGGCTAAATTCGTCTTTTCGCATTTATGTACATATTTGTAATTCCCAATTGCTCTTCGATGTAGGAAAACATCATGAGGAAACCAGCACGTCCAAGGAATTATATTTCAAAAGACGTGTGAATCTAACCTAAAAAAGGTCTGATTTTCTCCGTGGGTTGTGGAGGTCTGATAGTAGTCATTCCATGTCAAAGTCAGTATCTTCCCAAAATCCTTAGGCTTAGGTAGCGGACCCCACCAATCGTATAGATTAGGAAACCGGATAACGCTAGGACAAAAAGATGTTCTGCATGAAGGAATTTTCCCATTTGGACTACTCGTTATTACTAATTAAGCCCTACCTGTCCCCCTTACGCCATGGATCGATCATTTGTTCGCTAGTCGGCATAGCAAACAGAAAGCAGCAACCAAAAACCGATTTCATAGTGTTTAGTCAATTACTGAGAGGGAGTTAAGGCACCAGCAAGCTCCGGCGTATCATACATTCGCACGGCAATGTAGGATTTACATTTCCAGTGCTGTATACTATAATATCAGGGGAGAGAGGGACTTGTAACAATTTTCAGATGAATAAAACTTGAAATTTGTGGTTCCAGTGGCATTCAATGTACATATTGATTGAATTTTGAAATAAAGTAGAACTAATTTTTTGTTTGTTTATACAATTTTATTGTAACATCGTTTGGAGTAAGAAGTAACCGTAATATAAAGTAATCACATCTTTAATATTTTATTTTTAACAACAAAACTACAATCTTTCTAAGATATGTAATTTCTCCAGTCATTAACTGAAATATTTTTTTTACAAATCAACACAAACTTAAACAGAAGATCGCAGTTTTTAACCATTTCGTGTTTTTTAGTTAGACAACACGTAAGATTATTAACAAGGCCCAATAAAATCACCGCAAAATAAGTTATAAACCCTTAAAATACTTCTCTTATGTATATATTTAGTATACCTTATATCTTTAAAAGTATCTTATACAATAGCCTACAAATCATGAATAATTTATTTGCCAAATTTCAGTTTGTAAAGGTCTTATCTTAGGGATATTTGTAGTATTAACCTGAAAGCAAGCTCGCAAACATTTTACGCATTACGTTCCATGTTCTGTGCCAATCATATTGCAAGTGGAGAATAAATTATTATACGTACCTATAAAATAAAAAAAAAATATGATAAAGATATATTTATTTTTCAGGTACACACACATATATGAAAAACAGTATTTCCATAATACACAAAAATATAGATAATAGTATATTGTGCAATTAGTGCGATAAGTTGTAGATTGCCCACGAGAGTGTGGAGGTGTTTTTAATCAAAGCAGCTCGTCGGGAGAAGTACCTCCACATTATTGAAAACCGCAGCCAAATAACAACTATCTAAAGGGTTGCTGTGTTCCTGCGTGTGAGTGAGGTCACCAGTAAGCTCCTAAGTAAGCTCATAAGTAGCTGTGTTAGCAGCAGAGGTGGTATCGCGCGAGTGATACTTAATGAACCTATTGCAAGCGTTCATAGGCTACGGTAACCGCTTTATATCAGGTGGGTCGTATGCTTGTATGCCTCCCGACGTAGTATAAAAAAAATACAAAGAAGTATAATATTGCACTGTTCTATTGAAGCATTACATATTTATATTGTTATCATGTATAAGAAAGACAATAAGAGCAAGAAGACTATTGCTACGTGCGCCACGACCGCTGGTGGGGCCCTGGTGACCCTGTAATAAGTCTCCAAAACGTATAATAAACACCAGTCTCTCTCACATGATGATTTCGGTAGTATCGACATCTTAATATATTTTCTTTCTCGCTCTGCCTGCCCCGTAAGGGACTTGGCGTAAAGACTTTGGTACTCTACTGTAAAATAGTCCTAAGAACTTATGAATTTGGAAATAGAGAAATTATGCTTGTATTGCATACGTAGGTTACGGTACCGCTTCGCATCATTACGCCATTCATATATTTACGACTACAAATAGTGACAAAGAAATATATGTATGTACATTTTACGTTCCGGAAGTACGTTCTACGAACTAAACAAACCGTTGTAGAACTATTTTATTGTTTTAATAAAAAACAAATTAACCACTCAGTGGTTTAAAAACTATACTTTCTTTGAAAATGTTCACGAAGCTTGGAGTGGTTCTAATGTTATTAAATAGATAATCTTTTCTTAACAGGTTTCTCGAGCTACTAGCTTCTCTTTGTAAGTTAACATCTAAAAGAAATTAACTTCTTAGTGTAGATACGCACTTCCACTTAAGCATTCTAGTAATTTTTTGGGTTCTGTATTGTAAGAAAACGAATTCTTCACAGTAAAAGAGTAGAAAAAAATTCGATAGTCGTTAATTTGTAGTTGTATCAGATTAAAAATATATTCTTTTGCGATTACCAACTTATACTGCAATTGGAAAATTATTAGGCCAATCTTTGGTGCTTTCATAGGTCGTGAACTGATGTTGTTACGTTTCGGGATACTAACTGATTTTGAGGGGACACAAGGACCCCGAGAAAAGGGCAACATTCGATTCCTGAGATAGAGCAACTATATTTATCAGTGGTTCCTAAAGTTGGACCGCGATTCACCTAACATCCAAATTTAGGATACACTATTGTACGTCTTAAAGAAGAAAAGAGGCATATCTCAATAGTTAAGACCACCATGTTAAAGAATCATCACAGCATCACCAATGTGATCCTGTGACGATTCTTAAACTAATGATATACGATACACAGAAAGCATTTTCGTGAAACGTGAAACAATATTTTTTTGGAGATTTCATATTCAACAATTTTCTGTCTATCTATATTTTTACGACGAAACCACTTTCGGGGTAGGCAGAGCTAACGGAGCTCCATATGTCTCGGTCCTTACACATCTCATTCGCTTTTTTAACGTTTATAGATTTTTCATACACGCTCATCGGTTCTGACTCACTCTGACGCCACCTTCTCATAACCACTCTGGTCATGGGTAGCAGAATCGTGGTCTTCCTCCAACAAAATTCTTTGGAAAAAAATCTACAGATTTTCTTTTATATGTGAAAGGTTTCTTTCTACTCGTATATGAGGTGTCAAGTTATTTGGGCACCTACTTTTATTTGCTAATAGGTATTTCGTAGCAAATCACGCTTTGTGGACATGGATCTGCTGTAACATGCTTCCAAGTAAATCCCAGATTCAGATATTATCAGTCATGTTTTCCGTGCTTGTTTCAGGGCCCACGTCAGGCCTACCAGTGGATCCCGACCCATAGTTTGGGAAATGCTGATCTACATACATGCTTGTATGAAATCCTCAGTACGCAATGCAGACTCGCACTTGTCCGATTTTTTCATAGCATGGTACTTCCATTCACAGAAGTAAAAACTTATTGATTTGCTATAACATAAGGCTAAGTAGGTGGTTGATAGTTAATAAAAATTGAGAAAACAATAAAATTACAGCGTAATAAAAGAGCGAATGTGCCGACCATAGCTAGCGTGATATTAAATTCCTTCGAAAACATAAAAATGATTTTCGGTCGTAAAACTATAATTTACAGACGTAAAAATGTGCTGAGTTATGTTACGCGGAGTGTGGAACGCAGTCTTGTCTTAAGCTATTAAGTACAGTAAAAAGACTTCATGAAAAATATATTTATGTGTCGAAATTTGTAAGTGTATCAATTCAATTTGTCAATCATACGCATATACACGTAATATCTTTATAAAGAAAAACTTATTGCCTTTATTCCGTTTATGCGTAGTTGGAATCCTCGACCATACGACTGTCGATCCAGAGGTCTTCCACCTGAGCTACCAGGAAGGTTTGTGATATTATACCTATATCATCTATTACTGAGTAATGTACATGCCACTAAGTAGTGGGCATCTATTTGTAAAATGTGCAATATTTACACTGAAACTGTGCGGTAGATGTGGGATACAGGCTGACGCCTGACAGTAAACTGTTTCCGTAGCCTAAAGACTTCGTAATACCAGAGGCGGCACTTGTACGTTTTTGAAGAACCGCATGATTTCCCACGGCAAAACCATAATTCGTGAACAAAGCAACAGTGATAAGTATGTATTCATATCATAATTCAGCTTGATAAAATATACATGGTTTAAGAATGATATTACAATATATTTGTTTAAGAGAGAGATATAATATAAGAGAGGGGGAGATTGTGGTAATGCGAGGGACAACAGTATGACCCACACTAATATTTATACATATTGTTACATATTGACAAGGACTATTGGATGTCTATAACGTAACACTTTGTGTACAATAATATTAATAATTGGCGAATTGCCTAAACTCTACTGTTTCAACTATTTGTGGATATTTAGCTCGCCAGCCCTCCCAATGCCAAACACTTTCAGAAGAAAACACGTGCTATTTGTTTAACATCTTGGCTTGCAATATAACACTTGCATTCTTATTCTCAATCAAAGGCTAGTGATAAATCAGGCTTGTGTGTTACCACAGACTTGTGTAGGTATTATGACTTGACATGCGGCTTAGTTAAACAAGTGAGCGATGCGATGCTCGCTGGCCAGCGACGGCAATGTTAACTCGCCGGATCGTATTATTGCGTTTGTGAGAGGTCGTGCGTTCTGTAAACACGTGTTTTAATCAAGCCTGTTGCTCGACTTCCGTCGGCACGCTCGCTGCTCGGCAAAGAAAAACTTTGCATGTGTTTTATTACCACGGATGCGGACTACCCGCAGGGCTTAATTTCGATGTCGACGTGTCTCGCTTTAATTGTTTTATTCTATGATGGTCAACATTTAAACAAATATATGGCTAGAACGTTAGTGCTCCAAAAATATGGTTTATTAAAATATCTACCAAGCTTTTCTATTTTATGTCAGTTGTCACTTACTTTTGTGATTTTATTAAACTAGTAGGGATTTTGATAACAGACCAGCTGTAGCCTGCGGCTGCCTTGGCTCGTTCGGGGATCGGTTCATCAAGTTTTACCTATATCAGTAGCAGTCGAGAATTGTATCTTTCTATTAGTGAAAAAATTCAGAATCGGTTCAGCAATTCCAAAGTAGGTATACCCCTTACATCCAAATAAATAAACTTCACTTTCTTTATAAGTACTTAGTGGATGAACATAACATAAATGTATGTATGTATGTATATCTTCATGCCAAGTCTCTTGTGTGGTAGGCAGAGAGAACCGAGCGCCATAAGACGCGGTCCTTACATACTTCACTCGCTTCTGTGACATTCATAGCTCTTTTCATGTATCGAAAATATTGAAAATTAATACTATTGATATAAGATCGGGGGGAATTATTGGTACTGGGCTGAGTAGAGGGACCGACGTCTGTCATTATTATAGTTAGGTATAAGAACATATAATGAGGTGCTGCCAAGGTACTAAGGGGTGAAAGAAACACCTTGTCACATGCGTGTCAATGTCTAATCGCTTCACATCACGCGGTCCGTATGCTAGATTATCATCCGACGTGGTGTAAAAAAATGCGTGATTTATAATATTAGTGCTCATTATTAACCCACGTTAATGATATGAGTGAGGTCACCAGTGAACTCCTAAGGAGTTGCTAGCGATAATTGTATTGCAAGCGTTCATAGGCTACAGTAACCACTTCACATCACGTAAGTCGTATTCTTGTTTGGCTCCTGATAGCAAAAAGCAACCACCTAGCTTTCCTATCATTGGCAGGTCGATTATTCATATTTCGAGCTGTGAGAATTGTCGACGATCCTAAGCTTACACACGGTATTGAAACCTTAAGTTTAAGGAGAGATTTTGCCGCCCTCTGTGTGTTCTACCTATTGTACAGCGGGTTGTGTTCTAGAGAATTGTTCGATATGACGCAGACAGTACTTTTTATAACCGTACCGCTGCGCTCGCCGGCGGCGGCGGGCCGGGGAGTTCACCCTCATACGCTCATGGTGATAAGATGATGCCGATGATGATAATAGTCGCGTACTGTGCGACATCATCTTATCACCATCAGGCATGCAGCATGCTTGTTTGCCACCTTGGTGGTATATAAAAAAAATGTTCTCGTATTATATTGATTATAATATATTGCTATTGCAAGACGCTGTCTTTAAATACAGCCCCTTACAGCGTCACTTAATAATGCAATACTCGGTATAACCTCGTCAATTACACGCAATGCCACTTCCCAAATGCAGTCTTCAGTATTTCCAGCGATAATTGAGGTGAACAATTTTATTGCGCCCGAGGGTACTCCGGGAGCCGTACATTGCAAGGGGCGGGAGCGCGGGTTCATTCGATTAAACCCCGCTGTACACGGAAATTATCAAACGAAACGCACCGACAACTCAGCGGGCCGTGAGAGCCTCTACATTAATAGTTTTTGTTCCCCAACTCTCCCGTTTCGCAGAAAGGTGGAGTTGGCTCATTTTTTCTTTGTTAAAGCGATTTGTGCGCACGTTTTCAAACACCTCTCATTTGAAATTACCCTTTTGCATGCGAAATATACAGTTTTGGATTTATTTTATGTCGCGCACCCATTTGTTGGAGTTTCAGTTCCGCGTGGTACTCATTGCATTTTGAATAATCTCATCTTTTCATGCAACAATGTTAGTATTGGAAACGAGGATAAGAATCTTAAATGCATTAGGGTTCATACTATTGGCTTATCCGTTGACTACTTCGAGAATATGGTCAGTCCAAATCGGTTTATTTTGTTGTAGTTTAAATCTGTAATTCAATCTGCTACTTTGGGTGTAAGTGGTTAACAATAATGTTAGAGTTAGCGTTTCCTCGCCTCACTTGCACGTGGTGCACCTTGCCGAATACTATTCAAAGCTCAAATGGAAGAAAAGTAGGGTACAGTGATTTGTAGCAAGCAGTTAAACGGGAAAACTATCTCAAGTAAGTAACAACTCCCTAGAGGATTGATGTGATCCCGTAACTGGCGTACATAACCAATAATTTATTTGCAGCAGCAGCTCAAGCGGTAGGTTTCCTCGTATTGCAAGCATTCATGGGCTACGGTAACCGCTTCACATCCGACGTATCGTATTCTTATTGCCACCTAACGTGCTTTAAAAATATTTACTATCTACTCGATCACTTAGAGCTTTAACAGGTGGATTGCATCAGCCTGCGCCAGCTACAACATTAACAGAGATGCAGCAGCATCGAAAAAGCTATACAACTGCACACTTGCAGTGCAGTCTCGTTATAAGTATTTCTGTTAATCAGATCAGAAATCGATCAAGTTTATTTTATTATACGTAGGGCGTAGGTATATATACCTAAACTGTTTTGCTATTAACTTGTTTTAGTTACGATTTACGCAATAGCACTTTCAGTAGGCCGATTCTACTAAAAACTGCAACTGCACTGCAGCGCGGCTTGTGTCAATTTTGACGTTTCGTTAAGCGATCTGACAGCAGCGACGTTTAACGAAACGTCAAAATGTAAGCATTTAGATCAATGTCATTGGCGAGAACAGCAAGAACGCCACAAAGAAGAGATTAGATTAGCATTTAGATACACGCCGTGCTGCAGTGCAGTTGCAGTTTTTTAATAGAATCGGCCTACTAAAAGTGCTATTGCGTAAATCGTAACTAAAACAAGTTAATAGCAAAACAGTTTAGGTATATATTGCTTTTTATAATATTCTCCTGTACATGGTACACGCACAGGGAAATTATAAGTACCTATATATTGAGATAATAAATAATCTAAGTTCATGTATTTTGTAGAAAAAATATAATCTTGGACGCATTTCTTTGATGCATTCCTGACTCACTTTGACATAACACACAAAACATTATAATATGATATATCTGTATTTTTGCAGCGAACTGTGTCTATACGATTTTTCTATATTTATATAGCTGTGTTCCGGTTTGAAGGGTGAGATATAGCAGAGAAATTACTGGATACTGTGACGAAACAGCCTTAGGTCACAAGATTGCCAGCGCGCGAGTAACATCCCCGTGGTGTTGCGAGCGTCAATAGGCTGCGCTTACCATCTAATGCGGGCTGCAAGCTTGTTTGCCAATCTAGTTGTATAAAAAATACGATCAAATGATACAGACTTGCTGTTTCAAAACGTAGTATTTACAGGCGCGTTTAGATCCTCAGTTCCTTACACAAACATGAGTAGTGATTTCCAGCTATGCGGTGAAACGCTGAATTATAAATCATTTCTTCATTCGTACTTGCATTGGTACTAACGAGCCCTGATATGATTTCGAAGAAAACATAAAACGATACACGGATTCTATTTACGAAGCGTATAATAGAATTTGTAATGAATGACTTACAATACAAATGTACAATTTTGTAAATAGTAAGTAATCATTATAACTGACGCCTGAACGAAGAATTCGCTTCTATCGTTATTACTTTCACACTTACTTTTAAACCTTAAGTGGTTCAACGAACGAACTTAATTACTTTGGACTAACATTTTAATTTATACAATTATGGTTGATGAGATCTATGTTTAGATTATTTTTATTTGCAAAGCAGAGCAGTGATATACCAGTTTACAAATAACCGACCTATTGACCATATCCCGGTTCGAATCCTGGAATGTACTAAATTCGTGTTTTCAGATTTATGTAGGTACATATTTGTGACTATCTCTTGCTTAGCGGTAAAGGAAGACATCGTGAGGAAACCCGTAAGTTCAAGAAATTATATTTAGAAAGACGTGTGACCTAACCTAAGGAAGATCTCAGTTTCCCTCTGGGTTGTGTAGGTCTGACGGCAGTCCATGTCAAATCAGTATCTTAGCCAAATGTTTAAATTTTTAAATTGTCGGACAAATTACACAGCGCCACCTAGCCCCAAAGTAAGCGAAGCTTGTGTTATGGGTACTAGATAACTGATAAACATACGTAAATACATTTTTTTTTGTAAATACATACTTATTATACATAGAAAATACCCAGACCAATACAAACAGACATGTTCATGTACACAAATGTTTGTACTGTGTGGGAATCGAACCCACGAGCGTTGGTGTTAAAGTAGCGTAACAGCGCATTCCACCACTGAGCCACCGAGCTCGTCGTCGTCTTTAGGCTTAGGTAGTGAACCCCATCAATCATAATGGGTTAGGAAACATGATAACGCTAAGAAGAAGATTTGTATTGTTACTTATTACACATACTTCTAAACCTTAAGTGATTCAAGAAACAAACTATAAATTTGGATTACTCTTTTAAATTATACGTTTATAGTAGATATTATTATTTTTGCATACTACATTATAATAATCCACTAAACGTATCTACCAAATACATTCAAACGACATAGTTGCAGTACCCAAAAGGGTTGAAGCACCTACCTACCTACTAGTATGACCTACGTTTTAAGAGTCAGAATGGGTCTTGTTAATGTTAACACTTACACTTGTACAGGTTCCACTTCAAAAATTTATTTATTAATTATTTTTACCGACCGGTTTCGCCTTTACGGCATTATAAATGTATTTTTACAATACTATTGTCTTTAAGCAAACATGAGCTGTGCCGTAAAGGCGAAACCGGTCGGTAAAAATAATTTATAAATAAAATTGTGAAGCGGCCCCTGCACAAGTGTAAGTGTCGACATTAACAAGATGTCTTCAAAATTCCACGAAGCGCCAACAATCAACAGTATCAACATAATAAAGACATAATGGCACTTCAAGCGGCAATGTGATCCGCTCTTATAGCTGTTAGCTGTACCTACTCACCAATAGTAAGTATGGGTAATATGTGACGATGAGTAAACATTTTTTATAACTACCCACTTGGCTTTTCCAAAATTAAACACTTGGCTCACTACTAAATGAATATGAATACAAATACTACTACATAGTAATGTTTTTAGAGCGTATTTGGAATGATAATGTTAGAAACAGAGCTGATCTGAAAGAAAGTGTCGGTGTTAAATTAAGAAGAGGCATGCTCCGTTGGTTTGGACATGTATTAAGAATGCAGGAAGAAAGAATTACGAAACAGATATACAACGCGAAAGTAGAAGAATGTAGGAGCCGCGGAAGGCCAAGACTTAGGTACCTACCATGACCAAATTGATCGTCTTTTCGAAGAGCAATGAATGTTAAAGAAGCGTGTGAGTAAGGAAGTGTTTGTAAGGATCTTTGCCTACCCCGCAAGGGATTTGGCGTGAAGTTATAGAATAATGTTTTTTGTTGACGCGAACGCAGGAACACAACAATCAACTCTAGGGAGTTTTTATTTGGCTGCGGTTTTCTGGACTTCCCCAAACGGGCTGCTTCGATGCACCCTACCTCTCTTAAATTTTCTTAAATTTCATAGAACAATTTGAGAAATACTTTTGTGTAAGTTTTATCAACATAAACAAATTAATATGATGAAACATACCAGGCTACTCAGAAAGTATTGCGAAAAAATGTTTTATGTATGAGAGACTGACCAGTTATAATCTATTTTGAAAATATGATTATTTATAAGTAAAAATAGGTACGTTCCAATTTCAAAACTACCCTTCACATTTTTTGCGAGCTAATTTAAATTATGGTGTCTCATTGAAAAATGGATCTGCGCCGGGAACATTTTCGCGCTATGATTTTTTATGATTTTGAAATCAAGCACTTGAGTGTCGCCTGAAACCGGATGATAGACTTCAAATGACATTAATGGATGAAGGTACCAAGGCAACCGTGTATCGTTGGTATAACGAATTCAAGCGCGGTTGACTAACTTTGGGGGAGGAAGAAAGAAGTGGTCGCCCTTTGACGTCTGTTACGGAAGAAAACGTGCTAGCAGTGAAAAAAAATAATCCAAGACAATAGACGAGTTACTGTATCAGGAGATTCAGCACACACTGCAGATTGGATCGGGAAGCCTTCACGAGATTCTACACTTGCATCTTCGCGTAAGGAGGACAGTTTCACGATGGGTGCCGCACAACCTCACCATTCCACTCAGAAGCAGGCCCGGGTGGAATGGTGTCGTGATAAAATAAACAAATTTGAAGCAGGCTTGTCTCAGCATGTTTACGACATCATTACAGGTGATGAGTCCTGGATTTATCGATACGAGCGCCAGTTGACGGTTTGGGTGTTTCAAAATGAATCAACGCCTACCAAAGTGAAGCGATCTAGAAGCGAGGGGAAGATTTTGATCGCGAGCTTTTAGAATTTGGCTTGGACTGGCTAGTGTCAATTCCTTTACAGCACCAAAGAAGTATCAACGCCGAATGGTGTACTACCAAATGCTTGGCAGACGTTTTCTCTGTTGTGCATCAAGCGACCAAACACGGGGTTCCGCGGGCTACAGCTCCACCATGACAACGCGCCCGCGGACACCGCACTCAAAACGAGGGACTTCTTGGACAGCATGCCGGTCAAACTCCGGTCTCCGGTCATCCTCCTTACACCCTTAACTAGCACAGTGTTACTTCTTTTTATTCCCAAAAATAAAAAAAATTGCCTAAAGGGATACAATTTTCGTCGCCGGATGATGCGCTGTCTCTGTTCGAGCATGCTCGAAATGAGATAAATGAGATGTCTGCGGCGGACTGGAAAAAGTGCTACAAAAACTGGTTTAGACGCATGAAACTTTGTATAGAGGCTGGTGGAGAGTACTTTGAAAAGATTTAATAAAAAAGACTTACCTAACCACCCATTGCGTGTTTAATAAAAAATAAACTTACTAATAGAACAAAGGAAGTTAAAATATAAAATTATCTTATTAAATTTTTTTAATACTAAAGTAAAGTCTTAAAATATTTTTAATACTATTTGTGTTTTGAGTTTGAAATAAAAATACTAAAAGTATTTACATTTTGTATTTAAACACATTTAATAAATTATTTTGCATATCTCTGCAAATGAGATCAATCGCTGTATCCCGGTTCTCGATTAGTCTTTTGAAAGGCGAATTCCGACGTGCACAGTCAAATCGCAACTTTGTGGTGGCGTTCCTTCGTCGTCACGGACGGTTTCGAACGGAGGCTAAAGAAATCAGTTAGTGGAGCTGAAATTGTAGTCAGGTGGTAAACATACTGCCAGGATAACCATCAGAAGCCTTAAGCATCGTTGACTGACATAGAGGAACAATCGCAATAGCGGCAGTAGCAACGCGACGTGCAAGAAAAAACGGCAAGATTTCGAGGTGATAGGCTAGTGAGAGAAATGAGTAAATTGCATTTTCGAAGATTTGCTAAGCTAATTCCTGTTTGTCCTGTCGGTGTTCAAAAATAATAGAATTTGTGTAGATGTACCAATTACCACAGCCGGAAATGGCTGAATGTACAAAACGGAGAAAACCATGGCATATATTCAATAGTGTACAGATACAGGATTATGATAATGATTCTATTATAGTAAAAAAAACCTTAAGTTAAAATTCGTGAAGTGACTATTTATTTTTAAATTGGCTTTGCGCACTTCCGTGCGGTTTTGAGTTACGGTCAATTAACCATACAATAAAAGTTACTACTACTATTCTTATTATACAATAGGTATTTGTTGTTTTGTATTGGTTTAGACAGTGAATATTCAAATCCAGTTTGTTTTAGTGTTTGCACAGATTCCCCAATCACCCCTCGTGTTAATTTGTTTGTCCAAATTTTACCGCGTCCACAAACGATTCGATTAAAATTTAGTTGTCTATTCTCTAACAGATATTCTGTATCATCCATACACTTGTAACGCGCGGCGCGAATTTTATGTCAATAATTTAATCATTTCATTATTATCCGGGTTATCGTATTGCATTTTGTTTATTGTCAATATGAAAATATGATTTTCAGAGAGCAAACACGAATAATTGTAACGTTGAAACACCAATATGCTTAATGAGAGTTGATTAGCGTCAATATGCCCAAATTGTGTAGTGCGACAACGTCGTTACAAAGTTGATACGAGTGCGGCCTAGTTAATGAGACGATTTCTATCATAAGTATTTAATTTAATATCGCAGTTGGATTAATTAACTTATGTGCATACTGATGCGTATATTTATGTCGTATATTTCTATGTTTATTATTGAATTTCAAAATAAAGCGAAATATTCGTAAGAGACGCTATTTTATGTCACCATGGTAGAGAAAATAAGTGCACAACTGACTGACTGATGCTTCGCTGTCACTTTACCTATGGACATTTACTAAAGTAGGTATCACTCGCGCGTTGCAGATCGTGCAAAATAATTTGTCTCTTAGGAAAGACTTTGAAGTTAATACCCAAATCAATAGTCCTTGAAATGTTTTATCTTATGATGTACGTTATACGCGTATGCTTATAGTGCACATTTTAGCGGGTGTCACAGTATAAAAGAATACTTAATTAAGACAGTATATAACAGCCAGACATAAAATTTACGAACATCCGTTCATGCCCTCGGTAAAGTGGAAAGCATCAATCGCAGAATCATTAGCAGGTATTTAGCCTTTCCCCGACTGCGGTTTGCAGTCAATTTGTCGAGTGCATTTCCATCTGCGTGCACTCACCGTTCCAAACTTGTCATATTAATTATTTATGAAATTAATACCATCGTTAAAAACACCGATGTATCGGCTGGGAGTGTTCACCGCCGTTATTAGATTATATCTACTCGTATGAAACCACGGGCTTATAGTGATGCCCGAAATGATCAATTTTGTTGCTAGTTTGGAACAAGATCCATTTTTATTCGTCGTACCTACGTATTTTAAGGATGCAAAAATTGTACTGCGTAGTGATAGTAATTCTTTCGAGATGTGTTAGTATGTTCGTGTCTATGGACGTTGATTCTGGATTTGGAACGATTACGAATTGAAGTTACGATCACCTCTAAAGCTATGCTAATCACACCGGCTTGCGATATAGGTACCTTGTTATCTAACAGTTATTTATAGCCCAAGATCCCGCGATAACCACACCTTCGTTATAGTACAAAAGCTGAAGGTTTCCCTTTTTTTTTATACCACTAAGGTGGCAAACAAGCATACGGCCGGCCTGATTGTAAACAGTCGCCGTAGCCTATGGACATTTACAATACCAGGGGTCACTCATGCGTTGCCGACCCTTAATACGCACCAACCGTTCGCCGTGCCTTACGGGGTATATATAATTATTAGATAGTGAGGTAGTGAACTTTTTTGGTTTGTATTTCTAGAGTGAATCTAATTTTAAGGTGAATTTTATATAGCTTAGTTTTAGTTCTGCTATTCCTTATGAGCAAGATCTTAGAACTGTCGAAACTTTCCAGCTACTAAGGAAACATTTTTAGTAGATACCCAAGTAACGTATATAAAAGTCAGCTTTTTCGCTATAATGAAAGTAAAAATGTAATTTATATTAGTTTAAGGGTATCCAACGGGGGGTTGCCATGATACAAAGGGTCCGGCAATAGATGACGTGATTTCTAATATTATTCCGAAGAAAATATAAAAAAATATGCTTCATACTTTGCCGATTTTAGGTAGCAAGTTTATACACATTTGCAACCTGTTACTTGCAAAAGACACGATGATTATTCAAACTTCATACTCATCCATCGTTCCTACCTCTGTCGGGGACATACGCAGAGAAGGTGTGCAACATTCTCTGAAAGGGATCTTCTTAAGGGGACCTCTAGGCTTTGGATCCATATCTCCGCGCACGCCTATCAAATGACCAGGATTATAACCCGTGATACAACATTTATAAAAATAATATATACTCATACCGAAGCCACGATCCCAGCGTTAAGAAACCATCCTTGTTAACATAAACTCGTAGCGTATAAATCTATGTTATACCGTTTGATGAGCTTTCCATTAAGTAATGATAATTATAACAAAGAACTTGATGTAATATATCAAATCGCGAAATGAAACGGTTACACCAAATCAACCATCGACAAATTGTTGCGTATAAAGATGAGTAAAACAATTAAGACTAAAGGAGTGTCAAATATTTTGGCAACAAAATACACTGCGAATTTGTCGTACGTAATAAAAATTACTGACGAAATATTTTACACATTTAACATACACGTTGCACTTAAAAAACCCATCTCTCTAAAATCACTTTGTAAAGTGATGTAAGATGACAATTGTGTGTTTTAAGTGCAGTAAAAATGAAATTCCTCCAATTAAAAAGTCTGTTAGTTGACGTGCGATGAATATAATCATGTTTATATCGGTCAAACTGATCGTAATTTTCAAAAACGATTTTATGAACACATGTTGGCGTACAAAACAATCGTCCAGAAAGGTCAAACTTCGTCGAACATCTTTTAGATAAAGGACATAATTTATCCTTTACTAACACATACAATCTTACACACATCAGATAAAGGAGAAGAAGAAGGAGAAATTGAATATTAGGAAACAATTATTAAACATAAAAATTCTAAAATCTCTCTAATGAACAAACAGACTGACGTAAGATAACTAACTTCTTTACTACTAACTTCCCTCTATTAAATATCTTTTCACTCACCCGTTCCACCCCCTCCAAAGTCTATACAAAGAATAACACTGAGGATTTGTGGCTGGCGTGTGGCTAAATCTCTCAGTTCGGATCAAATCATCCAATATCCTTCCCTGACCCGATTGGACAGAACGACAGCGTTTGATGACAACGAAAAAGCTAAGTGCTTTGCAGACAGCTTGGAAAGCCAATGCTTTCTTAGTCTAGAATTCACTGACGACGATCACGTGCAGATGGTGTGATGGTGGACTCCGAGGTGGAACGAATTCTCACGATTCCTCCCACTTCGCCCTTCGAATCTGCAATGGTTGAAGAGGTCCAAACGTTTAGCCTCGGAGCCGGAAAGCTCCTGGAGCTGACGGCATCTCGAACAGGGTACTTGAATATCGCCCAGGTGCCTGATAGTTCTTCTCTTGGCGATGTTCTGCTGCAAATTATTAGACTTTTGGAAATGTAGACGTAGTTAGCATCCCTCAACCAGACAAAGGTCTAAAGAACCCGGTCTTTTATAGGCGCATTAATCTCCTTCAGTGCATGGGGAATGTCTATGAGCGCATCATAGCCATCCGCCTCAAAAAGCTCATCGAATTTAGAGGCATTCCCATCGACGAATAGTTTGGGCCCCTAATACTCGGTAGTCCACCAAGTGCATCGCACTATGGAGCACGTCCTCTTCAAACAGGAGACCACACCGGCACCCTGTTCTTCAACGTTGCGAAATTGTTCGACAAAGTCTGGCACAACGGCTTAATTTATAAGCTACACCAAATGGAATTGCCAAACAGTCTCGTGCACATCTCGTCAGAGTCCATGGTATTCTTTTTATCAGAGTCCCTCAGGGTTCCGTGCTCGGTCCTATCCCATACTCGTTGTACACCCACGATGCTACCTAGACTCCCCAAGTGGAGTTAACTCTGTTCGTTAAATCCAACATATCGGATAGGCTACAGAGAGCGACTGACGCTCTAGGCGGATGGTTTCAACGTTGGCGAATCGAGGTACATCTGGAGAAAAGTCTCGCAGTGGTCTTTTCTCGGGATCCACAAGGTCTTACGAGATCTGATTCCATACATTACACTACTTCGCAAAAACTAACCGGTAGCGGAAGTACACAAAGTAGTTTAGAGCAAATTGCCTATAGATTTGACTTTCGCAAAAGAATACCTGAATCTATTTACTATTTTATAGCACAACCGGCGAATTATCGTTACCTTTAGAAGACCGTACCAAAAAAAAAATATCTGGAGGATTGTTATAATTCTATGAGTGAGTGAGACCAAAAAGCAGCTCCTGACAAGAAAGCTCCTGTTAAGTGTCAATTTAACCTAAAAAATGCCGAAGTGCGAGCGTTGCGCAAAATTTGTGGCATAATGCTTGTAGGCCGTATCCGCAATGATGATGTTAGAAACAGAGTTGGTCTGAAAGAGAGTGTCGGTGTTAAAATAAGAAGAGGCATGCTCCTTTGTTTCGGACATGTAGAAAGAATGCAGAAATAAAGAATTATGAAACAGATATATAACACGAAAGTAAAAGGATGTAGGAGCCGCGGAGGGCTAAGACTTACCTGTTATAACCAAAAATTGATCGTGCCTTATCAGAAGGCGATGTCAGGAGCCTCAGAAACGCCGAAGCGTGTTTAAGAAGAGCAATGAACGTTAAAGAAGCGAGTGAGGTTTGTAAGGACCAAGTAATGTGGCGCTCGGTTCTCTCTGCCTACCCCACAATTGATTTGGCGTGAAGTTATAGATAGATAGTAACATAAAAAAATTGCCACTGTTTAAGTTTAGCAAGTTAACTTTAGCAGTTGTATCCGATTGAGTAGACATTAGTGCTACAACACCAGATAAAGAAAAGCACGGGAATTCACGGAAGATACGGTAGCTGTCTTTTAAAGGGCCATCTTGCCCATTGTTGTTTAGGTAGTGTACCTGGTGGCATCACAAATTAAGCTATGCTAAACTAGCTTAGCTCACGCAATGGTGGTCACGTAAACAAAGATCTCCGATACTTCCGATACTTGTTCATCTAAATCTAAGATCAATTATGGATTCTATAAACAAAAACTATGACCAAAACGTTCGATATTTTTTCTATGGTTATGGAAATGTAAAATACGCATCTGTTAATATGAAAGAACTGCAATATTATGTTAAGAATAATACGCGTCGGGTTGAAGAGAGGCAGTAAGACGACATAGCTTGCTTAGGTTAGCTCATCGGATTAACTAGCAGAGCAGTAACGCAGTCTAATTTGCTGTATGAACTTTAATGTATCAAATTTAATAAGTCGCCGCAACTACATTAGCCCAGTTACCTAGCTGAGTGGCCTACGCTTTTCTGATGCATGGTACGTCAAGTTAGTTGGGAGTAGTAACGAACGTTTTTATCTGGTTATCTACAACTATCGAAACATATAAAATATAAATGTCTATATACCTATATCTTAACGCCAAGTTCCTTGTAGAGAAGGCATAGAGAACCAAGTGGCACACGACCCGGTCTTTCTTCAGTCTTCTTTAACATTCATAGCTCTTCTCACGCACGCTTGCTTTGTCTCTTGACAGCGCCTTGTGATAAAACACGACCAATTTGGTCATAGTAATGTGGGCCTTCCTCAGCCCCTTACACCCTTCTCTTTTTGGGTCGCGGAGAATGACTGTTTAAAAAAAATCTACATGATCATTGCGAACACGGTCTGCAGGCGTTACGCCACAAGTTTTGCGCAACGCTCACATTTCGACCTCATGAGCAGGGATAGCCCAGTGGATAAAGAACTGGCCTATTGACCAACTGGTCCCAGGTTCGAATCCTGGCATGTACTACTAAATTCGTCTTTTCGGATATATGTATTAATTATAACTTGCTTATTCGTGAGGAAACCCGCGCGTCTAAGAAATTATATTTCAAAAAAACGTCCTATGCAAGCATACGGTCCACCTGATGTAAAGCGGTTACCGTAGCCTATGAACGCTTGCAATACATGAAGTATCACTAGCCTCGATGCCACCTCTGCTGATAACAGCAATTCCTTAGGAGCTTACTGGTGACCTCACTCACACGCAGGAACATAACAGCACTCTAGGGAGTAGTTTTTTGGCTGCGGTTATCTGTGAGGTGGAGTTACTTCCCCTTACCCATTCCCCTTATTTGCTGTTTTGATACTCCCTACCTATCTTAAATACACTCAGACCAAGACAAACAGACATGTTCATGCACACAAATGTTTGTCCTGTGTGGGAATCGAACCCACTAGCGCTGGTGTCAAAGTAACGTAACAGCGCGTATCACCACTGCGCCACAGAGTTCGGAAAGGTATGGTTATCTCTCTACGTTGTGGAGTTCTGACGGCAGTATTTTTACATGGAGAAAAACAGTATCTTCGCCAAATCCTTAGGCTTAGGTAGCGGATCCCGCCGATCTTAATGGATTAGGAAACGGGATAACTGAGAAGAAGATGCTCGAAATGTATAGCGCCTAAAACTTTTTCAGGTTTATTATCCAAAATTAATGTTGAAACAGCTTGCTTGTACAGGGAACTCTAAAAATATACCTTTACCTATTCCCGTTACACGTCATGTCGAATCATATCATGTGGAAAAGATAATATAGAATATAATTTAAGTAGGAGCGATTCAGCTAACTTTAGAGCAGTAATATCCACACGAGTTCATCACATATGCACATTATGGCATAACTAGACGGGTTTTATTGCGCCACGGACAGACGTGGCCAAGAATTGGGGGGATTCGAGTTTCATACGTCGGGAATATTATGCGCCTAAGCAGGTACTTTAATATGGCACCTTTATGACACTCCTGTACTGGCTGTTAATTTCGCACTAGTGCCGCGGATTATGAGAACATTTCTCAGCGAGAATTTCTTATTTCAGCATAAAAATATATATATCGCAACCGCACCTCTCGGCGGAGTTCACCCTCACGCACTGGAACCGCAATGGTTACGTACTGTGCGGTTCCAGAGAAGTTTTCTTCCGAGAATTCTCAAATTTTGGTTTGAACTTCTAGCTAAAGTTTTCCTAAGGGACTGCAGGATGGGTTTTTACACGGTAACACATGAGTGACACCCCTTGTGATGCAAATATTCATAAGCTACGGTAACTGCTTATCATCAGGCGGCAGATCATACGCTTGTTTGTCGTATAAAACCGGCGCCTTAGTGGTATAAAAAACACAAATATTACGATGTTTTATAACATCTAGCGTGGCAAACAAGCATAAGTCATAACTTATAGACACTTACAACATGATCAATATCGCACGTATGTTGTCGTCATATCTATCAACGTTAGCTAAGGAAAGCTAAGGAAGGTTATGCTGTCGACTGTTTGAGTTGCCGTATCATATCAGGATAAGGAACTGATGGCCCCGGAACAACATATAATATAAACCAGTGCAAGAAAAGATCTTGTCGTGATCATCATTAATAGAACTTTCTAGATTCCGGGCATTAGACAGCAGAACAGATGTGAAAAGAGACGAGGTCAATCGCGGAGACCACTGCAGCGGCTGAGGCAGAGACGACCGGAGTAGCTCTGACAACGAAGCATGCATCTACAAACGTTAGTGTGTGAGTCTCGGCCGGCCCTAATTCGCATTAACTAATTGGTGGCGGAAGCACTCGAAGAATGTTAGATGAAATTGCATTGAATTGTTTTGAAACAGAAACCACTACGGTCGCTGCTACGACTGGCCTGGTCGTCGCTGCGACACGTGTTTCGTCTCTCCACGAGGCATGCTCAGGCGCTGTAGACGTTAATCATCAGAAAAACATGTTATAAGTGAATAAGTTTTTACAGGGTTGGTAGAGCTGGAGTTATTCCCTGGTATTGCAAGTGTCTGTAGGACGTCGTCGACAGTTAGATATTAAGAAAAGTAGGGCGTAACGAAGCAGGCTGTCTAGGGAGTACTCCTCCACCTCACAAAAAACCGCATCCAAATAACAAGTGTTGTGTGTTGCGTTTTTGATGTGAGGTTACCAGTAAGCTTCAGAGAAGTTAGCAGGGATGGCATAGCGCGAGTATTGGAATTGTTCAGTGGCTTCAGTAACGACTTTACTTCAATATAAGCGTGATTGCCTCTCAACATTGAATATTTATTTCGATATAATATCATAAATAATTAATTTAGTAGGTATAGTTACTTCACTAATAATATTCGCGAAAGAAATACCGTAACAAAGAGAACCGATTAAAAATTTGTCACAATGCAGTGTGGTGCTACAACAAGAAATTAGCTGCCAATCGCACCTAACACACTATTATAAGTTGGGCCATTGTTTTGCTGTTTTTAGAATTCATATGAAGTTGCATTATTAACTGTTGTTTACTGTGCAGTCATGGACTAAACTGTTAGGTAGGTACATATAATGATACTATTGATAGAAGACGAGTGATTTAATTTAGATGTTCATAACGTACATAAGTTACTTTTATATTAATTGTGTGTAATTTATTAAAATTAATTAAAGTAAAAAAAAATTAATTATAACTATAATAAGTACTGCACCAAAGTGCAAAATATATTAACGTATTTTTTTTCAATGAAATAGGTTTTTCGACTGTAACTTCTATGATTTTACCTATTTGATGAAATAAATATAAGCCCCCGAACACGATGGATGGACGATCTTGTGAAGATCGCAGGGAGCCGTTGGATGCAAGCGGCTCAAGACCGATTGCTGCGGAAGTCTAAGGGGGAGGCCTATGTTCAGCAGTGGACGTCTTTCGGCTGATATGATGTTGATGACGATGATGAATTATGAAAAATTCATAACATTAGTCATGTATTTATAAGGCGAAAATAAACAGTCTGTATTTTACAGCCCCCGTCAGTAGATCGTTCGTATATATAGTGATGTATTTAAATTTTAAGGAACTGCTATGATAAGAATATAGCTATAAGATATGTGGTTAATTTTTAAAATGAAATTTTCTTTAGTAGAAATTCAATTCAAACACTACCCATTTATTAGTTGCAGTTACTGAGAAAAATATCAATTTTTCATTTATATTTGCAACTAAACACCCTTCATTTGCAAGTAAGAAATACTTTCAATCATGCTACGAGTAGTTAATAACCTACACAACAAGCGGTAACGTGTAAACATTTTTATTTTTATAACGTTGTGCAGTCAAATGTGTGACGGCGCGGAAATTAATCCCTGATTGGTCATATATAATATATATATTGTCATCTATCACGACTAACATACTAACCTAATGCTAATTGGATTTGGTACAGCGGTAGTCTGACATAGGATAAGGATTTATACCACCTAATATCGCCACCTAATATAGAAAAGATATATATGTAAAAATTGGTCGAGCCATTTTCGCGTTCTTGCGAGACTAACGCAAGGCAATTTTATGTTTTCTTTATCTTAAACTAAATTGTCGAATAGGTCTTTTTTCATTACAATCTTAATAAGTCCTTTTCTATTATCACACAAATTTTCTGAGCCTTTCATTTTCCTGTGCCCTTCATTAAACGACGTTTTGTAAATTAAAATTATCTCTCAAAAAGTACGTAAGCTGACCTGATGCCAAACATCAAGACATGGCACGTGCTATGTTTGAATACATCGCCTGTATATTGGTAGAGGCGACACGAGCTCAAACATATTAGTACACGCGGTAAATCCTGGTCAAACTATTGCAGGGCCGCGCGTGATTGTACCGCGGTTGCCGGGATCTCGGCCGCGTCCTACGCAGCCTCCCGCCCGCCCCGTTGCATAACAGTGCCAACCCTGGATATCTCGCTACGAGACTGAATTCCAATTTAACGTTTATATTTATTTATGATTTCATACTATGTCGGTTGACTAGTGAAATACGGCCCGAACAATATGAGACAACTATCTTAACCTATATTGATGGCTGACCGTCTGGCACCACCTTGTCATGAACTTCCTAATAACCTTCGTCGCACCCAGGAACACAAATATCCTTTAGGGAATTCTTACATGATAATTTGTCATTGTTCCCTAATATTTAATTTGAACCCTTTTTGTGTGTAAGATTTTATACCTTTCTGTTACTGTGGGAAAATTATGTATATCTATAGAATGTTCGGCGGTCTTGTATGATGAAAATAAAGCAATTGGCACTTGTTTGCCACTCTAGTAAAATAAATAAAGAAAAACCGGCCAAGTGAAACATGCTTCTTGTATGGAGGATACAACAAACATGTTTTATTAGTCATTTTTTTTTCACTTTATTTTTATTATTATCATTTAGTGGCAATAGAATATATAGAAACAAATTCTGTGAAAAATCTTTTAGTAGTAGTAATAAAATTTTTCATAAATGTATCTGCCTACCAACCCTTATCAAGATACTGGTGTGGATTTTAATACATACTAAATGTCTTTGTTCTTTCGTATCGTCACGAATCGATATTAAAACCATGCTCTTGTCTTTCCACGTTGAAAATTACAGGGCCCTTCCCCTATTAAGTGTACGCAGCTCCTATGATTACTGAATTACAGTCTATCAATCAGTTAACGATTGGTAATTGGTTAGCGCTGGCTAATGTTTTATATAATTTGCAAATGCTTAGGCATTGCTTGTGTATCAACAAGGAAACTTCAAAGAAGGCAAACTTGGTTATAATTCAATTTAATGCATTATTCTAATCTCTACTTATTTTCGTGAGGTCCGGAATGAAAACAAATATGAAATTTTTCGAGAAGGGTTATGTCATTCCGCGTGGTAATTTAATCGAACACGCAAGTTAAGAGGGCGTACAAAGATAAGTGGCGCCTTCATTTTGTTTTTATTAATAACACTGAAAAAAAAGATTAGTTGAATTTACCAAAGAAGCAAAGGTAGGCTATTTTACTAGTAAACTTTGTTAATTCATGCAAAAATTTGTAGTTAAATTTACAAATATATTACGGTTGGTCTTCATACAAAAGTATTTTGTAGCTATCACTATTTTAAATGTATAATTTACCGCTAATAAATGGATTGTACATATGATATGGTACAGTTTCTCATACTAAATAATAAATTTTTATTTTTATTTTTACTGGTACCTCATTAACCTTTTTTGATTAGTAAAATCAACTTAAGTCAAAGGTAGGACCCAGTTTAACCGTCGACTTTGGTGAATTTTATTAGGAATCTGGGAAATCCAACTAAACATTTTTTTCAGTGAACGCTGAATTTAAGACCAATTCCAAAAAACGCTCATACAGGCACTGAAGAATCATATTTATGTTTTTTTGAAACATCTTCTGTATTTATTATCTATGTACAAGTAACCAAAATTTTAATTATTACTTATTGTGGCCACTTATAGCAATTATCACAATTATGACTAATTCTACATAAATCTCATAGTAAATACAGAATATGTCTCAAAACAATATAAATGTGGTCCTACAGTGCCTGTATTGAGCGTTTTTTTTGGTATTGGTCTTAAATTCAGCGATATTAATAAAAACAAAATGAGGGCGCCACTTACCTTTATGCCCCCTCTTAAGTAACGTAAACCGCAGGCTGTTTATGGATGGGTTTATTTATCTCTAGCTGCTTCGATGGGCGCTTTAAACCATCGTTCCCGGCTGTTATCCATAGATCCATAGACAGAGTTAAGTCACTAACCTATGGCCTACTATCCCAGCGGTACTATGTGAATGTATTATATTCTTTATTCAATTTTTAATTATTGTTGAAAGAATTCCGCAGGGTTGGTTTTAAAATATTGCAAATATTGAAAGAAATTAAGGGATAAAAAGGGAAAAATGCCGTTACCCACCATAGGAAATCGTTGTAAAATATATGTGTCTCTATCATATGATAGAGACACAGTCTATTATATGACAGAGACGCAAATATTATTCAATACATGAATCAATATCATGCTATGGTACATAGCATACTAAGTCTAACATGTCATAGAAATCATACCTTCACCCCATAGTTATATGTAGGGTTAGATTTATTAATGGCCATGGAACCAGAAAAGATGCAAACAAGATATCACTTTTCCAATGGGTACCAATGTCATAGTAACAACAAGTGCATTGCTTAATTAATGATTCCATTTAAAATTAGAACAGTCAAGGAGAGATTTGCTTGCGAGACGAAAGGGGCAATAGAGAAAATCCACATGACCGTATCTATGAATCGTGGTAATTGTGGACGCACATAAAAATGCACGTGTTTACGGACCCGGGGCCAATATCCAACAGACTGATTGCTTCTTTACTGTTACACGATAAAAATGTTTATTGGATGCTCATAAAGTATACTCAGACGACCAGTGAGTCCCAGTAGCCAATATATCTGAAACTACCCTGTAACTAACCTTTATAAAACTTAAGGCGTTAAGTAGATTTCTTTATAGCGCATTTACATTTCTTGAGAATAAATTTAAACTACTAGTCAGATAATGAGTCAGTTCAGAATGCATGTCCTCTAATTTCGACTTTCAGTATTTGCAACTGTAAATTAACGGTCGAATTTTAATTATCGTTGTGTTGGCGCCATTCACTGTGTTCACAACTTAAAAATCGTTGAAATCAGTAAAAAAATATCGCGCGCTTCGATGGCTAAATCGGCGAACCGTTCAAATCGTTTAGTAAACACCGAATAGGTTGTGTACAAGTGAGGTACAACGATTTTAATCGAATGGAAACGGAACAAAGTGAAAATGTACACCTCAATTATTCGAACGGCCGCTTGTGGACAAATAACCACGTGTCAACGCGAACAACGGTAACATTGTGCCGACAGATTGCACAAAGTTTCGGCATCCAGAGATCCGCTGTAAAAGTGTACCAAAATTAATTTCGGTACAACCACACAACGGATCTCAGGTAAATTATTGTACTTATCGTAGTTAGTTATAATTAGCAGTAGTGGTAGTGAATTGCCAATAAAAATGTGAATGTTCTTTTACGTTACGACATGGTTATTTAGTTGCAACCCCAATTGAATTAGACATAGTAATTGAAGACACTGTTGATTTACGACTCTGTAACTATAAATAAATTGGATTTTGAATGTTAAAATTGTATGTTGTATGAATACAAACCGATACGGTTTTTTGTTAATATCAGTTAATATCACAGTCTATTATTGGATAAGCCTCATAAAAGAGCTCAATAAAACATAAAGCTTTGGTAGAAGCGTTTGGCCTCGACTGGAGTCGTCCCCAATAAAATACAAACAGACTCGATTGAAATGCAGGACGAACCGGGCTGTTTACTTGATGCCGTCCGAGGCAACGATAACCAAGATTGCTTTTTTCAGTTTCCAATCACTTGTAAACTGTTATTGGATAAATTAAAAATCGATTATTTCTGCGTAAACCACGCCAAGATGTAGAGGATAACATGGAAATGCTATGCTGTGTGTATAGGTATTTGTTAGTATTCGATTACGGAACTTAAGAAAATATTTTCTATCATATATTTCTAGTCATTATTAAAGTTGTCTAATTTGAATCCATTACACTCAGTTTCTATTTCATGGTCAATTAAAGTTATGACTACAAAATTGTTTTATATAGGTATACCAGAAGTCATCACCTAAATATATTTATAAAAAACATATCTACTGAGAACATAATTGGAAGTGTAATTAATTACATAATAAGAATACACAAACCCAAACGTAACCCACTAGTCATAAACGTAGAAATCCGCAACATTCATGGCTATTAATAACCGACTAATTAATGGAAAGAGAGTGTGTAAATCCGATAACAGTTAATTAACAAATAACCAAGTATTCCAGAATGGCATTGCTATTACCCTATGTTAATTCTGTTCAGTAGACTCGCATCATGGATCAGACGTTGAGTAAGATTGTTCGAAATTATTTTTTTTCTGTCTTTATTCTCTAAGTCTAGTCGATAATACTGATTCTTTTTATTCTAAATTCATTAAATACTTCTATTCTTTTACAGTTTTATTATTAACTATTCAAATGATACAAGTTTCCCAGCAAGTGAATGAGAACACAAACAATATCAACTTAATATTAGAACGATTAATTCAAGAAGCGGAAAATAATAATAATACCCTCAAACGGGTAAATTTTTTTGAAGAATCAAATGAAAACATTATACCGACTGCCAAAAATAACTCTAATGTAATATATGTGAAAACTGTGGCCGAACCTAATATAATATACAAGAATAAGATAACAAATAGTGATACTCAGTCTAATAGAACAAAAATACCTGACTACGAAAGCAGATCGGGACAGCGTAAGGATGTTGATGATGGAAATGATATAACTATAGAAAAAGAAGTAATAATTGAAACTGTAGAAGACAATCCAATATCTTCTATTATTCAAGGACAACTCACAACATTTATTAATTCTGTAGCCAGATCAGGAGTACAAGGAAATCTTAAAAGTTATGATCAAGACAATATTGACCCTATATCAGCTTCACAGGCTTTATATAATTATCCCGTTCAAATTGATGGCACCAGTGAAGTTAATAATAATGTAATCGAAATATTGAAAGCCATTCCATCTCAAGACATTCTTAAACCAACACGTATGGCTTCCGACATACAAAATACCAATGAGTTACTTTCTAAGCCGCAAATAAATTTAGATAATACAGAATTACTAAAGCGAAAATCGATTGTGATACATAAACATCAACCGGTTATGTTACCAGTGATTCCAAATAATAAGTTTTTAAACAGAGATATTTATTACAACTGGGATTTATTACCAACATTTTTTAATCCAGCGTACCATCAAACACGTCCCACACTGATTAACCCTTCTTTAAATATGATCCATGTTCGTTCATGTTGCGGAAACATTCCGTATTATGGTTTTCCTACCTGGGTATACCGTAGTATTACACCATATTCTTACGAGAAATATTTAAAATAATTGATATTCTAACAATATATATATTGAGCATAGAGTGTGTACTATACACACATAAGTAATGTTGTTTGCATTGTCATTGAATAAATATTAAACGAGTGACGAGTATATTTAAACTTTAAATATTATTTTGTTATTTTTTAATCCGTATTTTATATCTTTTTGATTAACGTGACAACGAGGAATTTGCAAAAATATTTGTTTTACAGGCCAGGTATATCAGAAAAACATTAAGTATATTTTGAAACTACCTTGTTTATTGATTTCTCTATTTTTATATTTGTTTAATGATTTCATTTCATTATATGGTTATCTTATTAAAAAAGTAGGAAAAATCTAAATTGTTTTCTTTCCTCGTACGTGCTCGCGTCAGTGGCTTTAGTTGTTGTCATAATTACCGCATAGTCACCTGCAGCTAGTTAACGAAGTTGTGAAACGGAGCACAAAGAAACTATCCGCAATTCGTAGTCTAACTAGTCGCATCCAAACATGATCAAACCAAAGTCCAAACTGCGCTCAAACATCTAGTTAGTGGATGATGTTCATTGCCACGTTTGTTGTGTACCGACAGCGTCAGCGGTAGGAAGGTTACTATGAGAATTTAGTTTGAAATCTTTCGTTCTAACTTGCATGATATCACCACAATTCCGATTGTTTCAATAAAGACTTCGTCGTTGCCATCACGCAGTCTGGTTTTATGCAAGTAAAAGGTCAATATCAAACAGGTGACGTGGTTTAACGAGTTTGGTGGTGGAAAGGTTAGCAATGCTACTTTGAAACCAAGGTTCGTGGGTTCGATTTTCAAACAGGATAAACATTTTTAACGAACATGTCTGTTTTTCTAGGTTCTGGTGTTTTTAAGCGCATAAAGCAGCCTGTGTGGAGAAGTATCTCCACCTCACAGAAAACCGCTACCATATAACAACTTCCTGCAGGGTTATTGTGTTTCTACGAGTGAGCGAGGTTACCAGTGAATTGAGCGAGGAGTTTCTATCTTATTAGCAAAGATGCAAATATTGAAAGCGTTCATAGACTACAGTTATTAATTTACCGTATGATTGTAAAAAAAAATATCATCGTTGTATAAAGCATTATGAACCTAATAATAATTCTATGTACAAGTGGTGTAAAATGAAAGGGGCAGAAGATAATCATCATGAGATTTGAAATGTCATGATAGAGAAAAAACAGAATTACGTTAGATATATACGTAAAGTTGGCGCTTAAAAGGTTTAATTTTTTTTGTTTTAATCAAAGAGTTTTTGTATGGAAATAATTTAATTTTGTGCTGCAGAATTAAGTTGCAGAATAGAGTACGCTAATTAAAAATACTTCACAAAGATCGGCGGCCAATTGTGCTAAATGGTGTGAAATAACTGTGCTGAAATTACTCGGTATCTTATTAATTTATCTAGCGCGCGGATGTTTGTTCCTCAATTGTGGGAAAAATTAAGTATTCACATGTATTATTTGGGTGGTCTCTGAAAATACCATTAAGATTTCGTCAAGAATGTGGTCAACAAACTATATGAACGTACGTGAATGATTATATTGAACACGAGTGATTGAAACGATTATTACTGAATTTAAAATCGACTTTTTAGAACGTAAGTCCTTGGGTAAATTAGTCTTTTTCTTTTTAGCGTTGTCTTGCGGTGTGCTACCTAAGCCTAAAGATTTAGCCAAGGTTTTTTCACATGGAGAGTCAGACTTCTACAATCTAGACGGAAAATCGGGCCTTACTTAGGTTAGGTAAGTAAACTTAAAAAAAAAAGTAAACACAAGTAACTAAGGTCTTCCAAAATAATAGTAATTTCTTAGACGTGCAGGCTTCCTCACGGTGTTTTTCTTTACCGACGAGCAGCAGATAATTACAAATATGGACATGCATCCGAAAACAACTGAGTTTAGAGGTACGCTACGCCAGGATTTGAACCCATACTAGTCGATTAGTAGTTGGTTCTATAAATTTTAAAGGTGGATCTTGGGTAAATTATTCATCATTGCTGCAAATATCAATCATTGCTGATATTAATCGGAATCCCTAAGATAACATGCGCTGAATTTGTCATTCATATGAGTAGCATTTTAATGTAACGATTAAAATTTACTGTACCTGAGGATGTCTCATAGAAAAGCGGCGCGACGACGGCGCAAAAAAAGTAGCCAGTTAGCGCCTAAATATCTTAGCTATTCGAGCCTACTGAAGACTTGAAGGATATTTTAACCAATAAGCCGATAAATGACGCGACGTTGATCCGTGAACTAGCCAATAAGAGTTGCGCGTTCTACTTTACCCCCCGACCCGTAGTGGTAAGATGAGTTACAAAGAGAAATCGTTTCGGGAGTTTCCTATTGGTTATTTCCTTTGTGTATCACAGAGATATGTGACGACTGAAGTAGCCAGAATAGCAGCCCGTGCATGCTACTTCTGTTTTAAAAGATTGACATTTGTAAAGTTTCATGGGTGCATGACTTGATCTGTTGTTGTCTGTACATGTCCATCAACATGTACAGACAACAACAGATCTCATCTCATCTCATCTTAGTGTGTACCCAGCAATCGAGACAGTAGCGATAGCGACTACATGCATCATCTTTTACAGATGGAGGAAAACAGGTTTTATAATGGATTGGTGATGGCCGGCCATTTATGCGAACTACTGGCGGAAGCATACAAAATAGTATACATAAGAATACAGGATTATTAGTTTTGGGTTAGAAATTGTATTGACAAAACCTGTCCGAAGTTGGTAAACTCCCTTCACGTAGGTAATCTAAGATGGCGGCGGACTCGTTGCAACAAGGTGCCATCATACTACCAAATATTAAATGCGGGCGTGCATACTAGTGTCCTACTTGCAACACACGTGCAAAGACTCTGTTCGTACACTGACTTTGTTATTTCTAATATTGCATCACACGTACAAAATAGTAGGCAATTTAATCTATTATCTTATAAAGCCATGAAAACCTGTGATTGAAACTAAAATATTAAATAGTTTTATATAGCGGATGCTATCTTTCTTGTATACTTATGTATTTTTTAAAACTTTATTATTTTATCACTTGACATCATCGTTCTTCTTGTTCTGTTTACCGTTATCCCGTTTTCTAATCCACTAGGGTTGACGGGGTCCGCTACCTAACCCAAGGATTTTCTTTTTATACAACTAGATTGGCAAACAAGCATGCGGCCCGCATCAGATGGTAAGCGGTCACCGCAGCCTATTGACGCTCGCAACACCACATGTTACTTGCGTGCTGCCAATCTTGTGACCTAAGGATGTTTCGTCACAGTACCCAGTAATCTCTCTGGCATATCTCACCCTTCAAACCGGAACACAGCTATACAAATATAGCTGCATGGCGGTAGAAATAGGTGAGACAGAGGTACCCATGCAGACGACTTTTGTACAAAGTCTCCCTCTGGATTTGGGGAAGATACTAATTTGTATATGAGCGACTGCCGTCAGTCCTTCACAACTCAGAGGGAAAACTAGATCAATTTTAGACAAGATCATCATTATTATTGTATTGTTATATTGACTGACCTATATTGCGTTCGGTTCTCTCTGCCTACCCCGCAAGGGATTTGGCGTGAAGTTATAGATAGATAGATAGATATTGCTACCCAAGTTCCTTCCGGCATTACTTCTTCGCCAATGGTCATTTTCAAAATGCAGGTAAATCAAAAAAGAAAAGCGAAAACTAAGTAAGAGAAATTAATAAAATACAATAAGATTTGATTTTATAAATGTAAGACATGTCTAAGCGCCCGCTAAGGCCCGATGGCAAGTGAAGAATTTTTAACTTTATATTTTGCGGATATCCTTAAGCCACTGGTAACACTAAACGTAAACGTAACTTCTTTAACTTGCTCCACTGGAAATGAATGATAATGATGAAAATGAAAACGTTAAATCTAAAGTAGGCACTTTAAACATATCTTATACATTTATAAAGCGCTTATTCTATGTTCGTTTTTTCATCGACACGTGTTTGTGATCTCGCCTCTCGTCTCGGGCAGGCAACATTAATTTTCAATGTTAGCTTGTTGGCTGTTAGCGGCTGTTAGCCAGCGCATTATAACAAGACAACTTCACTCTCACGTCTAGGTAATCCGTGGACGCGTATTTTCACGGGGCGTTTTAATCTCCGCGAGGAGCTTTCAATAACGTTTCACACATATAGAAAAGTTTTGCGAAATGTTTCAAACTCCATCACATGGAGAAGTTGCAATGTTAATGTATTTCCTCTTTGTATCTGAAATGTATGCTTGTTAAATACCACTGCTAATCTTAATCTATAGAGGGGTTTGTTTATTGAAAACTTTAGAGGCTTTAGAAGGTTTTTCATCCGGTGTATAGAGTGCATAGAAGGCTAATTTCTAAGCACTTGCGTCATTATATACTACTATTATTCGCGCTTTATATGGGATCACATAACAGATTTGAAAAACCAGAGGATTTGAAGTTACGACTTCATTGACGTCAGTTTTCACGGTTAAATTTTTTGTAATAGTATTATATTATAATGGGTATCGGTTACAATGCCGTATGGACGCTTGCAACACAATGAGTATTGCAAAGAGTATTTCCATTCACGCTGCTAACGCAGCATTGCTCACCAGTTTTCAGCTAACCTCTAACACTAGTGAACTGTCATTTAATTGCGTTCTTTTGTAAGGTGAAAGTTGTTGTTGGTGAAGGCCTAAGATGACAGTCAGCCACTAACATCGCAATTGTGTTGCAGGTGTCTATATTCTTCATTTATCGCTTCAGATCATGTATAAAAATTCACTCAGTACTCGCTCACACAAAACTCGCTCATAAAGTCATCGCGCACAAGTCGATCGACAAGCAGCAGTTGTGTTCTACATTTCAATAAGTAAAAACTTAATAATTTTCAGATTACGTACTGTCGATTAAAAAAGAGGAATATTTGTAGGTACCTTTGTCACAGTCAATTTGCCCCGAATCTACCTGACCAATTAAATAATAGTTTGAGACACATATGAATTTCTGTTATGTAAATACGGATTTGTAACGGAAATAATTGAATTTTGACTAAGGGGATCTCCTTAAGTGGAAAATTAGATAATTAAAAAAATGTATTATAAACTACCACGTGACGCCATTTATAAGTTTAATATTTGAAGTTACTGCAGGAAATAGATCAAAATTTACTATCTCTATGATTCTCATCTCCGAAACCGCTAAGTCTAAAATTTTGAATTTAATCTACAACTTATAGTTATTTTAAAGTTACGTTAAACCCTTCTCCTTTCTCTTAAAACACCATTTCACTCTTCTCAATTCTATTCCAAATTTTTTTCTCTTCAAGCGGTGCGACTCACAATACTCTTCCATTTAATTACTACTAAAACTTTTTCATGTTTTAAATCTCCGGTCAAACTCACTTTCCTATTACCTGCTCTATTTTGATCTTTCCCTTTCTTTCTCCTCTTTCCCGATCATTTACTTACTTAAGTAGAACTTATAACTTGTAACTACAGCATCTGTTAAGGCTTTATTATGAATATAATATTTTCGATTATATTGATATAATTTATTCTACACCACATAATTGTATTTTTCGCCTGATAATACTTTTCGTTTAGTTTTCAAGGTTGTCTTGAAAAGATACTTTAGCGATAAGACCGTCTATTGTTCTTTGAGCAGTCAGAACCCGTTATATACGTTTTCCCATACATTTCGCGATCGTATACGACCACCCGGGTTTCGAAGGGTTAAAATTACAATGTTAATTAGGTACAAAAAAGAATATATGCATTGTATTGTATTATAAGTACATTACAAGTAAATATATAAGAAGTCTATAGTATAAACGTCTTTAAATAACGTAATAAATATTTCAATATTGTTGACATAAACTACTATTTGGAATTGAAATATGTCTATCTCTAAATTATTAATTATTAGCTTGCGCTCCGTTCCTGTTAGTAACGGAAAAAGATGAACTAGGCTACTTAGTCTATGCCCTTCTTTCTATAAGTCTCTGGCTACCTCTGTAGCAAAATTAAATTTTAAACACAAGCAGACATTTTCGCATTTTATAACGTGAGGTAGAGAAGGAACTGGAAAAGTGTCTACATCTCACACGAAACAACAGCAAAATAAAAACTCCCTTGAGGGTCGTTTCCCTGCAATTGAGTGAGGTTACCGGTAAGCTTCTGAAGATTTTTGTTTAAGAAACGGGTGTGGAAATGCGCGATACTTTCCGTATTGCAAGTATTCATAGGTAACTGTAACCACTTAACATCAGTATAACATCATACTTGTATGTATGCCGTCTGACCTTATAAAAAACATATATAAAAGATATTAATATGAATTTCAAAACACTTTTACCATACCTTCATTATTCTACCTTTATTACTTAAATTATTATATTAACTTCTATCTTTGTACAAAACATTTATTTGAACCAATTCCACTTTCATGTGTTTTTTCTGAATTGCAGGCTGTGAGCCAAATAAGTTGTAACTGCTATTATGTAACGTACCTTCGGGCGAAGTTTTATCACAATAAAGTTCCGTTTTGGCAACCGTCTCCTGAAACAGATATATGCAATGGTGAGCCCATTATGTCAATTAATTGAGCTATTAAAGTCGATCAACTTTATCGACAATTTTCGAATCACTAGGTAACTTTAAATAAGTAAACAAACACATACAGTTCGCATTTACGTACAGTCATCCCCGTGTGTGATGCGAAATTGGGCAGTATCGAGACAGATAGCAATATTTTAATAAGCTGCTTAGTAATATTCAAAGCTAACTCCGGAATTTAGTTTTTCAAGTTTATCACAGTAACGTAATATTTCCACTATAGGAAGTAGCCTAAATGTTGACTAGGGTTATTACCGTATAAAATTTGTTTCAATCCGCATGGTAATTTGAATGCATGTTTAACCAAAAACAAACAAACAGATTAAATAAAAACGAGTGTTTTGTCATACGGTTTGTAAGGATCGAGTCATGTGGCGCTCAGTTCTCTCTGCCTACCCAGAAAACGATTTGGCGTCATCAGCAGTCGTTTCAGTCATCTTCACATTAGTATGGTTAGTACCTTGAGGAAACCTCAGTTAGAAATTCATTGTACAACTTAGCAGGAGAAAATATCTCTGGAATCTCACTGCACGCGGCCCTTGCGTTCCAGCGTATGAGGTTGTATGATCGGTAATGGCGAGCGGCGTACTTGAGACATTGAGGTATTTTGGGCAAGAAAATTTTTCGCAATTTCCCATACGCTGGCCATCCGAGTTGGATTCGACGAAAGACCTCTTTCTCGAAAATCTACCTAGCTGAACTGTTGTCCTAGGTACTCCATACTCTTCATACATCAATAAATTCGACAACCGAGCTCCCAAGTGAAACTGGAGTGGGTACAACATGTACATTCGATATAATCTTAGTTTTGTCCATGCTCATTTTAAGATCCACTCGTTGGGATGCTCTGTCAAGATCTTCAAGCGTTGCGTTCAAGTCCTCCAGCGATCCCGCCATGTTTACTATATCATCGGCAAATCGAAGGTGAGTGATATACTCACCGTAGCTATTGATGCCGTATCCTTCGGTCATCATTCCTATTCAGTCTAGTAGCTTGAAAACATCTTCCAACACAGCAGTGAACATCTTCGGAGAAACAACGTCTCCCTTCCTCACTCCTCTCTGCAATTGGATAGGATTCGTACTCTGATCATGTAGTTGGATGGACATGGTCACGTTTACACATATACTCCACAACACTTCGATATAAATATGTACGCATCAATGCGGCACCGCTGGAGAGACTTGTTCAGCCCAAATCTCGATCGAATTGAAGGCCTTCTCATAGTACATATACGCTAAGCTTAGTGGCTGGTTATATTCTTTGGTCTTCTGTATAAACTGCCGCAGCGTATATATGTTGTCTATGGTTGAGAAGTCCTTCCGGAAGCCGGCTAGTGTAATTGGCTGGAAGTCCGGAAACCTGCATGCAATACGATTCGTGATAACCCTTCAAAACAGTTTCTAGACATGGCTCAGAAAAGAAATGGGACTATAGTTCTAAGGCGTTATCACCTTTCTTGCAAAGCAACACCACTACGCTTCTGCCCTATGCTTGAGGCGCTTTGCCCTCGAGGAGGAGGAGAAACTATAGGCTCATGAGCAGATCTTTACACACTTTACAGACACTAGAAAAATGAGTATGAATCATTTCCTGTTTACCTCACTGCCATGTTAGTCTGAAGCGCCCACATCTTATATTATTTATAATTATTTACGAGTATATTTAGAGCACAAAGTCTTGTAACATTAGGCATTACAAGAAAAATCTGGAAGAGCGGGACACAGTACGACCATTCGCCCGACCCATCGCGATCAGCCCATCGCTAGGACCCATCCAATCTCTTTTAAGATTATATTATATATTTATATACGAAGCAGCCCGATTGAGGAAGTAACTCCTTTTTACAGAACGTTGCAACTAAATAAATGAATGGTATGAGCTCCCAGTCGAGGCTTTTCCAACAGGTACTCTTCAAGAAATGCGTGAAGAGGTTTTTAGAGGATCGGCAACGCATGAGTGTTGCAAATGTAATTGGCTACGGTGACTGTTTACCATCAGGCAGGCCGTATGCTTGATTGCCACCTTAGTGGTATAAAAAAAACAATTTCATGTACAAATACATGTAAATAGTAATTTGCCTCAAATGTCCGATTGGAGCCAATCATATACTACATTCTGGTATATCCAGGTACGGCCATGTCCAGCCAAGAGGCTCATTAATATAATATATTTATGTTTGGAGCCACATCGCAATATTTTTTTTTATATGCAATTTGATCTAACCTGCTTCGTGTGCTTCCGTCACCAATTAGTTCATGCGGCCTAGCACCGGCCGGCACCCACCCACTACTGTTAGTAAGTGCAACATGCCGACACTGCCATGACTGCTCCGGTAGTATCTGACTCGGTTGCTGCGAGCTTGTGTTGCCAAGAGTGACGCGGGAATCGTGCTATCGGTACGAGTGGGTTTACGATATATCGAAAATTGATGGTGGGATTGATTTTTAGTTATGGTTAAACCTAAAAAGTGAAGTCAACTATTTTGTGGATTTTATTTAATTTGGAAACAAAGAGATCCAGTTGACGATTGGTACCTATCCAGCATATGAGAATATCGTCGACATATCTATAGTAATAGAATATGTGTGGTTTACCGATTATGTGTTCGCGTTCCTAATTATCCATAAGTAAGTCAGCCATTTAATGGACTAAGAGGGGACCCCATAGCGAACCCTTCTTTTTGAAAATAATATTTATTATCAAACTGAAAATAATTTTGGGACATGCAAAGTCTTGTCTGTAATATGTCATCTGTTTCGCCAGGATGAATGAATTTATTTTCTAAAGTGAACTTGAGGATTTTTAGACAATCCTCGTAAGGTACGTTAGTAAATAAACTTTCAACTTCGAGTAAAATTAATTTGGAAGAAGGCGGTAGTGTTAAGTTTTTTATACTATCTATTAAATGTAAACTATTTTTAAGACTGTGTTCCATCCATGTTCCATCCACCCCCACTCTCAATTCAATATAAGGGACGGCACTGCGATGGATTTGTCACTTGTAGCATGTTATTCTTACGATTAACGTCTACAACGCCTGATGATGCCTCGTGGAGAGGCGAAACACGTGTCGCAGCGACGACCAGGCCAGTCGTGGCAGCGACGGTGGTGGTGGGGGATGCTGTTCCAGATGGCGGACGACCGCAGCAGCCGAGGCAGAGACTACCGGAGCAGCCATGGCAGCGTCGGCATGTTGCAGCTTACTAACAGTAGTGGGTGGGTGCCGGCCGGCGCTAGGCCGCATGAACTAATTGGTGGCGGAAGCACACAAAGCAGGTTAGATCAAATTACATGTAAATTTGACTTTCGCAAAATAACGCCTGAATCTATTAACTATATAATTTCTTTTAGTTTAGGATTAAAAGGTTGTATGTAAATAAGGGGAAGTGTAATACAATAAGTGCCTTATCAATAGGTATTTGGCCAATCTTACGATACAATGTAATGCACTTTATTTCACCAATTAATGACAAACCCTATTTAATTATTTTATCCGGTCCATTTATAAGGGCGACAGTAACTTTGTCTGTTTGTTACGCTTTAACATCTCGTGGGCTTGCACAAGTACATAGGCTGCTTATGATCGATAATGGTATTTTCAGAAACTATGAAAATGTTAATTAAATTATATTACCTATCTAATGGTAGCTATAGACTAGAAGATTTTTTTTAAATGTATCTATAACTTACCATTGAATTTCCGAATAGTGGAATAAGCTGTTCTAGACTTATCACAAAACAGGCGGGAACAAAGTAAATACTTTGCCTTATATGTGGCTTTAAGAAACTTATATAAATCCAATTTATTTTCCATTTCCCCACTTCATGAAAACTTAAATATGTTCGCAAGGTAAACCACTTTGAAAGCAATCCTTTGGTGCTTATCTGTTTATGCAAACTCCATCAAATTTCGATAGGTACCTTATTTACGCAGACAAAATGTGAATACTGTGTGCTGGCTAATGAATAATTAAGCGGCAATATTGAAATACAGGTAAGTGCCTCGACTTTGGAGTCCAAACAACCTCATCTGCAAATGGTGTAACCTCGCCGGTGAGTTAACGACACTACAGAGCATAAGCTTACCCTTCTTGTTCCACGCTGTCGTTACCTATTCGACGGGGAGTTGCACCACAACCATATGAGGTTGGTTCTGACTCTAAAGATGTCGATAGGGAAATATAAATAGATATTGTCGGACAAATTACACAGCACCATCTAGCCCCAAAGTTAAGCGAAGCTTGTGTAATGGGTACTAGACAACTGATAAATATACGTAAATACATACTTATTATACATAGAAAGGGACTTTTTTTTTAAATAAATCGATCACGTTTAGTAATAAGATTAATGCTAAATAATTAATAATAATAATTGATGCTATTCAAATGAAACCAGTTGAGAATGCGCAAGCTTGCATTGCCAGAGGAACACCTGGCTCGTCAATTAGATAACAAATCTATTTTTTTTTTAATTGTCGGCCATTTTGTCCATGTTCCGAGATAGGAACGGTGTTCCTGAACATTCCTATTCTACTTTTTTATGCTGCATCCGAATTTTTATGAAATCCGCTTTTTTTTTCGAAAAAAAAAGCTGCTGAAACACGCACACACAGCCACACACACAGCCAAACATATAGATTTCATATAGGAACCTTTCATATAGGAAGAAGGTGTTCCTGAACAGCATCGTCACGCTCGTCACATTAGGTCAGGCCACATTTCTCTTAAATAAAACTTGACGGACGTAAAGAGATCCAGGTTTAAGAGCCCCTTCACACGGGCGTGTCTCCCGCGGAGGCGATCGATAATGCGTAGATACAAGCAAAACACCCGTCACTTTATCATATGTATACCGATAGACCTTAATACGGTTACTTTGTTTTACTAACCAAGAGATAAAATTATAGGTTAAATATTTATAACACGTAGTAACTGTGAATTGGTTGTCCATGGCCAGATTATCAAGAACCAATTTTTTTTTATACAACGTCGGTAGACATACAAGCTTACGAACCACCTGATGTAAAGCTGTTACCGTAGCCTATAAATGCTTAAAGTACATTAGGTATCTCTCGCGATGCCACCTCTGCTGCTAACACAACAACTCCTAAGGAGTTTACTGGTGACCTCACACGCAGGGACACGACAACCCCCTAGGGAGTTGTTATTTGCTGCGGTTTTCTGTTAGGTGGAGGTACTTCCCCAGACGGGAAGCCCCTCCTACCACTCTTGAAAACGCCCAGACCAAGACAAACAGATATGTTCATGCACACAAATGTTTGTACTGTGTGGGAATCGAACCCAAAGTTGGTGTCAAAGTGGCTTGCGCCACCGAGCTCGTTAAAATAAATGAAGTACGACAATCTAACCAACTTTCTCGCGTCAGACTTTTCTAGCCGTCTATGTTTTATTGTATCTACATTCTGTCACAAGTAAAATTCCATGTTCTATTTTTTAAGTACAAGGCTTCTTAATATAATATTAGCACAACATGCATCATCTAACCCTATATTGTTAATACCACTGGATATTTTATATGCGTGTCGAGTTGCCGCACTGTCCTTATAAAAGTTATAACGTGATTTCATCTAACACATATTTGTGATTAGTACAAAATTAGCTAGTTATAATTATATATTCCTATAGCACACCGGTAAGTCTTGACGAGATCGTAGTGGTTAGTAACATTACTTTGACAGCAACGCTCGTCGGTTCGATTCCCGCACAGGGCAAACATTTATGTGCATGTCTGTCTCTATTAGACTGGGTGTTTTTAAGAGAGGTAGAGCACATCGAAGCAGCCCGTCCGGGGACGTACCTCCACCTCAAAGAAAATTGCAGCCGAAACTCCCTGGAAGCTTGATGTGTTCCCACCCGTGAGTGAAGTCACCAGTAAGCTCTTAAGGAGTAGCTGTGTTAGCAGCAGATGTTGCATCGCGAATGATACCTACTTAATGTGTTGCAAGTGTTCATAGGCTACGATATTCGCTTTGCATCAGGTGGGCCGTAAGCTTGTATGCCACCCGACGTTGTGCAAAAAAAAGACAAAAGTACCTACATAGAGAACTGAACAGTGAGCACCCATAACTCGGTCCATACACATCTCAATCACTTCATTAACATTCATAGTTCGTCTCATTCCCGCTCGCCGGTTTCTGGTCTCCTGACATCACCAGACAAAACACGAACAATTTGTTTTTTTTTTTTTGTCCTGACCATGTAGTTGGCCCCTGTGGGCCGTTACTACGTCACCGGAAGGGAGAGGCGAGCGTCAGGCGCCACAGCCTGAAAAAGCAAAAAGCGACTGCCTAAGGGCCCCCGAGAGGGGTCGAACCTCGGCTTAGGACGTCGCGGAGCTAAAAAATCGAACGCGCGAGTTCATACCTGAAGGGCCTATGGAGAGAGGCGCCCAGGCACCTGGGCTACTCGGTATCTGGTGTATCGCGCAGAAGGCCTAAATTTCCGCACTCGGATGTGCCAAGTGCGGCGTATATGTGGACTGCTGGGGTCAGGGTCTGAGAGGTAAGGGGCAATCGCAACCGTAATGGGATCATCGGGATCAAAGAGTGAATTTCGCTGTCTGCGCCGGAACCCCCGGGCGTCGATCCGCGGGGTGTAATTGGCGACCAATTTGGGTATGGTAGATGAATTTTGGCCTTCCTAGGCTCCTACCTTCATAAAAAAAAATCATCCCCTTGAGAAAAACTCAGGAGGCATTTAACCGAAAGAAAATACTCGTAAAAACAGTCTAACCTACGTATACTATCGTAAATTTTGTAATGTCGAGCCAAACACTCTCGTCTGTGACATGAACATATATCACAAAGGAGAATGGATGCTGAGCGAACAAAGTGGGGAAGGCCGGAGGTAAAACTATTTTTAGTAGGTTTCACTTTATGATCGATTGTGCTAAAACAATAAATACTTGATAAATCCAGTTATTCTCCAGCACAAACAAGCAACCCACTTGATTGCGCACGACGGCACCCCGCACTCAAAAAACGTTGTGTTAGCTCAGCGGTTCCAGCCTACTGACCAATGGGAGAAAATTTTAATCCATAAACCGTTAAGTTCTGTGCCGAACCGATATGTTGATCGGGGAACTGGCCAATAAGAGTTAAGCTTTGCCTCAGATTCGTAGTGGTGAATTGATTTACTACACAATGTCGGTCTCATCGGTTCTCCATAGGTTATTTCCTTTATGATCGCCAGTAAACTATGTTCCTTATTATATTACCAAGATAATATATAGACCAAGACTAATCTACCATGACCAAATTGGTCATGTTTTATCAGAAGGTGATGTCAAGAGGCTTAGGAACTGGCGAGCGTGCATGAAATGAGCTATGAATGTGAAAGAAGTGCGTGAAGCGTGTAAGGACCGCTACTTATGGCGCTCGGTTCTCTCTGCCTATCCCGCAGGGGACCTGGCGTGAACATACATACATTATTATATTACCATAGGTAGCCAAAGTTCGCATACTAATTGTACTTATGTAGCAATCACAGTTTGAAAAGTTAGTACCGAATGTTATAATTAACCCACAGTATGAATTCCTTCGTAAATGAAAACTTAACATATTATTGTCCAAAAATTTTAACTTTAGACAAGTTTATAAGTTTACATCATGAACTAAATTTGAAATGGTAAACTTCTTTGATAATGAATTCTTTATCTCTCCATCAAACAAACAAACTTTTGTTATCAAAATGAATCACCGTTGCGGATTCTCGCTAATATATAGGTATATTATGAAATATAGGTATAAAGAGGTATATACCTATTAGTGAGAATCCCGATGGCATTTTTTTATGAATACAATACTTGAAGGTTGAAGTAAGTTTAGAAAATCGTCACTAATATTAAATTAGTTTCCATTGTATGTTGAAAACCAATTTTAGATTATTGTTCATCTTATTAAATTTTTTCAAACACTCAATTTCTAATGTAGCTTTGTTGATAAAATTATGAATAATCAAAGAAGTGTTTATGGAATAGACAGAACAGATACTGTGCCCTTTATGAACGGGAATCACAAAATTGATATCGGTGCAAACATTAACATATTTGATAGACTAAACTGTATAGCCCAATTCTTATATTTCGTTATGTCGCAATAACAAAATATAAGTACATAAGCTCGGAAAAATATCGGCGTGATGATTTCGACCGTTGCTATTTGCCAGTTCAGTGAACTAAATGTGCATTCAATTCAAACTAATACTTCCAAACTAACAATAACCCAGGATTGTGTCATTTGACAGTAGTCTTCTGTAAATTATTTCTTGGCTTGCTTAGTAGATTAGTAAAGTAAATGATTGATTATAATTGATAGAGTAGCTAACGATGATTCGCAAATCTTTATTCAATTTTAGACAAAAACAATAACCATTTTAATAACATTTGAGTATTCATGCATCATGCAACTTGGTTACGACAATTGGTCATTATAGTCTAGAAGAATAAAATTAAATCTACGACTTTTTGCAAAAATTGTCGTAGCTTCTTTTTCTCATTCCCCCAGGGAATTCGTATTTGGTTGAATGTTTCCGTAAGTTAGATTATTCTGAAACTGACCGATTCGTGTTGTTATGTTCTATATCTCTTTTACTATAAATACACACTTCCTAGGGGGTTTTGGTGACACATGGCTAATTTGGACGTGGCAAGTCGAAGGATTTTCTCGACATCTACATATTTCTAATTTAGTGTTTTATAACTATTTCGTCATTCTTTTCTCATGCATTCTTTCTACATGTCCGAACCGATGGAGCATACTTCTCATCTTAACACCGATATCTGAGGCTAACTTTCTTTCTCACACACGGCCAAGAAGTTTTTGCAACGATTCACTCATACTTAAATGATGAATTACACAAGATGTGCAACCATATTCACTTGTTGCTACACAACATCACGAATCGTAATTTTTGCATTTGTGCTGACGTCCTCCCTTAAAATCTTTGTTTTATTAACCTTGTAAACCTTTCTCAATATAAACATCTTTCATCATTACGAATAATGTTTGCAGTCCATATGGTGCATCGGGATAAAGAAGACAATTCACCACTAGGCCACCCATGCGTAATCCCTACATTACAATGTACGCAATGTTGACATCAAGCCATAGCGACAAGCTGCTGCCTATCCGCACACATTCTGTACAAATCTTATAATTGGACTGTCACGCAGTAGAGCACTATCAATTGTATATCCCGGCAAAATGTCTCCGAGATCCTTTTGGGTAACCCTGTCAAATGCTTTTTCAAGATCAACAAAACCGAAACCTTCTTCTGGTCTAGTATCAGACGCTTCTTCACAATATTGCAAAATGACATACCCTGATCGTACATTCCCTACCATTTCGAAATCCACCCTGTGTCTCCCATAACATTTCATCGGATTTCATCGTTATTCTCTTTTGTTATTAAATTATTCGTTAATCTAGCAGCGTGCACGATTAGTAGGTACAGTTAGCTATGGTTTTTGTGTTGGTATTTCAATTATAGCCCAAAAAAATCTTAACACTTTCCATATGTATGTAAAACAAAAGAAGAGCAATCTACAAAGTGGAACTATTTACTGCTACGAGTATATCATTATAAACAGAGCCATAGATAACATCATTGAATATTTTAGTATGTACTAGACATATAAAGTAGAGTAATATAAATGAAATGTATGCGATCATGGGGTACGAGCAAATACACAGGCAGGAACACAGAAATATAAGTGCAAAAACGTATTGCACACATTTTAGACAAACAGCGAAACAGTAAAGCTATCATTCCATTGATAGCAACCCCTATCGTTCTTACTTAACAATTCTGTATTTGTATATAGCCAGACTGATTTTAATCTAGTATTTATTAATTCGGACGGAGATCGAATTGGAAATGCGTTTAATTATCAATTGCCTGGAAAAAAAATAGTTAAATAAAAATGAATACGTTTATTCATTAGTTGGTACTGATGATGGCCGAATACTAGAATGGTTTCTAGTATTCGGCCATCATCAGTACCAACTAATGAGTAAACGTATTTATTTTTATTTGTGATTGAGTGAGTGATTTTATTACTTAAGTGATTGGCGATTTTTAGTACTGATTAGTATGAAGATACCTACGAGTATCTTTAATTTATTTAATTTATTTACAATTATGAATTAGCTTCAACGTCTATTCCATCGTAGCACTAACGTAGTACATAAGGCAAGCAGTAAAAAGGAAGTATATGACATAGGTATTGAAAGAGAATGCATGCAACTGCGTTTATTAGTTGATCACTTCTGTTCTAAAAATTATCAACAGTGATCAATCAAAAATCTCAACAACGATCCCCGTAGCTTCTTGAGTTGAAAGTCGAAAGCGATTTATACTAAATCATGTCCATATTAGCAAGAGATTTTATCTCAAGTGATAAAATGATAATCATTCATTTACGTTACATTAGAAAAAATATGGTAACATATGAACTCACTGAACATCATTATTCAGTTTTCACGTGATTATGTTCTTGTAGACGTAAATGAGATAATTCTCAATCGGCCGGTTCCTTGTGATGAAAAGTGGATCCTTGTTGAACTCTTATCTTGACATCTTAATTTCGATCAAAGTATTATTGGAGTATACGTAGGCGTAGTGTCTAAAATTGTTTTTTTTTTTAAATAAGAAAGTGTATATTCCGTTTCAAATAAGAGCTAAACAATATTTTTAAGATATTGATATTTGTTTGTTTAAACGCGCCTTAACGATAAAACAACTCTGTGAATTTCATTGACTCTATTTTATGTAAATGATTGTCCAATTAAGATAACTTGCTAGGTTTAATTTTGATATTTTCGTAAAATCTTCCGAAATTACATGCCTCTTCCATGTTATGGGATCCCGTACAAAACAAGTATGTCACAGGAAATCACTAGTTAATTAAAAGTGTATGAAAAAAGTGGAATATACCAATCGACATTCAATATACTCATATTTATTATACGAGCTGATCCTTACGTATTTCTATTTTAAGTGTAAGTAGGACAGAATTTCCGAGGACGAGTTAATGAGAAATTCAAACCACGGATTTCGAACTTGGTTAGTGGAACTTACAGGCAGTAATCCAAGTAGGCGAACGAATTCATCGCTTTACATTTATTTTATTTTAATACTTTATTGACCACAATACAGTTGGTTCAAAAGGCGGACTTAATGCTAATTGCATTCTCTACCAGTCAACCATCGGGAGTGGAGAAAAACGCGATTGCGGTTTTTATTAAAATTAACATAAACATTTATAACCTAGTCGAAAGAAATAATCTACCTCATATTATACTTGTATGTCAGCCACTTTACCAATCTGTTTGTTCATAGAACAATAATGAATAGACGGATTACATCGCAGTTTATATTCCAATGGTAAATTGGAAGTGAAAAAAACGTATTGACGATAATACTAACGAAGATTATGTATTCTTTGATTTATGGATGAATGAAATATTTACTGTAAGGGTACATTACAAAATTAAAATATTAAGGAGATAATAACAATAATATAGACGAGCTCGGTGGCGCAGTGGTGTAACGCGCTGTTACGCTACTTTGACACCAACGCTCGTGGGTTCGATTCCCACGCAGTACAAACATTTATGTGCATGAACATGTCTGTTTGTCTTGGTCTGGGTATTTTATATGTATAATAAGTATGTATTTACAAAAAAAATGTATTTACATATGTTTATCAGTTGTCTAGTACCCATAACACAAGCTTCGCTTACTTTGGGGGCTAGATGGCGCTGTGTAATTTGGCCGACAATAAAGAAAAAAAAATGATGGGGCAGAACTGGTGCTGGTCAGCTGTTGGTGAGTAACGACACTATTTATACCCGAGTGCTCCAGGGACTGGATCAGCGCCTTCATCTCCAGCGTATATTTGTCAGTCGGAGTGGAAACCCAAGAAGGCCCTCAAGAAGACTCTAACCTTGGCTTGCCTTTATTGGCCAGAGATAAGTCGATACGAGGGGGTAAGAGTTACAAGACATAACACTGCGAGTAATTTCTAAGAAAGCATAACACACCTCTCGACAACCCTGAATCACTCATGTTGGTATTGCCCTTGGCCGACTTTTTCTGACATTTCAGGGGTCCACTCAGTGAGTGGCAATACACCGCCTGCGGGAAGTAATGATCAGATATGATAGGCGTTCGTACCGATTCTGTCAATAGCCCAGCACAAATAATCACTCCTACAATAACTATTTCTTACATAGCCCAATAATTCCAGACACATTTGCAATACTCCATCACACATATTCCTACCGATACCAGCTCATGGGATATTGTTGCATTGATATCCTACGAAGCGGGTCACGGTGGGTGTACTATATTAAATCCTAACCAAAACAATAAAAAAAAACCCCGCCGTATTCTGAAAAAAAACACTACACCTAATTTTCACTCGAAACTCCAAATGTTGCAATATTGTAGGTATTATCAGAAGGTGATGTCAAGAGTCCTAGAAACCGGCGAGCGCGCATGAAAAGAGTTATAAATGTTAAAGAAACGAGTGAAGTGTGTAAGAACCGCGTCTTGTGGCGCTCTGTTCTCTCCGCCTACCCCGCAAAAGATTTGGCTTGAAGATATTATACTATAGATAGATAGAGAAATTATGACGAGACAGAACAACACGCATTGCATTTATTTATTTAACTTATATCGCCAACTCAATTTATTTCATAATATTAGTTCGCATTGTAATATTAATAAATGTTTAATATCTCCATTATTTAATAACATGATAGCATAATAATTAAAGTTATGAAACTGCTGTATTTTGTTGGTGTTTGCTGCATTGAATATATTGTATGTATGTATGCATATCTTCACGCCATATACCTTGCAGGGTAGGCAAAGAGAACCGAATGCCGGTGCCGGGTTTTTGACATCTTCTGATAAAACACAATCAATATGGTCATGGTAGGCGAGTCTTGGTCTTCCTGGGCTCCTACATCCTTCTACTTTCGTGTTGTATATCTGTTTCGCGATTCTCCATTCTTTCTACATGCCCGAATCAACGGAGCATGTCTCTTCTTATTGTAACACCGACACTCTTTCAGACCAACTCTGTTTCTTTCGCTGCGAACGCGGTCTACAAGCGTTACGAATACGACACAAATTTTGCGCAACTTTCTTATTTCTTATTTCGTCTGCGTTTGTCCTAAAATAATAATAATAATTATAAATATTGGTAAACGATGAAAAATATAGGTAATATTAAACCAACTAATATGAGCACATGGTATTTATAATAAAGGTTGGCTTTGTCATAGTCCTGCGTGATTTATAAATATATCATGTAGCTTACATAGACAGATATAGATCAAGAGATTTGTAGTTTCTATCTATTAAAATTAATTTTAATATCGACTCAACTCATCTACGTAACTCAAGTAATATTGTTAAATGTGACGAATTCATGTACAGATGTGATACATGAATTCGTCACATTTCAAAATTGACATATCACACCTAGGGACGGTTTCGCCGCGGTTCCTGCCTGAGGGAAGGACGGGGATCTTACATATCGCTTGATTAGTAACGAATCTTAGCAAGGACCGGCGTGTTTACTATTTTTATCTCGTCTCGGTGAACGTAATTTAGTTTACAATTTTTCTTAATATTTGTTTAATTTTAGTTTTTTTATACACCTAGATTGGCAAACAAGCATGTAGCTCGCGTCAGGTGGTAAGTGGTCTCCGCAGCCTATTGACGCTCGCAACACCACGGTGATGTTACTCGCGCGCTGCCAATCTTGTGACATAAGTATGTTTCGTCATAGTACCCAGTAATTTCTCTCCCATATCTCACCGTTCAAACCGGAACACATCTTAGGTATAAATATAGCTGCTTTGCGGTAGAAATAGGTGAGATAGAGGTACCCATGCAGACAACTTTTGTACAAAGTCTCCCTCTGGTATATGGTACTCAATATATGAGTAATTTGTTAACTTACTAGCGTGATTCGTCATTCATGTCAGCATATCCACTCAGGTACAAAAGTATTATGGTTAAACAATTAGACAGATGGAAATGATGTTTTTTTTCCGGTACATAAATAATGAGATGCCTATTTTATAAGAGGTGGAGAAGATTACACAGTCAAGATTCTCCAAATTTAGTGATTGTTTTCCCAGTCTATAATAGGTATGTATGTACATCTTCCCACCAGGCCCCTTGTTGGGTAGGCTGAGAGAACCATGTACCATAAAACGCTAATGATAGGCAGGTACCCAATATACCTATGCACTAATATACCCAGAAACGATTTGCACCTCAACTTGATCTAGACAAGTTCACGCATGAGGATCAAAGCATCTGCTATGTGCAAACATACGAATCCTATCGTGTCCTGTCCTATTGCTCATTGCTTGTTTGATTTTAAATCACTACTTATTCCTTTTGTTATGTACATACGAGTATCAGGTTCCTTAGTATTCGATAAGAAGTGAATTCCCCCAAGACTATATTAATAAGAATTTGGAATACCTGCAGTCCAAGTTACAGAGGCGCTCGTCTTAATCCTGATAAGAGAGTGCATCTCGAACGCATTTCATTATCCACTATCGCATCAGTTTAGACAAAAAGCATTTCGTTTTCTAAACAAAGCACTTCCCTTTCGTCTTTGTAAGGTAGATGCTATCTTTTATGACTTCTTGTTTTATGCATAATAAGAGCTTCGTTATTAACTAAACTTTTACTTATTTCTTTACCAAAACGTTTTGTATTAATGACAATTGGAATGCTACCTTATTTGCGATAAAGATGGTGATATGTTTTCGTGTATAAAGTCAATGTTATTTGTATGTATGTATGCCTTCACGCCAGGTCCCTTGCGGGGTAGGAAGAGAGAGCCGAGCGCCATAAGACGCTGTCCTTACATACACTTCACTCGCTTCTTTCGCATTCGTAGCTCTTTTCATGCACGCCCGGTTCCTAAAGTTCCTGACATCACCTTGTGATAAAACACGACCAATTTGGTCATGGTAGGTTAGTCTTGGTCTTCCTCGACTCCTACATCAAACTTGTAATCAAAAGCATAACGATATAAAGGTTTACAATCAATACTACAATTATTTACAATCGAAAAACGGTTATGTTTACAATATAACCGTACTTGAACATTTTCAGTGCACTACTGAGTAAAACATCTTGACTGTTTTTTCATAGGCTACCTATACATCAACAATTACTTGCTTATATCATAAGTAGATGAGTAGATTGTACTGTAATTGTCTTTAACCGACTAGATATAATAATGAGAATAAGCGTATGGGAAAGCATCGTATAATTATTATAGTACATCATTACTTATAGTAGGTTTTTTTTATACATAATAAATTCGATATGATATTTTTCACATATAATATGAACAATAGCACTGCATATTGGTACAGAGTATGAAATTGAAAAATCCCGTCGTCATACATTCCACATTCGACTCCGTATAAGATGGGTGTAATATACCCGTATGATACAGTTCGTTACCTTCGGCTACGTGCCGCTTCCGACTAGTTTTTTACTTTTCTCTCTCACGAATCCCGATGTAATCGCCAACTACTATCTCGCCTCAGATATGAAAGCATAAAAATTATATGTAAAGTTTCGCGGAGTTAGTAATGAGTTAAGGTTGGGAGTTTAATATTTAATACGGACAATTTTGTCGCAACATCTGAAAAACAATTTTTACGGAAAAATAATTTAATATCAACTCTAATATAACATAAACAAAATATGTAGTTTAAATAGGAATACCTAGAGACAAGTGACTTTTTTGTTGTGAAAACGATTGTAAAGTACCTACATGTAACTAGAATGGAATGATAAAATGTGAGAGATAACAACTATGGAAGTGGTGAGTGATAAAGTAGCACACGATTGCATCTTTCATAATTCACAGTTAGGTCTTCAAAGTTAATATAGGTATTAGACTGCTAAGGATATTAAAAGGCGCTGTTAAATGACTTTTATTGTAAGGTTAATAAATCAAAAATGTCTTCTAAATAAAAAAAACATATATATATTAAAAATTAATAATTAATACATATATATAAATTTAAAACTAATATTTACATATATTGGATTATAATAGGGCGGTATCGTGCAGATAAATAGTTCGGGCTCGAACAGGCTTTAAGGACACGCGAGGATAGTCTAACCAAATGTTCACTAACACCCAGCCCCATGGGTGCGGTAAGGAAGCCCTGGTGGAGGCGGTAGTAGTTCCTGGATACGACAAAAGGTCTGAACGGAGATGCCGGTCATAGAGGGCTACTTCTACGCCTGCGCCCACGCCCAGCGACCCATCACTGCGGGAGTCTGTAGCACTCCCGGACACATCTGGAGGTTCGGGCGGTACCAGCACTACAGGAGACGGAGGCGCTCACGGCACACAAGGAAGACCGGGCGAAGATGTACATCGTGTATCTTTCACTAGATTTCAACGTACACTGCCCGTTTTTTTTGTTTTTATAGGATTTAATATTTCAAACTTAAAATCTCAAACAATATATTTGATTACCGACTACCAAAAATATTCTAAGGATCTAAGTACTAAAGGCTTTAATATCTAGAGTTACTACATTGTACCTACGTATCAGTCTATTTTGACAATAAACTTGAAAGTATGTACAAAAAGGTTTGACGTTATATCATGTATCCAATAATATTAGTTCGCAGGGGGTAGCTTGTAGTGAACTGTGCTGAAAAACGACATCATGAATACGGATAGGTCCTGAGAGTCAGTCTGGGCTTTCGTCTACGGCGTGTATTTCTCTGCTCGATTCGAAACCCAAAAAGACCGTTTGGTCCGTTAACTCTGGCTTGCCTTCATTAACAGCCTATTGGACTAGACGCCAAATATATATGCTTCAGAGGTGGATGTGTTAAAGGATCTCATATCCTGATATCTCTGTACGAAGAGCACTGAATTGGCAATCGAAGGGTTGTGGCTTTTCAAACTATACCTTGACTACAACTACACTTGGGATAGGTAAATTTTCCCTATTAAAATATTAAGTCTGGTAAATTGTTCCAAAAACAACTATAGGTACAACACTATGTCTATCTTTGTGCCTTGTGTACCTTTTCAAGACCAAATATCTGCATGGATTGTAATAAAAATGGTAGTCAGGGAATCAAAGAAGGTAATATACTACATAATATATACTTATGATAACTGAACCGCCCACAGAAGTTGAGGTGAGAACCTTTTTTACATATATTTAAAATTGCTTTAAAAAGTATACAAACTCTTAAAATATACGAACACAATAAAGACATCGCTAAAAATATTATTTTTATAATTTTACTACATTTATTTAATCGTGATTTTAGTAACTGTAAAATTGAGGAATACATAGATCCCATGATCCCTTCTCTCTAAGTTTTAGATTACGACTTTACTAAATTTAGTTATGATACGGCGAGAGATTTCTTATTATGTAACGTTGGAAGGCATACAACTATACGGTACACCTGGAGTAAAGCGGTTAACCGTAGCCTATGAGTACTTGCAATACAATAAGTGTGACTCACACTCATTGGATTATGATTAAATCAGAAGTAATTTCTAGAAGCAAGAACAACTGATGCAAATTCACGCATCAAATCGTCCCCCACTGCATTGGAATCATTCGAATCAGAGAATATCATGTCAGTTAGCATGATCACACTGGGAAACTACAGTTAGAATTCCTGTACCGTTGTTGGAATAGAAATTTTATTTCCCGTAGAATTTCTATTTATTTTACAAGCTTTTATTTAACTTGGTCTGTTTGCCCTGGTCAAATTTGAAAATCTATTTTTGGATCGCTTTCCGATATCCGATTATGTTGAATTTATCACACATCTTAGGTTTCGAAGACTGTGAAAAAGCTACATTCGATTATTTCATAGATCTGGCGATAGACACAAAAATATGGATTAACTTTACGACATCAGAGAAATGTCTGTCAAATGAAAGTGTATGCGAGGTAGAATACTATTAATGCTAGGTATATGTATAGTGTTAAATGTGACAAAATGCCGTCTGACATGAAATGGTTATGACAATTTATACTGATACTGTATATTCCAGATTAATGTACCTATATTAGAAGGAATGTATCCTTTAAAGGTACATTATGCAACGATTAATAAATGTACAAGGTCTTAAATATAAACAGGTATATTACAGAAGAAGATAAAGCTCTCTAGCAAATTTAGTAGATACGATAAACAAGATTGCCCAGGCGAAAACACTTTACCTACAAACAGAGGAAAATTCCTCATTCGCAGTAGACACGCTTGCGAATCGGGATAGCACTCGAAACTTTATAGATTGTGTATGAGACAGGAATTAACTCGAAAAGGAGTTCGACATATGCATCATGCACAGAGTCCCGCCGTGAGAGGAATCACAAAGGCTAAACATTAACACGAGCTAGTTACTTATCTGAAAAGCTATTGCAAAGTTTTGTATGCTGACTATTTCTCAACGACTTCATATTCCGAGCGACTCGGATGTCTACAAAAGTTACCGCTTTTTATTGCTCGAGGAAATATCACGCAGAATTTTGTGCTAAATTCCCCCTGCCTACGGTATTTGGCGCGTATGTAGTACGATTCATATCTATTCTAAGTATATTAAAGTATGAGTCTAATTGTAAAATAAATGAATTTATGTACACGGCCGCGCATACTTATCTACACATAAAACTTATTACTTATGTTTTTGGTGTGTAAGTATGCGCCGATCCCTGTTATTGCTAAAATAAAACAGTTATGTTTTAAAAAAAACAGCCAGCAGAAAATTATCCGGTGATAGAAATTAACATTACTCGCTACATATTACAAAATTCAGCTAGTTCCATATGATGATATACATATGATTTAAAGGAATATTTTAATGGCAAATTATGAATTTATTTTGTACGATTTTATAATGAATGATTTGACTCTATATTGTAATAATTTTATATTTATATATACTTTATTTATAAAATGTTTATGAAATCTAATTTAATGTACTCGTAGTATAATTATGTTAAACTGCAATATTTTTTTCACTTATGCCTTGAAAATCTGTACATTATAATCCTTACGGTCTGACAGAACCTGTAAAGCGTGTCAATTATGTACAAATCTCGGTGAATATAAGTAAATAAATAGAATAATAGATGTATACTAACTAAAAACAATAACTTGTATAATATCCAACAACATATTTGCATATGCATATGCTAATTTTTTCTCGTCTACAGGCTTTTTATCGCTATTAGATTACGTCTTGAGAAAACACATAATCGTTTCAATAAATATCACATTTGGACACTGCTGATACAGGTCCGTACCGGCAATAATGGTTTCGCTTTAGCGAAAAAAAAACATACGTAAAATTTAGAACGTGTTTTGGTTAAAATAATAAACACCATGATTACAGACATATTGGATATCCAGTTGCTTTTGGATAGATACTTGCTTAATGTACCCACAATAAACCCACTTATGTAACACGGGTCTCATAGAGGGGTTTAGACTATGAATAAATAATAGGTTTAGAGCATATTTCGGCAAACTTTTCAAGTTGCCTTACTGACTTAGCTTGATAATGGGCATCTATCGACAACAACCGGGATATACAGCGTAACGTTCCATCTGAAGCACGGACAATACCGAGATAGCTGAACCCATCCATAGACAGGATCGTGACGACGACGTTGCTTAATCTGCGTTAGATTGACAAGCACAACGACATCGTCGGAATCCACACTTAAAGGACGCTTTTTCCTTAAGTAAATAACGTAAGTCGAAAGTTACCATCTAAGTATTATTGCCATTTCTAAGTGACGCTTCAGCTTGTAATAACTTTTGCATTTAAATTTTTTTCTTAAATTAAAGGTGACTGGTTCAAAGATAGGTAGTAGTAGTTGATTATAGCGTAAAGGCTTGTGAAACTTGTCACTCGCCACCCTCCACAATGGTATTACGTATAACTTACCATTTAAAGACTCAATGCCCACTTATGTTGATTGCCCTTTGTCGATTATAAAGGACATTTCAGACATATCCTGGCAATGATTGCTGCTTAGAGCTAAATGTTGACAGGAAAATTTCCCAACAATAATGGAATGTTTTTATGATAATTTACGTCACTAAATAAAGGGAACGGTATATTTCCTGTGAGAATGCTAAAAGTCTATTCCGTAATATTTTACTTCTTTAACCCCTTTTAACCAGTGAGGTTTAAAGTTTTTGTGTTTTAATATCGCTCAGGTGCATAAAAGGCACGACCTGTCTGATGTTAAGAAGTTACAACTGCTTATTGAGATTCGCAACGACGTGGATTTTTTTAGCGCGTTGACAACCACAATGTCTTAACTGCGCTCATGAAAAACGCTCACGCCGAAAAAACCGACTGCTCATCTCCTTAGGAAGCCTATGGAAACACACACCAGGCGAATATTTTGGCTGTCATGTGTGGGAAGATGAATTCGGTGGTACTGGCAATCACTACGCGAATTTCACTCAACGAAACCCGCCATACATTACCCACACTCAATAGCATATAGGTATATCCTTCTTCCTAATCCGTCGGGATTGGTGGCGTTCGCTACGAAAGCCTAAAGATTTAGAAAAGATACTGATTTTTACATAGACCGGCTGCCGTCTCCAAAATCTGCGTACATCTGCAAGCCTAGTACGGAGTAGGCATAGTAAATCGAGCGCCACGTGATTCTGTCCCTACGTATCAATTCGAATTCAGTACAATAATGCGTTTAGGGTGCTGATGGGGTTGCCTCGGTACTGCAGTGCGTCTGGGATGTTTGCTGAGTGGAGGGTTGATTGTTTCTACACAACCATCAGGAAACGGTGTGCGTCCCTGATGCGCAGGCTCAGGGCTAGCCCCAACACCAACCTAAATGCATTTGCAAACAGGTTTGATTGTTAGTACATGAACCATTGTTGTATGGTACATCTACGGACAAACAAACAAACAACTATCTGCAATCAAAATTATTAACCTTGTATTTTAATAATATAATACAAAATTTAATCATATGTTATAATTTAATGATAATTTTGAAATTTTATTTAACTTTAATTTTTTTTATTAGAAATTTTAAAAAACTGTACAATTTATATGACTACTATGGCTATAACTGCTGAAATAAATGAATTTGAATTTGAATTTGTATCTCATTCCCTTCTTAAATTTATAGCTCTTTCATACCCGCTCACCGATTCCTAGCGCTCCTGACCTAATTGGTCATGGTGTAATGGTACCAGCAAATCTTATCGGTAATAAGATTGCGCAATATTATTCAAAATTGAAATGGTTAAAAATCCCTCAAGATTGGGGTATGGGCGAACGCAACATTGCTGTACGCACATGTGCAACCCATTATATTTTTTTGTCTGTTGGCACGGAGCTCGTCGAGCTTATGCAATCAAATTAGGGTTACCCAAGACTATAGAACAAACCCACGTAAGATATGTTGATGTTTTGGTGAAATTCAAAATTGATAATGAATACAAGATCGAACCGATCTGTTGGAAATAATTATGACAAATAGATGTTTGAGAATAATTGGATTACAAGTGGTTCGACGCAATCCCTGCCCCTGAGAGAAAGCTCTTAGGTGTTGCGGCCAAGACTTTAAGTCTGGAGTTTATTCGGGTATTTAGAATAAGATCTAATTTGGGTACTAATCACAGTTAATTAGCATGTGTAAATTATGCATTATTCGGTAAATTAAGTTAGTTGTAAGACCTAGTCTGGAGTGGATAATGCGTACGGAACCTTGCGTTTAAACACAGATCGGCGTGGCGGTTTTACGGGGGTGAAGCGCGCGCGGGGTTTATCGTGGACTATATAGGCAATGGGGATCGTTGAGGCGAGACAGAATAGCCAATACTGACTAGTGAGTCGGAGCGTATTTCGGGAATTCTTAAAACGTTGTATTTTTTTTGTAACTTAAGTAATCAGTATTCGTTTGGGCTATTTGGCTATAAGATTTGTTAACCAATTCTTATAGTTTCTTTAAATTCGCGATAGTTTGTTTTAAAGTGGCTTGTTATTAAGCAGTATTGACACATTTCAAGCACCGTGGTAAACTGACTGTGACAACTGAGCGGAGTTTGAAGTGTATAGAATCAAATACACGATTTAGTACGGATAGGTAAGCCGTGCCTAGATCTTCCCACATTACACTAGGGCCCCATCTCTCTAACGCGAAATAAAGCGTTCGTGAAGTGTGTACATACATCACGGAATGTCGGGGCGACTACAATCCCGCAGGCTGGTCTAACTTCACAGTTAAGCTAGCGTGAATTGTCATGAGTCTGTGACAATTACATTTTCCGTAATTGGTGGACCGTAGGGCTAGGCTTTCATTGACTCACACGTCTGCCAGTTGTCTACACAAAGTTATATACACATATATATATTTTATAACACAACTATCTATACACAACTTTCTTAGACACACTCGCGTTAGGGCGTTAGGTCACATCCCGGGTCTTGTTTCTTTGAATCCGCGATAGGTTCTGTTAGATAATTAGGATTAGGATTAGAGAATTTAAGTTGTAAGGTTCCGTATAGAATCCATTGTCGACTAAGTTATAAATAAGTGCTTGTTCGCATGAGTTTGAATGTTTATTGAATAAGGTGTTTGGTAGGATCTCGCGATTTGGACTATATAACGCTCTCATTTTATTTTATTTTGAAAAAAAAAAGGATATATTTATATCAGTAAATGTAACATCATAGTGTGCGGTAAAGATTAATCCGTGTTAACCCCGTGGTTTAAACATTGATTAATGTTGGTTGGGCGTCCGTGGCGGATCATGTCGGGCCTGTAACCAGTTTGAAAGCACGCATATCAGACGGTTATTCACTCGACTGATATGGTTGGGTACCGTACACTTTACAATAAATGATGAAGTTTCTTTAAAGTACTGTAAGGTTGGAATACCATAAACACGAGAGCATAACTTGCGCGATAACGTCCCGCGTGAATAAGCAAAAGAACGCTATAAGCGTCAATAGACTTTGATTTCCGATAAGCTTGTAATTCGTTCGTATAGCGAGAAAGTAATTAACATGTCTTTAAAATGTTAAGGCAATCCGCCGAGTGTATTCAATTCACTCCCATCCAGTCCCATTAATTGGTAAAACCCGATCAGGGTTTAAGAGCTCTTACACAATCAATAATGCGCACATATAACTTATAATATATAAATTATACCAATGGACTTGGAATATTTAAGGCTTGGAGCAGTGGCTATTAGTTGCAACAACAAATATTAAATAAAAGTCGTACGCACACAAATACATGTTTATATAAATACATTGTTTCTTTGCGAAGAAACCAGCTCCAAAGACCTTAGCTGTGTGTTGGAAATCCCGGCCAGGGTAAATAAGCCACGATATAAATATTATAATACGAACCACACACATGCAAATAAAAGTTCGACTAATCTCGAGCTTATGGGCGGATTTCCATTATTAACTCGTATATACGACACTAGGCACTAAGACATCGAAATATCTTACATCAATATATATATATATATATCAACAAATCGAAGTAGAACTGTTAATTCAACTGTACATAGGCTGGGGAGATAGGGCTTTAGGTAAATACAGAATACATAAGACGATACTAGGTAACATAGGTAGGGTTTGATCACGAAACACATAGGTAGAGCTTAAAACTGAGATTAGGTTATCTAGGTAGGTCTTATATTAGACATACGTAGGGCATAAGACAAATAGGTATGTTATCTAGGTAGGACGTAACATTAAACACATATGTAGATCTTAGAACAAGTACATAAAAGAAATATAGGTAGGCACATAAGTAGGGAAGTTAGGACATTAGGTAGGGAAGATTTGTAGAGCTTAGCAAGGCAGAAACGTTTAGTTCGTTAGGTAAGATAATAATAACAAAAATAGCAATAGATTTAGGTAGGGTTCATCAGTAGCAGTAGGTGTAGTTAAATAGTAGGTAGAGGCAATAATAGTAGGCAGATAGGCTGGACACGCTCCAGCCCATTTAGTTAAGTAGGAGCTAATAGGCATATCTGTAAGTAGGCTTAGGCACACTCATGCCCATTACATCCACATAGGTAGGGTGGGTCGCGCTGCGGTCCAGTACATCTGGTGCTCGTGAGCGAGGATCGAAGACAAGTAGGGTTACTACGGCTAAACACAACGTAATTTATATATTAATATCAAGCATATCGGCTATGTAGATAGTTTGCGGTAACTGTGTTACATCAGGCGAGGTTTGGTTTCATATGACAAGCATATCGGCTATTTAGATAGTTTGCGGTAACTGTGTTACATCAGGCGAGGTTTGGTTTCATATGACAAGCATATCGGCTATGTAGATAGTTTTCGGTAACTGTGTTACATCAGGCGAGGTTTGGTTTCATATTTATTTATTTATTTATTTATTTCATATTACAACAATAAAACTTGAGATTCTATCTAGAATGATATGCTAAAAAGCTAACAAGCTTTATGCGCATACCGGGCCGTCTAATATCTTGTGTGAGTGTGATGTTTACATTGCGCATGACAAGAGCTCCTAGGATTAAGGCTAAAATACAAACAGTTACAATTGCCTGTTAATAAAGATACCGGTGACTTTTGTTTATATTATCTACAGAAGTACTAGTTTCATCAGAATCAAATATCAAAAAGATAGCACAATATTTGTTAGTGTCAACGGCACTTCCCTTCTTCCAATAACGAAACGGCTTAGTGATGTCTTTATAAGGCTAATTATGAGCATAAGTGTAACAGCGGTGCACGGCGCACGGGGCACCGATGCACAACTGGCCGTATGAAGTGATTGTGGTCGAGTGTGACGTGTACTGGCGGTGGGAGACATACCGGTTTGAATGCCGCGTACAGAGTGTTCTTTTCAGTTGCATAAGTATAATGATTTTTATTAATGTATGCATGTATTTATGTGAATTGAGTATAAAATATGTAGGTTACTTTTATGTATGTAATTTATTGAATTGCTTAGCTACTAGTATCAATATTAGATATCATTATTTAATTACAATTAAATACTTATTTAAAATGTACCTATATGTAAATTATTTTAATTATGTAATGAGCCATGTTTGTTGTATTTGTAATATTTTATTTAGTATCCTTCGGACGTTTAGGTGTGAAGTAGTCTTTTAATTTCCATTTTATATTTTTTTCGTTTATATTATTTTTTAAGTTAGTGGGTAATTCATTCTTTAGAGTTGCTATTAGATAGTTCGTCGTTCTTTTGCCGAACAAGTTGTTAAATTTTGGAATCACCAGCTTCTTGTTAGTAACTCCACGTGTAGTGTTTGTTTTTCTAGATAACACTTGAATGTTCGTGTTAAAAAATTCTTCCTTTAGTAATGTGTATTTAATTTTAGTGTGTATGGACATGATTTGGCAATATGAGAAAAGGTCGTGATAGTTATTTTTATATTGTTTTTTAATAGCTGGATGTACTATTGTTTTGAGAATTCTTATTTGTAAATCATATATTTTATCTAGATGTGATTTACATGTACGGCCGTAGCTACTGAGGCCATATGACACTATTGATTCACCTAGGGCTTTGTAAAGTGAGAGACGTACAAAGTAGGGTGTTTTGTTTTTTATTAATGTGAACTTAGTGAGTAGTGCTCGTAGTTTGTCACAAACATGATTAATATGTCCTTTCCAGTTTAGTCGGCTATCTATGGTGAGTCCTAGATATGTTTGACTGTCAGTTAGTTCTATGTTAGGACATAGGCACGTTTTTGGCCTTGGTTCAATATGGAGACAGTTGTGGTCATGAGCAATAAGTTTACCTAGGATCGATTTTCTATTATGGCTTGAGCTTATATACATGAGCTTAGTTTTGCTTGCGTTGAGCACTAGTCCTACGTCATGAGACCATTTATTAAGCAACGTAAAGTCTGATTGTAATCGGTCTAGTGCTCTACTCAGGTCATGATCAGCCGCCACCAGGCAGGTGTCGTCTGCATATTGAAAGAGCTCGCACGAGTTTATGATATTTGCCAGATTATTGACATAGGTCAGGTAGTGTAATGGCCCTAAGACTGATCCTTGTGCTGTACCTTCTGTGACGTTTACTGCACTACTAGTGGCGTCACAAACTTTTACACGATAAGCCCTGTTGGTCATATAGTCCCTACACCACTCCAGCAAGGGTCCACGTATGCCGTGGTCTTCTAGGTTGTGTATAAGTGCATCATGGCGGAGAGTATCGAATGCACTGCTGTAGTCTATGAACATTACGAGGATGTGTTTGCGTTGGTTTAGGCTTTTATTTAGACTATCTGTGAATCTAGAAAGTAATTGAGTAGTACTTTTATGAGGTTGGAATCCGTACTGTTTGTCTGTTAGTATATTGTGTTTACCATAGAAGTCGTATATTTGTTTACTAATATATTTCTCTACAATTTTGTCTATAGTTGGTAGGATCGTGATACGTCGATAGTTCTCGTATTCGTTTTTTGGACCTTTTTTATGAATTGGTCGTACCAGTCCCGTTTTAAGTTCGTTTGGGTATTTTCCTGATGTCACACTAGTGTTGATGAGCTGTGCAATAGCGGGAGCTGTCTTTCTACCTAGTGCTGTTATATCACTTGCTCTTATGCCATCAATCCCAGGTGCTTTATTTGGTTTGACAGATTTAATTATTTTACTAACACTATCATCGGTAGATTCGAAATACGTTGTTTGCCTTTTAATCTGGTTAAATGTATGTTTTTTGTGTATGTAAACAATTATTCCTCCGCCCCTGCGTGACTGTCGCAGCTCTGTGTACATCTTATATCCATCCAAATTATACATTGAAGATATAGAATTCGAAATATTAGCCTCTGTTAGTATGACAACATCAATACAAGTTTTACAACTTGTTATGTACTGTTCTAGCATTGAAAAATTTTTTATTGTAGATCGAACATTTATATGTATGCATATTATATTCGTTCGATTATTAGGTATGCAATCCTTGAAATGCTCAATGTTTGGGCAGTTTGATATTTCTGTTAGTGCCATTTTGGTAGTTAATTAATAAGTAAAGTAAATGAAAATTAAAGTAATAGCAAATAAAAAATAAAAAAAAGTAAATACCTGCTGCTTAAATTAACTTGCTAGCTTTTTGATATCTGATTCCGATCGGATTTGAATTACAGGTTTAGAATTATCGTCCTTACGTACTAACACTTTTCCCTTCTTGCACCATATATATTTATAAGTACCACTTAGTTCGTGCTTGGTGTTCCAGAGCAGTTTTTTATTGTATGCCGTTAAAAATTGACGTACTATGATGGGCTTTCCGGCGACATCAGGATTTGCTGTAGGAAATGCCTCCGCGACTACTGCTTTTCTGTTCTTCGATGCTGCTACCCATTTCTCCTGCATATCGTCCTCTCTCAGCTCTACTTGGATAATGCCAGGTTCTTCTCTTTTTTTAGGTAGTCTTCGTACATTCTTGATGTCATCTGTTGGGCGTCTCAGTATGGCTGCTACCGTTTGCACTACTTTTTTTATGTCCTCCTTTTCACTGTACGGGATATTCACAATTTCGACGTCCTTTGCTACTTGTTGCTGCTCTATTTCCTCCATCCTTTGTTCCATGGCCCTCAGCCTTAATTCCAAGGATTTGTTTTTATTGACGAGGTCGGTATTTTTATGCTGGAGATCCTGTACTGCTTGTTTACATGCTTCGACACCTTCCCTGACCTCCTCTACTTTCTCATTGTATAACAGGAGTGCTTCTCGGATGTCGCTCACTTCTCTTCTTATGATCTTCTCCACATCTTTTGAAATATCTTTTAGCAGCTGTTTCACGTTTATTTGTGCTGTTCCGCTATTCAGATAATTATCTTCTTCCTCGTCCTCATCATCGTCTGGGATGAATATTGAACTACGTTTAGATGAAGTCTTCTGGCACTCTTGGCACGTCCATTCCAGGCACTGTGATGCACGTAGCGCTGCTATCTGCTTGTTGGTGAGTTCCGCACATGCTGCAGAGAGATGCACTATTTTCTCGCACCTGCTGCATTCCAGTCCAGGACTTCTTTTAGTAATTGCTTTATTACATTTGTCGCACTTGTTCATATCGAGGGTAGTTATCAGATTCTTGTCATTACTTTGTGTACGCGAACGTTCGCTATGACGATTCGCCGACGACTGAATCGTCATAGCGAACCACACCGCTGTCTATGAATATATCAGTTACTATTCTAAAAGCAACCACTTATTGAAACCTAGGTATATAGCTTGAATGCTAGTTTTCTTTTTACTCTTATATTGTGTCTATGTTTAAGCTTGCCTGATGTTAAGCAGTTAACGCAAACTTATATAAATAGCCGATATGCTTGTCGTATGTAACACGAACTTCGCCTGATGTAACACAGTTACCGCAAACTATCTAAATAGCCGATATGACAAGCATATCGGCTATTTAGATAGTTTGCGGTAACTGTGTTACATCAGGCGAGGTTTGGTTTCATATGACAAGCATATCGGCTATTTAGATAGTTTGCGGTAACTGTGTTACATCAGGCGAGGTTTGGTTTCATATGACAAGCATATCGGCTATTTAGATAGGTTGCGGTAACTGTGTTACATCAGGCGAAGTTCGTGTTACATACGACAAGCATATCGGCTATTTATATAAGTTTGCGTTAACTGCTTAACATCAGGCAAGCTTAAGCATAGACACAATATAAGAGTAAAAAGAAAACTAGCATTCAAGCTATATACCTAGGTTTCAATAAGTGGTTGCTTTTAGAATAGTAACTGATATATTCATAGACAGCGGTGTGCATTTGCCATCAGGCAAGAGGAAAATAAAAGTTAGCAATCGAATATACAAATTGGTTGTTAGTTATCGGTTCTGTAAATTAATTTAGCAAACATTAAATTGGTTGCCGCTTAACATAAAGTGGATAGATTTATCTTTGAAACAAGCATACAAATAATTAGTTAAAGTTAGCGAAGTTTGCGTTAACTGCTTAGCATAAGTTAGATAGAGATATCTTTGAAACAAGCATACAAATAATTAGTTAAAGTTAGCGAAGTTTGCGTTAACTGCTTAACATAAGTTAGATAGAGATATCTTTGAAACAAGCATACAAATAATTAGTTAAAGTTAGCGAAGTTTGCGTTAACTGCTTAGCATAAGTTAGATAGAGATATCTTTGAAACAAGCATACAAATAATTAGTTAAGGTTAGCGGTGTGGTCGCTGCATAGCGTAAGGTATATAGAATTATCATCGAAACGAGCATTCAATTGGTTAGCTAGTTTAACGATCGTTAAACTTAACATTTCAATTTGGTGTAGGCTACGGCTTGCGTAGCAGGTCAGAATTTTTTTTGTAATTGAGTGTGAGAAAAAGGTCTCTTTCGGTTTCCGTGAAACCGACATATGGCAGTAATAAAACATTTTGAGACTCTCATAAGCAACATGTTTATGTGAACAGGTCAGAATTTTTTTGTGGAAACAAGAGTATTGGGTTCGGTTTAAGTGTCAATTTTATAGTTACCACTTGTTTCGGTTTCAAGTGAGTTAGGGTTGGTATTTTGTTATACTCGTATTACAAAAGAAAGGGATTCTGGATTGTTGAAACAACTATTGTGTGAACGGTTGCATAAGAGTGTGGTAGATTGGAAGTTAGTTTTATTACGGTTAGTTTAGACGGTTGTGTACGTTAGTTATTATGGCTAGGCGATGACCTCGCAAGACTAGATTGGGGGTCCGAAACGAGTTGAGCAATGATCTATTACAAAGTATACTACGGAGATTGATAGCATTAGAAGAAAGGCAGACCTCAGTTAACACCACAACGCCAGATAGTGGGCTGGAGTCTAATAATCTGAACTCTTTATCAGACCAGGGGGAGACTATTTCCCTTCCAGGAACCAGTAGGCGTGATTTTGGAAGTAGTTCAGTTGAGTCGAGACCAGTGTGTGTCTATAAATTTACACAGACACTACCTAAATTTAATGGTCGAGACGCGGGCAATCCGATGGTTTTTCTAAGAATCTCAACCGTTATTTAAAGATAACAGGTTTCTTTGCCGAGATAAAAGTGACAATACAAGGTTTAAAAGTGACTGCTTTAATTGATACGGGAGGTGAGGTGACGTCTATAAGAGGTGATATATTCGAGCAGATTTCGGCAGGGGGGTAGGCAGTGGCCAGACATCCTCATACCAGCGGTTAACGTTGTTGGAGCTTTTGGTGTTAGTAAAGAAAAGGTCAACAGGTTAATAATTTTACCATTAGAAATCAATGAGCGTGTTGTAGATACTCCTATGTTAGTTTTAAATAAGTTGCCGAAAGAAATGATTTTAGGCTATGACTGGTTGACGACAGTAAAGGCGTGTATCTCTTGTAGCAGTTCAGGAACGTTATCAGTGACGTATGGAGAGCGTACTAGTGAGGTACATATGATTGATAACGAGGGTATGAATGTACGATGTAACTTTGTACTTACCACAAATAAGAATGGTTATACCATAGAGCAAATAAGAGAGTATGTATCTAAGTTGGAATTACCGGTGGAGCATAGGAATAAATTGCAAGAAGTTTTGGTTAAGAATAAGGAGGTGTTTTCTGATAAGCCAGGGGTAATTCATAAATACGTTCATGAAATTAAAATGAAAGACGAAACGCCATTCATAAAACGATCCTATCCAATTCCACATGCGTACCGCCAGGAAGTACAGAATAAGATTTCGGAATTGGAAGCGTTAGGCGTCATTAGTAGAGCGCAAGCGTCTTACAGTAGCCCATTGACGTACGCTATTAAAAGGGACGGTTCCGTTAGAGGTTTGCTTGATGCCCGGGAATTGAACTCTCGAATGGTGGGAGAAACAGAGTGTGCTCCTTTGGCTAGTGAAATTTTACAGTCAGGTTACAAGATAGATTATTCAGCAGTATTAGATATAAAGGATGCATATTTTAGTGTACCTTTGACCGAGGAATCTAAACAGTACACAGGGTTTGTAGTGTCAGGGAAAAGTTATGTGTACAATCGTTTACCACAAGGATTGAAAACATCTGTTGGATCCTTTTCACGTGCGATGGATATTATACTAGGAAGCGAAGTTAGAAGTTATTGTTTGAACTTCTTAGATGATTTGGCTATTTTGACTAAAGGCAGGTTAGTGGAGCATATAATGAGGTTGTATATGGAGAAAGGGCAGAGTTGAGTACTGATAGATATTTGAATATAGAAACGAATACAGTCAATGTAGAGTCAATCCGCGCACAGGTAAGCGAATATGCACGTAAGATGGCAGGACAGCGAGCCAAACGTTTTGATAAAGTAAATAGGTTGATAACTTACCAAGTCGGTGATTTAGTTAAGTTGCGGACAGTACCTAAGTCTGATAAGGCGCACAAATTGACTAAAAAGTTCGCATTACTATATAGTGGGCCGTACGAGATTGGAGCGATACCATATGCCAACTGTTACACATTGATAAATCCAAATACGCGAGAAATTAAAGGTAATTATAATACGATTAATATAGCGCGGTACTATGGTGGCAGGAAAGAAAAGATTACTGTGGTTAAGGTTTAGTGTCATGGGAGTTTAGGAGGTATTCAAGTTAGAGACGGGAAACCATTAAAGCTATGTAGAATTTATCAAGACGGGAGTTATGGGTTAATTCTTTTTGCTCCTTACTGACGGAGAAGGTTATATCTTGTGAGGATGCAGTCTAACATTTACACGTTATTCAGCACCTCAAGGGGGAGGTTGTAATGGTACCAGTAAATCTTATCGGTAATAAGATTGCGCAATATTATTCAAAATTGAAATGGTTAAAAATCCCTCAAGATTGGGGTATGGGCGAACGCAACATGGCTGTACGCACATGTGCAACCCATTATATTTTTTTGTCTGTTGGCACGGAGCTCGTCGAGCTTATGCAATCAAATTAGGGTTACCCAAGACTATAGAACAAACCCACGTAAGATATGTTGATGTTTTGGTGAAATTCAAAATTGATAATGAATACAAGATCGAACCGATCTGTTGGAAATAATTATGACAAATAGATGTTTGAGAATAATTGGATTACAAGTGGTTCGACGCAATCCCTGCCCCTGAGAGAAAGCTCTTAGGTGTTGCGGCCAAGACTTTAAGTCTGGAGTTTATTCGGGTATTTAGAATAAGATCTAATTTGGGTACTAATCACAGTTAATTAGCATGTGTAAATTATGCATTATTCGGTAAATTAAGTTAGTTGTAAGACCTAGTCTGGAGTGGATAATGCGTACGGAACCTTGCGTTTAAACACAGATCGGCGTGGCGGTTTTACGGGGGTGAAGCGCGCGCGGGGTTTATCGTGGACTATATAGGCAATGGGGATCGTTGAGGCGAGACAGAATAGCCAATACTGACTAGTGAGTCGGAGCGTATTTCGGGAATTCTTAAAACGTTGTATTTTTTTTGTAACTTAAGTAATCAGTATTCGTTTGGGCTATTTGGCTATAAGATTTGTTAACCAATTCTTATAGTTTCTTTAAATTCGCGATAGTTTGTTTTAAAGTGGCTTGTTATTAAGCAGTATTGACACATTTCAAGCACCGTGGTAAACTGACTGTGACAACTGAGCGGAGTTTGAAGTGTATAGAATCAAATACACGATTTAGTACGGATAGGTAAGCCGTGCCTAGATCTTCCCACATTACACTAGGGCCCCACCTCTCTAACGCGAAATAAAGCGTTCGTGAAGTGTGTACATACATCACGGAATGTCGGGGCGACTACAATCCCGCAGGCTGGTCTAACTTCACAGTTAAGCTAGCGTGAATTGTCATGAGTCTGTGACAATTACATTTTCCGTAATTGGTGGACCGTAGGGCTAGGCTTTCATTGACTCACACGTCTGCCAGTTGTCTACACAAAGTTATATACACATATATATATTTTATAACACAACTATCTATACACAACTTTCTTAGACACACTCGCGTTAGGGCGTTAGGTCACATCCCGGGTCTTGTTTCTTTGAATCCGCGATAGGTTCTGTTAGATAATTAGGATTAGGATTAGAGAATTTAAGTTGTAAGGTTCCGTATAGAATCCATTGTCGACTAAGTTATAAATAAGTGCTTGTTCGCATGAGTTTGAATGTTTATTGAATAAGGTGTTTGGTAGTATAAGGATCTCGCGATTTGGACTATATAACGCTCTCATTTTATTTTATTTTGAAAAAAAAAAAGGATATATTTATATCAGTAAATGTAACATCATAGTGTGCGGTAAAGATTAATCCGTGTTAACCCCGTGGTTTAAACATTGATTAATGTTGGTTGGGCGTCCGTGGCGGATCATGTCGGGCCTGTAACCAGTTTGAAAGCACGCATATCAGACGGTTATTCACTCGACTGATATGGTTGGGTACCGTACACTTTACAATAAATGATGAAGTTTCTTTAAAGTACTGTAAGGTTGGAATACCATAAACACGAGAGCATAACTTGCGCGATAACGTCCCGCGTGAATAAGCAAAAGAACGCTATAAGCGTCAATAGACTTTGATTTCCGATAAGCTTGTAATTCGTTCGTATAGCGAGAAAGTAATTAACATGTCTTTAAAATGTTAAGGCAATCCGCCGAGTGTATTCAATTCACTCCCATCCAGTCCCATTAATTGGTAAAACCCGATCAGGGTTTAAGAGCTCTTACACAATCAATAATGCGCACATATAACTTATAATATATAAATTATACCAATGGACTTGGAATATTTAAGGCTTGGAGCAGTGGCTATTAGTTGCAACAACAAATATTAAATAAAAGTCGTACGCACACAAATACATGTTTATATAAATACATTGTTTCTTTGCGAAGAAACCAGCTCCAAAGACTTTAGCTGTGTGTTGGAAATCCCGGCCAGGGTAAATAAGCCACGATATAAATATTATAATACGAACCACACACATGCAAATAAAAGTTCGACTAATCTCGAGCTTATGGGCGGATTTCCATTATTAACTCGTATATACGACACTAGGCACTAAGACATCGAAATATCTTACATCAATATATATATATATATATCAACAAATCGAAGTAGAACTGTTAATTCAACTGTACATAGGCTGGGGAGATAGGGCTTTAGGTAAATACAGAATACATAAGACGATACTAGGTAACATAGGTAGGGTTTGATCACGAAACACATAGGTAGAGCTTAAAACTGAGATTAGGTTATCTAGGTAGGTCTTATATTAGACATACGTAGGGCATAAGACAAATAGGTATGTTATCTAGGTAGGACGTAACATTAAACACATATGTAGATCTTAGAACAAGTACATAAAAGAAATATAGGTAGGCACATAAGTAGGGAAGTTAGGACATTAGGTAGGGAAGATTTGTAGAGCTTAGCAAGGCAGAAACGTTTAGTTCGTTAGGTAAGATAACAATAACAAAAATAGCAATAGATTTAGGTAGGGTTCATCAGTAGCAGTAGGTGTAGTTAAATAGTAGGTAGAGGCAATAATAGTAGGCAGATAGGCTGGACACGCTCCAGCCCATTTAGTTAAGTAGGAGCTAATAGGCATATCTGTAAGTACGCTTAGGCACACTCATGCCCATTACATCCACATAGGTAGGGTGGGTCGCGCTGCGGTCCAGTACAATGGTAAGTTAGTCTTGGTCTTTCTCGGCTCCTACGTCCTTCCACTCTCATTGTTTCGTCATTCTGCATTCTTTATACATATTCGAACCAACGGAGCATGCCTTTTCGTATCCAGATACGAATCCGTTTCTTTTTAATTACTTAATTAATTAGTTAATACTGATCTCGTTCAGGAAGTCGCCGAGCGTTCGCTACGGGGCATCCTCCATAATGTGACCAGATCAAGTATATTATCTTAGTACTGCTTACGTTTCAGTAGACCAGACTAGTGTAGCCGTTTGTGAAGACAGTTAAAGCGAATATGAGACAAGCATAGTTATGAGGGCAGAGGAATTTACGGAATCCTCCGTGCGCGATTCCCGCTCTCACTCGGTCGGGTTTATTCTTAACTGGGGTCGACATCATCAATGATATCGATTTCAAATATTTCGATTGTAGTTTTTACTTCATAACATATTCGTTGATCATTAAAGATTAAGTAAAACTTCATCAAAATTATAACATCGTACTATTTATTTTTACACAAGGTCGGGAGACATTCAAGCATACGGCCCATCTGATGTTAAGCAGTTATCGTAGCCTATAAATGCTTGCAATACAATAAGTATCACTCACGCGATGGGACCTCTTCTGCCAAAACAGCTACAAGCTCACTGGCGACCTTACTCACGCGCAGGAATACAACAACCCTTTAGGGAGTTGTTATTTGACTGCGGTATTTCTGTGAGGTGGAGATTTAAAATTGGGTAATAACAGAAACATTTTTGTTAACAAAATCGAGATTAAAAAAAAACACTAATTAATTATCAACTCCTCACCAAATTTATATATGATTGATCATCTTGAGTTGTATCTTCGCAGTTTAAACATTCCAAATCGGTTAAACCCTTACCGAGATGGTGGTATGTGATACATAAAAACAATGTATAGTTAAGTGGAAGAGACCCCTGGAAGTCTGGAACTGATGGAACAAATATGCCATTATTTAAAAATGGTACTCTTATGCAGAAGCCGGGAAGTTAATGATTCATGGACAGTATACGTAAGGGTGACGAGATGCTATATTATGATACGAGTTCAGCAATCATAATCCCGATGGGGACATGATTTTGATTGATGAAAAAGTAGGAGGTTATAAACTGTGTGCCAATATATATATATATATATATATATATATATATATATATCTGTGATTCTGAGTGTGCTTATGTAATTTGTTATTGGCAAACAAAATTTACGAGTATCATTAAACATATCAAAAACATACTTTTGTGCTAATAAACTTAACATTAAATAAAAATATAGAAGTGATTAACTTACAATATTGAACAATTTAGTAACATAATCAGTGCAAATATTTTGATTTACCTATATGTACCTACCTACCTACTCACATAGCAAGATTACAAATAATTATTGATCAATTTCCTCTAAATAGTAGTACCGAATTTGGACACTGGAACATACACCGTGGTCGATCTGTTAAGATTTAGCCTTCACTCGATACAGACGTTACAAACCCCCAGTTCGATCCTGATCCAACCCTAGACCATATTACCTGATACGGCAATATGCTCTATCGAGTCCTCTCCGGACGGCCAATGAAGGCAAGCCAGAGCTAAGAGTCTTGCAGGCTCCTTGAGTTTACACTCCGACCGACGAAGACACGCCGGAGACGAAGGCCCTGATCGACTCTCTGGAGCACTCGGGTACCCGTGGTGTCGTTACACACCAACAGCTCACCACAAGCTGCCCTGCGGGGGGACATTATTGTTGTATATAAATGCCTACCTTAAGCTACCAACCATTTTTGTACATTATTTGCTGATGATGTGTCCATAGTCATTCCAAACTTGTTTAACTCAAGGAATGTTTATAATAGCAACATTATCAAAACTATTCTTGCATTTCAAATTTCGGACGAATTATGTTTACGCCAGATGTGTAGTATACATTATGTATATTTAAACCTTAAATTCCTCTGTGTTTATCACGCTGTCAGACATCCCAATGTACCCGCAAAATTTTGGAAAAGAAACCAGATTATCACAATGATTAAATTTGGATAACAAGTCATAAAAGAGGTAAGTTTTATTATTCTTTGAAGATCACAAATAATACGTTAGGTGAGGTGAAGTTATTTTTGTTTTACAACACTTTTAAACAAGACACTTACGCTTTTTAGAGGCTAAAAGAATGCATACTAGTTTATGTGGTCGGTGTATCGTAGCCGAAATAATTAAAAGTTTTTACGATCACCCCAGTATTGCGTTGTAAAGGATCGCCATGTATCTTGTGAATACGAAACTCTAAACTTGAGCTCTGGCGTAATGAAACGCAATGGCTCTATTTAAAACAGCCGTTTATTTACGTACGTGATGTGAAATAAAATTCTTTTCGTATAATACAAATTTTATGACACATGAGGAAGAAACTTTACGGTTAGATATTATCTATATACGGTGTCGCATTATAGTAGTTTATACAACGTCGGGAGGCATACATGCATACGGCCCACCTGATATAAAGCAGTTATTATAGCCAATGAATTGCAATACATTAAGTATCACCCGCGCGATTCCACCTCTACCATTGAGCAGTCAGAACCCGCTATATACGTTTTCCCATACATTTCGCGGTCGTATACCACCCGGGTTTCGAAGGGTTAAAACAGCAACTCCTTAGGAGCTTACTGGTGATCTCACTCATTCGCGGGAGCAGTACAACCCTCCAGGTAGATGTAATTTGTCCGCGCAAGTGTTCATAGGCTACTGTAATCACATTACATCAGGCGGGCTATACATGTGCTTGTTACTTACAAGTGCTTTCCGATGTTGTAAAAACAAATCCCCAGACTGGCTGCTTTTTTTATGCGCCCTACCTCTCTTTAAACACCCAGACCAAGATATGTTCATACACACTGCGTGGGAATCGAACACACGAGAGTTGGTATCCATGTAGCGTTGTTGATCACTGCGCCACCGAGCTTGTTAATGTAAAGTACGTACAGAATTAATACATCCTACGTAAATTTGGCCGATTTTAAATAGTATGTAACCTAGTAAACACTGGCATCCTTGTAAAGATGCCGTGCACTTGATTGTATTATTGCCAAGGAAAAGAAAAATAGAAGAGGAGGGAATTGATACTATATTATTCATCCAGCGGATGTATTTACATGCAACCTCCTTTAAGGCTATTTGAATATTTTCACGATGGAGCAAAGTAAGTGACGACTAAATTGGGACGAGTCGGCTTGTAGATACGCTGTTTTTGGTCTTTATTATTTATGGTACGAAAAAATCCTTAGAAAATGTTATGTATTAGTGAACAAATTTTACAAAATTTATATATAATATACACCTTCACATATCCACATCTATATAGTTTAGGCACATTACCAAAAAAATTTATGACGATTTTTACACAAATAATGTTACTACGAGTACACCGTCGTTGCCACCAACCAGCGTTTGGTTGGTGGCGATCATCCCTTACTCATCCCACTGCAGGGATACGGGACTTCCTTCAACAGAAGGGTGTTCGAGCATACTCCGCCACGCTGCTCAAATGCGGATTGGCAGAGGCCAGAATTTTTGAAGAATGCAGTGTTGGTCCCAACGCTAACTTATGTAAGCGAGAGCTGGGTATGGCAGAAAGAGCATGAAAGTAGAATAAACGCGGTCGAAATGCGAGCGCTGCGCAAAATTTGTGGCGTAAGGCTTGTAGACCGTATTCGCAATGATGATGTTAGAAAGAGAGTTGGTCTGAAAGAGAGCGTCGGTGTTAAAATAAGAAGAGGCATGGTCCGATGGTTCTGACATGTAGAAAGAATGACGAAGCAGATATACAATGCAAAAGTGGAAGGATGTAGGAGCCGGGGAAAGCCAAGACTTGCCTACCATGACCAAATTGGTCGTGTTCTATCAGAAGGTGATGTCAGGAGCCCTAGAAACCGGCGAGCGTGCATGAGAAGAGCATTGAATGTTAAAGAAGCGAGTGAGATATGTAAGCATCGAGTCCCGTGGCGCTCGGTTCTCTCTGCCTACCCCGCAAGGGATTTGTCGTGAAGTTATAGTCAGAATTTTTAAGCCGCCCAAGGGCCACTGACTTAGCTTAACGACTATCATCTATCGACAACAGCCGGGACCGATGGCTTAACGTGCCCAACGAAGCACGGAGAAACTCGAGATAGATAAATCCATCCATAGACAGGCTGCGGTCGACTTGCTTAACCCGCGTGTTTGGTTAGAATGACACGCGCAACGACGCCATCGAGCTCTCTCACCACACCGTAGTTTGATAATAGGAAATGTACGTAAACATTATTCGAATTTAGAAGTTAACATAATAACTTGTGGGACTTCTTCACGCGCTTTTGACGAGTGACGTTGTTGTAATACTTGAAATTTTTACAATTCAGTATAAAATTAGTATCATGCGACAATTTCGATAGTATTTTGTAACATAAGTGCTAGTGAAATTATACAATAATGAAAAAAATGAAATATAACACGTTTGTGCACTTTTTGGAAGACGTGAATAAATTCATCAAGAAAACCTTGTACAAATTACTATCGTTTTACGGGTGGTATTTAAACTGGGTTGATTGGGTCTAGGTACCCTTCCCAAGTATTTTTTCAGCACAGTTCCTGAAGCTGGAACATAGAATTAAGATTTTCAAATGGTTCTAAACTGAAGACTTTGACACTGGCATAAAGTAGCAACACTATTGCCATATAAATAGTTAATAGATTCAGGCGTTACTTTGCGAAAGTCAAATCTATATGCAATTTGATCTAACCTGCTTTGCGTGCTTCCGCCACCAATTAGTTCATGCGGCCTAGCGCCGGCCGGCACCCACCCACTACTGTTAGTACTTGGTACATGCCGTCGCTGCCATGGCATATACAAGTAGTTGTAGTAGTAGTTTGTAGCATGTTATTCTTACGATTAACGTCTACAACGCCTGATGATGCCTCGTGGAGAGGCGAAACACGTGTCGCAGCGACGACCAGGCCAGTCGTGGCAGCGACGGTGGTGGTGGGGGCATGCGGATTCTGTTCCAGATGATGGACGACCGCAGCAGCCGAAGCAGAGACTACCGGAGCAGCCATGGCAGCGTCGGCATGTACCAAGTACTAACAGTAGTGGGTGGGTGCCGGCCGGCGCTAGGCCGCATGAACTAATTGGTGGCGGAAGCACGCAAAGCAGGTTAGAACTATTGCCATATATTATAAAAAAAAAATAACTTGTGAAATATTTTTTAACATAAAAGAAGATCTACATTATTTTCTCTTAAAGCAACGTCGACGAGCCTTGCTTTTCTTACGGGACAGGCCCACCACTCATACCCACCACTGTGTCTCCTGTGTAGCCAGAATTAACAGCGGCGACCACAAAAAAGGCAATGAACAGTGAAGTCCATTGCCATCCCGGGGGTTAAACTACAGCTGCCTTGGAACTCACAAACGAATTTAATCAGAAGAAATTTGTAGGAGTAGGAAGTTTTAGAATTGACTTCCCCTCTTGGCAAAATGAGAGACAGCAATATGACAAATAAGGCATTTAAAACCTCAAAGAGATGGCTAGTCAAGTGAAGGTCAACTGCCGTGCACCACGGATAATCAAATATCTAACACTATTGGGACCTAACCTGTGAGTTGTTACCTAACACATCGATTCCAATAATATAGATTGCAGAACCGCCTAAACGCCTGGTAGTTCTCCCTTGTTGCCACCAAATCAGAATAGTATACTACCCCGGATGTGACACGCAAGGAATTTAACATATCGTCCCGCTCCCGTTGCCAGAGATCGCACTCCCAGAGAACATGATGTGCTGTTTGCTCGAATTCATGATTTGTCGTAGAACACTCACATAAAGGCGATGACACAAGTCTAAATGAAAAGAGCTTTGCCCTAAAGTTTCCATGCCCTGTTAAAAATTGCGCAACAGGATGATCGACTTCTAACCACTCTTTACTTAATCTGTCTCGCACTGATTGAAAGAACAGATACAAGTGGCGTCCTTTAGTAGAAGTTTCCCATCTTTCTTGCCATTCAGACAGTAAAGTTTCAAATACCTCGTCAATTGGTTTGAACAATCTAAGAATTTTGTCAATATCGCGGCGTTTTAGAAAGTCAGGGTGTATGTTTTTAGAGGTGTAGTACATTGAAGTCCGGCGTTGAATTTCTAAGTCAACTGGTAATACGCCTGCCAGCACTGGTAGTGCCTCGGTACTCACAGTTCTATACAATTTACATAAGAATATTAAAGCGAGCCGCTGACTTTGTAGCAACTTGCGACGCGCAGCACCTATGGGAGCCCTATCAGCCCATGCAGGTGAACCGTACGTAATACATCCTAAATATGTGGCTGTGTAAATAATTTTTAACGTTTTAAAAGTTAAGCCCCACGTCGAGGTGGAAATTCGAGTTAACGCATAAAAGTTCTTTTTGGCTTTTTCTCCAACCTGCTTTATGTGTTCAATGTAATTAAAACCTTTGTCTAACAGTAATCCCAAGTAACAAACCGATTTTTTATTTGTAACTGATACTCCATTGAAGTGGAATCGCGGCGGAACAAATTTCCCTTAAGCAAGAGCTGATATGTTTTGTGAGGTGCGAAATCGAGACGGTTACGATAACCCCAGTCTGAAATGAGGCCAAGGCAAGTAATGGCTAGTTGTTCTATACTTGATCTGGAATTAGCTTTTATTAATAAGAGGCCGTCATCGGCGTAGCCAGTTAACGAACACCCTTCCGGTAAGGGTAGGCTAAGAAAGTCATCAAAACCGATATTCCAAAGATACGGCCCTAACACCGAACCCTGAGGACAGCCCTGCGTAAGCACCTTCGAAGCAGCATAATGCCCAAATGTTAATTTTGTTGTACCATTAAAAAAGTACGATCGAATAAGGGAGTATATGTTGCTATGGCAACCTCTCGCCTTTAGTTTCAGCAACAACATTGGCCACCAAGCATTATCGAAGGCACCTGAAATGTCTAAGAAAATACCTACAACGTATTTACTAACCGAGAGTTCCACAATTTTACGCACTACGAGTGCCGCATCAACAGTAGACTTGCCGATGGTAAAGCCGAATTGATTTTTATGAAATTGAGGGCCACCGGGCAACAGACGTGGTACAATTAAACGTTCAAGTAATTTGAAGAAAGAGTGTTAGGTGGAACTGCGACCCTACAGCGCGCGAGCCAAGTGAGCGAAGCGAGCGTGCCGCGGTAGCGGTCGGCGAAGCGCCAGAACCGAACATTGTCAGTTGTAATCGAATCGAATCGCAGTTGCGACAACGGCCGGAGGGAGTCAAATCGAGATTTAGTCATAAAGCGAATTACTCATAAAGCTTCTAACCCGTTTAGTCCTATGTATATAGCCACTGCATTCTATTGAATGACAAGAAATTTTATGATTTTGTCAGCGTGATTAAATGAATGATCCGTTAAAAAATATTTTTATTATCATATTAGTAGAGCGGTAGAAGACGCTGTGCTGGCTATGAAAGGTCTTCACTGAGTTGGGGTACTTTTGGCCTGGGGATACCTCTCTATCGTCAGAGCCTCGTTTGATGAACTGGGTACGCCACGTACAGATTATACTGAATAGATTCGTATTCATATCTGTTGCCGCAGCTAGCCATGAACAACTATGAGCTCTGTTGTATTTATTTAACGAGCGTTGAAATGAAACCATGTTGTTAGGCGAACATCTCTACGCAAACTCTCGTACTTCTATAGGTATCCACAACACACAAAAGAAAAAATAAAGAGTGTGGAACTTGAGATTAAATTAACAATTACCAATTGTTCATTTAAAACTAAAAAAAACGAACATACAACAACGAACAAAAATCAAAATCACAACGATAACAATGTGGTGGCAGCACCGCGCGTCCGAATAACGTGACCAATTTTCTTGGAGGGCACGCACCGCTACGACCACGGTGGCTGGCGAGCCCAGCGTCGACGAGATGTCAGCGTGGCCTGAGTCGCCGCAGCCTGGAGGCGAGGCGTTGTCACTGGTGAAGCGATGGCGTCTCGTAATATATATTGTTAGCGGTATTAATCGAACTAATATTACTCTCGCCCCCTGAATTTCGGCCTGATTAAAGTGCTAATAATTCAGGGTTCGTATGTGCGAGTACTGAGCTAATAGTTCTTTACATGACAAGGGTGCATGAATCTACTGACTGACTGATAAATCGAATACCTATATCAGCGATGGTGCCGTTCCACGGCAGTTCCGGCACAGGGTGCTGTGCCAAAGACTTACGCGTGCTGGCGGCGCGGTGTTTCTCATAGCCAATTATCATGTTTTCAATGTCCATTCCTGGCCACCACATCACTTCTAGAGCTTAACTTTTACGGTATAACTACACGATTGGCACGATATAAAATATCGTTGATCACGTGCAACTCATGATGTTAATATAATACTTTAATAATATATATAATATAGATAAGACTTACTTTACTTACGTCGCTTTTACGATCTTTTTCTTGTCGCTTTGCTATCTAATATAATAATCCACAATCATCGTTTTCAGCCCTTCATTCTTCTTAGTTTCTTCACTAAATGGAGAAGCTCTACCACTCAGGTGACCAACATCATACAGTCTGCCTGATGGTAAGCAGATACAGTAGCCTCGATGAACTCGGTGGCTCAGTCGTGAATGACGCGACTTTGACACCAAAGCTCTTGAGTTCGATTGCCACACAAGACAAGCATTTGTGTGCATTAACATATCTTTTTGTCTTGATCTGGATGTTTGAAGAGAGGTAGGGCGCATCAAAGCAGCCCGTCTGGGGAAGTACCTCCACCTCACAAAAATCCTCAGCCAAATAACAACTGCGTGTGAGTGAGGTCACTAGTAAGCTTCTAAGGAGTTGCTGTGTAAGCAGCAGAGGAGGCATTGCGCGAGTGATATTTAATATATTACAAGCGGTAATAGGCTACATTACCTGCTTTACATCAGGTGAGTCGTATGCTTGTACACCTCCCGACGTTGTATTAAAAAAAGTCTGTGGACATTTGCAACACCAAGGGTGACACTCGTACGTTGCCAATCCTGTAAAAATGTCTTCACGCTTTTCTTTAAGAACCCCATGCTGTGGTCCCTTGGGAAAACCTCGGCTAGGAGTTAATCATCTGTGCCCACCTCTGCTTGGAGAGCGTGAGTGTGGGCACCACATAGGCTACCGGCCGTCCGCGCTGCATGTGGTATGCCCACAACCTGCCCGAATAATATGACAACACGGGAGCGTTACAAATTATGTCTTTCAATTTATTAAATGTCTTGTTGTGCACATGAAACCACTCAAATTCATTATTTTTCTTCATTCTTTTCTCTTTTCGTCAGTATGGTTTTAGACCGAAACGATTAAGGGGTGATCTTCTAGCGTAACGCACCTCTGATTGCCTCCCCAATCAATAAATATGGCGAATCCATGGTAGTCAGCCTAGATATCGCCAAGGCGTTTGATCGGGTCTGGCACACAGCACTTCTCTCCAAACTTCCGGCATACGGTCTGTCCCTCCAGCTTTGTAATTCGATTGCTGGCTTCCTGCATGAGTGTAGAATCCGCGTCCTTGCAGATGGATGCGCTTCGCGGTTCATGTCAGTGAATGCCGGTGTCCCACAGGGCTCCGTTCTATCGCCCACCCTCTTTCTTCTGCATATCAATGACATGCTGCCACTTGGTAATATTCATGGCTATGCAGATGACAGTACGGTCCATGGGCGATATTTCGGTCGGCCTGGTGCTGGTCGGACAGAAATCGGTGAGAGGCGTGAGAGTCTTGTCGTTGAACTGAATCGGGTTTTGGATCTCATTAGTAAATGGAGTTCCAATAACCTGGTTGAGTTTAATGCTGAGAAAACTCAGGTTTGCGCGTTTACAACAAAAATGTCCCCCTTCCTTCCCACTCCCAGTCTTCAGGGTGCTTCCCTCAGTATGCGAGATAGCCTGAATATGCTGGGTATGGGTATTCATTGCGACCTTAACCAGTATTATTACATCGAGAGCCTCATCTCAACAGCCTCAAGAAAGCTCGGAGTCCTGAACAGAGTGCGCCGGTTCTTCGCGCCGGATCAACTTTGTCTGCTTTACAAGACACAAGTTCGGGCCTGCGTGGAGTATTGCTCGCATCTCTGGGACGGCTCCGCACAGTATCTTCTTGAGGCTCTCGATTGGTTGCAGCGACGGGCTATCCGCATAATTGACGACGAAGAGGTCACCAATAACCTAGAACCTCTTCAACTCCGTAGGGACATAGGCTCTCTAAGCATATTTTACCGCTTTCACCATGGCGAGTGCTCTGAAGAACTGTTTTCCCTTATCCCACCCTCACCCTTCCGTCATAGAACCACACGTGCGGGCTTGCGATGTTATAGTTCCACGGTTGAGAATATCTCTTCGCGTACCAAAAAGTTCGGCAACTCCTATCTTTGTCGTACCATTAAAAAGTGGAACGCCTTGCCTGCACATGTGTTCCCTCCTTCCTACAATATGGGATCCTTCAAACGAAGCGTGAAGAAGCATTTTGCGGGTCAGCATGGCAGCGTCAACTGACAGGATACGGGATGTAGTATGTTGTCAGTTGCAGTTGCGATTTGGGCTCCTCTTTCGCTTACCATCAGGCAAAGAGGGGCCACTATGCTGAACTTATATATAAAAAAAAATTTCAACACAATAATGGGTGGAATTCAATCCGGCCCGTTCGACTTATGAATGTCCAGAAATAAGGGCTCTACGAGCAGCTTTTTCGAGAAATGTATTTCAGGCATAGAGCTCCTGACATAAACGGTTTGCCATAGCCAGTCGCCGTTTGAAATACAGGAAGTACGGCGTTGTTACCCCCGCTGCTTATACAACTTCTTAGGAGCTTACTGATAACTTCATTCACTCGCAGGAACTCGACAAGCCTCCAGAGAGTTTTTATTTGGTTGCGGTTTTCTTTGAGGTGGAGATGCTTCCCCAGACGGGCTGCTTTGATGCTCTCTTCATAATTTCATGCTTACAAACGTATATTCCGTATGGGAACCCACGAACCTTGGTGTTAAAGTACCATTGTTAACCACTCCACTTCCGAACTTATCATATCCAACTTAACTTACAACTACCTATATTTATTATGGATTAATTCATACATTCTATACATAATTATAATTTTAGATCCCTTCAGTGGCAGCATACGGCCCGCAGAGTAAATAGAAAGGCGATTGCAATCCCAGACCCTTCACTTTCAAATTACTAGACTTGGGAAAAATAGCTCAATTTAACTTGAATCCGGATAAAAAGGAATCCTATTACTGGAACTAATTGTTACGTGTTACTTTACATAAAATTTGTTACCTATACTAAAGAGATTCGACGTTTTTGAATCTGTGATCATTACGTGAAATAATGTATGTGTGTCATCAAAATCGTAAAATTTAGTGTGATTAACCTTCACCGCCTTCAGAGCCAATATTACTTCATCTCGGGACAAACACTAATTCTATACACTTATCAGGTTATACATCATGCCCATAGTAGAAGTAGTTGCCACTTTTTGGGTGGCAGTACCCTGGAGCTAGTGTCCAGATACTAATTTCAGCCGTATGATCCGGCTCATAGACTTATGAGAATTGTAGACCATCCCGATGACAATATGACAATATGATTAGATTTGACAAGCTCGCTGGCGGTGGCAATGCTAGTTTAACATCAAGGCTCGAGTGTTGGGTTCCCGCACAGGACAAACATATGTGTGCATGAACATGACTGTGTGTCTTAATCTGTGTGTTTTAGGATATATACGGTGCATCAAAACATTCCAACTGAAGAAGCATCCACCGCAACCAAATTCAGCTCCCTGGAGGGTAGTTGTGTTCCTGCGAGTGAATGAGGTTACGTAATCTCTTAAGGAGTTACTAAGTATTTGTAAGCTACAGTATCCTAGTAGTCGGTCGATATGATACTCATAACTAAATACGACTTTTTTCTACAGAGCGCACCGCTCGCCATCAGCCGGGAATTCTTGAACATTAATTGGAGTCATGAAATTTTCTTTAGAAATTACGACATGCGGTCTTCAAAAAAGAAGTAAAGAGATTTCTACAGGGCTGACAATGCACCAGTTGTCTCTGGTATTGTGTACATATTCTATGGGATGGATTGTGTGAATTTTACGCATCGTACTTGTGGCAGCAGCTCTGCTTATGATGTTTACGAGAGTAAATTCGATTTCGTCCGTAGGATGACGAGCAGTTTGCGAACCTTATCTCCCGGAGCCACGCTCTTTCCCGACCCTCGCAAAAGCTGCTAAGTAAAAGTTTAGCCTCAGCGACTATACATATGGCAATCATCACCACCATCACATCAACCCTTACTCATCCCACTGCAGTGATCTCCCTTCAATCGAAGGGGTTTAGAGCATACTCCATCACCCTGCTCAAATGCGGATTGGCGGAGGCGAGTGTTTTCAAGCCGCCCGAGGGCCACTGACTTAGCTCTGTCATCTATAGATAACAGAGGGACCGACGACTTAATGTGCCCTCTGAATCACGGAGAAACTCGAGATATATAACCAACGCGTAGACAGGCTGCGGTCGACGTTGCTTAACCTGCGTGTTTGGTTAAAATGACACGCGCAACGACGCCATCGAGCTCTCATGTGGCGTTCAATTAATAATCTTCTAACTAGTGATCTTCTAGTATATTGTAGGCGAGGGATTGGCCTAGACATAGCGAACGATCCGATCTGGCATCGAAGACCTACCGAATTTGTCATCGTTCTTGTCCAGCAGATACATAAAACTGTTGTGGATAGGAGCTGCTTCACTAGCGTGAATGTCAATGCTGGCATACTGCAGACCTCTGTATTGTAGCCGATGCTATCTCTGCTGTATATCAATGATATGTAGTAAGTTGATGGCATTCATTGCTATGCAGATAGCAGGTATGGGGACACTTGTTGTACAGGCCGTGCTAACATCCTTTGTTCCTTTGTGAAGAAAAACCTCGATCGATTCCTGTCTGAAATTTAGAGTATATTGAATAAATTATCTGGCTGCGAATGGTTAAACTTACTCCAATTTTTGCTGTAGTACTTTTCTTCCGAAACAGGCCATTGTCAAGAAAACAGCGATTCTTAATGTCGAGATCTTTAACGAAGTTCAGTTCTAAAATCACCTGGAGAGAAGGTCAAGCTGGCAAAACGGTATTTCAAGTCAAGATAAAGTTGTTCCATATGATGCCAATAGAATAGCCTAGTATTACAACAACCTCGCACACTAGAACCGCAATTGTCGCGTACTGTCTGACTCCAGAGAATTTTTCTGGCGAGAACGCTTAAGTTTCTCTCATAACTCCCTGCCGAGGTTTTCCCTGGGAACTTCAGAAAGAGGAAGGCGTGAAGAGATTTTACAGGGATAGCAATGCACGAGTGATACCCCTGATGTTGCTTGTGTCTATGAGCTATGGTAACTGCTTACTATTGCCTGATTGTAAGCAAGCAGTGATTAATTCATATGGTATAAAAAAAAGATTCACTCCGTGTGTCCAACAGTTTGAGAGACGATAAATGCAGTAAGATTCATAGTTTATTAACGAGAAGGACTTCCAATCTTAGAATAATTGCAACCAAATGACAATCAATCAAGTAACAATGTTGATTTTGTTGAGCGTCTGCGAGTGAGTGAGATACCCAGATAGCTACTGAGGTCTGATGGCCTTAAAAAAGTACTGCGTTAACAGAGGGTTTGGCAATGTGTTAATGACGTTATTTTTTTCTAAGCTACTAGACGCATTGTTAGATGCTTGTATCACATTGAGGTTTTCTGGCGCATTGTCATACTCGTTGCCAATATGGGCAAATTGCTATTTAAAAACGTATCGATGGCACTGAAGTATGCAAATGAGAAGCGTTGAGATTTTAATAGTACCCGTAAATATGCATAGATAGCCAATTTATTTTTACGTGGACATATGAGTTGATATCAATTTCAGTGCTGGTTTTTGCAAAAGACCCCTTTTAAACATTCAAACTACGTTAATAGCGAGTTATTTCACAGCCGGTCTGGGTTGCGTATGCCAATCAAATTGTCCGTGAATTAATATGTATTGCTCAATTGAGGGCACATTTACGTATAGAGCAATACATAAGTAAGTTGTTTAAATTATGACAAATATGCCGAAAGTACATATCAGCCATGCAAGTAGAAGGGTTCTGTAGATTTTATAATATTGTACATGAAGCATAGTTAATAGAGCAGTGTCATCCTAGTGGATAAAGAACTATATTATTAACCGATTAGTCTGTATTCAAAATTCTGGTGTACGTACGTCTTATGTACATATTTATAATTATCACTTGCTCGGCGGTGCCGATCATGACGAATACCGCACACCGATTACCGAAAAAACTTGTGACGTAACCTTTCGATCATTGCAAAATACATTGTACATGACTTTTGTCTTAGCATAAGTCGTTCCCAGACCTAAGAATCGTTTGCGATTGTAAAGCATCTGACTGAGATACTTCAGCTGTTAAGACCACATCGTTAACAAAGGACAGATATGACTAAATTTAAATTGAAACGTGAAATATAACTACAATATCATTCGTCAAAAGCTCGGAAAGAAGTCCTTACGAAACCCATCCTGTTTGAAGTCTGGCAGACTATGTAGTCCATTATAACCCTAAAAAAAAAGATTGTACATGTGGATTTGAAGTGATATCCGAAATAATAACATAATTGAAATTAAAATATTGTAAAGTAAAGAATTTCTTGAAAATTTTGATTTAGATTTGATGAAACAAAAGCAACCTATAGTTTATCCTGACAATCAGTTGGATCATTAAGTATGGATTAAATGTCTATACAGTGTGCAAGTACCTAGAAGTTATAATAATGCTGATAAGTATAATTAATTTTTTGCAAATAAATAACAACTTTTTATGGCAGAATTATACGATTTTAATTTTATACGAATTATAATTTTAATTATACGACACGGGTATAGCGGGTGCATGCAGTTTCTGTTCCAGATGGCGGGCTATCGCGAGGACGACCGCAGCAACCGATGTAGAGACTACCGGAGCAGCCATGGCAACGACGGCATGTTGCATCTACTAATGGTAGCGTGTGGGTGCCGGCCGGCGCTAGTCCGCATCAACTAATCGGTGGCGTAAGCACACAAAACAGGTTAAATCAAAATTCATATATTTAATCTATAATTTACAGAATTGAAACTCTCCTTGATATGCGACTCCTTGATAGCGGTCCTATTCAAGTGAGGTAAATATTTCAGAAAAACTATACCAGATATGTATAAAGTAGACTATATATTAGATTTACGAAAAATCAATGAATGTTTTGGGCAAGTATAGTTAAAGAGACAACGGATAGTTAAAGAGGCTAATTTATATCATTACTTTACGCACGTAGCAAAAGCACACAAACAAACCACGCAACTCAGTTATGTAAGCTGCCACATAGATTTAACAGCTGCAGTTTCATATAAAAACGATATGGAAGTGATGGCCAACTCGTTACGGAATAGCTGATATGTACTTTACGACATAAAGTGACGTGCTAGAGCGATACCGTACCTATTAGTACGGTTCGCTTCACAGCGTACTTTTCGCTCATCGTAAACCTTAATTATTTCTGACGACGCAAAATTTTATCTGTACATTTATGCCTTCTTTACAACAACTACTAAAAGAGTATAACATCCTTATGATATTAGTTTCAAAGTGCATAATGCATAATCTAAAATGCATGTGATGGAAATCTCTGTGAATGTTGATATTGTATGCCGGCTCGATGCACGTGCCTACCAGAAAGCTTATTTAAAATATCCAGAGAACACGCGTTTAAATGCATGTACTCGTATTCAGTACAATATTTGTAGATACGTATACAGGTATGTGAAAATGTATTTGTATGTTTTTATGATGAACTTTTCAAACTTTCTGATAACAAAGGTGTTTTAGCACGTATAAGCAGATTAAAAAGTTTACTTGATTTCAAAGAGCAAACAATGTACGTACAACATTATTCGGCAATGAATAAAACATTTTGTTTTGCTACATATACTTTAGAAACGAATCCGAGCATAAGGGCCTGTTTTTGTTTGCTTCGATTCGTACGGAGCATTTCTACTTGATTTGAAATTTAATAATTGCTGTATCTAATAAGATAAAAAAGATAAAAATTCTTTATTTGCCTTTAAACCCTCACGGGCACTTAGACACGTCTTACTTTTTAAATAGTATATTATTATTTTTTCATAGTTTTGATTTCTCTTTTTCAATCTACCAGCATTTCAAATGATTTAATTTCATTGGCTAGGAAGAAATACCAAAAGAAACTGGACAATATAGGGCACTTTTAAAATTGTCAATTTATGATTTTAATGTAAAATGACAGAACTGAATCATATTCAATTGTTCATTAATTGCAACGTGTATGTTATTTTTCCTAAATATGTGAGCTATTTTGTCGGTGATGCCTCGTGGAGAAGCGAAACATGCGTCGCAGCGATGACCAGGACAGTCGTGGCAGCGATGGTGGCGGGTGCATGCCGTTTCTGTTCCAGATGGGAGGCGACCACAGCAGCCGAGGCAAAGCCCACCGTAGCAGTCATGGCTGCGACGGCATGTTGCATCTACTAACGGTAGTGGGTGGGTGCCGGCCGGCGCTAGTCCGTATGATCAATTGATACAACTACCCATGTACTCTACTTTGTACCAGAGGGAGACTTTATACAAAAGTCGTCTTGATGTTGTTTCATCTATTCCGGCTCATCTATTTCCACCGCCAAGCAGCTTATTTATATAGCTGTGGTCCGGTTTGAAACGTAGATATGGCAGAGAAATTACTGGGTGCTGTGACGAAACATCCTCAGGTCACAAGATAGGCAGTGCGCGAGTAACATACCCGTGGTGTTGCGAGCGTCAATAGGCTGCGGTGACCGCTTACCATCTGATGCGGCCCCCGTGATTGTTTGCCAATATAGTTGTATTAAAAAAAACTTGTAATACATAGCAAACATCAATGTTTATGTACACAAATTGTCTATAGTATCATAACGTTAAAGTTGCAAAAGAATATACGAGGCGCAGAGGATCCATTTTGTATACACAGTAGGAAGGCCTGCAAGCATACTGACCTCCTGATGTGAATTGAACGTAGCCTATGGACGCTTGCAATACAGAAAGTAATGTTCGCGCATTGCCCCTGCTGAAAACACAGCCACTCCTTAGGAGCTTACTGGCAACCCCACTCCCTTGCAGAAAAACATCAACCCTCCAGGGAAATGTTATTCGACTGCAGTTTTCTGTGAGGTGGAGGTAATTCTCCAGCCAGGCTTGTTTAAGCGCCCTACTTCGCCTAAAAAATGTATCAGAAGGACTAGGTCTTAAAAGGACTAAATCTCGGAAGAAGTAATCTGAAAAATTGCTGGCCACTGGACTCGTGTACACATTTTCCTGTTTTTTTTCGTATAGTTAAGCTCTATATGTCTCTTTTACTATGACTATCGGTTGTTAATTGGTTTTATTTAATTAGTTTTGTCACCATCAATATCATTACTCCGAATGTTAACTCAGTATGTTATAATAAGCACAAAACGAGTAATTAAAAATTTTCGGCTAACGATGCGTCAACCATAGAGCGATCCTGTAAACGCTTCATGCTCATAATGTAAATGTTTTTTTAGTTGGTTCACGGATGTGTTATTGAAGCTATTTAGGGTGACGTGACCACTTTCCTTTAATACTAATTGCGACTTAGATTATAAGCAACGCTGTAAGTCCTTGCTAGGTTTATTTTTGGAAGCAATTAAGATGAAATACGTTTACTTTAGGGCGGGATTATCCATTTTATATTTACCTAGTCTTGCCATAAATACTGAAACAAAGAAAAAAAAATTCTATTGCAAATAACATTTATTACTTTTACAGTGTGTTAGTTTAATACATAAATATAAAACAATTTAAAATATAAAAAGCTTATTCGAAGTGGTCTCCGTTGGCTGCCATACAGTCCTTTAAACGTTGAGGCCAGTTATCAATAGAAGCACACACTCTTTCCATGGGAAAATTCTTCACTGCCAATCGTACGGATTGTTTTAGGGACTCCAAATTATCGTGGCATTTAAGAAGGTCGTACTCTCTAAAACTGACCATAAATCATAATCCAGCGGATTAAGATCGGCACTAGACGACGGCCAGTCTTCAGCTCTGATGAAGTCCGAAACGTTCGTTGGTTGGAAACCAAGACTGCGTAGACCGAGCTTTATGACCCGGTGCCGAGTCTTGCTGGAACGACCTTTCTTGGTTATTGAACATGGTGTTGTTAAGGGGCTTCAAAGGGGCGCAATGGAAGATTCTGTGGAACCGTTTCGAATAAGGTTGGAAGTCAAACGATTACGAAAATGAAGACATGACAGTAATATATGTTTTTAAACAGAGACAGAGATATGTTTATTTGCATGGGATATGAGTAGTGTATTACATATTGTGTGCAAAACTGATTACTCGGTATTCTAATGTTGACTCATCAATTTTAAGTCATATTTTGCGATAAAGAGCAACAATTACAATGGTATAGTATTACAATATTATGTGAGACAGTGATAATTATTTATTTTCTCAACGATACGTGCTGCATCCACATCCCCGCGCACGCCTATCTACTGACCGGAATTAATATCTGTGACTTAAAATAAATTTCATGCGAATGTGTGGAATCTCAACGGTATAGGGGTTTTTTTTTTTTTTTTTTTTTTTTCTTACACCCCTGCCGTGGGCAAGGCACTTTTTGCACAATATAATAATTTAATTCACATTTTTTGTTTTTAAAAATCACTGTTCAATATAAAATAAACACATTCATACATCACACTCTCTTTCATTTACAAATCATTCTTACATTCATCATCTTTCAGTTACATTTCCAAAAATTTTTGATTTGCCCGTTTTAGAACGCCGGTGAAATATCTTCATATGTCCAACTTCCCTACCCATACTGTATCAGTCCAGCCACGGGCGTCAGCGAGCTTCACAGCTCCACCTAGCCACCGCGATCCCATCGGCTATACAGAGTATAGCCGAGGTATGCAACATTAGTCCTAGGTGGGGCTGCTCTGCTTGTTCCGATCTATGACAGCCGTCGCTATACTGACGCAGTATTTTAAAAATTTTGGTCTATGCCCCGTCACTATTTCGGAGACCGATTTTTCGGTGACCCGCATTCCCAAATCCTGCTCCAAATCGTACCTCTGTTTGGAGAATGCGGGACACCGAAACAATATGTGCTGCACTGTCTGGTCCACGCCGGGCTCGCAGAATCACGATGGGTCATCCGCGCACTTGAATCTGTGCAAGTACGCGGAGAACCCAAACGGTATAGGGGTTGGAACCAGGGAGTTCGTCTTCTATTCCGATAGTGGAAGGGGAAGATGGAATTAAATCACGAAGATCAACCAACCTCAAAGTGAAAAACCCTACGTCTGTGTTCCAGACTTTGAAACTTAGCCTTATTTAGTGTTTGTTCACCTATTAATCTCATCCCGCGCCGCTCAATAGAGTCGAGGGCAGATAACTGCTACTTAGCAGATCCATTTCACAAGTGGCTACAGTACTCCATGCAAGAACGAATTTGAGTTTGGTATAATTTGAGAAGCTGTTCCGATGTGAAGTACCGCTTCACCCTAAAGAGGATTCCAAGTGTTTCAGCTGCAGTTGCTGCTCTCACCTCAATGGAGCGACCAAGATTGAGACTGGATGTTGGACGCATTGAACTGACCACTGTACTAGTAGGACATTCTGATCACTGTGAAGTGGTATACTATAAAATTTAAATATTAGGTATATTTAAACTTTATACTCTTTTCAGATTATTGTTTTGTGTGCACGGACCCTCTGTACAGTACATCTTTTAGTCCTATTCTTAGTTTTTAGATAAATAAATTTGAAATTCATGAATGTCTATAAAAATAAACGTGTCGCAGTATTTATTTAAATAATATAATATGTATTAGGATTTTTTAGAGTAATATATTGATGTAGCAGACCACAACCAATGTATTTTATTTTGTTATATTGGCGGGTGTAGTAATAGGAAAGTTGTTTAGACATATTTAAGCATAAGTCAAGTTAAGTCTGGCATCATCTGTGGTGGAAGTCCAGCTCGAGTTTGGTGTCGTATGCCAATAAAGTAACTAAGTTGGTTTAATATTTAAAATCATTTTTAAAAATCAAATCATTGTCGTTTAAGATTTTTTTTAATATTGGAGGTGTGAAACAAGTCTACGATCTGCCTGAGCGTAAGCAGGTAAGATTAACCGTAGCCTACGGACAGATGTAATACGGGGGTAGTACTCGTTTCGGCGTTCGGCTCTCTAGGCTCGAATGGACTAGGTGTTGACCCTGAATCTATAAATAGCATAAAATTAGTAACAAATTTGAAATATAATCAGTGCTTAAATTGGTTTAAGAACTCATTGCCTTAGTACATACGTAAATGTGTAAGCAAAGTAAGCTGCATACTAGGTAAGATGAAACCAATAATTTTAATATTATGCGAAATATCAAAACATAGAAAACTTTCTTCCACGACTTACCTCGAATTTAATCCAGCGTCAGACGAGCCTGTAATAAAATAATAGTGACGTTTGAAACGTATAATATCGCAGGGGCGCGGTGCAACATACTCCCCACAAGTAGTAAGCAATCCAATTTGCCGGTCCAATTTGAAGCACAGTGTTTTAAATGTCGGTCAAATCTAATAAAGGCTAATTAGAATCCGATGTAGCCTAGCTTTGTTCGTCCAGACGCCCGCTTCAACCGAATTAGCTGGGAGTATGAATAATTTGTCCGAATCGGTCCAAAGTTCCTCGCTTGTTATACAATAAAAGTGCACCCGACACCTGGAGACACGAACATTCGCCTACAGTATGGTAAAGATCTTCATACTCTATGTCATAGAGTATGAAGATCTTTACCATACTGTAGGCGAATGTTCATGAGTCTATGACGTATATATATCGACTTAAAATTCACCTACAATATAACAATCAGCTTTCAGAGTCAAAGCCTGCATGTGGTGCATCCTGTCAATATTTAATGAAGCTCTGGCAAAATAGAGAGAGAGCTCAACCATTAATAATCATTGGAAGGACTTTCCGCCTTACAGAGTTCTTTCCACCCGACGTAATATAAAAAATCAATACTATTTTATGAACCCTTGCCGTACATTAGGTATCGCTCGCACAACCACCTTTGCTGCTAACAAAACAACACCTAAGAAACTTACTTCTAACCTTACTCAATCGTAGGAACAGAATAACCCTACAGGTAGTCGTTATTTGACTGCGGTTTTCTGTAAGGTGGAGGTACTTCCCTATACGGGCTGCTTTTATGCCTTATACCTCTTTTAAAAAATCCCAGATAAAAACAGACATACATGTGCATGCACACAAATGTTTGTAATGTGTGGAATTGATCCCACGAACCTTGGTATTAAAGAGACATTGCTAACCCCTCCACCTATCACGAGCTCATTTGCGATAGAATAAAAAGGTAGGCTAAGCCTTTTTTCATACCACTTAAGCGGAAAACAAGCATACCACGTGTATGGATCCTGCCTGTATGGACATTTGCTACACCGCAGGTGTCACTCGTGCATTGCCAACCTTAAACTTGAGAATTCACTACCGTGAATAAGTCGGCGACAATTATCATAGTTATTCTCTGAACGAAATACTAGGACCTAGCTGTATGTATCTATATCTTAACGCCAGATCCCTTGCGGGGTAGGCAGAGAGAGCCGAGCGCCATAAGACGTGGTCCTTACATACTTCACTCGCTTCTGTAACTTTTATAGCTCTTTTCATGCACGCTCGCCGGTTCCTAGCTGGTATTCAAGTACTCCCACCCAAACGTGACTATAGCACTTCATGTGCGGTCTGACTTAATACTTGTCCGATATAAGTCTCTGTCCCGAGCTGAAATTCTGCATCGCTATGTTTAGCTGTCTTCTATAGAAGACCCCCATTATAAACCCAATCGAACACCTTCGCGATACCCAGTTTGAGCCCAATGCTTCATCTTTACTCTTAATTGCCAAAGTCCAACGATATGTATGATCCGTATGTATTAGCTTGGAGCGAAAAGAGGTTAGAAGAATCCAGGTTCATCCTGGCAAGGTCGTGTATTGTATGGCGAGATGTGGAGATTTGTAAATAAAACGATGGTCAGAATTGCACTGCAGATTTATTGGAAAAATATGACTTATATATTCGTTACATACTAGTTGTATACTACATAGCAATAGGCTTGTAATTCGATGGTTCTAATGTATCACTCCGTTACCGCACATTTGCAGTCCTTCATAAGGACGGAGTAGCCTAGTGAAGTATGAATTATTAAGCAGTGATAGCCCAGTGGACAAGGAACTGGTTTGTTGACCAACTGGTACCCAGTTTGAATCCTGGCAGGAGAATGTACCACTGACTTCGTGTTTTCGAATTTATGTATATATTTATCACTTGCTCGGCGGTGAAGGAAAACACCGTGAGGAAACCCACACGTCCAAGAAATTATATTTCGAATAACGTGTGACCTATTCTAAGAAAGATCTGGTTATCCCTCTAGGTTGTGGAGTTCTGACGGCAGTGACTCTGTAAAAATCAGTATCCTCGCCAAATCCTTAGGCTTAGGTAGCGGACTCCGCAAATCCTAATGGATTAGAAAACGGGATAACGCTAAGAAGAAGAAGAGCCTTGTGGAGTATGAAAGCAAGGATCTTTGTTTCAATACAGAACACAATTCGGGATCACCCAGCTTCACTAATACTGCGGATATGCCATCTGACCCACTCAACGTATCATATCAGCTTGCCGGATTCCTACCTGATTGAGATTTCTGATTTTGAGCTACCATGGGTTTTTAGATGGTACATATACTCCGTGTTTCTAACACGAGTAGATTACCCCGACATCGGCTTTCTCTTTAGTCACTATATGTCAAACTGACATCCATTTTTTGCAGTGGTGGTATTGACAGAAGTTCCCTCGACAGTTTACGAGTGACCAGAAAACAGGGCTTCGCAGCACGCTCGCCAACTCTACAGACGAAGTCGAATTGTATTCTAGCAATCGCCGTTTTATTTAACCCAAAGGAAATATTTAGTTTGTATTTCAAATCGGAGACACGGGGATCTCCATTAGCACGCGCCGTGGTCCATGTCTCGTAAGCAGCTTACTTCAGAAGATCAGCTTTGCTACAAGGCCGATTATACAATAGTCGCTTTTGTATTATTACAATGCAATAACTGAGGCAGAATGCAAGAATTGCTAGCTCGTTCTGTTGGGGTTCCCCTAAAGGGACGAGGTTCGTCTCGCATTTGTCTGGTTTTATTTTAATTTTTATATAAATGCAGATAGTAGAGACTTCTTCCCGCGCTTTTGACGAGTGACATTGTTGTTATACTTGAAATTTTTACAATTCAGTATAAAATTAGTTTTGTGTGACAATTTTGATAGTATTTTGTAACATATGTAAGTGCTAGTGAAATTATACAGTAATGAAAAAACTCAAATATAACACGTTTATGCACTTTTTGGAAGACGTGAAAAAGTTCATCAAGGAAACCTTGTAAAAATCACTATCGTTTTACGGGTGGTATTTAAACTGGGTTGATTGGGTCTAGGTGCCCTTCCCAAATATTTTTTCAGCACAGTTCCTGAAGCTGGAACATAGAATTAAGATTTTCAAATGGTCCTATACTGAAGACTTTGACACTGGCATAAAGTAGCAACACTATTGCCATATATATTAAAAAAAAAAAAAATGCAGATAGTAGTATTTTTGAAAAATAACTTGTAAAATTGCTTTATATGCCACATGTGGCAGTGGTATAAGTTTCATATAGTTGTTGGTGTAAATCAGTTCATTAATAGCCGCCTCACTGGTTCCTAGGAAAGCGCTCTGACCTGACTAATCTATAGCGACTGCTTGCGTATATTTTTTAATCGAACTGGGATTCATCCAGATGATAAATAGGATAAGTATCATTTCTTCGCGTTACTAATTGGAAGATAGTCTAAAGGAAACTGTAATTAGACAAAATGCTTGTTACTATCCTAGTAATAATATGTAAGTGTAATATTTTGAAAGTTAGAAAGTATTATCGTTTTTTTTGGGATCGGTACAGCTATATAATTTTCTGAAACTAGGGATTACCCGCAACTTTATCCGAGTATATCTTTAGTTTATATTCGGGAGGCAACTAAGCATACCACCTACCTATAAAGTGGTACGCTGGTAATTTCACTTATTCGTAGGAATACAATAGTCCTCTAGGGACTTATTTGTTGTCTGTGCTGCACCGCTGTTACTTGTATGTGCCGTACCTCTCTTACATTATGTAGATAATCAAGGCCATAGGGGTCGTTCTATAACATTTTCAAATGAATGTATGTGAGCGTGTATGTGTACGTAAGTACATTTTTGCGCTCATTTATGTTCCGAATTGCTGAGTCAAATGGGCAGATTTTTTTACACGGGTTGAATGTAACCCACAGCTGATTCAATTTTCAACTTATTCGAACTAACGGAACAAGCTACATTTTCATAAATAGTGTAGTGTGTAATAGAAGCTCAGTACCAGGAGCAAATTAGTCTCTCTCCCTAAGCCTACTACTAGTATGAGTATGAGGAAGTATTTGAATATACCCTGAAAAGAGGGCTTATTAAATGAATTTCGGCTGTCGCGCACCACAGGTTGTTGTTGCTGTTGTAATATGTTTATTGTTGTTGTTGTAATATCTCTATTGTTGTTGTCGTAATACGTTTATTGCTGGTATTATAAATTATTTTTATACAGTGTTAGGAGGCATACTAGCATATGGCCCACCTGTTGTAAAGCAGTCACCATAGCCAATTAACGCCTGCAGCATATTAAGAATCACTCGCGCGATACCACCTCTGTTGCTAACACAGGAACTCCTTATGAGGTTACTGGTGAAATCATCCAATCGCAGGAACACAACAACCCTCCAGCGAGTTGTTATTTGTATGCTCTTTTATTATTATCCTTTGCACAAAAACATTAAATAGATACAATATCAAAGTATTTCGTTCGCAAAGGCAAGAATCTCTAAATGAGGTTTCTTCCAGCCAACCTGGAACAGTGGTATATATTGTTAGGTACGGTATAGCTGTAAGTGCCTGAAGAATGTTATGTACACAGATGCTGAACATACATATATATATATATATATATATATATATATACATGTACACATATAAGTACATACATGTTTTCTGTGAGGCGGACGTACTTCCCCAGACGGGCTGCTTCATTGCGCCTTACCTCTATTAAAATACCCAGACCACAACAAACAGACACGTTTATGCACATAAATATTTATCCTGCGTGGGAATCGTACACGCGAGTGTTGGTGTCAAAGTAGCGATACTAACCACTGCCATTGAGCTTATCAAAAGTTCATTCCATACATACTAGGCGGTTCCCAGGGCTTCTGACACTGTTAATCAACCATTGTCACCATTGTTTCTACGGTTCTCTCTTCCTACCCCGTAAGGGATTTGGCGTGAAGTTATAGATAGATAGTTTCTACTTAAAATTAACTAAGTGAGGTGGCATATTTCCTTACAGAAATCTTCCCATTTTTAAAGATACACTCATTATATCGAAAAAAACTGATATGCGACTGTGAGCTCTCTCCAATTGTCATTTACACCCACAACACTGGTTTTCAATATAAATCTTACAGAAAACCGCTGTCACATTACAGCTCTCATGAGTTGCTGTGCTTTTGCAAGTGAATAAGTTAACAAGTAAGCTCCTAAGTTGTAGCTGTGATAGCAGCAGAGATGGCATCGCGCGTGGATGTGTAGGAAGCCTTCATAGGCTATAGTAATCGTTTTGCATCAGGTGGGCGGTATGCCCGTATGTTTGTATGTTAATTAAAAATAGTGTAAGGATCGCCCCTTCGCCGAGGTTCTCTCTGCCTACTCCGCAAAGGACCTGGCGTGAAGATATAGAATCAGCAACATGTAACCTGGCAAGTGGACGGGGATATTCCTCGGTCAGATTGCTTCTTATTAAATGTATGTATGTATATCTTCACGCCAAGTCCCTTGCCCCCAATGGACAAGGGACTTTCTGTTCATTCCGTCGCCATGTGTAAGTGTGAATATCCTTGTGATGGAAGAGCGTGTTGGACACAAGGAGGTTTCGTTCCAAAAAGTAAAAAAGTTCCGTAAAAGTAACTTACCAGCATAGTTCACTCTCCTATCTCCGTATGGACCAAGCACAGCCTCATAACTGCTTCGCTTGGTCCCACCCCATCCATTTAGATCACCACACATAATTATCCGTTCATTCGCTTTAGCCAAATGCAGTATACCCCTTACAGTCTCCCAAAACTTCTCGAAGCTCCTGGGGATTAGCAGAGCTCACAGGAGCATATGCTGCAACCAAAAACACTCGCGTAATCCCCAGTTTTATCTTAACCCAGAGAAGTCTTGGACCTACTAAATCGTAATCTTTCACACCAGTGGCTAAGCGAGATGAAAGCACCACACCTACGCCGGCGTTGCCATGAACGTCCTGGTCCATCCCAGACCACAGGGCCTTCATCTTCGGTGATCTTCGCTGTCGCTTCTGGTGTCGCTTCCCTTTCGCTTGGTCTCTGACACACACAAAGCATCTAGGCATCTCACGTTTATTATATCTATCAACTCATTCATCTTATCTTTCTTCTATCTATCATCTTTTAGACCACTTCTCACATTCCATGTGCCTATACGACACTCAGCTCTCCTCGGCCCGCCTTCTTATTAAATATGGCTGTATACACACTTCCCTTTCGGCAGAGTGCACCATATGATGATGAAATTGGTTTTGGAGATAAGGAAGTTCGACTTATACTCCGCGATCAGATTAGCTATTAAATATCAAAGCACTAACAGCATGGCGCCGTCGGACGAATAGGATTTTATTTTCCGATTAGCGCTGAAGTGACACGACGGCTGTGACAGCGTGCACGCCGCCCTGAAAACAGTAAAAATCGATTTCAATTATATATAAGTAATTAGCAAAAAGATAAACTAGGTCATTGTCGTCGTCTCCGCAGATTTTGTTTGGATCGTTGCACCTGGAGTTCCATAGTCTCTGCCTACTCCAATTGGAGGCAGGCGTGATAATATGTATGTACCTACAATTTGCCACAGTGGCATTCTTTAAGCGATTAAGTTAAGCAGAAACACGGCCTGTCTGATGGTAAGCAATCACCATAGGACTCTTGCAACACCAGGGTCAATTTTAGTGTGTTGCTGGTCCTAAAGCCAATTCTGCTTACTAACTACAACTGCACGTTTACGCCTGTCACTTGAGTCGTGCAGGAATAGCGCAGTGCCAATACATGTATTCTATTAAAGTTTCCTACACTGCAATTACGCTGGAACGTATTCTGTACTGCAACGGCACTGCAACTGTGCGTATCCTACGACCGAACTACTTAACTCCTGTAATATTACCATATTTCAAACTAATAAATTGGATTTTTACTTAATATTGACGCCTATAGTTTCACACCCGATTGCCCTTCGCTGCCGGCGTGGAGGTATTTCTAACTAAAAAAAACTTTACTTAATCATATATTCATACAAACATTTCCCAAAACAAAATTGCTTGAGACTAACGTTAGCAAAACTACACATAAACTTCTTCAAAACTTCTGTCATCGCTATACAAATGTCAAAACAATTTAACAGAATACGATTATATTGCACGATGCGTGCAGGTGCAGTGCAGGTTTTTTTAACAGAATAGCGAGTCATTTACTGCAGCGTTCCTGCAACGTCGCTGCTGTCAGATAGCTTAATAGAATACCGAAACGTCAAAATGTACGGCATTTTGACAGGCGCCGCGCTGCAGCGCAGTTGCAGTTATTTAGCAGAATTGGCCTACCTGTAAAAGACATTCATGTTTTTTATAAAAATACATGCTGTAATCTATTGGGAAAACCGCGATTGGAAATTAATGCATATCGGTTCTTCGAAAAAAACACTCTAAAAATGCATAGTACGCGGCCTTTGTGTTGAAACAGAACTCGCTGTATAAACGGTTAAATATACCACACAAATAGAGGCAAAATCTTTCGTTAGATTTAACCCTCAAAGCAGTCACAGCTTCACTGAAAAAAAAGTTTTATTATACATAGCTAAACTTTTGTCTACGTATAACATAGAAAAAGTGACTACATAACTAAAGCAGTACGTAACCAAATCAAGTTGGGTTATTTTTCTAACTAAATTCTTTTGTAATAATGTTCACACTATTCTGTCTGAGTCTTACAAAGGTGTTTAGTTCAGATTTACCAATTTTGTTGTTACTTTGTGCTAAACTTTCAGCAACATATAGGCCTACTTATATGCAGCTAGTAAGCCAATTCTTTGTTCATTTTAGCCAATTCATTTTGCTGTTACTAACTTGGCTAACTCGGTATTGTGTAACAAAATTGTTACTTTACTTATAACCTTATAAATAATTTAATTTAGATTATTTGATTTGTTTATTGTTACAAAACAATTTGACTATTAACAACAAAACTAATTGCTTGTTTTAGCCTTATAAATAATTTAATTTAGGTCATTTGATTTGTTCATTTTAACTAAACAGTTTGACTATTAACAACAAAATTGATTGCTTGTTTTAGCCATAGTTGTTTGACTGTTTATCTCCAGTTGCAGAAAGCTCCATTAAAGTTAAAGCTTCTTTATATCTATTGCTGTTCTACTTGTTGCGAGAATCAACAATAGATTCAAAGAAGCTTTAACTTTAATGTAGCTTTCTGCAACCAGCGCGGAGGTTAGCATGGCATTAGCGTCATTGTCCTTTTGTAAATATTTCGCTAATTGCCATGCTAAAACTACCTTAATGGGGTTTGTTCTGACTTTCCTAACTTAAGGTTGCCTGGAAGAAATTGCTCTCTAGCAATAAGGCCGCCTTGTTGTACACTAAGTTCTTTGTTGTCTTGTTTTTTTGTCCTTGTGTGCAAATAAAGTATTTATTGTATTATAAAACGCTCAGACTATAAATGTAGTAAGTAGCTTATTAAACGGTAGATAAATAAAATGCAGTTGTTTTACAAATGTTATTGTTTTATTGGACCTGGATTTTTTCATATAAGCAAGCAAGTAGGTACAGCCGTGCACTGGTGATTCTTTTTTGGGGATCGTCTTGCAACTCGTTCCTAATAATTATATTACAAAGTCGTCTTCGGTCAGCGTTATGAAGCCGTTGTCTTTGTCTCTCAGTAAGAGAGATTTACCCTCATTACATGAATTAAGAATTTTGAATGATTCCTGGAACAAAAATATTATTTTATAAATTAAAAATATTATTTGTAAAGAGAATATTTGTATATATACCAGTAGAATCTTTGACTTTTCATTAGTCAAGAATGAGACTTATCCAAACATAGAAGGGTGGATTTTAAAAAATCGGCCAAGTGCGAGTAAGATTTACCCACTCTAAGGGTTTTCTAACATCGTGCAATATTCAAATACAAAAATGCCACAAATATAATATTTTTCGTATAGTATTGATAACTCCATGCAACCTGTTCTTGCGAGGTTAACTCATAGAAATACTAAACGCCTCTTTCTTAGGTTTACTAAACTTCAGGGCGGTCACTATTATTCTTTCTTAATTATCCGTGATTTGATAATGAAAAATCATAGAACTACATGAACCTACTTCATAGAAAAATATAAGAATACCTCAAATCGAAAGCTCTTTTATGTAAAGGCACAAAGGTCTCATTGCACTCAGACTTTTTTTTATAAAATAAATCGACATTACGCCTCCCCCATAACTGCACCCTAACCTTATAGGTAATAGTTTTGGCGCGTTGGCACCATGCTCGGCCGTGTCCGGCAGGTGGGTAGGTACCACAGAACAATAACATATTCCGTGGTTGGTACCTACCTACCCCATGCCGTAGTTGCCGTATTATTTTGCTTTTGATTGGCATGGCATTCGTCTGTAGCTTACCATATAACAATGAAAGGAAATTATTAGGGAAATACCTACCTTTGAAAGGTGCAATGTATATTTCAAGCCCTCATTGCCGCAGGTAATCTTCAAGAGGATCTGGGTTCTGCTCGGCCATGTTTCTCTTTCGCAAGTTCACTAATAGTTTAACATACATAAAACACTCACAACACATTAATCCTTGTTAATTAAATATCTTTTGATGGCAAAAAACAAAACACATAAATTAAAACAGAGATAGTGTGCCCCGGTAAGCGAAAGCGGCAAAATGAACAGGAATGAACTTGCACGCGTCGTGGCGTCGTCGTCGATCGCACTCCTCCTAGTTCGACATCACGTAAACAAAAAAGTTTGGTTACATAAAATCAAAACACGGCTATCACAAGATAACGTGTATGTCTAGCTTAAAATATTACATTGCTGTTTATTACATATATTTTGTTGTATCGTAGTTTTGTTATAAGTAAATGCATAAATAGGCTATTTGTTTCAATCATATGTGTTAAAATAACCAACTTTATTCGCATAATAGTAGCAATATGTTTCTGTCGTGTTTAACAATAATAATTGTTTAATAGTAAAACGTGTTTGTAGTATATGGATAGTCTAAGAAATAGCTTAAATTAAGTTAACTACTTTCGTAAGACGTTACCGTTCTGATTTGTTGTCTTCATTATGGTTATTCATAACAAAAACTTAGATTTTAAATAACCGAACTGAAAATAACGAAACCAGTTTTGTGCCTTGTAAATAAAGCACTTTCATTATTTTAAATTAAGTTGGTTGACAATTAACAAAATTATGGTTAAAAAGGCAATAACCGAAATAGTTTTGCTATTTATTTTTTTCAGTGTTTATAAGCAATCATTAATTCAGCTTTTGTAGACTTGCGTTGATATGCCGGCCAATCATCACTGTTTAATACTGTTTATAATTCTATAATTGATTTCCGTTTACACTTTTTACTTTTCTCCATTCCATCAACTTTCTTTTCTTATGTTCTCGGGCTGAGCATGATGTAGGGAAAGAAAGAGATGCTTTTCTTCCTTTTTATTTTTCACCCTGCCCATACTTCATTTTACTCTCCTTTGGTCCACATTCTTTTCTTTTCTTGAACTAAGTAACCTGATACCCATTGTACCTACTGAAAGTCAAATTATGTGTTTCTAGAATGTTTTACTTTTAGCTTTCGTTTCTACCTTATTCATTACAATCTTTTACTGTCCTCTCCATAATCATGCCATTACCTTCCTCCTCTGTTCTCTTTTCTCTTTTGCCCCCGTCTTCCACTGCCATATCCAAGGAATAATTTGATTATTTTCGCATATTTGCAATATATTCATAGGCATATTCTTAACATTGTGTGTTAATTTATTTCACTTACTTTTTTCTTGTTTACTTGGACTGCCACGAACAATCCAAGCATATTTAAATTACCAAATACTATCCAACGGGCTTGAATACTATGTAATAAAAAAAACACAACCAAAACTTTCATTTTCTATATATGATGTTGTGACAAACAAACAACATATGGCTCACTTGATGACTAACGGTGCCCACAGCTTATAAGTATGTTTGACGTTCCAAGGCTCACTCCCGCATTCCTCCCCTGTAGTGCGCTCTACGCGAGCTTCTCAGTCTCTTACTGGCAACATTATTCTTTTTTTTTACAGACAATTTAATCTAAACTACTTTGTGTGCTTTCGCAACGGACAACCGTCTGAATTAAAATTATAATTTGAATCTTCTTCGAACGTACTTGCCCGGTCACCTATGAATCTTATTGTTGTACTATTCTAAACTATTCTTATTTATATATTACATTGTAGGTAATTATTACATGTGTCTTGATGTAGTGATCTCATTGCATTTATGTCAAACCTCAGTGGTTTATAAAATGCGTCAATATTGATAATATATAATGTTTATGTAAACTGGTGTAATAAAAATAAATAATAAAATTTGTGCTATCGCTTTTTTATACAATGTCGAGAGGCATACATGCATACAGCCCAACTGATGTAAAGTGGCTTCCTATGCCTGCCTATGAGCGCTTGTAATACGCGAAGTATCGCTCGCACGTTGCCACCCCTGTTGCTAACACAACAGTTCACTGGGAGCTTACGGGTAACCCCACTCACTCCCAGGAACACTATCCAAGGAGTTTTTGACTATGCCTTTATGTGAAGTTGGAGGTACTTCTCCAGTCAGGCTGCTATGATGCACCTAACCTAACTTATAAAAGACTGAGTCGCAAAATATAACCGCCTTCCTAGATAGTTGTTATTTATTTATAGTCTTCAAAATTTAGGGGTCGGCAACACATGAGTGACACCCCTAGTGTTGCAAATGTCCGTAGGCTACGGTGGCTGTTTACCATCAGGCAGGCAGTATGTTTGTTTACCACCTTAGCGGTATAAAAAAAAATGTAATTCTCTTATTTCTTCAGTAAATGGAAAGACCTTTACTTATATATACTGATATAGTTTTTCCAGATTCATTTGCTAATACGTAGATACAACATGAACTAGGTACTAAGTTCTTATTTTTGTTTATACAACGTCGAGAAACATACAAGCATAAGGCCCACCTGATGTAAAGCGGTTACCGTAGCCTATGAACGCTCACTCACTCACAGGAACACAAAAACCCAAGAGAGAGTTATACTTGTACTTATACTTCCCCACTTTTACTTTTACGTTCCCAGAGGGGCTGTTTGTTGCGCCCTACCTCTCTTAAATCTTCTTCCTTATTATTATACGCCTAAGGTGGAAAGAAAGCGTACGTCCTGCCTGATAGTAAGCATTCACTGTAGCCTATGGACATTTGCAACATCAGTGGTGCCACTCATGCGTTGCCGGTCCTAAAATACACAATACACTTAATCTAAAATAAACAATATATCCATCACCACCACATCAGACCTTACTCACCCCACTGCAGGGATACGGGTCTCTCTTCAACGGAAGGGGTTTAGAGCATACTCAAATACGGATAGGCGGGAGCCAGTGTTTTCAAGCCGTCCGAGGGCCACTGACTTAGCTTAACGACTGTCATCTATCGTTAACAGCCGGAACCGACGGCTTAACGTACCCTCCGAGCACGGAGAAACTCGAGATGGATAAACCATCCACAGACAGGCTGCGGTCGACATTGCTTAACCTGCGTATTCGGTTAGAATGACACACGCAACGACGCCATCGAGCCATCTACACGATACCCTAAATATAAACCTTACGCAGACGTGTAAAGAACAAATGAATCAATGTCTACAAAACTGCCATCTGACCTTTATTTGTAAACAAATAAAGTAAGGGTAAATGTTAGCTACAACATGGAACCTAGTTACTTAGTCCTTATTTGAGATATCTAGAGAACTGGGTTTAACCCAGCCTTGAGCACCCGTTTCTCAGGTGTATTTGCTACTACAACACTGCAATTATCTTCTAAGAATTACGTGCGCTGCTTGCCAAGTCGGTTATACACTTCGATCATAGAAAAGTATATAATTATACACGTACTGTAATCGATTTAAATCTTGACACCTACGCGATTATTGGCGTACTTACATTTATAGACAAATAATAAGATTCATATACTTTGGATATAATGCCAATAGTTGGGTTTATGTGGATTAACTAAGTATTAAGACTAAAAATATTGTTGATAAAATGTTTGAGAGTCTTACCTACATTCTTCACAAGTACGACTAATATTAATCGTATTAGATTACATTTGACATTAAATATTTCTAAGTATTTCAAGATTGCTACTTAAAGTGCCAATAATTGGGTAATTTACCCTATATCATAGATATTTGGCAGTCAAATTTTACAACAGCAGACCGCTCTATTATTTTAATTTACCACATAATATAGCCAACACCATGACATACTGGCAGTTAAAGCACAGCCGAAAAACTGAATTTAGAGACAAGAACGTTCTAACTTTCTTGTCTATGAATCTAAATTAATTGTGTACCTTATACTCAAGGGACGTTGATTCTCGAAGTTCGATTGTAGCTTTTATTACGCACGGCATAAGAGCAGCTCAAAGGTCAAAGTGCCAAGCTTGAAGTGCACTCACTGTACTAAGATCTCATTTTCGTTAATATCCAAGAGAATGGGTACAAAGTCGCGGAAATCCTCTTGTCATTTTTGAGAAGAAAGTGCCATTTTAAAATTAAAACATTTATTGGTAAAATCTAGGTTGTACAGTGAAAGTCCTGACTCCACTGCCATTTATTCATACTAAAGATCGATCGATATGTTAGATTTCAAAAAGTTTTTTTTTTACTACGTCGGGAAGCATACGGCCCACCTGATGTAAAGCGAGTACCGTAGCCTATTAACGCTTGCGATATATTAAGTATCACTCGCGCGATGCCTCCTCTGCTGCTTACACAGCAAGTCCTTGAGAGCTTACTGGTGACCTCGCTCACACGCAGGAACACAACATCCCTCTAGGGAGTTACACAAATGTTTGCCTTGTGTGGAAATCAAACATTTGTGTAACACATAGAGGGATGTTGTGTTCCTGCGTGCGTTTGTGTCAAACTCCACGAGCGTTTGTGTCAAAGTCGCGTCATCACGGCTGAGCCACCGAGCTCATCAATACATTCTTATGCTAAAGTTAATATATCTATAACTTCACGCCAAATCCCTTGCGGGCTAGGCAGAGAGAACCGAGCGCCACGTGACTCGATCCTTACATATCTCACTCGCTTCTTTAATATATATATAATAAGTTATAAATAGCTCCAATAAATGGCGCTGTTGTTTCATGTCTCCTGTAAACTTATTAAGGACACATTAAGTTTCCGATCTTGATGGCAGTTGTTAAATAATAAACGCAGCGCAGAACAGTATGGCGAAGTAACTCTTCTTCTTCTTTATCGAATGAACTCTATAATAGAACACACACGAAGACCTTGCTCTTCAGGCGTTGACGATAAGAAATGTGTCGAAGATTCCCGAACGCTGCCCAGCAGATCGGAATCGGAGCCAGGGTCAGCGGGGCTGCCGGTGACTGGGGGCCATCTTATTCTTGTACTCATACCTATAGAGGGGGTTTTTGCCTTAGTTGCCACGCTTGGCAGGCAGGTTGGCAACCTCGGTGAGTCATTAAAGTACGCAGGGGACGCTGCTGTCCGTCTCCTGGATATTTACCTTAGTCGACTTTTACGACACCCATGGGTTGAGATGGCGTAGGCTATTCTTATGCCAAAGCCACACGGCAAATCGCCACTCGCCGGGATGAATGAATTTATTGTCTAAAGAGGACTTGAACATTTTTACACCTTGCTTATAAGGTACGTTACTAAAATAAATAAACTTTCCACATCAAGGGAAATTAATTTAGAAGAAAGAAAGTTTTAAGATTTTTATCCTATCTATCAAATATAAACTATTTCTAAGACAGTGTTTTGGTTCAAAACATATATTTTCACGGATATGATATATTAAGACACAAAAGCAATCGCCAACATCACACTTCGCCGAACATCTTATAGGTAAAACACATCCTACTAATATTATAAATGCGAAAGTTTGTATGTATTGATGGATGTTTGTTGCTCTTTCACGCTTAAACGGCTGAACGGATTTGAATGAAATTTGGCACGTAGATAGAGTATGATCTGGATTAACACATAGGCTACGTTATTTGACTACACGCAGGAGGAGCCGCAGGCAGCAGCTAGTAATTTATATAGTTAATATATTCAGGCGTTATTTTACGAAAGACAAATTTATATGCAATTTGATCTAATCTGCTTTGTGTGCTTCCGCCACCAATTAGTTCATGCGGACTAGCGCCGGCCGGCACGCACCTACTACCATTAGTAGATGCAACATGCCGTCGACTGTCTTGGTCGTCGCCGCGACACGTGTTTCGCCTCTCCACAATGCATCCTCAGGCGCTGTAAATGTTAGTTGTTAGAAGAACATCTGAATCTCATACAAGCTACAAGTGACAAATCCATCGCAGTGCCTACCTTTATCAATATAAACTGAGGGCGGGGGTGGATGGGGTGAGTGAAAAGATATATAGTTGCTTAGGTCTGTCTGTTTGTTCATAAGAGTAAGTAGAGTAGAATTTTTATGTTTAATAATTTCTAATTGTTCCCTAATATTTAGTTTCAAACCTTTATTATTGTGTTTAAAATTTTATAAGGGTTTTTGGGGGGTAAATTATGTCCTTTATCTATAAGATATTCGGTGAAGTGTGACCTTTCTGGGCGATTGTTTTCGTACGCCGATACGTGTTCATGAAATCGTTTTTAAAAATTACGATCAATTTGACCGATACAAACATGTTCACATTCGTCGCAGAACAGCCTATAGATAGCACAAAGTGATTTGAGAGAATTATAGGATTTAAGTGCAACGTGTATGTTATTTTTTCTAAATATGTGAAATATTTGTAGAAATATTTGGATTTTTGAATTTTATAGATAAAGTACATAATCTATCCCCCAATAACACAACATCTTACACACAATAGATAAAGGTATAAAACTAAATATTAGAGAACAATTAGAATTTATTATACGTAAAAATTCCAAAATTACTCTTATGAACAAACAGACAGATCTAAGCAACTCCCTTCTATTAAATATCTTTTCACTCACCGCATCCACCCCCGCCTTAAGTTCAGTATAAGGGACGGCACTACGATGAATTTGTCACTTGCAGCTCGTTATTCTAACGACTAACGTCTAGCGCCTGAGGATGCCTGTGGAGAGGCGAAACACGTGTCGCAGCGACGACCAGGGCAGTCGTGGAACCCACGGTGGCGGGTGCATGCGGTTTCTGTTCCAGACGGCAGACGACCGCATCAGCCGAGGCAGAGACTGCCGGAGCAGTCATAGCAGCGACGGTATGTTGCATCTACTAACGGTAGTGGGTGGGTGCTGGCCGGCGGTAGTCCGCATGAACTAATTGGTAGCGGAAGCACACCAAGCAGTTTAGATCAAATTGCATATAAATTTGACTTTCTCAAAATAACGCCTGAATCTATTAACGATTATTTTGTAGTAGTACCATAGATAACAGAAACAATAAATAACCGTTGTTTCTGTTATCTATGAGTAGTACCCTATTCATTGAAACTATCTTTAACAAAATTTGGGAGGTCAGTCTGTTGGCGTTACCTCGTCTTGAGCCTGAGTTAAATATTTTATATGCGCGCCGTATATGGTAGTCCAATTTTAGTTTCATAACTCTTGTCAAAAACTGTGTTACAGCAACACTTTCAAAGTATTTTTGATAGAGTTCGTGCACAAGTTTTAAGTTGGGTAAATCCAGTTTTTAAACTTACCTGTATAAAATGGCAATATCAGTATACGGTGAAAGAAAAGTTAACATAAATATTACTCATAGTAATATTGCCAACCGATAGATTGCTCTGTCTCGTCGACGTCGCGTCGCGGCAGCGTGTTTAATCTGATTGCGCTTGCGCATCTCCGGGCTTCGGTTTTTTTAATAAAAATATGCATTTTAACTTAATATTTTCAACTTAATATCCATTTTATTAATTAAATTTTCGTAACTACTTAAGACTAGCGAAAAGACGTACTCTAAAAATTGTTTAAGCCTTCAGAACCCGTTATATACCTTTTCCCATACATTTCGCGGTCATATATGACCACACGGGTTTCGAAGCGTTAAAACAGAAGAAACAATTTACGTTGACAATCGCTATAACAAAAAAAAAAATATTTGTCATCCTACTAATATTATAAATGCGAAAGTTTGTATGTATGGATGGATGTTTGTTGCTCTTTCACGCTTAAACGGATGAACGGATTTGAATGAAATTTGGCACGTAGATAGATTATGATCTGCATTAACACACAGGCTACGTTATTTGAATCCACGCGGGCGGCGCCGCGGGCAGTAGCTAGTAAAAAATAAAGGTCATCTAAACATTTACATTGCAATGATAATGACTACCGGTTTAAAAATGTCCATATTCTAAATTTAAGATATTAACTACAAAGCCACTGTTCTAGCAAAATATGTTTATCATCAGGCAGCCTGTATGCTTTTTGTCTTCCGAGTAATATAAGATATGCGACCAAAACTGATGTGGCCTCAGGTTAATTGGCACCCACGTATTACTGAACCAAAATACAGCACTAAAGGTGATTTAAAACAATTACAATACCATATCTTATAATTGCTATAAATAAATAAATAAAAAATAATCCAGTAAAGTCGTCATCAATCACTAATTTTATTTTGATTTTGAGTTTGTGACAATATAAATCTAGCTTTTATCATCGATTTTGGTTCGAATCATGTTCCTTATACTTTTCAAGCTATTGATTATATATATATATATATATATTGAGAAAGTTCACTGACGCCTAAGTGATCATCATTTCAGTCCGTATTAGTTCGTCATAGGCCTCCGCTCTATAGAGCCATTCGCCTCGATCCTGAGCGTCCTGTATACATCGAACCCCTATAGATATTTTGAGGTCGTCGCACCATCTAGTATCGGTACGAGGACGCCATTCGAGAACCTTTTTTCCCCAGCTGTTATCGGTTCTACGAGGAATGTGGCCGGCTCAAAGCCACTTCAGCTTGTTTTTCTTTTGGGCTATGTAAGTCACTTTAGTTCTACTGAAGATATCCTCATTTCCAATTCTATCACGCAGCGAAACCCCGAGCATAGCCCTTTCCATAGCACGCTGAGTGACCTTGAGTTTCGCAATACGGCCTGCATTGAATGGCCACATCTCAGTTCCGTATCTCATCACTGGTAGCACACTCAGAAGAATTTAGTTTTCAGGCGTTGAGGTATTTTGAACGAGAAGTCGTGTCGATGTTTCTCGAACTAGACTGAACTAACTGAACAACATGCTCTAAGTAGACATATTCGTCTAAAACTTCGAGTGTTTCGAAACATGACCGTTATAGTGTGACATGGACAATTGACATGATGGCCTAAATGTTCGTGTAATTTGTATTAAGCTCATAGCAATGAATAAACTTGCCTGAATTTGTTGAAAAGTTGTATGTATGTATATCTTCACGCCAGATCCCTTGCGGGGTAGGCAGAGAGAACCAAGTGCCATAAGACGCGGTCCTTACATACCTCACTCGCTTCTTTCACACTCTTTTAAGCACCTATCATTAACCGCATAGTACTAACATTATCTTCAGTGGCTGCCGTAGAAGGGTATCCTTCGCACAAATCAACAGCTCATTAAGCCAGTAGTATTAACAGTGGCACGAGATGGAGTTTTGTCATAAAATCTCGAATCAATCGAAATCATAATATTGTAATTGATCAAAACCGCAACGAGAGTCGCAATAAATCATGGAGCTAAAATTTTCTTTAGTTAAATTAATTTCGAGCACCACAAGCACTTTTTGAATTGCAGCCAATATGTTTTCAAAGAACATATAGTGTAACAAATTACAAATACACACAAAGAGTGCTTACTGATAAAAAAAAATCATAAAAATAAAGGAACATTTCGTTTCTGCGTAAAAAAATGGAATGAAAAACGAATTAATGGCGGTTAACGCAACAGTAATGGTACGTTCAATATCACAAAGAAATCTATGGTCAGAAATGTCATCAGATTATAGGTCAAATCAGTCCATGTGTGGTAGGAAACACAAGTAAAAATAAATATGACAAAGTTTGTATGGCTACTGAGCACCAACTAAATTGCTGTTACCACGCAACGCGATACCGTTTGTAACAAAATCTTTCCAGCAGTAATTACAACTTAAATATGGTAAAATCGAGTACAAGTCGACTTGTAGCAATCGCGAGGACGACCGCAACAGTCTAGGCAGAGAGAACCGGAGCAGCCATAGTAGCGACAGCATGTCGCATCAACTAACGGTAGTGGGTGGGTGCCAGCCGGCGGTAGTGCGCATCAACTAATTTTAGGAGAGGTAGTATAACTCATAATTCTACAAATTTCTAGCCTTACAGGAAAACCGTTACTCGGAGGGTTCAGTAGCTCTTGGACTATAGGGTTTTAACTAAAGTTAAGGGCTTGGCTCTGCATAACATTTAATAAAATATTAATAACTCTTGAAATAGACGTTTATTTACTATCTTTGTTTGCTTTTGTACTATATTTTGTACGTAGGTGCACTCGATTTTGCCTTAATCGGATCTCAAAATATATTTTTTCCGTACAAAATTTTCGTAATCGACGTTAACTCTCTTGAACGATGAATTTTCAAAAATCTTCCTCATTTTACCTCTATATAGTAAAAGATCTGGTTTCAAGTATCTAGGATTGCCGATTACAAATGTGCGTTGATCTTTAGTCATTATTTAGCTTTATATATTTCATTAAACTTGATATAATATTAGTAAGTTACATAAGCTGTAAACTAAAACACTTAGCACGCTGCTTTAAAGATATCAACTTTCAAAAAAAGCACGGCACACTGGGAAAATAGGGCGCTAGTGAAATAATTCAGCAAACACTAATTTAAAGCCCTGTAATGATTGAAATAGGATTGTCGCTTTCCAATTAGTCCTCTGTCGCATAGGTGCATCGCGACGAGACTTCAACTACTCTCACTTGCGCTGACTTTCAGAAGCGTATTGGGTGTGAATGCAACATAATAAGACTGGATTAATTGATTACCTGCAATATTTTGTAAAGCTTTTGTTATCATAATTAATTGGTATTCGATCTAACTAATTATTTAACAAAGTAATTGAGAGAAAAAGTAGCCAGTATGTTGCACAGTACTTCTTCAGAAAACCGCAGCCAAATACTCGTAACAACTCCCTGACGGGTTGTTGCGTTCCTGCATATGGGCGAGATAGCCAATAAGCTCCTAAGAAGCAGCTGTATTAGCAGCAGAGGCGGCATCGCGCAAGTGATATTCAATGTAATTCAAACATTCATATGCTGCGGTACACGCTTAATTTCACGGCCCGGCAGATGTGAAACATCTTAGTGAATATTCAAATTTTTAATATGTAAAAATCAAAAACCTTCGGATAGAAATATGGAGTGTCTAGTATGCGCACGCACTCACGAAAGGGAGTTGAGAGTGGCGACGTAGAGGGGGGATGACGGTATGAGAGATACGGTTAGATTTTATTATCAAGGCGCGCCAATAGATTGAAATGAAAATGTTTCGCATCAAAAACCGTTTACTTCTTATTTTGTATAATTTTTTTATAGAGATCTGTATCAAATCTCATCTTAAATGGCTACTTACACCACAAGCAATTAGTACAACATGATACTTGAGTTTGCTTTGATTATAAAAATGCTAATAGGACCACACTATTAGCGTAGTCCACACGTCACATTATCATTTTCATAGTCAAAGCGAACTTTATCATGGTGCATCTCGCCGACATATCACATATAAGTATTACCAGCATAACTTCAAAGCCACGTTCGAAATAGTCGCATTCATACTGATGTGTCCCTTTTCACGATTGTAGGAAAAGTTCACAGTAAAATCTGTTGCGAATACTGCGTCAAAAACGAGTAGTAAGGTTTTACGTTCAGTGCAGTTCAGTTTTGATGAGCTCTGTGGCTCAGTCGTGAATGACGCGACTTTGACACCAACGCTCGTGGATTCGATTCTCACACAAGGCAAATATTTGTGTGCGTGAACATGTCCGTTTGTCTTGGTCTCGATGTTTTAAGAGAGGTAGGGCGCATCAAAGCACCTTCACCTCACAGAAAACCGCAGCTAAATTACAACTCCCTAGAGGGTTGTTGACATTTAATATATCGCAATCGTTAATAGACTACGGTACCCGATTTACATCACGTGGGCCGTATGCTTGTATGCCTCCCGACGTAGTATAAAAAAAGTGCAGCGCGCCATCAATGTTTGTAATCTTGAAAAATCATATAATCTTCAAAGAAGACGATCGTGGTTATTTATGTCCATAACCACCTAAGGTGGCTAGTTGACCATTTATATATACTGTGTCGCCGCTTAGTGAACTAGATAAGAGGTTGGGTATTTTGGGTAACTACATAAGTTGCAACAACGACTGTGGTAGTTTCTCATACTATTTTCATCACCGTTTACTTTTGACAATAAGATACAAAATAACATTTACAATTACTATAGGTATCTCAGTACGTACGTTATAGGTTTGATTAGATATATCAGAAAATCATCTACCGCCCCGCCTCTATAGTTTCCGGCGCACTCGAGGTAACGTTGAAAGGTTGGTTGATAACCTACGGTGACTGTTTTATTTATATTACTAGCTGTGATAGTGATGGCCATGTGCTTCTTTTTCCAAACAAATCGACTTGGACAAAGTCAAACGATAAAAAAACTCAACCAATTAATAAATCAAGGCATAAAAGTTTGTACTACGACCCTATGAACATTTTTAATTAAGTGGTTTGTCGCTTAGTTGTGGTGCATTATAAGTTGACATCAGTGATGTCGTTAATATTTTCGTTAATATGTTAAATGGTTATTAATATACGTTAGTTTTAATTTATATTTATAAAAATTGTAAGCTCTACATGGAACACCTTGAGGTACTCTTTTGTCTTCGACGATTTTTAGTTTAGAGTTATTATTTGATATTTCTCATATCACGAGTTTTAATCCCGGTCATTTGATACGCGTGCGCGGTGATATGGATCCAAGGCGTAGAGGCCCCTTTGAGAAATCCATGAGCGGGGCACGGCAGCTATTGGGACTATTGCAAATGTGTAGGCAATTATCGGTCTATTGTAATTATGGTCTGGAGGGATTATTGGTACTGGGCTATTACAGAAGACGGACTGATACCTGCCATAACTATCATATCTGATTGTTACTTTCGACAGGCGGTGACTCGCCACTCACTGGATGGATTCCCGAGATGCCAGAGAAAGTCGGCCGTGGGCAACACCGGTGTCAGGAAAGAATCGAAAGGTGTGCTGCGCTTTCTCCCAAGTCACTCGCGGCGTTATACCCTTTAACACTTCCACCCCTGGAGAATATCACCGGATAGAGCAATATGCTCTATCGACTCCTCTCTGGACGGCTAATATAGGCAAGGCAGAACTGAGTGTCCTGCGGGCCTTCTTGAGTTTACACTCTGACCGACGAAAACACGTCGGAGACGAAGGCCCTGATCGGCTCTCTGGGGCACTCGGGTACCCGTAGTGTCGTTACGCGCCCAACAGCTCGCCACAAGCTGCCCTGCGGCTCCGCGACTTTTTTTTTTGCACGCATTAATTTTGGAATTTCGGCAGTTTCACTTATTGTTATTTTACTTCTTATTTTTAAGTACAGTCAGCATTAAATAGTTTGTAAAAGTACCAAATATCCTTATTTGTGTAGTAATGAAGATATGTTAGGATCTGTTCGGTTTTCATTAGCTATATGATACTGACTGTATGTATATACTCAAAGCACCTGTATAAAGACACAACATTGCCTCTTTAAAAAAACATGAAAGTTTCACGTCACTAACTTGAAAAAATATTTCTAAAAAAAGTGTCAACCGCCTTTTCAGCCCCCTAAGGGTGGAATTTAGAAAAACGCGTAACGTAATTACTTTTTTGGCGTCTTGATTGAGAGTATATTTACAAAGTGTAAGTAACACACACAAAAAATCTATTTCTTAACAGTTCAACTTTTAATTCGAGAAATACTTTGACCCCCATTACAGCCTTTAAGGGATGGAATTTTTGAAAATGCTGAATACACTTTTTTCGATTCTAATAGTTCGATTCGAGTATCTGTACAAAAATTCAAGTCATTAATTGCAAAAAATATTGCTACTCCATACAAATTGACAGTCCCCTTTTCAGCCTTCTAAGAGTAGAATTTTGAAAAACGCTGAAATTACTATTTGACTTCTTGATGGAGAGTGCTTTGTACATCAAAGTCTAAAGTAGCTCACTTTACAAAAATCTATTTCTTAACAGTTCAACTCCTATTTCACCTTTTAAGGGGTGGAATTTTTGTAAACGCTGAAATCCCTTGTTTTGGATTCTAATAGGATAATAATATATATCTGTACAAAGTTTCAAGTAGCTGACTTGAAATAATATTTCTGCTCCATACAAACTGTCAATCCTCTTTTCACCCACTTAGGGATTGAATTTCAAATAATTCTTTCTTACCTCTCGTAAGCATTACAAAAATAACCTCTATGCAAAATTTCAGCATTTTAGGTTCAAGGGTTTGGTCTGGGCGTTGACGAGTCAGTAAATTAGTAAGAATCTCCATTTTTATTAATATTGATTTTATTATGTATTTTCCAAAAATATTTTTGTAAAAAAATAATATTTATTGTTAAATTTCAATAGCTATATTGTTATATTTTTATTATAGTTTTATTTTTATTCGACATTTTAATTGAGTTCATCCTGCCTAATATCAACAAGTCACTAGTTGTCATTAGGCAGGGCGTACACATGTCGTTTTCATTACGTTTTCATACCATTCTAGTATAAAGTAATTTAGGTGTAAAAAAATGTCGGAACTCTCCCGTTTTTTTTTTGTTATAATTTATATACAATCATTTATATAAAGCAACATACATAAGCATTTGTAATATATTTCATAAATCATAGAAAAACAAACATTTTCTTTTGAATTTATGGAAAAACGTTTACGATCTATGATGTTTGTTTACTAAGTTTCTAACACCTCGTGGCGGCGGATATTGTTAATATACTTAGTCATATTATTAGCATTTACTCAGTAAAACTGTATTTTACACCAGAAAATCATGTTTTATATTAACATGAAGGGAGGCTGCTCCCTACATGTTATAATAAAAAACTAAAATTTCTGGGTGTGCACACAACGAGCTCGGTGTAAATGAGTTACCACAGCTACACATCTGAAGGAGTGTTGTTCGCATATCAGTAGCTTTCAGTGATAGCGAGAAATAGAGAGAGAAAGTAAAGAGAGAATTTATTTCCTATTCGGCAATTACCATCACGTGCAATTGTTTTTGATCTTACCATTAAAGTGACCGAGTGAAGTGTGTAAGGTCTCTATGCAAAATTTCAGCATTTTAGGTTCAAGGGTTTGGTCTGGGCGTTGACGAGTCAGTAAATTAGTAAGAATCTCCATTTTTATTAATATTGATTTTATTATGTATTTTCCAAAAATATTTTTGTAAAAAAATAATATTTATTGTTAAATTTCAATAGCTATATTGTTATATTTTTATTATAGTTTTATTTTTATTCGACATTTTAATTGAGTTCATCCTGCCTAATATCAACAAGTCACTAGTTGTCATTAGGCAGGGCGTACACATGTCGTTTTCATTACGTTTTCATACCATTCTAGTATAAAGTAATTAAGGTGTAAAAAAATGTCGGAACTCTCCCGTTTTTTTTTTTTGTTATAATTTATATACAATCATTTATATAAAGCAACATACATAAGCATTTGTAATATATTTCATAAATCATAGAAAAACAAACATTTTCTTTTGAATTTATGGAAAAACGTTTACGATCTATGATGTTTGTTTACTAAGTTTGTAACACCTCGTGGCGGCGGATATTGTTAATATACTTAGTCATATTATTAGCATTTACTCAGTAAAACTGTATTTTACACCAGAAAATCATGTTTTATATTAACATGAAGGGAGGCTGCTCCCTACATGTTATAATAAAAAACTAAAATTTCTGGGTGTGCACACAACGAGCTCGGTGTAAATGAGTTACCACAGCTACACATCTGAAGGAGTGTTGTTCGCATATCAGTAGCTTTCAGTGATAGCGAGAAATAGAGAGAGAAAGTAAAGAGAGAATTTATTTCCTATTCGGCAATTACCATCACGTGCAATTGTTTTTGATCTTAACATTAAAGTGACCGAGTGAAGTGTGTAAGGTCCGTGTCTTATGGCGCTCGGTTCTCTATGCCTACCCCGGAAAGGACCTGGCGCGAAAATATACATACATATAATAAATAATAATAATAAATAAATATTGTCGGACAAATTACAGAGCGCCATCTAGCCCCAAAGTAAGCGAAGCTTGTGTTATGGGTACTAGACAACTGATAAACATACGTAAATACATTTTTTTTTGTAAATACATACAGACCAAGACAAACAGACATGTTCATGCACACAAATGTTTGTATTGTGTGGGAATCGTACCCACTAGCGTTGGTGTCAAAGTAGCGTAACAACGCGTTTCACCACTGCGCCACCGAGCTCGTCAAATGGTCGCACATACATGTTTGTCAGCATGATTGTGCCTGCTTGTGGTCTGGTCACTTATCATATGGCAGTATATTGCGGCTGTTTACGTTAGCGTAGCCACGTAAGTTCCTGCGTAGATTATTCTCAAAGTAGAGTATCTCACACTCCAAGATGACGCGGATGTCTTTGGTGATCATCTTCCTAAAACACACTTCCACTCGTTCACATCGCTGCAGCGAATCTGAATCTAGCTCCACTCCAAGAATCATTGCCAACTGTCAGACTGTCTGTTACATTAAAGTGTAAATTAGTGACTTTTAATACAGTTTCTAAGTTATCACAAGTTTAATGCATATATGTATATCTTCACGCCAAGTCCCTTGCGGGGTAGGCAGAGAGAACCGAGCGCCATAAGATGCGGTCCTTGCATACTTCACTCGCTTCTGTGACATTCATAGCTCTTTTCATGCACGCTCGCCGGTTCCTGGGGCTTCTGACATCACCTTCTGATAAAACACGACCAATTTGGTCATGGTAGGTTAGTCTCGGCATTTCTCGGCTCCTACATCCTTCCACTTTTGCATTGTATATCTGTTTCGTCATTCTTTCGTCCAGCATTCTTTCTACATGTCCAAACCAACGGAGCATGCCCTTTCCTATCTTAACACCGACACTCTCTTTTAGACAAACTCTTTCTCTCACGTCTTCATTACGAACGCGGTCAGCAAGCGTTTTGCCACAAATTTTGCGCAATGCTCTCATCTCGACCGCATTTATTCTACTTTCATGCTCTCTCTGCCATACCCAGCTCTCACTTCCATAAGTGTATGCATTAAACTTGTGATAACATAAAGATTTCCCTTGTAACATTAAACTATGTGCTATCAAGGCTTTGTGTCTCCACTATGACAGCTTGAGGGTTTCAATACACCCGAAGTAAAGCGGCTACCATAACCTATGAACGCTTGCAATACATTAAGTATTACTCATTCGATGCCACCTCTGCTACAAATACAGCGACTCCTTAGGAGATTACTGTTGACCTCACTCACTCGTAGAAACACAGCAACAATCCAGTGAGTTGTAATGTTGGTCGCGGTTTTCTGTGCGGTGGAGGTATTTCCCCAGACGGCCAGCTTTTAGCTCTATCTCTCGTAAAACACCAGGCTAAGATAAACAGACATGTTCATGCACACTGCACACATACTACTTATACTTTGAGCTATCGCATTTGTATGTCACTTTGGAATTCGTCCATTTTGAAAAAGGATGTAAGTAAATTAAAACAATCAAATTTTGGGTCTCGACAATATAATTTTATAGTCTCATCTTGTTTGACATTTCCTTTTTGATATTTATCGAAAACTTTACATAATAAAAATATATATGAAAATAACCAAGCCAATTAGACCTGACCATGTTTCATCTGAGGAAGTGGAATCAAATCTCTTTAAAAATAAAATAAATTCTCTCCAATTGTCAAGTTTCAAAAAGGTTCCTCAAAGTCATAATTTTGAAATCATGTTGTTAGGTTACAGCACTTAAAAGCGACGGAATAGAATTTAGTTAAATAAAATTAAGTATAACGATAGTCCAATGGATAAGGAACCGATCTATTCAACGACTGGACCCCGATTCCTACCTTGGCATGTACCACTAACTTTTTGTTTGAGGATTTATGCACATATTTGTAATTATCATTTCCTCGGCGGCGAAGGACAGCATCGTGAGAAAACCCGTACATTCAAGAAATTTTATTTTAAAAGACGCGTGAACTAACCTAACAAGGATCTAGGTTTTCCTCTAGATCCTGGCGGATGTCGCTCTATGTCAAAAACAGTACCTTTGTCAAAACCATAGTCTTAGGTAGTGGAGCCTGCTGATCCTAAAGGACTCATAAACGGGATAACGGAACAAGAAGAGAACTAAGTATAACGATAGTTTATAAGATGTGTTAATGTATAATACTTTTTATCTCGGAAAACAGAACGATTACAACGGGAATATTTCTCAATCGTTTGCGATGGATACTTGACAATTGAAGAGAATTTAGTTAATTTAAAGAGATTTTATTTCACTTCAGTCATATACAGTTGATCTAGAATCATGGAATTCGGCATCAGGCAAGGATTCATAGCACAAGTTCAAGAAAATAAACATTTTTTTAATGTTTTAGTCCTGGACAACGTACAATTTCGGAAAATATTTCACATTACCACACGTCTTTTCTAGCATAAATAATATTAACTATTTAAGATTTAAAAACCGTCTTCAACGGAGTCATAATTTCACCTAATTTACATGACACCAAAAGTAAGGTAAGAGCTTCCGTATAAAAATAGAATTTTCATACTCGGTACGCAATTGGCTTATTATTAACATACAAAAAATACAATCGAATTGATAACCTCATCTGAATAGTCGGCGAGAAATAGAAGAAGCGACGTAATTATTGGATTGTCGCTTTCCAATTAGTACTCCGTCACTCGAAGCTTCGACGAGATCTGTTCGACCCTTCGTGATTATGCCCAAGAAATCGAAAAGAAATGTATTGCACACTCCGCACCCTCGGCCATGTTGTGTGTTCTATTAATGCTAAACAGAAAAATCTCAGATTAAGAGCAGTTATAGACTAGTCGATAAAAAACCGGTCTTATGACCAGCAGGTCCCCGGTTTGAATCTCGGCATGTACCACTATATTCGTGTTTTCGGATTTATATACATATTTGTAATTATCACTAGCTCGGCGGTGAAGTAAAACATCGTGAGGTAACCCGCATGTCCAAGAAGTTATATATGCCCTAAGAAAGTCTAGTTTTCCCTCTGGGTTGTGGAGCTCTGATGGCAGTCGTTTTATGTAAAAATCTTCGCCAAATCCTTAGGTTTAGATAACGCACTTATGTCTTTATGTTCCTTCTTTTCCGGTTATTTTCCGATATCGTCAGATAGTACAACGGTTTTGGGTAAAACAAACAGATTTCTATTAAGGTTAATAGAAGTCAACTTTAATAGAATCTATCTATCTATAACTTCACGCCAATTCCCTTGCGGGGTAGGCTGAGAGAACCGTGTGTCACGTGACTCGATCCTTACATACCTCACTCGCTTCTTTAACATTCATGGCTCTTTTTATGCACGCTCGCCGGTTTCTAGGGCTTAATAATAGAATAATACAATTAAAATGTACAAATTAGCATCAGTTTTTCTTACATATTGTTGAGCGGAGAAATGGAACATTAGGATCATTCTTAATGAAAATGTAAAGCTTGGTGGCTCAGTCGTGGATGACGCGACTTTGACACCAACGCTCGTGGGTTCGATTTCCACACAAGGCAAACATTTGTGTGCATGAACATGTCTGTTGGTCTTGGTCTGGAGGTTTTAAGAGAGGTAGGGCCCATCCCAGCAGCCCGTCTGCGTTGTTGTGTTCCTGCGTGTGAGTGAGGTCACCAGTTAGCTCCCAAGGAGTTGCTGTGTAAGCAGCAGAGGAGGCATTGCGCAAGTGATACGTAATATATTACAAGTGTTAATAGGCTACGGTACCCGCTTTACATCAGGTGGACCGTATGCTTGTATACCTCCCGACGTAGTATAAAAAAAATATGTGTGAGTGTAAAATATATAATAAAATAAATTATCACATATATATGGACAGCAGCATTAAGAAAATGTAAAGTTTAGTTTTACGTTAAGTTTAGTTTTACGTTAAGTTTAGTTTTACGTTAAGTTTACTTAAACACCCTAAGATATTTCCTCAATAAAAACTTTATCTCTTCTTTTCAACACACTGTTAAATCCGTCCGCCCCTTCTATACAATGCTTTACTGAACATTTCTAACCACACAAGTAATATGCATGCACTCTATCTTTCTTGATCATTGCTGCAAACTTGTACAATGTCTGTCACATAATATTCAATGCTATTATTAGATTCCTCAAATTGCCTCTGAGTAACTCTCTTAATGATTGTTGTGCTTTAAACAGATTTTTTTTCTGTTTGAGAGGAAGAGCGCATCAAAGCAACCCAATCGAAGAAGTACCTCCATTTCACAGAAATTCGCAGTCAAATAACAACTCACTGGTTGTTGTGTTCCTGCGAGTAAGTGGGGTGTGTGACGAAGAGTTCCTCTGTTCGGAGCAGAGGTGGCAATGGGTGAGCGATACCTGTATTATATGCGTCCAGGGACCACGGCATGCACTTTACATCACGTGGACGGTATGATTGTATACCTTCCGACGTGTGTAAAAAAAAATCGGCCAAGTGCGAGTCGGACTCGCACACGAAGGGTTCCGTACCATTATCTATAAAAACGGCAAAAAAATCACGTTTATTGTATGGGAGCCCCCTTAAATATTTGTTTTATTTTAATTTAATTATTAGTTCTTAAAGTAAATATATAAGTAAATATTCTGTGAATATTTCAAGCGTCTACCTGTTGCCGTTATCAATATCGAGCAAAAATGGGCAAAAAAATCGGCCAAGTGCGAGTCGGACTCGCGCACGAAGGGTTCCGTACCATTATATATAAAAACAGCAAATAAATCACGTTTGTTGTATGGGAGCCCCCTTAAATATTTACTTTATTCTATTTTTTAGTATTTGTTGTTATAGCGGCAGCAAAAATACATCATCTGTGAAAATTTCAACTGTCTAACTATCACGGTTCAAGAGATACAGCCTGGTGACAGACGGACGGACGGACGGACGGACAGCGGAGCCTCAGTAATAGGGTTCCGTTTTACCCTTTGGGTACGGAACCCTAAAAATCACGTTTGTTGTATGGGAGCACCCTTAAATATTTATTTTATTCTATTTTTTAGTATTTGTTGTTATAGCGGCAACAGAAATACATCATCTGTGAAAATTTCAACTGTCTAACTACCACGGTTCATGAGATACAGCCTGGTGACAGACGGACGGACGGACAGACGGATGGACAGCGGAGCCTCAGTAATAGGGTTCCGTTTTACCCTTTGGGTAAGGAACCCTAAAAATGATAACGCCTAATTAATTTTCTTCTCTGGAACATGGTATGAAATTTGTTGGTTTAATCTGTATCTTGTATTAGAAGTTAGCTTTTAAAATTCGTTTATTGCAGTATATTTTGTAATGCAACCATTTCCTACCTACATTTCATTTCCTACTTATTTAAGTAGGAAAGCAAAAATTATAATATTATACATTATATTGTTTTATCATACTGCGTCACCAATGCATTTTATTCCATTTAGACATAAAATATAACTGGAACAGTTCTCTTGTAGATAAGTCGACGTTTGTACGATTTTCTTTATTGTAATGTATAAGTATAGTGTCGTAGATGATTAAACATATTTTAAAATTGTAGCAGATCTGATGGAATATTTTTGAGAAATATTGGTAAATTGAAACTTTACTATCAGGGGTCGTATTATATATCAGACTTACTCACACTGTTGCGTGATGCGTCCATAATAATCAGGTATATTAGAATAACAGAATTATATAACAAAAATATTATAATAACAGAAGTTATTATTAATAGTTATATACCTGATTATTATGGCCGCATCACGCAACAGTGTGAGTAAATCACTAGAACTATGACGTGTTAGCAATGGTCCTTATATTATATACAAGCGCCTATAGGCTACGGTAATAGCTGTACAAATACCTGTACGCAACGTAAATAAAAAAAACACATATTTAATTACCCAAGTTTAGTTTAAAATTTACACACATTAAGAAACAACTGTTTAATTCTATTTTGACTGTAATTGTAAATAGAATAAAGAACGAGTTAAACGTAACTTTACATATAAGGCATGAGTTAAACATATATTTTAGTAGACAAGCGAATTTTCAAAAATAGTGTCATTATTTCTATGTTCAAAGAGATTTCGGTTCAAAATCAATATGTACAAAAATATGCAAATAAATGTTGATAATGTTGGCTCAAAACTAAGCTGCTTTGTTATGAACCAGGAATAATGAACCATCACCAACGCAATCCGCTCATAACACTGCCCTGTCCAATCAACAGGTCCGCTTCACACTCGAGTACTAATATTTTTTAACTATGATTATTTCTTTCAGTTTCGATTCAAGATCAAATCACCAATCGTTTTTAATAACAATTAATTCTGCACCAAAAGTAGGGGGTGTGTATTTGAAGCCTGATTTTTGTGTGATTTCATCGGAACGATGACTTAGTTCGAATGATTCTTAACTTTGAATGGCAGAAAATGATTTCAGTAGCACTTAACAAAATAAGCAAGGATAACTACCATATTTGTTGGTAATAAAAAAAAATGTCAGGAGTTACAATAAAAAATATTAATAGTTATTGATTTTTACTAAAAATCACTGAAAAATTAAATAATTAGAAAAAAATATGTCAATCTGTCTATATCTATAACTTCACGCCATCCATTGCGGGGTAGGCAGAGAGAACCGAGCGCCACATGACTCGATCCTTACATATCTCACTCGCTTCTTTAACATTCATTGCTCTTCGCATGTACGCTCGCCGGTTTCTAGGGCTCCTGACATCACCTTCTGATAAAACACGACCAATTTGGTCATGGCAGGTAAGTCTTGGCCTTCCACGGCTCCTACATCCTTCCACTTTTGCATTGTATATCTGCTTCGTCATTCTTTCATCTTGCATTCTTTCTACATGTCCGAACCAACGGAGCATGCCTCTTCTTATTTTAACACCGATGCTCTCTTTCAGACCAACTCTGTTTCAAATATCATCATTGCGAATACGGTCTATAAGCCTTACGCCACAAATTTTGCGCAGCGCTCGCATTTCGACCGCGTTTATTCTACTTTCATGCTCTTTCTGCCATACCCAGCTCTCGCTTCCATAAGTTAGCGTTGGGACCAACACTGCATTGTGTATAGCGAGTTGTGCTCAGGTTTTTACTGCCAAGAAGTTTTCCCAACGCTCCATTCACACTATTCCCAGCACTCACTCGTCTTTCCACATCTGCGGTGTACCTTCCATCCTTGCTGAAAGCGCATCTAAGATATACAAACTCATCCACATCTTATCCTTTCACGATCTCCGAAAGATATTCGCACTCGCCAGTGCCTCCACTTCCTAAAAAGGCTTACAAACCGGCTTACCACCAGGTAGTGGTCCGTCTCAAGAGTGGGGCCTCTAAAGGCTCTTGTATCCATTACAACATTTCGAAGACGACTATCTATTAAAATCAAATCAATCACACTTTTTGGTCATTACTTCTCCATGTATATACGTGTGAATATCCTTATGATGAAATAAAGTATTCGACACGAGGAGGTTTCGTTCTATACATAAATCTAGTATTGACTTACCGGCTTCGTTCACTCTCTTATCTCCATACGGACCAAGAACAGCTGCATAGCTGTATCGCTTGGTCCCAACCCATCCATTCAAATCTCCACACATAATCACTCTTTCATTCTCTTCAGCTAAGTCCAGAACATCCCTTACAGACAGACACCCAAAACTTTTCCAGTTCTTGAGCACACGCTAAGCTTACGGGAGCGTATGCAGCAACCAGAAATACTCGCGTGATGCCCAGTTTAATACGAACCCAGAGAAGTCTAGGCCCTACCAAACAGTAATATCTTACACCAGTGGCTAAGCGAGAGGAGAGTACGACACCTACACCAGCACTGGCATGATCGTCCCGGTCTACCCTAGACCATAGGGCCATCATCCCACCGGGCAGATCATCGGTGTCGCTCCCCTTGCGCTTAGTCTCTGTCACACACAAAGCAAAAATATGTCAAAACCGCTCTTATTCAGGTAGCACAAATTTACGCTATAAAGAATTTCGGTAGCATGTAATTGTAAGTTTCAACTATTTGATTTATCATTGAAAATAATTCATTTGTACTTGGGACAGTTTTACGACCGCACAACCAGTTTCCAAAAAGGTATTTACATTTTCACATTTCAATGATTTAAACGAAGTCACGTTGTAGTATTTTATTGGGTAAGTAACATTTACAGGTAATACAAAAGCTCGCTATTTAAACATTTCCATTGGTATTCAAGAGACACCACTAGATGTGACACAATTTGTCTTACAATCTGAGTTATGAGAAAGGACACAAGAACGGAGTGTAAATATTATTTAACAAGAACATTATTACATAAAGCACAGTAATTACGAGTAAATGAAACTGATGTAAGTGGCATTCGTGCAAATTGTTCGTGACAATTCATAGCCATCTCCATCATTTGTAGGGCTAATTTATCACATCTAATTTCACTTGTATTGATGAGCTATTTTATGATTTAGTTGAGTAGCTAACAGTGGCTATCACGCCAAAGGTCGTGTGTATACTATTTCCACCAGACTAAATTCAAATTAACTTATTTACAGATTTTTAAAACATTGAATTACTTTTGGTCCCCAACATGGGTCGAGCCCGACTCTGGGGACCCAAATTCACATTTACGAACACAGTATATCTTGCATACTTTTGTATATTATACTAATTTATTATTATTATTAAAAATTTTAGGCACAAAAATGAATTTTTTAAAATTGAAACATATATGATTTATTTTTATTAGTAGGGTACATAAAGCCTAAACTTGATAATGTGATACTAAAGAGAAGGATAGTTTGAATCCAGCATGTTCTTTATGTGTATCGTCATTTACAATATTTTTGTACATAACTGCAATGTCCGCGCAATGGTGATCGGCAATACCCTCTCGTCTGTTACTTACTCTTACTTTTTCATTTTCACTATTTTGACTACCACTATATCTCGGTTCTCTCTGCCTACCCCGCAAGGGACCTGGTGTGAAGTACTTCTATGTACATATTTTAATAAAAAAATGACACTTTTGTATAGCCGTGGTTACACGTCAATTTAAATATTTATCCAATTTAAATATAGATTATACGGACAACGTTTATCCAATGCTATACAAAACCTATAGATTCTATTATATATACAGGTAGTCTCATATATTATTACAAAAAAATGTAAAATATATATCTTTTAATTATTTATCGTCACAAATAAAACAATGTACCTGTTGGAATTCTGTTTATACCTTAAATTGTATTAGGTACGGGCATATTTTATATATGTAATTATTGTCGTAGTCGTGTTATTTGTTTCTTTTTTTTAGATTTCAAGTTACTCGTAATTTTGTTTAAATATTTTGGGGTAGGCGAAGGAAAGCATTTTTATATAAAGACAATGTGTTTGCGCATCACTTTATCTCGCCCTATAAAAACTTTTTAGGTGGACGTACTTACGTCATATAGCCCATAACCAGTAGGCCGATTCTACTAAAAAACTGCAACTGCACTGCAGCGCGGAGTGTGTCAAAATGCGTACATTTGCCTTCCTAAGTAGTATAAAAAAAAATAACTTCCAATGTTGTACCTTTGTTTGTTGCCCACCTGATGTGAAGTGGTTATGGCAATCTATGTACACTTGCAATACGGGAAGTATAGCTCGTGCGTACCCACCACTGCTGTTAATACAACAACTCTTTAGAGGCTTACAGCCAAATAAAAGCTTCTGAAATGGTTGTTGCGTTCTACTAAAGAGTTACTGAGATTGTTCGGGGCGTGTTCACTAAATACGGTAACTGTGTAACATCATGTATCATCATTTTTTATAAGTTAGGAAGTTTAACGTTAATTCTGTTTAGAACTCACCGAGGCTCGACAAAGGTTATCAACTTATCATCATTAATATTTTTTGATATCAGAAGCCGTTGGAATCGGCGAGCATGCATGGAAAGAGCTATAACTGTTAAAGAACCTAGGGAGGTATGTAACACCTCCCTCTCTTCTTTAACGTTCACAGCATAGGACTACGTCTAGAAGTCTAGTCTAAGGAACCTGGTGTGAAGAAATACATACATACATCATTATCATTATTGTCGCAATGCGTAACAGCTGGTACATAATTTCTTGACGATCTATTACAAAAGTTACATGGAGTATCAGAATTGGTAGTACGTTAGTAACAAGATAGACGGTACCAATATATTATCTAGCCCGGAGAGCCAGGAGGTAGGTTTATTAATTTATTATAGGCAATACAGTATGTGCAGAGCCTTGGTTCGTCGTTGCCGCAGGCGTCGATGGGTCGCCTAATTTCGAGCGGTAATTGCCGCTTGCTACGGGCATCACATCCAGAATCTTTGTGGGAACTATGAGTTAGGACATCCAACAGCGGATATACGATAGGGTTATGTTTAACTGATATAACTTTGGTGTTTTTAATGCCTATTATCATAAGGGCCCCGATAGTTGGAATGCATATTTTGTAGCTATGTTCACGTTTCAAAGTACTAAGCGCGGGTAAGAACCTTAAAATATTCTGCGCATACGTACATATGTGCATGTAAACTAGGTTCTATGATATATCCTCTCTTGAGAACCTACTTCCGCACAAAGTGATCATGTATTGAATGTACGTCGCAATTATTATGTATATCAGAAAAATACAATATTTGTTTTATTTTATACTAGACTTAGGTATATAAATAACAATTATGATATTTTTATAGATTGATTTATTTATATCACTTCACGCCAAATTCATTCCTTCCTGAGAGTATATTTTTATATATAAATAAACTCTGTTAATTTACATTAAAGTTGCTAATTTTCCTTATCCCTTATGTATATATTATTAAATACTCAGCCTTACCATACAGTTGTTATTTTAACAGAAATAGAAAGGCCCCTCTAAAATATGGAAGTTACAAGGAAGCTGTCGTAAGAACCATAATATGATTGTTTAAGGAAACAATTTTAGACATTTTTTTAGAATACTAAAGAACACGTGGTAATTTGATTTGTTTAATTCCGGAAGTTATAAAAGAAAAAAAAAACGAACGAAGGAACGTAAACTAAGTTAATTTTTTTAGCAAATGTTTGATTTCATTTATTTATAATTTATTTTTTGTTTTACCACATTTATTTTCGCTGTTACCGTCTTCTCCCGACGGGTATCTATACCCGTCAAATACGGTAAAAAATAATATTGAAATCTGACAAAGTTACAGAAAATCTATTTATTGTAGATAACATTGAGTAAACAGTGCACACTGATCAAATTCATCAAAATTTGATATCTAGCTTGTTGATTACTGGATTTCAAAACTCTATTAATGTTTTTTAATATATTTCTATTACGAGATCGCCAAAACTCAGAATCACAATACCTTCACATTATGTTATGTCACTCGAAAGTGAACATCGGTAAATGATCTTTTTTTTTTTGTGGGATTCGTACATTCATTGAACTATGTAAAAAAAAATTTGGTCAGAATTTTGCGAAGATTTTGAAAAGCTACCTTATCATAAAGTACCTATATACAATTGTTCCGGTAATATTTACATGGATTTTTATCAACAGTGACCTTAACAACATACGAGGATGCCTTTTGCCTAAAAAATGGTATACTTATAATAGCGCAGTCAATATGGTATAAAAATAGGTCGATTAATAAATTTTTTTGAATAACAATCGATCAGGCTGAAACAGGATGCATTCGATGGGGAAAAATATGTAGACAAAAGGACCCCAAATTATTTTTGTTGAATTATGGGTACTTCATAATTTCGCTGTACAAACGGATAGTCAATGAATCAGTCCACGGAACCATAAAATTACTATGTATAAATCAAAATGAACATTAATATCAATTTTTCAACTATCATGAAATATCAAAATAAAATTAGGGAACGCGATAAACCTAAGTACTTATTCTAAAGCCGCCAAGTCGATTATGCATACAACTTAAAATTCAGCAATATGTTAATACATCGTTCTGCGTGAGAGGCAACCCTATGGCCTTTTGAATAGAAGGATGTTTGTTATTGTAGTGCGAAGCTGAAATCAGTGACATCAAATCGACGTTGACGAGAAATTGCCAGCGAAATGGAATTTGAAGTTTAGTGCTTGTTCGACCTGTAGATTGGCAAAATACGGATAATGCTTTCATAAGCTTTAAGCTATGATTCAGCCTATAATTTGATATTGATTTATGTACTCAACGTGTACTCACTTCTGAAACATTCATTTCTTATATACGCTTAACTATAGATGATACTGCGAGAACATATACGTTTTTAAATATAATCAATGTATATATTGAATTAAACAATTTTTAACGGAAGTATCGCGTATTTTATTTATTTTGTTGAACCTGACGTTTCGAACGCTTTGCAGTGTCCGTGGTCGCACGGAAAAAAAAAATTAAAATTTGTTTAATTCAATGTGTAACAATCGCGAAAACCTAAGACAATACTAATCAATGTATATGCTGCGGTTTTCTGTGAGGTGGAGGTACTTACACAGACAAGCTGTTTTGATACGCCCTACCTCTGTAAACAACACCCAAACCAAGACAAATTGACATGGTCAAGCTACAAATGTTTATCCTGTGTGGGAATCAAACCTGTAGGGCCTATAGTGAATTGAATCTTAGTTTTAAAGTAGTGTTACTAACTTGGATATCTGCATAGTTATGGGCAAGCTAGTGTCGACACCGACTACCAATTAGGATAGACTTTCATTCTAATTATATTGTTGTGATTAGATTAGTGAGAGATTTAAAAAAACGCTTGTTAATGTCACAACATGGTCTACAAATATTTTTATTCAATCTGTTATTTTTTTATTATATCCTTCGTAACAATACTTCATAAATCAATTTTAGAATTCACCTATACTACTATAAAGTTTTATAGCACTCTCGAATTTCAAAAATATGCAAATACAAAATTGTGAAAGACGTACCTACCAGATGACATAAAGTACATGTCAAAATAAATATGCCAAAAATTAAAAACGTACACGACGAAATAACATGTAATCGTCAGCATTTGGAGCTCCTCTAACGCCCATGTTTTCCAGCCAGTTTACAACAATGGGGACAGAAAGTGTATCAAAAGCTTTTTTTATATCAAGGAACACGGAGATACATTTCCTGTTCTTATCTACTTCTTGTGCAATATGCGAAGTTAGCGCTATAATTGCATCTTCGGTTGATAGTTCCAGCCGGAAGCCATATTGTATATCAGAAATTAAATTATAATGGTGTAAGTAGTTTACAAGTCTTTTAAATAGTTAATAGATTCAGGCGTTATTTTGCGAAAGTCAAATTTACATGCAATTTGATCTAACCTGTTTTGTGTGCTTCCGCCACCAATTAGTTCATGCGGCCTAGCGCCGGCCGGCACCCACCCACTACTGTTAGTACGTGCAACATGCCGACGCTAACATGGCTGCTCCGGCAGTCTCTGCCTCGGCTGCTGCGGTCGTACAAACGTTTGTAGCATGTTATTCTTACGATTAACGTCTACAACGCCTGATGATGCCTCGTGGAGAGGCGAAACACGTGTCGCAGCGACGACCAGGCCAGTCGTGGCAGCGACGGTGGTGGATCCGTCCGCCATCTGGAACGGATTCAGTTCCAGATGGCGGACGACCGCAGCAGCCGAGGCAGAAACTACCGGAGCAGCCATGGCAGCGTCGGCATGTTGCACGTACTAACAGTAGTGAGTGGATGCCGGCCGGCGCTAGGCGGCATGAACTAATTGGTGGCGGAAGCACACAAAACAGGTTACAAGTCTTTTGTTTATCATTGATTCTACAATTTTTGAAATAAATAAATAATAAATAAATATTGTCGGACAAATTACACAGCGCCATCTAGCCCCAAAGTAAGCGAAGCTTGTGTTATGGGTACTAGACAACTGTTAACATACGTAAATATTTTTTTTTTGTAAATACATACTTATTATACATAAAAAATACCCAAACCAAGACAAACAGACATGTTCATGCACACAAATGTTTGTACTGTGTGGGAATCGAACCCACGAGCGTTGGTGTCAAAGTAGCGTAACAGCGCGTTTCACCACTGCGCCACCGAGCTCGTCGAAATGTTAGTAAGGAATGATATTGGCCTATATTTTGATACGACCCGTTTGTTTCCACTCTTATACACACGGGTGATACGGACTTTTTTAAGGCAGCAGGTAAAATACCTTTTTTGAAACACAACTTAGCGAGCGAGCGTTGCGTAATAATAGGCATCATTACCTCCATAATGAATTGGAATACAATCCCATCCTAAGGCTCTATTTGATTCAAGGATCATTAATACATTGCATACTTGGTCGCAGTGTGTATCGAGCAGCACAAAAGTCATGGCTTATGAAGGTTGTGTATCATTTACCCTAGGGGCCTGTAGTTGACTTTACGTAGCTACGCCTTCCGCCAAAGTTCTTCCTACATTCGCGAAATATCTATTAACCTTATTAACTGAGTCCTGAAGAGAAGCGTCAAGTACTAATAAGTCAACGCTAGTTCATTTGTTTCTCTTGCTATGTGTCATCTTATTAATATTAACTTGTCGTGTTTCCTTTTCAGTTTTTTTATTAAATTATTACAATGATTGCAATATCTCTGGTATGCAATTTTTAGAATTTATTTCTGAGGTTCTTTATGCCATTTAGCTTGCATAAGATTTCTGTTCCGGATGCATCTAAGAATACTGGGATAATCCAACTTTTGATTATGCGGTCTTTTTCTATTGAGGTATTAGCTTGCAGACACTTTTGAATTCGATATGTAATTCCATTTGTTAAGTGGTTAGGATTGTCACAGTTGATTAGATCTTGAAATTTACGACATATTCGACAATTTTAGAAATATCATGTGGTGGTCAGTGATTGTGGTATTAAATTCTACAGTAGATGCTGATTGTCTATTATTATTTAGTTTTAATATAAAATGGTCAAGGCAATTGTTTTTTCTAGTGGATAAACTGTGACCGGGCAGGTTATCATATTTAAATATGCTGACAATGCACGGTGCATTGCCATATAACTCTTAAGTTGTGAAAAAAACTCACAGCCGAGGATGTCCCAAGGGACTACAGCATAGGGTTCTTCTAGAGAGGCGTAACGAGGTATTTACAGGGTCGGCAATGCATGAGTTACATGCATGGTAACCCTGGTATTGAAAATGTTCGTAGGCTACAATGACTGCTTAACGTCAAGGAGACCTTACGCTTGTAAGTCATCTTATTGGTATTAAAGACTGTACCATTAAGATACTCCGTACTGTGGCTACGAGTGGAGCGGGGATGGCGTTGAGGATTGTTATAGGCTCGCAATTGGCCCGGTTTTTTTTAAATTTAGCATTGCGTTACAATATCTAATATTGAAGAAATACAGAATACAGTGTTAAAATAAGAAGAGGTATGCTCCGATGGTTCGGGCATGTAGAAAGAATGCAAGATGAAAGAATGACGAAGCAGATATACAATACAAAAGTGGAAGGATGTAGGAGCCGGGGAAGGCCAAGACTTACCTACCGGTCATGGTAGGTAAGTCTTGGCCTTCCCCGGCACAAATTGGTCATGTTCTATCAGAAGGTGATGTCAGGGGCCCTAGAAACCAGCGTGCGTGCATGAGAAGAGCAATGAATGTTAAAGAAGCGAGTGAGATATGTAAGGATCGAGTCACGTGGCGCTCGGTTCTCTCTGCCTACCCCGCAAGGGATTTGGCGTGAAGTTATAGATAGATAGATTTTTTTTTTTTTTTTTTTTAATGTAGCCTATCAAAATGTCCCTATCGCGCCTGATGGAAAGCGTCAATAAGAACCAGATGCGAGAACAGCCATCTCAGTGATTAGCGCTGTGCTGGCTGTCCCCCCCTTGACGGCCCGCTAAGGTGCCTCTTCACGCCACGTCTAAACGACCCGGGGTTATAGGAAGTGGGGAACACATGCGCCGGAAGCGAATTCCACATTTTGATAGTCCGACAAAGAAACGAGTCGCCGAACTTCTTAGTACGGGAGGTAAGCAACCCAACTCTATGTGGATGTGATCTCAGTCCAGCGCGAGTATTCCGGAGGAGAAAAGGAGAAGGAGGGACGAGGTCAAAAAGCTCCTCAGAACATTCCCCATGATAGATACGATAGAGAACACTCAAGCTACCTATATCCCTACGCAGCTGAAGAGGTTCAAGGGAGTTAGTGACCTCAACGCTATCTATAATGCGTATAGCGCGGCGCTGCATTCTATCGAGAGCGTCAAGTAGATATTTGGCAGACCCGTCCCAGAGGTGAGAACAGTACTCCACGCATGGGCGAACTTGCGCTTTGTATAGAAGGCAGCGCTGCTCAGGCGTGAAGAACCGTCTCACCTTGTTCAGGATTCCGAGTTTTTTAGAGGCCACGGAAATAACGCTCTCGATATAGTCTTTGGGGTTGAGGTCGCCTCTAATGTTGATGCCGAGGATGGTAAGACTATCTTGTATCTGCAAAGGGGTGCTCTGAAGAGAGGGAAGAGGATGGAATGGAGAAACTTTGGCACTAATCGCACACGCCTGGGTTTTATTGGCATTAAACTCAACCAAGTTGTTGGAGCCCCATCGAGAAACGCGATCCATCACCCGGTCGAGCTCAACGACAAGTGCACGTCTTTTCTCCTCTACTTCGGCCTGGCCTGCCGCAGGTCGTCCGACATATCGCGCATGAACTGTACTGTCATCTGCATAGCAATGTATGTTACCAAGTGATAACATATCATTGATATGCAGCAGAAACAGTGTGGGCGACATGACTGATCCCTGCGGTACTCCGGCGTTCACACGCAGAAACTGCGATGACTGGCCGTCGCAAAGGACTCGTATGCTGCGTCCCTGGAGAAAGGCAGCAATCCAAGTGCATAATCGAGGTGGTAGACCATATGCCGGAAGTTTGGAGAGAAGCGCGCGATGCCAAACCCGATCAAAAGCTTTGGCAATGTCTAGGCTGATTGCCAAAGATTCGCCATGCTTGTCCATAGCTTCACCCCACAGGTGAGTTACATACGCTAGAAGGTCACCCGTAGACCGATTTGGTCTGAACCCGTATTGGCGGTCGTTAATTAACGAGTGATCTTCCAGGTAGCGGACTAGTTGAGTATTTATAATCCGCTCAAATACCTTGCAGAGAATGGAGGTGACAGCTATGGGTCGGTAGTTGGCAGGGTCAGACCGATCACCTTTTTTGGGGACCGGTTGTATGTTCGCCTCTCTCCAGGCCTCCGGCACGATCCCCGAGGCGTACGACATTTTATAGAGGCGAGTTAGCACAGGAGCAAGTTCAGGGGCACAGTTCCTGAGCACCACGGCCGGGATACCGTCGGGGCCACTAGCCTTTCGCACATCGAGTGATTGCAGCGCTGCGCGGACATCACGTTGCCTAATGTGTATGTCTGGCATCGTTGTCCCACAATTAGCAATTTCGGGTGGTAGTGCACCACAATCATCGATACGCGAATTGGCCGCGAAGAGATCAGCGAGAAGATTGGCTTTCTCCTGCGCCTGGTAGGCGAGTGTCCCGTCCGGATACCGTAATGGCGGCAACGCAGAATTACAAAAATTGGATTGCACAGATTTGGCCAAGCGCCAGTAGCCACGACTACCCGTAGGATGGGACACGAGCTCCCGACCAATCCGCGCAACCCGTTGCGCATCAGCTCTTATGTAAGCCCTCTTACATTCCTTGGTGGCCTTGTTATAGGTCGCCTTGAGGGACTCCACGTGAGGGTCGTGACAATTGCGAGCCCTAATCCAAGCGCGATACGCCGCTTGTTTCCGTTCGACAGCGTCCGCGCATTCGCGATTGAACCAGGGCCGAGATCTACCTCCACCGGTAACATTCGTAGTGGGTATGTAATAGTCCATACCCAATAGGACCTCACCAGCTATGGCCGACGCACTCTCTGAAACGGTTTTTCCCTCAAAGCAACGCTGCCTCCATGGAACAGAGGCGAAATAATCACGCATGCCATCCCAGTCTGCCGAAGAGTAATGCCAGAGCCGTCTCCTTATTTCGACTGATGGCGTCGGAGCCGCCAGAGGAACCGTGGCACGAATCAAACAATGATCGGAGGATCCAAGAGGACCACGCACCCGCACCTCATATCCGACCGGGTCACTCGTCAGCAGGAGGTCTAGTAACGAGGGCGCTTGACCAACAATATCGGGTATCCTAGTGGGTTGGTTGGTTTTATGTATATATAAAACTGAAATTGATTTCATACAATATTGAAAAAAAATCTGATTGTTGAAAGTTATTTAAAAAACAATCATGGAAAACTGGGTCTATTGGAACTAGTCTTCTTAAGTATCTTTGTTTTCTGTAGGTATACGATCCGATTTAAATGTTTCGTTTATTGGTGACAATATGTTGAAGGAATAATAAAGATTACATAGTAAATAAATAAATCACTGAATGAAATCTTTCGAATGAGAAAGTGAAACCAACTGCTTGCAGACTATGTGATTAGGTGTCACTTCACTAATGTCGGTTGCAGGTTATCTGACAGGAATACATGCGACGTAATTGACAGATAAATGAATTTGCCAAAATAGGCCCGTGGCGTAGCAGTAAGCAGTCGTCCCCCTTTATTAATGGCATTGCCATCACAAAACTGTGACCCGGCGCTGGGCGAGTAATTTGTTAGTGCCGAAACTTACAAACTTGGCACTGACACTGAAATCTAAAAACATTTTAAGAGGTCTGCGTGTTATAAGTCAACTCGTGCGCGCATAGCATGCCAGACGAAACTGTTTTTACTAGCTAGTAAATATAAATCTATATGTTTGATGTAGATACGGTACTGAGTCTGCAGGTATCGTTGCGTGTGTCAGTATTCTAACAGAAAATGCAATTTAATAATAACCACACAATGTTGTATCTAAAGCGTTCGTAAATGGTTCGTTTCGCATTGACTTTTTTTTAATGCTTACAGTTTAAGTATCGTTTGCGCGATGTCTGCTCTGCTGTTAATTTAAAAAAAATCCTTTGGAACTTGCTGGTATCCTCACTCGCACACAGGACCACACCAACTCTCCAGGGTAATTTTGGCTGCTGTTTTCTGTGAGTGAAGGTACTTTCCTAGACGAGCTGCTCTATTGCGCCCTACCTCTTCCCGGATCAAGACAAATATACCTCTACATATTGTACATGCACACAAACGTGAACCCGCGAAGTGAAGCATTAGTCTTTAGTCTAGCAAAGCACAATTGACCTGTATTTCTTCTATCTATAAAACGGCGCTTTATCCCAGTTGTGACCGTCATTATTATCTGTTTCAATCTTTTTGATAATACGAGTATTATACATGAAATTTCAGTACATCGGAAAGTTTCTTTTAGCGATTCAGCTTACTCGAATAATAAAAATCTGGTAGAGATACTTCAGCTTGCCTAAAACATTTTTCTAGTTGTATTTTCAAGAAGATTTTTGTGATATGTTGTCTGGATAAATCGGATGGTGTTTAAACTATGTACATTTTCTAGACTTCCATCCATTTTCAAATCGAATAAAAGTTTTCATATTACCAATACACACCAAAACTTATACTACTGACAAAATAATATGCCTGAGGTCGATCTGTCTCCTTTTTTAACCCTTCGAAACCCGGGTGGTCGAATACGACCGCGAAATGTGTGGGAAAACGTATATAACGGGTTCTGACTGCTCAAGTAGCCAGTAATGACGAGCTTGGCGGCTCAGTCATGAATGACGCGACTTTGACACCAACGCTCGTGGGTTCGATTTCCACACAAGTCAAACGTTTGTGTGCGTGTACATCTCTGTTTGTCTTGGTCTGGATGTTAAGAGAAGTAGGGCGCATTAAAGCAGCCCGTCTGGGGAAGTACCTCCATCTCACAGTAAATCGCAGCCAATATATCAACTACCTAGAGGGCTGTTGTATTCCTGCGTGTGAGCGAGGTCACCAGTAAGCTTTATTATAACGGACAGCATGGTGATCAGTATTATCACACAACATTCCCAGACATTAGCCAATTACATTTATTATCTTAGATTTTTTTTATTATCAGTTCCGATCTTAAATTTATTATGTACCACTTTATGTAAGTGAGTGAAGTGTGTAAGGCCCGAGTCATGTGGCACTCGGCTCTCTCTCCTACCCTACAAAGGATTTGGTGTGAAGTTATAGATAGACAGATAGATAAATGTATTATACTCGTAGATAATAAATTATAAAAAAATCTTCTTAATGAATCAAATCAATTTTGCGGGTCAGCATGGCAGCGTCAACTGAGAGGATACGGTGTAGTATTTTGTCTGTTGCAGTTTGATTTGGGCTCCTCTTTCGCTTACCATCAGGCAAAGAGTAGCCACTATGCTGAACTATTATAAAAAAAAAAATATTATACACGAATAGGTATCTTTAGAATTTACAAATAGATTTTCACGTTTAACACTCCGTCGGTTTCCTTTATGGTAATAAGGGGCTTACGTCGTAACTCCAAGAATCTACCCACTTTGTTTTCATACTCGCCGCCTTGATACACATTCATCCACATCAACAAGAGACATTTTCATTTTGTTTTATCATCACAGTGGTACTCGTGTATAATCTTAATCCTTGTAATAATGGCCTGCATTCAGTGTTTCTAATATAAGCAACTGTGTTGAGTGAATAAAGGTCAGGTCAAGTATACCTTTCGGCGAAGATACGTACCGAGAAGATTCACGTGTCAGTTTGTCCTGTGCATTTGCAGCATGCCTTTCTTCTTTAGACGTTAAGCTTTACAGAGTCAAGTCGTCTGCATATCTGCTTAGGCAATTTATTAGATAAAGTTCATAGTTTTTAGATAGACCGTTTAGAAGTGAACTAGAGAAGCTTTGTGCTTGCTTTCTCAGGCTGCTCTACTGCAAATTGACGGAGGCATATTAGGATAGCATAAAATTTTATTTTTATCTAGGTAGGAGATTGTTGTCAACTGAGTTTGGTGATGCCTCCTGCCAATTAGTATAATTTATACCAAACCTTAAGTTCTACTCTTTATGGTTCTATGTAATTTCTTCAAGTTGACCGTTTCATGAAGTGACTGCCGTCAGACGTCCAAAGCACGTAACGAAAACCATACCTTCCTTAGGTTAGGTTGTCCATCTTTAGAAATATAATTTCTTGGACTTGCGGGTTACCTAACGATATTTATCAAGCGATAATTACAAATGTATACATAAATCTGTAAACACGAATTTAGTGGTACATGTTATGATTCGAACCGGCTACCAGTTGGTCAATGGGTCGGTTCTTTATCGACTGGACTATCACTGCTGTACGAATATATATCATACGTTTGGACAAAATTATGTATACTGCAGCAAAAACTTAAGGTAATGAAACTTTCGTGTGATGCTATTACAAAAATCGTGTTTCAATAGCGTTCAATAAGTATACACGTAACAAATCTACAGGTATTCAATGGAAAAACTCTGATGCAGTTCAAACTTTCCTTCAACGAGAAGTTAGAATGTAGTTAGGTATATTTTAGAAAATAAAGATACTTTGAAAGCAAACTTTGGACTTACATTTATTGGTTTCAGCACGCGGCGCAAACATTCGCCGTAACTTATATGATGACTGTCAGTAACTAAGCTACTTGGTAACGCTTCTTATATCTTGAGTACTTTAAACTGAAGATAAAAAACTTTCAGTGAGAAAATGTTAAACAAACATCATATTTATGTTTTAGACCTATGTGTACTTTTGTACTCGTAGGTATATATTAGCATTTTTTGGCAAAACCGGTGGCAGAGAGGTTGTAATGCTACTTTACCATTTAGGTTCAATTCCTCTACAGAGCAAACATTTATTGCACATTAATATGTCTATTGATCTTGATTCGGGAGCTTTAAAGAGAGACAATCCGGCATCATATCATATATCAAAGCAATCCGGCTGGGGAAATACTTCCAACTCACAGATGTTAAACTAGTAGCAAATCTATTTGATTACTACTTCACAATATCACTTACATTATACCACTGACTTAACTCATTTCCACATGTTGCTGCTGAGTTATTAAAGGAGAATGTACAACCAAGGGTAGAGCTGTCTTAATTTACACATGTTCAGTGTGTAAATTGAGACGAAATAATTGAAACTTTTAAGCAATTAAACATTAAACCTCAGAGGATCATTGGGGAATAGTAACAGTTTTTATATATTATTGAGTCAATAGCTCCACACTTGGCATTTATTTTTAATCAATGTATAGATATGGGTGTGTTCCTAGACCTAATGAAATTTAGTAAATTAATTCTTTTATTCAAGTCCGGTGAAAAAAGTGAATTGGTTAATTACAGACCCATATCTATTTTGGAAGTATTGAGTAAAGTATTTGAAAGGATAATGTTTGACCAATTGCAACTTTATTTTAAGACCCATTAAATTGTTCATAATTCACAATACGGATTTACAGCAGGTAAATCCATTACAGATGCAGCAGTAGCATTGGTCAAGCATGTTCTTAGGGCATGGAAGAGATCCCAGGATACGATTAGGGTCTTCTGTGATTTCTCCAAAGCTTTTTATTGTGTCGACCATCTGACATTATTGCTCATGCTGTGCCATTATGGAGTTAAAGGCCAAATTTAGCTAAATATGATATGAGCCAAAGCCCATAATTTGATTGTACCTTGCCTATATAACAGAATATAGACTGTTAATGTCAATATTGAGATGCAAACCAAATGTATAAAATTTAGTCTACCAAATGTGACTTCTGCCAACATAGAAGTTCTCATTCACAATAATGTTGTAGAATTTATTAAAGACACTACATTTCTTGCAATAACAATAGACTCCAAATTACAGTGGGGCTCCCACATAAAATAAACTGGCTAGTAAGATTTGCTCCGCCGCAATATAGTTACGTGAATTAGACAATTGACAATGTGGCTACTGCGCGCTTAGTCTATTTCAGCTACTTTCACAGTATTATGTCGTATAGTATACTGTTGTGGGGAAAAGCGGCTGATATTGAAACTATTTTTTATATTACAAAAGAGAGCCATCCGCTTTATTTATAACACGGGCTTCAGGGAATCACGTAGAGAATTCTTCAAAGAAATAAATATCCACACGGATACCTCTCTACTATTTATGAGAAAATAATGTTTGCTCGTAAAAATATAGAATCGTTTTCAAAATTGAGTGTCAATCTTTGAAGCAGGAATAGATTGCGTATACCAGTACATCGGCTTGCTAAGACTAATGGATTTTTCTTGTAAATTGTATTCGATTCTATAATAAATTACCTTAAACAGTTCTGTCCTTGCCCGACAAATTGTTCGAAAGGCACATCAAAAATACTCTATGTAAGAACGGTTATTACAGAATCGATGAATATCTGACTGACAGAGATCTTTGGAAATAATGTAGCACATGTATTAATATGTCTTTAATTGTACCAATTGATATCGCTATATGTACACTATAAATTGATGGTTTGAAAAAATACCTATATTTGCAAGTTTCTTTTGGTATTTCTTCTTCGCTAATAGTCATTTTCGAAATGCTGATAAATTAACGAAAAGTGGGATTGAAGCTATAATATATAATATGATCGATTTGAAGAATGTAAGACGTGTATAAGTGCCCGCGAAGGCCTAGTGATAAGAAAAAATATTTTTATCTTTACAGTACTCATTACTCCCGATGTTGTATAAAAAATCCATTTATTAAAAGAGTTATATATTGAAAATTATATTCTTTGAGGGCAGTAATTACAAGAAGTGTAAATACTTCCGAAATATAATTTCATCACAAAATATTGTTCACGTAAGTGTCATTGCTTCATGTTTTTACAAGATTTTGTTTCTTTACCGACGTAAGTTTATTCAGACATTAGAAGTTATATCGCGGCCGTAGTTTTAAGACAGATACTGCGCATATTAGCAGCGACAGACATATGCACGCACTGTCAGAATGAAACTGGCCCCTTCACTCCGCCGCGCCGCGTCGTAATACAGTACTTACAATTTGGAGGGAAAACATGACGCATTTTACTGAACGTGATTCCGAAGATAAATTAATGTATACTCCACCTGACATTGTGAATATAATTGCAATTGTATCGGATTTTACGGTAATAGAAAAAACATCGTTCGTACCAAGTATAAAATGGCTTTTCTTTCCCTCGGAATGAAAGCTTTCGACGTTCACCACCGGCTCACGTCGTAACTAGTTTTCTTTCCGCGGGTAAAAAAGCGTCATTTTGCATTCAGTACGAAATATATCGTTTTAACTTTGTTGTATTAACCTAAGTAATGTTGTATGTATGTATGTATATCTTCACGCCAGGGTACGGTACGGGGTAGGCAGAGAGAACCGAGCGCCATAAGGCGCGGATCTTACATACTTCACTCGCTTCTCTAACGTTCATAGCTCTTTACATGCACGCTCGCCGGTTTCTGGAGCTCCTGACATCACCTTCGGATAAAACACTACCAATTTGGTCAGGGTAAATTAGTCTCTGTCTTCCTCGGCTCCTACATCCCTCCACTTTTGCATTGCATATCTGTTTCGTCATTCTTTCGTCCTGCATTCTTTCTACATGTCCGAACCTACGGAGCATGCCTTTTGCCACTTAACACCGACACTCTCTTTCAGACCAACTCTTTCTCTCACGTCTTCACGAACGCGGTCAGCAAGCGTTATGCCACAAATTTTGGGCAATGCTTTCATCTCGACCGCATTTATTCTACGTTCATGCTCTCTCTGCCATGCCTAGCTCTCACTTCCATAAGTTAGCGTTGGGATTAGCACCGCGTTGTGTACAGCGAGCTGTGTGCCTTTTGGCTTAAATTTCGACCGCTTAGAAGTTTAACTAACGCTCCATTCACCTTATTCCCTGCACTCATTAGTCTCTCCACATCAACGGTGTACCTTCCATTGCTGCTAAAAGCGCTTCCAAGATATATAATCTCATGCACTTGCTCCAACACTAAATCATCAACCGTAGTCCTAGTGTTCGTTCTGGTTGTCTCTCTTTCAACTAAATCTCTGTCTAAGTAATGTTCGCACAAAGAAATTGAATTATTTTCGCTTACAAGATTAAATCATTTTAATTTAAATTCCTTTGTATTTAAATTTACACCACCATACGTAAGAGCTTTATTGATGATTGCAACTCCACGTAACTTCAAGTCCAACGCAGCCGTAGTACTTGCGAAATTGATGATGTGGGACACCTATTATATTTGGTTTAAACTTCATCGAATATCTGACATGTAAATTAGCGATATATTAAGTATCACTCCCGAAGATGCCTCCTCAGCTGCTTACACAGCAACTCCTTGGGAGCTTACTGGGGACCTCACTACGCAGGTACACAATAACCCTCTGGGGAGTTGTTATTTGGCTGCGGTTTTCTGTGAGGTGGAGGTACTTCGCCCTACCTCTCTTAAAACATCCAGACTAACACAAACAGACATATTCATGCACAAAAATGTTTGCCTTGTGTGGGAATCGAACAGACGAGCGTTGTTGTCAAAGTCGCATCATTCACGACTGAGCCACCGAGCTCGTCATAATTCGAACTGAATGCGAAGAAAGAAAGGTATTTGGAAGAGAAGAAACCAGAACGAACGTAAGAATTACGGTTGATGATTTAGTGATGGAACAAGTAAAATGAGATCACATATCTTGGTTGCACTTTTACTAGTTACCATCGAGGGGCCATGTGCCAGAAGCGTGCTCGTTTAGCTGAAATGATCAAACTAGGTGGCACTTACGTCCGGGACGCCTTCTGGTACTTATGCAACCTATGCTGGAGAACTGGAAGGGTCCCAATGGATTGGGACGCGCAGTTATCGTACCCTCGTAAAAAGGCAAGGGATCACGCATGGACTGCGCCAACTATAGAGCCATCAGTTTGATCAGCTTAGCAGCAAAAGTATATGGAAAGATAACAAAGCAGAATGAGGGTGAAATCTGACGAAATGCAGTGGGAGGCACAGGGAGGATTCCGAAATGGAAGGGGATGTACGGATCAAGTTTTCTCGCTCCGCAATATCGTAGAGAAGTATCTGGCCACAGACCAGAAGGTTTTCTGTGGTTTTGTGGATCTTGAGAAGGCATTTGATAGGGTTGTGCGAAAGGAACTGTGGTGCATATTGCCGAGATATGAGATTGACGGCTCACTGCTGCGTGCTGTGCAGTCCACCTACAAGGATTGCTCAGCATGTGTGCGAATAGATGGCAACATGTCACCCTGGTTTGATGTCAAAATTGGTGTCAAACAGGGTTGCATGTTGTCTGCTAGGCTGTTTATTCTGTATCTCGATAGTTGTCTACAGAGAATAAGATCGACGAATGTAGGATTACGCATGGGTGACCTAGTGGTGGACTATCTGCTGTATGCAGATGATGTCGTCCTGTTAGCAGAAACACCATCTGAACTGCAAACACTAGTCACAATGATGAAAGACGAATGTATGAAGGAAGGCTTACTATTGAATGCGAAGAAAACAAAGATACTGAAGAAACCAGAACCAATATAAGGATTACGGTAGATGATGAAGTGTTGGAACAAGTGCATGAGTTTGTATATCTTGGATGCGCTTTCAGCAGGGTACACCGCAGATGTGGAAAGGCGAGTGAGTGCTGGGAATATTGTGAATGGAGCGTTGGGAAAACTTCTTGGCAGTAAAAACCTGAGCCAGAAGGCGCAGCTAGCTATACACAATGCAGTGCTGGTCCCAACGCTTACTTATGGAAGCGAGAGCTGGGTATGGCAGAGAGAGCATGAAAGTAGGATAAACGCGGTTGAAATGCGAGCGTTGCGCAAAATTTGTGGTGTAACGCTTGTAGACCGTATTCGCAATGATAAGGTTAGAAGCAGAGTTGGTCTGAAAGAGAGCGTCGGTGTTGAAATAAGAAGAGGCATGCTCAGTTGGTTTGGACATGTAGAAAGAATGCAGGATGAAAGAATGACGAAGCAGATATACAATGCAAAAGTGGAAGGATGTAGGAGCCGAGGAAGGCCAAGACTTACCTACCGTGATCAAATTGGTCGTGTTTTATCAGAAGGTGATGTCAGGAGCCCTAGAAACCGGCGAGCGTGCATGCGCTGAGCAATGAATGTTAAAGAAGCGAGTGAGGTATGTAAGGATCGAGTCGCGTGGCGCTCGGTTCTCTCTGCCTACCCCGTAAGGGATTTGGCGTGCAGTTATAGATAGTTACCATCAAGCAATCCCGTGTGCCGTCTTAATCATATAAAAGACCCGGGATGTAAGCTATAATTTTGTAAAATTTCGTCAAATTCTGTTTTGTAGGTAGTTTTTGCATGATGTGTGGGCAACGGACAGACAGATAGACAAATTATAAGTGATTGTTTTTTCAAAAAAATATTAAATCATCGTCCTACAATTTCATTATAAGTAGATATAAATACACTTAGGCATGTACCTACATTACACATATTGTCATACACGTTCACATAGTGCCGAACACGTTCTTCTATCACAAGGATATACACACTTACACATGGAGACGGAATGAACAGAAAAGTGTGATTGATTTGATTTTGATAGATGAACGTCTCCGAAAGTCGTTAATGGATACAAGAGCCTTCAGAGGTTGAAACCTTTTGGCCTCTTGAAACGGAACACTATCTGGCGATAAGCCGGTTTGTGGGCCTTTTCAAGAAGTGGAGACACTGACGAGTGCCTAGGTATTCCTTTCGGAGATCATGAAAGAATAAGAAGTGAATTGGATGAAGTAAGTGTAAGGAGTACGAAAGTACATCTAGTCAGTGAAAGATTTGCGAACGCGAGTCTTTCCGACTCAGATGTAGACGAATGTTTATGTTATGTGCAGGACGCTGGCATTGTGAATGAGTCTGATTGAGTCGGCAGTGCCAGCGTACCATGAAGACATTACCATGGATGAGATTGAGTGGTCAATACGAAGTTTGAGAAATGGAAAGTCAGCGGGAATCGATATACTCGTAGTAACAGCTGAGATGATCAAGCTAGATGGTACCTACGTAAGGGACGCCTTCTGTTTTTGAGCAAATTATGCTGGAGAACCGGAAGGGTCCCGATTGATTGGAGACACACAGTCATCGTGCCCTTGTATAAAGGCAAGGGTTCTCGTATGGACTGCGCCAACTATAGCGCCATCAGTTTGATCAGCTTAGCAGCTAAAGTGTATGGAAAAATCATTCAAAGAAGGATGAGGGTGAAATCCGATGGAATGCTTTGGGAAATACAGGGCGGATTTGAAGCGGCAGAGGATCGAATCAAGTTTTTACTCGGCTCGGTTATTCAACCTGTATCTGGACATTTGTCTTCAGAGAATAAGCAATATGAGTATGGGAATGCGAATGGGTGACTTAGTGGTCAACTACCCGCTTTATGCAGACGACACTGTATTAATAGCAGAATCTCCTTCCGAACTGCTAACACTAGTTACAACAATGAAAGATGGTTGTATGAATATAGGCTTACAATTGAATGCGAAGAAAATCAAGATAATGGTATTTGAAAGAGAGAAAACCAGAACGGACACTAGGATTACGGTTGATGAGATAGTGTTGGAGCAAGTGAATGAGATTATATATCTTGGAAGCGCTTTTAGCAGCAATGGAAGGTAGACCGCTGATGTGGAGAAACGAGTTAGTGCAGGGAATAGGGCGAATGGAGCGTTGGGTAAACTTCTGGCAGCCGAAATCTAAGCCAGAAGGCCCAACTCGCTGTACACAACGCGGTGCGAATCCTAACGCTAACTTATGGAAGTGAGAGCTGGGTATGGTAGAGAGAGAGCATGAAAGTAGAATAAATGCGGTCGAGAGAGCATTGCGCAAAATTTGTGGCATAACGCTTGCTGACCGCGTTTGTAGTGAAGACGTGAGAGAAAAAGTTGGTCTGAAAGAGAGTGTCGGTATTAAGATAAGAAAAGGCATGCCCCGTTGGTTCGGGCATGTAGAAAGAATGCAGGGCGAAAGAATGACGAAACAGACATATAGTGCAAAAGTGGAAGGATGTAGGAGCCGAGGAAGACCGAGACTAACCTACCATGACCAAATAGGTCGTGTTTTATTAGAAGGTGATTTCAGGAGCCTCAGGAACCGGCGAGCGTGCATGAAAAGAGTTATGAATATTAGAGAAGCTAGTGAAGTATGTAAGGACCGCGTCTTATGGCGCTCGGATCTCTCTGCCTATCCCGCAAGGGACCTGGCGTGAAGATATATATGTACGTACATTAATTGGTCGAATGGTTAACAGTGGTAACTTTTCCACCAAAGATTTTGAAAGTTTGCTTTTGTGTGCATGAACATGTCTTTTCGTCTTGGTGAGGTTTCTGTGTATCATTTTCATACACAAATATTATATCATATTTACAAAAAAAAATATTTTTATCAGTTGTATAGTACTCATAGCACATGCTTTTGCTTAATTTGGGGCAAGGTGGTGCTGTGTAATTTATCCGGATATCTTTTTTTGTTGAACCTGACGTTTCGAATGCTTTGCAGCATCCGTGGTCGCAGGAAGACTAAGGTGGCATTTGTCTTACATTGGTTATTCAATTATTACATTTACCGACATGGATGTATTAATTATTTATATATGTTCCGATTCACACAAAAATCGCTCACAGTGTCCGAACGTTTTTGAGTAGATCTCTGGGTTTGTGACTTGATTATTTTTAGAACTGGATCCCAAGCAGGTGGTACTTGCCAACCATCTTCTCTATTGAAATTGGGGTGTTTTCTTATTTCAATAGCCTCGCGTAGCATTCTAGGCATGTAGCGGTTCTCCTTGGCGAGGATTTGTGGTTTATATACTTATACCACAAATCCTCGACAAGCTATACTTCCGTTAAAAATTGTTTAATTCAATGTGTACCAATCGCGAAAACCTAAGACAATATTATCCGGAGATATTTATTTGATTATTTATTATGATCAGTATTGCGTGTTAAATATATTTGTTGCCGTTTTTTACAAAAGTATCTGTATCTTTTTCCAATTACATACATTGGAAAAAGATACATAATGTATGTTCGGTGCTGAGTTGACACACACCCGATTACAAATAGGCGCGCAATTTACATTTATACTCAATACGTATCGAAAGCGCGATCGTAGGAAGTTCGGTGCTGAGTTGACACTCGCCCGATTACAGTATAAAATCAATATTTTCTGTAGAATACATTCACGGTGACAGTAAGTTATTTAATTTATACTTTCGACTCTTTCTTCACGAAGTTCTAAAGAGTAAACATAAAAACAGTTATTCAGTAGTCGTAGTGAGGAATTAAGTTGAGAATGAATGCCGAAATCACGATGCTTTGTAAGCTACTGCCATTGCCATCTGTTACAGAGCTAACGAGCCTGCACTAGTTCCTTCTTACACGGTTACAGTGGCATTATAAATTTATACTTTTAGGTTTGGTTATCACAAGAAATACAAAATGGAATAATTGTGGGAGCACTTTCATCTGTGTATCCATCTGGTTTTTTTTTTAATTGTACGTCAGGACAGGATAACAGTGCCGCTTTTTTAGGGTTTCGTACCTCAAGTAAAAACGAAACTCTTGTCGGATCACTTCGTTGTTCGTCTGTCCGACTGTCGAAATCGTTTTTCTCAGGGACGAGTGGATATATCAAGTTTAATTAATAAATACTAAAGTCTGCAATTCCTTAGAGCAGTGAAAAAAATCAAACTTCTATGCCAACGCAATCAAAAGATACGGCATGCATAGACATGCCCCGTTTATGACACGCATTTTGACATTCGCAAAGGAATCACAACCTAAAGGGGTACTTTCCATACACCTAAAATCATGAAAATTGGCAAGAAGCGATGTCACGTAGTACAAGTGAAGAAAAATATCCGAAAATCGGCAATTTGTAGTTATATCCTAAGATCCCGCAGCAAATTTGTGTAGGTATCTGCTTTTAATAAAATGTCATTCAGATGAATGATTATTGGTAATATAATGTATTAATTCCGGGTTGCCTGTAAAAAATTGCCGCAATTACTTTTTATTAAATATTTTATAATTATAGAAATTTGTATGATTTAAGCTAAAGGAAATGATGTGCAAAATGTAAAAAAATCGGCCAAGTGCGAGTCAGACTCGCGCACGAAGGGTTCCGTATCATTATCTATAAAAACGGCAAAAAAAATCACGTTTGTTTATGGGAGCCCCCTTAAATATTTATTTTATTCTATTTTTTAGTATTTGTTTTTATAGCGGCAACAGAAATGCATCATCTGTGAAAATTTCAACTGTCTAACTATCACGGTTCATGAGATACAGCCTGGTGACAGACGGACGGACGGACGGACGGACGGACGGACGGACAGCGGAGCCTCAGTAATAGGGTTCCGTTTTACCCTTTGGGTACGGAACCCTAAAAATGTGGTTTGCCACCTTCCAGTCCGCCGCACCTTTAGCTGTAAAGAGATACGTTAAAGTTGATTTGTTGCGGTAATCGTGTTTAAAATATTTTTTTTATTTTTTTTTATTAATTTAATTTAACTTCAATTCTACATATATATATATATAGAATTGAAGTTAAATTTGTACTGAACACAATATTCCATGGTTGCTTGTAATAAAGTGGTCGCAAGCCATGGTTGCCATGATTTGAATTAATTGTTCCCAGCTTAAATAAGTGCGAGCGAGAGGCAAGGAATACGCGCGTTGCTTCTTGATATAAACTAAACGATGTAAAATTTATGTAAATGTAATGTCGTCTGAAAAACGTCTGTTTTATGTGAGGCATTGATTTTTTAGCAAAATGTTAATGTTTGTCGTGTTTCAAAATAGTAATTAATAATTGACAATTTGAATATTTAGAAAAAAAATGGTTTTTTTTTCAATATTAGGTTAGGTCACCCGTCCTTAGAAGTATAATTTCTTGGATGTGTGAGATACCCACTCTCACGATGTTTTACTTCACTGCCGAGCGAGTGATTATTCTAAATATTTACATACAAAAATTCCAAAACAAAAATTAAGTGGTACATGCCAGGATTCGAACTGGGACCAGTGGGTCAATAGGCCGGTTAAATTCACTGGGCTATCGCTGCTCATGCTTCTGAACTATGTGTTACCGTAAAGTACTTATAGGATTAGTTCATCAATATGTTATAGAAATAATACAGTGATTTGTTATTTTTTGTAAGTGGCAGGAGGTGGCAGGTGGCCGCATAAACAATGTGCCGGCGACCGACGTCGAACATAAGCGATATAAGTGGTTGTCACTCGTATTTTTGATAAAGGTTTATTTTTCTGTTAAAGTTGTATTAGTAGGCATATATAGGTAACGATTTAATCAGTTTCTATATTTCACTGGATTTTGTTCATTAACGAGCTCCGTGGCGCAGAGGTGAAACGCGCTGTTACGTTATTTTGAAACCAATGCTCGTGGGTTCGATTCCTACACAGGACAAACATTCGTGTACATGAACACATCTGTTTGTTTTGGTCTGAGTCTTTTTAAGATAGGTAAGGTGCATCAAAGCAGGCCCCCTGTGGAAGTACCTCAACCTCACGGAAAACCGCAGCCAAATAACAACTCCCTAGAGGGTTGTTGGTGCCTGCGTTTGGGTGAAGTCACCAGTAAGCTCCTAAAATGTTGCTGTATTAGCAGCCGAGTATTACACGCGTTCATAGGCTACGGTAACCGCTTTACATCAAGTGGGCCGTATGCTTGTATGCCTGCCGACGTAGTATATAAAGAAAGAAAGAACATGACCAAATGGGGAACCAAATCACCCGCGGGATGGGCTCGTTTATTATAGTACTTAAGTTTATTGAAGTGAAAATTGGGGAAAACAGAGACAGAATAAAAGTAGAATATATGAACTAGTACCTGGCTTTGAACCGGAAACCAACTGGCCAATAGGCCGGTTCCTTATTAACTGGGCTATCACTGCTCTATATGTACCTACATACATGTATATACATACATACGTACAAGTTTATTGTGTTCGCAAAGCATCCACGCTGCTCAAATGCGGATTGGCGGAGGCAATCCGCATTTGAGCAGCATGGTGGAGTATGCTCTAAACCCCTTCGGTTGAAGGGAGACCTGGTAGTTGATGGGGGTTAATGTGGTAAAGCATTCTAATGTATGTCTACAATTAATTACAAAGATAATCACAGACTTTCTGAATTAGTGCCATTAAATCTGTGATTATGGTCAACTCAGGGCCACCTACTTTGGCGCTAAAATCAGCAACCGCAGAAACTGAACTGACTGTAGACGAGGGAAAACTGTAAAGCTAAAATGCAAAAATGGGCTATATCTTTCGCAAACCGTCTATGGACACGACCGATAGAAGAATGTTTTGAGGAATTCACTTATTCTTTAGCTAGGAAAGGCGGTCTTATGGACCAATGCAACGACGGATTCTCAAATTAGGAAGCTGCACTTTGTTAAGAAGATAGAGCCCCCGAGCTCAAGACTTATCGGAAAAAAAATCTCAGAAAAAATGGATAACTCACATTATATAACTAGAATAAGGCATGAAAAGCACATTACCTTTACTAGCATTCACAAAGATAATAAAATCGTACACCGTTATACATTCGGGACAAGCCTGTTACGCATCCCCGTTACTGTGTCTCCTCTATCTATTGCCAGAATTGACAGCGGCAGTCTTGCGCTTGGCAATGAATAGTGAAAATCATTACAGTACCGGGTATAAAACTATGGCTGCTTTTGAACTCACATGGTTGTAATCGCGCGTTTACAACCATGTTGTGTACTACGACTACGAGTGAGCGACGTTACCAACAAGTCCGCAGAAAGTTGTGTTAAAAGCGTGTGTACAAACTCCATACATTTGCATTCATAAGCAAAGGTAACGGTTTCAGGCAGGCTGTATACACATGTTTGCCACTCGGAGTAGTATAAAAATAATAATGTAGGGGATTGTTATTCGAGTGATATTATTTAATTCACGTACACTTGAACAGCTAACTGTGCCACGAAACTCATGTCCAAAGTCCAAACCACATCCATAATCGGATGCGGATCTCTCTAATACCTAAATAAAATATATACTTGGTTATATAAATAATGCTCGGATGTAGATAGGCGATTGGCATAGGTCGGTGATTTTGAACCGCCGCCCAAAGTTCACTGAGTTGGCAACTGTTTCGAGTATCTAACAAGAGCTGGAAGTACGGAACCAATGTTGATAGCCTAACATGCACACCAAAGTATGTAGAAGTTAGCGACAGTTAAAACCATCCCAACCTTAAGCTTAGTTCTTGAAGTCTATAGTGAACAACGAATGTCTTTTCACTAAAATGAAAATGTCCTTCCATGAATACCCGTCTCAAATTTCTTGCATAGTAATTGCTGTAGCAATCCAACAAAAGTCAAAGTAATATCTGAAAGATGTATAATAAATAGTAAATTGGTCAGTTGCTATTTATACATTAAGAATTACGTATGTTCCTTGGGACTTAAAGCTAAGATTCTTTCTGAAATAATTTTTAACATTTCCTAAATAGCTATGATAGGAAGTCGTATGATAAAAAATTTCTTTTTCTTTTACCCAAAGTTAACCCAAATCATATCGAAAATCAGAAAAGCTAGTGATGAAGACATACTGCTGTACAAATATACGAAAAGATTGACAAAGCCTCTTCGTAGGGCTTTATATACATGTTTGGTACGGAACTGTAACGCTGACTTACAAATAAACTAGGCGATCATGAAACTTAAAAGTACAATACAAGTAACCAATGCCATTGCTTCTGAAATTTAATGTAAATAAAACCGTTCAATTTCCGATCGGGCTTGCAAAATTAGGGTTCTCTATATGCCTAGAGTTACCTATGTATGATGAGGGCATTTTGTATGTATTAACTATTATTAAGATAATATATCTTTGCTAGCTATTATACTACTTGTAATTATGAGTGAGGCTTTGCTATAATCTTACAAGCTATAACAATGCAAGTGCTACTGTTTAATATCCCTCTTTAGCGATATGAGTGAGCAATGTGACACAAAGCTAAGATGTTTTTATAGTTACACCTACGTTGTACACGCTCTAGAATGGCAATATGAAAGTAAGGTAATTGCCTAACTCGCATTCAGTTGGCCATGCTCTCGCGTCGCGACCGTACGTATTTCGCCACAAACCATAAATGTGTCAAGATATATTCATCTCTTTCTAACGACAGGTATAATTTGCGTCTTTGTTTCATATGCAAACAGGCAGAGCAAATAATTATGCAATAAAGCAGATTTTTGGTGATTGTCATGATTTTATAGACATGTACAATGAACACTGCTCTGTCGTATCGCCAGAGAAACGATGTCAAAACAACTACAATTACATAATGCATCAAAACATAGCAGGACTAATAAATAAGTCCAACAATTTATCAATTTGTATTGATGAGCTTTTGGAAAAAAATATTGGTATTGACGTTATTTGTGTAACTGAACACTTTATGCAATTTGATCTAACCTGCTTTGCGTGCTTCCGCCACCAATTAGTTCATGCGGCCTAGCGCCGGCCGGCACCCACCCACTACTGTTAGTACTTGGTACATGCCGACGCTGCCATGGCTGCTCCGGTAGTCTCTGCTGCCACGACTGGCCTGGTCGTCGCTGCGACACGACGAGCGACGACCAGGCCAGTCGTGGCAGCGACGGTGGTGGTGGGGGCATGCGGATTCTGTTCCAGATGACGGACGACCGCAGCAGCAATTGCAATTTTCAAATAAAACTGCTTTATTAAACTACTCACGTAAATTTAAAAAAAGTAGTGTACCTCACACAACGGGCACAAAATAACTTTAAAATTGGTACTTCCACAAACAAATCTAAAACAACATGGCAAATGATAAATCAAATACAAAATATACCAAAAGATAACATACAGGCAATAATTAAAAATAATGAAATCCTTACGAATCCAGAAGGAATCTCAAACGCTTTCAATGATTTCTTTGTAGATAAAATTACACCACTGCCTAGTAAAGGCAATCAAGTAACAAAATACATAAATAAAAGCAATATATCAATGTTCAGGGCCCCAGGCTGGGGGTATTTTTCCTATGATATTTTTCTTATAATAAAAAATCTAAAAAATACCACCAGTGTAGGATATGACGGTGTATCAACAAAAGTTGTGAAGTTTGTGGCAGAGCATATTTGTACCCATCTTTCTCATATTATTAATTTATGTATTACAAACGGATTTTTTCCGGAAAAAACTAAAAGTAGCTGTTGTAAAACCGTTATTTAAAAATGGTGAAAAAAATAAAATGGAATGCATTATTATCAGTATTTTCTAAGATACTTGAAAAATATATGTCTGCTCAGCTTAATAACTACTTAGAAAAAAGTAATATACTAGCCACGGAACAAAAATGGTTTATTAGACCACAAAAAAATATAAACATGGCAGTCTATGACTTTTTGAATACTGTTTGCAGAAACGTAGATAAAAGAATTCCCGAATGTTCCGCCTACTGTGACATGACGCAAGCGTTTGATTATGTGGATCATGCTATATTAGAACAGAAACTTGATGCGTATGGTATCCGTGGCAACGTATTAAAACTAATAAAATCTTATCTTCTGGACAGGCGACAACGTACTGAAGTCGTAAATATCAATCACTCCACTAAATTGGAAGAACTTCATCTGTCAAATGAACGTACTGTTTTATATGGTGTTCCGCAAGAAAGCGTTCTTGGACCCTTGCTGTTTATAATCTATGTAAACGAAAAACGACCTAAACAACCAATGTGTCTTTTTGCTGATGATAGCACTGTCACAATTGAATGTAAAAGTATTGACTGTTATGAAAATGACATTAATGATGCCATAGTTAGCATAATTGAATGGTTGGATAATAATAATTAAAAAAATAATCTTAATAAAACCAATATCATGCATTTTAATCAGAGAATAAACACAGAATGTAACGTCAAGGCTTATTATTAAATAAATGTATTCAAGAAATAGATGAAAACAAATTCTTAAGCTTAGTTATTGATAAAAAATTAAACTGGAAGGCTCATACAGCTGATCTTGCCAAAAAATTATATAAATCAACGTGCATTGCTAACCGCATATCATGATGTTACGGCATCAAAATTAAAATACGGCATCATTGTTTAAGGGGAACTCAACGAATAAAGATTATGTCTTTAGAGCACAAAAGAGATGCATAAGGGCTATGTTTAATTTAAAATCCACAGATAGCTGTAAGCCATTTTTCAAAAAATATAATATTGTAACAATGCCCTCCTTGTACATATTCGAAGTAGCCATGTTTGTTAAGCGTAATCCTCACTTGTTTTCTCGACCTTCTGATATGGTTCTGCGCAACAGACGAGATAATCATAGGATTTGCGTAAACAAATCTAACACGAACCTTTTACACAACAGTATATAACCGAAATATATACTAAACCACCGAAAATATATAATAAACTGTCAAAATTAATGAGACAATTGCCGACCAACATATTTAAACAAAAAATAAGTAGATTATTATTAGATAAATGTTATTATGCGGTCTCAGATTTTCTCGACGACAAATTATAATTTATTTAAAAAAATATCTTAGTTAACAATATTGACACGACATCATTCTCCCTTTATTTTTATTATTATACGTTTTTTTAATTATTCACCTTGTTATAATTTTTTTTGTACTGTAATGATATAATATTTATGAAATTGAATATATTTTAAGACAATGCTTGTCACAAGCATTGTTTTTTGCATTTGCATTGCAGTTATGTAAATTACTTTAAAAATGCATGCCTGCACTACAAGTAAGATATGGTTTGTTCATATGTACAAAATATTTGTAAGATCCTTGTTACCCATATTTTGCAAGAAATAAATTATTATTATATTTTTCTTTAAATTATTATTTTATTTTTATTCACGGGCATTATCCCGGTCATTTAATAGGCGTGCGCGGGGATATGGATCCAACGCGTAGAGGCCCTTTTAAGAAGATTCATGTTATGTTGTACACCCACCGAGACCCGCTCCTAAAAATATCGATAGAACCATATATCTATGAGCAGGTCACGGCAGGTATTGGGACTATTGCGAATGTGTAGGAAATGATTTATCTATTGTAATGAGGTCTGGAGGGATTATTGGTACTGGGTTATTGCAGAAGAGGGACGGACACCTGCCATAACTATCATATCTGACTGTTATTTTTGGCAGGCGGTGGCTCGCCACTCACTAGATGGACCCCCGAAATGCCAGAGAAAGTCGGCCGGGGGCAACACCGGTGTGAGTGACTCAGGGGTGTTGAGAGGTGTGCTGCGCTTTCTCCGAAGTTACTCGCGGCGTTATCCCTTTAACACTTCCACCCCTGGAGTATATCACCTGCTAGAGCAATATACTCTATCGACTCCTCTCTGGACGGCCAATGAAGGCAAGCCAGAGCTGAGAGTCCTGCGGGCCTTCTTGGATTTCCACTCCGACCGACGAAGACACGCCGGAGACGAAGGCCCTGATCGACTCTCTGGAGCACTCGGGTACCCGTGGTGTCGTTACGCACCAACAGCTCGCCACAAGCTGCCCTGCGGGGTTTAAATTATTATTATTATTATTATCATAATAAATCGACGAGCTTGGTGGTGCAGTGGTGAAACGCGCCGTTACGCTACTTTGACACCAACCCTCGTGGGTTCGATTTCCAAACAGTATCTACAAACATTTGTGTGCATGAACATGTCTGTTTGTCTTGGTCTGGGTATTTTCTATGTAAATAAGTATGTATTTACAATATATATATATATATATATATATATTATAGCACCCATAACACAAGCTTCTCTTACTTTGGGGCTAGGTGGCGCTGTGTTATTTGTCCGGCAATATTTTATTTATTTATTTATAAATACCTGTACGTAGATATAGTAGTAATTCCGTCAGTTTAAAATACAATAATGTTGGTGATAACGTGACTACCTTTTGATACGTCGCTGACACAAATACATAATAATAGCCTAAAGAGAAGTGAAGCTAGCCAAGTGAAGTTTGACTGCTGTGGCGACGATTTACGATGTTTCTTATTACTATTAGTAACCTATGTTACATGTTACCTAAAATTTTATTCCAATAATATCATTCGATATTTTCATACTAGGTGCTTTGCAGGATAGACAGAAAGAACCATGCGCCATAAAATGCGGTTCTTACACACCCTACTCGCTTCTTTAATACTCATAGCTCTTTTCATGCACGATCCTCAGTTTTTTAAAAGATAAAACATATAAAAATACATTAGTGTTTTCTTTTAATATAAATAATAAAATGAAAAAATATGTTGCAAAGTACTCTCTACCAACCTTTATATAAAGTTTCATGAGTCTGAACCAGTTTTCGAAACACTTTTTTCCAGTCCGCCGCAGACACCTCATTTCGAGCATGCTCGAACGCTGACAGCGCATCTTCCGGCGACGAAAATTGTATCCCTTTGAGCTCATTTTTTATTTTCGGGAAAAGAAGTCACACAGGTATAGGTCAGGGCTGTAAGGAGGGTGACCCAGGAGTTTGACCGGCGTGCTGTCCAGGAAGTCCCTCGTTTCGAGCGCGGTGTGCGCGGGCGCGTTGTCGTGGTGGAGCAGTAGCCCGCGGAGCCCTGTGTTTGGTCACTTGTTGCTCACAACAGAGAAAACTTCTGCCAAGCATTTGGTAGTATACCATTCGGCGTTGATGCTTCTTTGGTTCTGTAAAGAAATTGACACCAGGTAGCCCATCAAATTGAAAAAGCTCGCATCAAAATCTTCGCCCCGCTTCTAAATCGCTTCACTTTGGTAGGCGTCGATTCGTTTCGAAACACCCAAATCGTCGATTGGCTCTTCGTTTCTGGATCGTATCGATAAATCCAGGACTCATCACCTGTAATGATGTCGTAAACACGCCGAGACGAGCCTACTTTAAATTTGTTTATCATATCACGGCACCATTCCACCCGGGTTTGCTTCTGAGCAACGGTGAGGTTCTTGTCAGCGTGAAACTATTCTCCTCACGCGAAGATGCAAGTATAGAATCTTGTGAAGGCACCCAATCCAATCTGCAGTATTTGCTGATACGTAACTCGGATTAGATTTTTCACTGCCCGCACGTTTTCTTCCGAAACAGCCGTCAAAGGGCGACCACTTATTTCTTCATCCCCCTAAGTTAGTCGACCACGCTTGAATTTATTATAGCAACGATACACGGTTACCTTGGAAGGGCCTTTAACCATAAATGCCATTTGAAGTTTATCGTACGATTCGTCCGGTTTTAGGCGACATCATAGCGCGAACATGTTCCCGGTGCAGATTCATTTTTCAATGAGACACGATAATTTAAATTAGCTCGCATAAAATGTGGAAGGAAATTTTGAAATTGGAACATACCTATTTTTACTTATAAACAATCATATTTTCAAAATAGATTATATCTGACCAGTCTCTCATACATAAAATCTATTTTAAGGCATGTACGTCTTTCCATTTTGAACCCGCCTTTTACCTCTCATAACATTCTATCGAATTTCAGGATACACACCTCATTCGCTTTGTTCTCTCTCTTTCTAATTGCCAGGAACCAAAAAGCTTTCTAGACGTCAGTGTCACTTAGTTTGATCACCTTAGCTGCAACCATATAGATTACTGCTTACTTTCTCAATAATTACGTTTTCGAGAATCTTTATCTTTATCTATAATAATAACAAAACTTTAGCTTTAAAGGTCTACTACGACATCAGGTGTTTTTTTACATAACCATCTCATTAAGTCTAAAATAGATTTGATATTTTATCATAATTTAATTGATGTACCGACATTGATATGTTAATTCATACTTTTTTACTGGTACCAAACTGACTTCCAAAAATATTTTTTGATCCATTTACCGATGAGTGATTTTTATACAACGTCGGGAGCAAGCATGCATTCTACGTTCATGCACACAAATGTTTGTCCTGTGTGGGAATCAAACCCACGAGTGTCGGTGTCCAAGTAACGTTACTAACCACGGCGCCAGCATTACTGTATTCCTAAGTTTTCAAAAATACTCTCTATGAGACTTGGGCAGACACGAGTGCGAATTAACGAGTTCCTTTTAAGAACCAAAAGCCTAAAAATTTGTTGTAAGAGCTCAGCTAATTACCACTCACGAATCTCACTCTTCTTAAAAGCCCTGCGTGTTGCAAATCAGAAGTTACCTATTTAAAAATCAATGTTTCTGATGCACAAAAATAATTTTGTAATCGGAGTATCTACTTACACAATTAGAGTATTTATCTTACACAATTAGAGCACTTATATAATTTATAAGACGCAGATACGCATGCAAATGGCATGGATATCTAACAGAAATGTATGTAATCTAGAGAATTGAAATGAACGATGTTCTTTCCAGGAAATTATGACATGCAATAAAAATGCTGTGTAATGAACTGTGGGAAAATCGACCCTTAAAGCCAAGGTGGTTCATTACAGTTTGATTAAAAGATTGACAACATAATGCGGATGATAGCAGTTACTATGATAAAAGTGATGCCACTGAAAAATTACAGTGAGCGGTACACGTGTAGTCGAGGCCGCGACGTCGGCAGCCGGTCACCTGGACAACGACGGCGCCGCGCCGCGCCGCCGGCGGCTGGTAGGCGGGCCCCGCCTTAGCGCCCGCCGCTCATTGTAACTAAGTTTTTATAGATTTTACTTCAGATAACATCTTGTCAGATCAGTCTTGTCAGACACAGGCCGTTTCGTTACCATCTCATTAAAATATTTTATCATTTCTGTTATAATAATTATCGTTCTTAATATAACATTTCCTACTTACAATTACCAACATAATATTTAAATTTAATCGCTATAAACACCAATCGTTAAGTCATATCATAATTTAATTACCAATAGACTGTTTTGGCGCAAAATGTTGTAAGTTTTTAAAATAAAGTTAACAGGAACAGTAGGGCGGGAAAGTGAGGCACGAGGCGAATGGGCGGGCGTTGCAGTCTCGCTTGCACAAAATGCACCACCCCCAGTGAATTGCGATGCGATTGCAGTCAGCGCTGTCGAGCCGACCTAGCAGCTCGCTCGCTGTGCCCTCGACATCCGCCGCGACGTTACGCGACCTGTAACGACTTACCAGGCTCCCAGGACCGGTGAAGAGGTAAGCCACCCTTACAGATGCTCTCTCCGTCCGCTCGCACTTTACCTGCTTTACCATTTCCGTCCTTTTCAATCGCGCGCAAAGTTGCAACGGTTTTCCCTTTTATCACTGGAATGTGGGAAAGCGGGTTTTGGTGTCCCAACTCTCTCTTTCAATTTGTAAACGTTTCGTAGATTATTAAAAAGCGTAGCGGGAAGCTTCGGTAAACTGCAATTAAGGCTGGAGTTGCGACGCAATTCGAATTTACAGAGCATGGTGCATGTACTTTGTGAGGCTCTTTCAGAACTTTATACGCACTATGTTGTGTTTTATCGTCGAAATTTTTATTTATTTAGTTTCAATGGCAAGATTATTGACAATTTCAATGTTTCTTACATTATAAATCATATAATCTCACACAATAGAAGCACATATGCTATAAAATGTAAATAAATTTCAAGCAAATTGTTACCTGAAGGCCAATTTGCACGACCAATTTTGTAGAATATAATACTTACGGTGACTCCTCAATGATCGTCTATCCCTGCATGTATTATAATTTTTGGAGGTACGGTTAAAAGTTCATACGGCCTCCGTATTTTCTATATCAGGAAACGTAAAGCGATAAACGGTTCTAATTAATTAGAGAAAATAATTTAATTTGATCCACATCTTCACACAATTTTAATATATGTACGCCAGGTCCCTTGCGGGCTAGGCAGAGAGAACCGAGCGCCATAAGACGCGGTCCTTACACACTTCACTCGCTTCTCAAACATTCATAGCTAATATAATTTCAAATGTAAAACATCTGAAGTGTATATATCCTAAGAAACCTATCAAAATACCACAGCAATATAATAAATTCCTGGCGGCTTGTTGTTTTCTTGCGAGAACTAAGACTAATAAGAGGAGTACCAGGAAGCATTGATGAGGTGCTAAACTAGCTGAGCACGTTAATATTTATATTATTGTACGTATTGATAAAATAGTACTTAAGTTCTAATTTAATAATATTTATTTTTTTATTCATTAATATGAATCGATATAAAACCGCGATCCCGATTCGCTACGCTTCTAACGGCCATCTGGTAGAGAATGCAATTAGCAAGTTCGCATATAGTATCAAAATTTTGTGGTCAATAATTTTTTAAAGTAAATAGATATGTTGTAACGCTCGAACCGTACTCCTTTTGATGAAAGCGTTTATGTATTTACAGTAACCACTTGATATAAGGCCAACAAATACGATATTGGGGCTTTCAAGGAAAGTATATTTCTTTTAGAAGCCTGAAAATAGAGCGGTGACCATCTGATGTTGTTAATATTTATAGGCGGCGGTGATCACTTGCACGTTATCTATATTATCATGTTGAAACAAAGTTAGTTTGGTTGTTTGAATGGGTGTTCGTGGTGGCGTGTTTCGTGATTAATTATCACACAGAAGAAGTAATATATGATTCTAATGATCCGAACCCGAAAATTCTTTCAGTAATGGCAAGCTACATTATCGCTGAATGCTGTAGGTAATTTTTTTAGCATTACTATGTAAAATATAAAAAACCGATACTTTGCGTGGCGATGCCGCCGGTCATAGCTGGTATAAACTAGACCCACCGATTAATTTGACAACTAAGTTTCTTAGCTAAGCTAATTATGAGTAACCTTTTTTTTAATTTTGTTAAAAACACAAATTATAAATTAACAAAGGAAATAAAGATAAATTTATTCGTTGACCTTAATATGTATAAACGTTTTAATTACAAAATAACTTAGACTTATTTTACAGTATACATAGTTTTAATTGCCCAACAATATCCTAATGGCTGAGAATTGAAAGAAAAAACGAAAAGGTCCTTTCTTCTTGCATCCGGTCACTTTTTTAACCATCCTATACTTAAGCGGTTGCATGTTTCTGAGGGCTCTATTCCTGATGGAGAAAGCATGAATACTATTCCTATTAAATGTGCTGCCCCTATATCACGTATCATTAGCTAACATATGGGACTTTGCTTAGAACTTATTGAACAACAACAGAAGTCCACTCGAGTGTAGCTTTGTCTCTTTGTGTGAGATATGTACTCCTTCACTTCTTTCGTATATATGAAAGGTTTGTGCCCTCTCTATAAGATATTTGATACCGCCACTCCTGTCCTATACAGGATGTATAGGACAGGAGTGGCGGTATCTGCTTCCTTACGTCGGCGCGTACGGTAAATTTTGTTCTCCTCTGGATATCTGCATTTCCTGTTTTATTATGGAGAGAAATGCCGAATATATACTACTCCATCTAAATTTTCTATTACGGGATCCTAAAAAATCTTCTGTAACATATCTATATATGTTAGTGTACAGCAGAAATCTAGACTATACTGCATTAACCTTTTTGGCAGCAACTCACACTTCGATGGGCCTTACTCTTACATATATTGTAAATTTTATTTCTTCTTGTTACAGCATACTTCAGTGATTTCATTTCTGTAACTTGGTTTTAAATTTATATTTTTTTTTAACTGACTTGTCGCGTAATGAATACTACTTAAATAAAATGAGATATCATTAAAAATATTTTGGCAATGTAAGTGGCATAGGATCTATGTAAATGCAGTAAGAATGGCCGCGATGAAAACGTCATTGTGTCAACGAAAACTTATTTTTATGTATATGAAATGGTTTGTTAGCAATTATAAAATATACAGTAATTATTTATTATATTTATAATCTTACTGCACATAGGTCAGCGAATACAATTTTTGATCCGCTTACTTACGTCTATACAGGCTATCACTGGAGCTCTATCTGTAATAAAATAAAAAGGAAACGCAATTTCTTTTATATTTACATAAAATATATATTTTTTTAATAAATAGTAGCATATGAATGCTACTTAAATAAAAACTTTAAATAAAGAAATAGAAGTTACACATTCTTTATGCCCTCCAAGCATCCTGAGATCTGAGTGGAATCTACTCAATGAGGTATCATTAAGTATAGCTTGACAGTACAAGTGTCAAAGGATTCATGTAAAAAGTATTAATAATTATATAGTGGTGTGCGTGTGAGTGAGGTCACCAGTAAGCTCCTAGCATCAGAGTTGGCATCGCGCGAGTGATACCTAATATATTGCGAGCGTTCATAAGCTATAGTAACCGCTTTCCATCAGGTGGGTATGCTTGTATGCCTCCCGACGTTGTATAAAAAAAATCTTAAAGATGATATTGCGTCACTAACATATCGTAGATATTGATTTCAGTGGCTCTAAAATCGTCACTTCTTAAGCAATGTTGGGTCGACGACATAATATTTCATCTTCGGAACATTTCTGCACTAAACTCCAGCGTAACAACCAAAAACTTTTATGGACAAAGTTATTGCCAAAACTAGGAGATATAAAAGTTGATTTTTTTATATAAAACGAATAGTAATAATGATTTTTTACTTTATCATCAAATCAAGTATTACGCTGTATCGTTAAAGGAAAGGAAATAAAATCGGCCAAGTGCGAGTCGGACTGGCGCACGAAGGATTCCGTACCATTATCTATAAAAACAGCAAAAAAAATCACGTTTGTTTTATGGGAGCCCTTAAATATTTGTTTTATTTTAAATTAAAGTGAATATTTCAAGCGTCTACCTGTTGCCGTTATCAATATCAAGCAAAAATGAGCAAAAAAAATCACGTTTGTTGTATGGGAGGCCTCCTAAATATTTATTTTATTCTATTTTTAAGTATTTGTTGTTATAGCGGCAACAGAAATACATCATCTGTGAAAATTTCAACTGTCTAACTATCACGGTTCAAGAGATACAGCCTGGTGACAGACGCACGGACGGACTGACAGCGGAGCCTCAGTAATAGGATTCCGTTTTACCCTTTGGGTACGGAACCCTAAAAACTACTCATAAAAACTTCGAATCCGTGTCATGAACAAAACAAAATCGAAAAGTTTATTATTGTTGAAGATTTTTTGTGTAGTTTTTTAAGGAATTCAAATCAAAACTTTGTCTAATCTATATGAGACTAAATTCGGATATACCTCATCTATTAAGATATATAATCAAATTAAGTCACGGCTACCACTGTTTGAACAATGTTCCACATACCAAAAAACATTTTGAGATTTTTTTTTAATTCTTTTTTTGAATGAGGAAGTCCATCTTTTTCATTTAACTTTATTTTATTTTAATACTGGTTATATTGGCAATAGTTTCTTAAATGCTTGCAAGCTTAGGTTGTTCGTGCCTTGTGGCCAGGTGCAGTGTCCTGCTGGAAAGTCCACGGTACATTTTTAAAAAGTGAATTGCTGAAAGGTTTCACTACACGATCCAAGACAGTATCTTGATACACTTTGGCTGAAGTCTTCATTCCATTTTCATAAAAATGAAGATTACAGACGCAGGATGCTGACCACTTTGGACCTTTCGACCGCTTCGGCGGCTTGTTTCGAACTGTGTGCGTACACTTTGTCATTTTGCTTGTTGTAGTGCTCTTCAATCGTGAAAATGTTTTCATCAGTAACGAGGATATTTCTATGTCTTTCACCTGCGTATTAGGACAGAGGGCGTTTTGACCGATCCACTCTTTTCAACTGTAGGGATTGATTTAGGGCATGTCTTGTATATCGACGATAACCGCCGAGCTTCAAGTCTTGTTTTATTACGCAACAGACTCCTAGCGGAAATCTTCATTTCTCACGATAAGATTTATTAGCCTTTGTCGTTTTAACAGCATGCGGTCGCCCCGATCTTTTATGGTATTCATCAGAGGAAGTGTTGGTATATCTGTCGATAGTAGGTACGATATACGAACATACGGTTGAAACCAAGTTTTTGACGTGTCTTGAATATCCCGACGGCTCCATACCCACTTTGTGCAAGGCAATCACTTCAATCCTATTTTCTTTAACACCTCATTCCATATTGTAATTTGATAGTAAACACGAAAAAAATATGTAAATAGGCCGGAAACCGAAAGAAATTTTAACATAATAAACTCGTTCCGAATTCAAAATCATTAAACAGTTGAAAAAAGAAAAGTTTCTATGTAACAATATTTATGGCCAGACTAGTTACATTACGTCACGTCTAATGAAAACTAATGATCACCTTCCGGCTCCTTCATCATCAGCTCCATTGTCCGTACATATAATAACGTCTTGCCATCAAAATAGATTTTTCTTGATTCATTTAGAGACTTTTATCTATTACTAACTGCAGCCCGTGACTTCGTCCGCGCGTATTCCGGTATTCCGTAGGAGCCGATTTTTCTTACTATTTTCCTTTTCCCTTTGCTTCTATGGATCGTATTGTGATGATGTTGAAGCATATAAATGTAAAATACTATGTACCTATCAACCTTCCTCAACAAATGGGTTAACAGAAGCAATTTTTCAAATCCGAGGGGAAGGTCCTGAAATTAGCTCGTTCAAACAAACAAAGAAACTCTTCCGCTAATATTATTAATAATACATAGTATTAGTATAAATCTATTAAGTCAGCCTGCGTTTTATCGATTATACTTACTACTTTAGTGGTAAATATAAAAAAAAACATTACATAAATATTTTAGGAGACGAATGTAAACAACTTCTATTCTTATAGATTTTAAACTTCACCAATGTATGTAACAACGACGCCAGCACTTTCATTTAGTTCCATCGAGGTAATTTTGGCGACAGAGCCAATAGTAGGTGAATCGTGGAACTCTTCAACTACTTTTTGTAAATCTCTCAAGTTTAGTTTAATCACATTACGTTTGTTTTAACGAGATAAGATGAGATTCATTTAAACTACTAATTGTTGAATAAACTATTTTCAAAATCGGTGTATATGGCTAAGATAAATTGAATTCAAAACCCCTCAATTTTTAAGTCGTTTAGCAGGGGAACCTTCGTCTCATAAACGTGTCAATGCTGAATGTAGGTTTTCTAAATGCTGTCTACATATGCGACCCTACTATGTTTTCTACCTCTAGTCAATCCCGGGCGACCGTTTGTGTTCATTTGAGGATAAAAGAGGGAGTCCAACGCTTCATCGTACTAATAGAAATTAACTCGTTGATCTGCCATCATTGACTAGATAGATATGACCAGCTCACCGTCGGTTAATTTTGCTGACAAGCAAAGATTTTGACGAATATTTTCGTTCTCTGTCAAATGTCTATGTTCTGGATTTTTGAGACATGGAGACATTGTGATTGCTATCAAAGTGACTTTCAACCTGCAGACCGACCCGTCAAGTACAAGTATCGGTACCGTAGTCCGGGCCTTGGAGAGTACACTAGTCTAAATCTTCGTCTTCAAGCATTGAAGTACTCGTCGAGTAATGAAATGCATGAAAATTTTAAGAATGTGCCAAAATTTCTCAAATGCTGCACAACTCAATCCGATTTCTATCAACTCTTTATTGACGTTACCCTGACAGTTCAATTATTGCATTTTCCATAAAAACTGGTGATTATACATGACTTCTGTATTGTCTAAATCTCGGCCCCATGGCTCAAGTAGCAGCATTAAAATCGTTCAGGCGCTGACTGAGGAAAAGCTTCAGCATTTCAACCATTATGACTGTGTCACCAATAAATCGATGGTATGACATGTAGTCACCTCTCAATTACATTGGTGCCCCGTGTCTTTTCGTCCAACGTCATGAGCAGCGTACTGGTCGGTTATACTTTTGCAGCAGAGCTTTCTCTTTCACACGAAGCCCAATTGGGCATCTGTAAATATCTCTTACTCTTAAATTGACATGCAATATTTGACCCACACTAAATAATAAACTTAAATAAAATTAATATATTTTATTTTGGTTCTTATTATCCCCGAGGGGAAAGGCAAAGGGATCCAGCCCATACAGCCACGTTATCAGTTTAGAACCATTTGAAAATCTTAATTCTATGTTCCAGCTTCATGAACTGTGCTCAAAAAATACTTGAATACAACAATGAAAAAACATATTTGAGTTTTTTCATTGTTATATAATTGCACTAGCACTTATGTTACAAAACACTATCGAAATTGTCACATAAAACTAACTTTACACTGAATTGTAAAAATTTCAAATATAAGAACAATGTCACTCGTCAAAAGCGCGGGAAGAAGTCTCAGTAAAATTAAATAAAAGCTTCATGATTAAAAGGAAGAAAAAGTCGCGTCCTTATTAAGTATGTCGTTTTTGCACGTTTTGACGATTAACGACACCAGCTAGGACATCTCCTAGGAGATGTTGCCTTGGCAGCATAAATGGTTGCAATTAATTACTTATGAGTATATATTACTGTAACTACTTCATATTAGTCGTTCATTTCAGATAATTTAACTTTGTGTTTACCGCTTTATACGTATGAAAAAATATACATTTGCAGCGTCAGCAGAAAGGAGTTTCTAAAGATATTTCTTAATACAACAAACATTTCATGAGATTTGCCCAACAAATCGTCGGATGTCTCCCCTAAGTCAATGCCAAATAGTACTAGGCGAGCAGAAACAAATAGTAGGTCGTTACAGGCTTCCCGCTCACGTCCCTCTCCACCCTGTGAACTACGCAAGTCGGCCATCCTACGCACCCTCCTAGCCCCCAAGTTTCCAATGAAAATCAGTTTTTCTCACACCCGTTTTAAAATTAAACGTCATTCTGGCTGCGGTTAACACTTAATTTGTACAATGCATAATGTCATTACTTGCCAATTCAATTTATTATATCCTGATACGATGATAATAATCGGGGCTCTTAATGAAATTGGTATTCGTCTGTATTCGGACAAATGAAAGATATTTTTGGTCGATTAATTTGAGTTGTTGAAGTAATCCTTCGACTTGTTTTATTTTAATTTTATTATGTGTGGTATGTGAAATAAGTACTTTACCTATGCTATACGACGTCTATGGTATAATATAGTATAGTAATAATATGTAATAAGTGAATACGTATATTATATAACACTCTTAGTATTTATATTATGTACATTTTTGTCTAGTGTTCCAGTTTGGCTCAAGTTCAACTCCACTTTACGAATTAAACCAAGTAACCAAATTGAAGAATCTAACTCACTTACAATGTGTCTTTGATCAAAGCGTATTATTCTAAATTAATATTATAAAGAGAAAAGATTTGACTTTTTGTATGTTTGTTTTTAATGGATAACGTCAAAAACACTTTTACCGATACCAATTTTAAAAATTATTTTAAAAATTTATTCACTATATATTAACTTACTTACTATATTTTCAACGAGTAACATAAGGTATACACGGTTTTGTATTTTATAAACACGAGATGCCTATGCAATTGGAATAATTTAACCCAAGGTATTGAAAATGTCGCTACAAAAGCAATCATTTGGCGTGCGCTGCTAAAACTGTTGATGATTCATAAAATAATGGACTACATGTTTGTTTGTCATCATGACCCACAAAAAAGTACGCGAAATATCTAACTTTTGTAGTTAAGTAACAAGAACCGTTTTTTTTTGTTCAAATTATTCAATCAAAATACGGATAGAATCAAAAGCTGATGACATTCGTATTAGGATATTAATAATTATCCTACTAAATAATTTCATAATCAAGGATGATTATGATATGTTATATCCTCCTTAAATTATCCGAATCAGACCTTCCGTTTAGTAGTTACGACGGGTATAAAAGCAAGAAAAGTGCAGCGGTGATAGCAAATGGCCCTACGTTTAGTCTATTAGTTACACACATGCGGTTTTTATGTATATAACGATTGAATAGTAGTTTATAATATAAATTGTATATTAGATTATTTAAGACTTTAAACGCTCTATAAAAAATTACGTAAGTTTTCTACGTTATAATCTTTCGATCGAAACTTTCTATTTAACTACGCGTGCGGAGCCCGGGCGGGTCGCTAGTTAAAATATTATTTCCTACGGAAGCGTACCTATCCATTTATGCCAGTATTCGTTTGTACGTAACTTAACTGTCATCTCAACAGTCTTATGTACTATGTATTTTTTTCTAATAACTTCTTCATATTACATTCTTAGGGCTATACTCTACAGGAGCCGTGCACTACAGTGTTACTCTAATGCAATACAGGAGCAGAGCTTATTACTTTGTAACGTAGAGCTCAGAATCCAATAAAATGTAAGTGTTAACATAATATATTTAGCGTTTTTTCGTTAAATTACACATACGTGATACTTTTCATCGGTCGCAATGAAACAGTACGGAATCTTGACACATGTCGCGAATTTTGACACATGTCGCGTTGCAGTACAGTTGCGGTTATTTAGTAGAAATCGACATACGAAACTGTAAATACCAATGCTTACGCGTTTCATACGACGTTTTTCAACGCACTTACGAGGATAAATAAACAAGTTTTATTTTAAGAAAAAAGTTTAATTATTGAAGCATTTACTGAAATTATATACAACGGCAAGTCAATTTAGATACTTTCAGCAGCATTTTCACCCTTATTGCGAGCCCATAAGAACGATACTAAGGTCAAACAGTCTAGCCTGAGGTGCCGTTGTGTGTACACTTATCAAAATGATATGAAGTAGTTTTTGTTGGTATTTGCACTGTATTGTTTTGATCTGGAGTTACTATAAATGTCGGATATATCGAAATGTTTTAATAAGAGACGGAAGATTGTATTTTCTCATTAGTAAGTATAGGTGATATCGGATAATGTTCTTGGCATAAGAAGCGGAAGGACGCGGTTCAGGGTAAATTTTTAGACTGTGGCTTTAAATAGCTTGTCTATGTAATCTTACTTATATTGGCATTGATTTGAATAGCCTTCAACATAAGACTTAGCGGTTGTGGTTGAATGTCATCCGCCACGTCGTTTTAATGTCAATATATCAGAATGCAATGTGGCTGAAGTTTTTCTGAAACTGTGTAAGCGTCAGCATCTGGTAATTCTAAAAACTTAGCGATTTCCTTAGGCATGGAGCCAAATTTGTTCACCTATATAGGTACATTGACACATACATTTTTCTTTCAATTCTTGCAATTATCAGACGTAATGCTTCCTATTTCATTACTATTTCATAAAATGAACTCCGAAAATATGTATATTCTTCGGAGTGAAATACAAAATTCGGATAGTTTAAATCTGTCGATTATGTTTTTAACGTAGGTTTAATGACTGCTGGATATTGTGTCTCAACATGTTAAGCGCACTTACATTTTTATGATGAAACTGCTGTCAGGTACTGATTACGTAAACACTATAATGGAATATGTGAAAAAAAAAATGTATACCTTTACATTAAATGCACGGATGATTGTAAGATTTACCATAACTAAAGTTCATATAGAAAAGAAGTGTGGAAAGATAAATATTATGTATGTATAGGTAATCAAACATTCATATATGATATATGGAATTCAAACTAAAAAGAAATAATGAATTCTAGTCGAATTTAGAGTAGGTACTGGATAACCTCTAGTATTATTCGATTATTCGATTAAATAAGACAACTAATTCCGCTGAGCTTTGTCGGTAGATACTGATTATCCGGAGATTCTTTCAGAAATGTTTCTATGTTATTTGGTGACACCGCCTTACACTTACACACTTATATCATAATGTTCTATAGTGGGATTTACCTTATTTTCATTAACAAGAAATAATATATCTGTAGGTACACAGTGAAAGATAGCGTGTTCATGTAAAGGCAGTAAGGACAAGGACTGCCCATTGATATTATTCACAAGAAAACTTTCCAGGAAAACCTTACCGTTTGGTCATTAAATATGTTTTCCAACTCTTTTATGTAGATGTCGTGTCGTCAGCGTATTTCGTTTCATGGGTCGCTTGTTACTAACACACATATGAAATGTCTACGATGTCACACGTAGTCATGATCTTTGTTTACGTATAATAGAATAACGCTTCCGTGCCAAATAGTTATCGATTACGGGATTTATTCATAGCTGCATAATGAATTGTTTCGTGAATTTTGCAAAGGGTGGACGACGGGCTCAGGACGACGGACGCGCGACGTGTCACTGCCGACGCGAGTGTCCACCCGCGCCCTGTCACGACGCCTCTGTTGGTTGCGAATAAAACTTTCAGGCGGTTCCGTTTCACGAAACTTTGATGCGATTAAATCGATTGTCCGCCGAGTAATTAGCAACTTTTACAACTTCAGTTTCGCAGTAGTTTAAATTCATATTGCTTTTGGCGACGGTATCGTAGCTATTTACAGTTAATCTGTAACGAGGCTCTGTGTTTAAATATTTTAAGAAGAATAATCGCCGATGTGACCTTTAAAAATCTGGTTTGTTCGTCCACTTGCGCCTTTATTACTTTAAAACTATTGAATAGATTTTACTGATATTTGATACGCCATATCACATATATCAATCAAAATATAGGATACCTCTTATTCTAAAAATTAAAAGGGTTTCTTGAGAAACCGCAGAGGCTGCTTAAACCAAATTCATGATATTAGAAAATTAACTCTTGTGGGTTCGATTTTCGCACAGGACAAACATTTATTAAGTACAGGACAAGCATGTCTGTTCGTTTTGCTTAGGGTGTTTTAAGACGGTCACAGTAAACCCCAGCCAAATAACAACTCCCTAGAGGGTTGTTGTGTTCCTGTGTGTGAACGGTCATTAGTTCTGTTACAAATGAATATGCATTTGTTTTTTTATGAAGTAATGTAATCTTAATAAAACTTATATGTACATACTTATAGAAGACTCAGCAAAAAAAAAATGATTCTATTCGAAATGGCCACCTTGGCTTTGATACACGCCTTTAATCTGTCTGGCTACGAATCTATGGATTTACGCACTATTTCCATAGGAAATTTAGCCAGTGTGTGCTCTAGAGATTTCTTAAGTGGCACAATATCGGCGTGTCGTTTCGAGCAGGCCATGTCCTCTAACCTCTAAAACTGACCATAATTTGTAGTCCCTTAGATTTCTAAATAGGTTCAGATCTGGGCTAGACGAGGGCCAGTCTTCAGCTCTTATAAAGTCCAGAACGTTGGTTTCGAGCCAGGCTTAGGTAGTTCGTGCCTTGTGACTAGGTGCAGAGTCCTGCTGGAAGGTCTACGGTACATTCTCTTGATAAAGACAGTCTCTTGATACACTTCAAAATAATTAAAGAGTCGACAAAAAGAAAAATAAATGTAACTGTATCTATGGCCCGACTAATTACATGACCGATATACATCTTAACTAGACTGCTCGGTAGTTGACATTAAGTAAGGCATAGGCCGAGATGATGTTAAGAATAGGTTGTTTGTCGTAGCTAGCGTAGTATTATAGTTTGACAGCAACTTTTCCTCTCTACATTGAGACATCGCTGTTTTAGTATAAAGTTTAGCTTATAGTATGTTCTTTTAATTAAGGTAATCGCGACTCCCTTGAACATTATCTTCACTTACGCCTTGGTATATGTTGGTATTGTTCAATGTGTTGAGATTTTGCAATTCTCCATTTAGTCTTGCAGCAGGACTCTTTTGTTACCCTAAGCTAAAAGGAGGTTTATGATTTTAGCAGGTTTTCTCAAGTTTAAGTTAATATACAAATAGTACGAGTATATTCTGAAAATATATAGATTATCTATACATTTTCATACATACATTACGAAAATACAAAATAAGAAAATTAAGTTACCTACGATAAAGTCACAAGTAATTAAACCTTCTAAAAATGTTATATAAAATACCTTGATAATGCCATAAAGGCGAAACCGGTCGGTAAAAATAATTAATAAATAAAATTGTGAAGTGGAATCTGTACAAGTGCATGTATTAACATTAACGAGATGTTTTCAAAATTCCACCAAGCGCCTACAATCAACCGTGTCAACATAAACTCTAAAAAACTTTCATCGGGTGAGATAAAGTCAAGCGCAATCCCAGTTCTAATTCTCTATAAAAAAATGTAAACCTTCGCCTACTCCAAAATAATACAAAAAATCGAAGTTAATATCTAAAACCCGACTACGACTAAATATCCACTGCAAAGAAACACTACTTTAAAGAAGCTATATTTTTCATTGTAATTGATGAACGATTAAAACTGTTATATTTGACTTCTTATATTAGCAGATAAATAATTAAAATAAAGCCCGCTTTGTTTGCCGCTATCACGCTTGGCTTCTATGATCTACGCGCGACTAAATTAGATACATGACATAATTAATAATAATTAATAAATATTCTTAGGCAACCTTCGCACGACAAATGTTAATGTTAAACAGTAAAAATGTCCAATACACTACAAACGTCAAATCATAATAACAATATTATAGTATAGTACCTACGCGACTGAGCTTCGCTTTTTTTTTGTGTAAAATCGTGATTTTTAATAAACAAATCCTTATCTATTATCTGTCTATAAACAATATTTAAACCAAATTTCTAGAGCCATTTCCGAGATAAGCGAAATATTTTTACGCGAAATATTTATATTTACACTGCTCGTTTAAACAATAACATCTAAATAATGGATACAAAAAGAATTACATTTCTTCTACAATATATTAAGACAAGGTTATCATTTAAGCCGCGCAATGGAGACTCAAAAAACTTGCAAAATTAATCTTTCAACTATCTCCATTATACCAAGTATCTTCTCATTTGTGATGTTATTTTATATATAAATGTCGTAATCTGTCAAATACCTAAATATCTGCGAATTGTTTTAACCTGTACCAATTTTCAATGCTAACATTATACCTAGTCCGGCCATAAGTTCTGTTACAAATGAATGTACATTTATTTTTTTATGAAGTAATGTAATATTAATAAAAGTTATCTATATGAACATCTTTATGGAAGTCTCAGCAAAAAAAAAAGAATATTCTATTCGAAATGACCGCCTTTTCCTTTGATACAGGCCTTTAATCTGTCTGGCCACAATTTTATGGATTTACGCACTGTTTCCATGGGAAATTTAGCCACTTCTTGCTACAGAGATTTCTAAAGAGACACAATGTCGGCGTGTCGTTTCGAGCAGACCATGCCCTCTAAAACTGACCATAATTTGTAGTCTGAGGGGTTCATATCTGGGCTAGAAGAGGGCTAGCTCTTATAAAATCCGGAACGTTGGTTTCGAGCCAGGCTTGGGTAGTTCGTGCCTTGTAACCAGGTGCAGAGTCCTCTTGGAAAGTCCACGGTACATTTTTATAAAGTGCACTGCTGAGAGGTTTCATAACACGTTACAAGACAGTCTCATGATACATTTTGGCTGAAATCTTCACTCGTTTTTCACAAACATGAAGCTTTGTGACTCCTTGGTAAGACACCCCCACCAAACTATTACAGACGTAGAATGATGACCATGTTGTACCTTTCCGACTACTTGGGCGGCTCCTTTAGACCTGTGTGCGTACACTTTGTCATTTTACTGTTGTAGTGCTATTAAATCGTGAAAATTGTTTCATCAGTAAAAGGATATTTCTGTGCCTTTGACCTGCGTATCGGGACAGAAGGCGATTTGATCGATCCACTCTCTTCAACTGTAGGGATTGATTTAGGACAAGTCCCGTATGTCGACGATAAGTACCGAGCTTCTGGTCTTGTTTTTTTATACGCGACAGAGTCCTAGAGGGAATCTTCATTTATCGCGATATGATTTTTTGTTTCCTAAATGGGGTTTCCGCGAATTGTGGCTTTAACAGCATTAACTGCCTTTGCAGTTCTAACAGTACGCGGTCGCCCCGATCTTTTATGGTCTTCAACAGAGGAAGTGTTCGTATATCTGTCGATAGTACAATATACGAACATACAGGTGATACCAAACTTTTGAAGTGTCTTGGAATATGACCGACAGCTCCATACCAACTTTCTGCAAAGCAATCACTGCAATGCTATTTTCTTTAACACCTCATTCCATATTGTTATTTGATAACAAACACGAAAACATATGTAAAACGGCGGGAAATCGAAGAATAAAGAAGTATTTTACATTGTAAACGCGTTCCAAATTCAAAATAATTAAAGAATTGAAAAAATAAAAGTTTCTATGTAACAGTATTTATGGCCAGACTAGTTGTAACATAATACTCATTTTTACTTATGAGAATCAGTGTAAATAATCACACAAAATGTAATATTAATTTCAATATTATCGTTCAACTCTATTTCTTTAAGAAAACAATATGTTATCAATGTAAACCCATTGAAAAGTCTGAATTATACATATTGTTAGAAAAGAATAGCACGCGTTGTACATCAAGCTATAAAACAAAATGGCCGCGTATATAAATATGAATTTGTTTTCGCATCGAACACGAGGAAAAGATATGACGGCATGTTGTAAAACTATCTAATGCAGAAAAAAGAAAACATATGACGGTACATATTAGATAATAATAACGAGCCACCGCCTGCCGGAAGTAATATCAGATATGATAGTTGTGGCAGGCGTCCGTCCCTTTTCTGTAATACATAACCCAGTACTAATAATCTCTCCAGATCTCATTTTAATAGCCCAATAATTATATAGGAAATTATTACCTGAAAAATTATCTGCCGTGACCTGGTTCATGGGTATATTGTCACATTGATATCCCCTGGAGAAGGTCACGGCGGCTATACAACATTACATCAAGCTTCTCAAAGGGGCCTCTACGCGTTGGATCTAAATCCCGCGCACGCCTATCAAATGACCGGAATAAACCCATGATATAAGAATAATAATAATTATTATTGGTATATTGTCCCATTGATATCCCCTGGAGCGGGTCACGGCGGGTGTACAACATTACATACAGTCTTGTCGAAGGGGGCTCTACGCGTTGGATCCTTATCCCCGCGCACGCCTATCAAATTACCTGGATTAATACCCGTGAGTGGGTAGGTATAATAATAAATCGTTTATTTCGGGCATCCGCGATCCTGACCTTCGGCCGCGTATCTAATGTAAGTATATCATCTTAGTGCCGAACGGCTGATAATTTGACTTTGTAATAATATAAAGTTCAAATTTGGGGGCTATAGCTAAATAAAGTATCTAACCTACAGGGCTTAGGTATCCATGTTCACTGACTGTACTTACTACTGACTGGCTTATCTGATGATGATGATGCATTCTAGAGGTGGATAGTGAAACTCTTCAATGTATTTTTTGATAACACTGATATTTGTTATAAACAAAAAGATTTTTAAAATACAAGCTTTTATTTAACCTATATAGCATAGGTTATTAAGTACGTTTACGCTTGGACACAGGGTTTCACTTGGGGTTATTTTTTTTTTTTTAAATAAATTCGAGTTTTCCCAAGAAATACACCTATATACATAACTATTAAGCAAAACCTTACGTAAATACAAAATAAGATCTAAATCGTTAGGGCAATTTCCGAGATCGTGTATATCTGAAACGGCTCTATATAATATAATGTATTTTATACAAGAATATTTAAACGAGTAATTTTGGTATATGTATAATATACAAAATTGCAAGTATCTGTCTAGTGTCTTCTCCTATCATTTGAATTGATTTTCCATTATAAAACATAAAAATCTACTTTTATTATTCAACTACGGCAGACTAGGTAGATTTTCGCAAGTGTTATGTATATGGTAGATTTTATTCCTCTTATCATCCAAACGGCTAGATTGAACTGACTGGCTCTCGTCTAGCTCACATCTGAACCCCTTAGACTACAAATTATGATCAGTTTTAGAGGCCATGATTTGCTCGAAACGACACGCCTACATTGTGTCTCTTAAAAAATCTCTGGAGCAAGCAGTGGCTAAATTTCCCATGGAAACAGTGCGTAAATACATTGATTCGTGACCAGACAGATTAAAAGCCTGTATCAAAACAAAAGGTGGCCATTTTGAATAGAAATATTTTTTGCTCAGATTTCCATAAATATATACATATAATATTCATTAACATTACATTACTTCTTAAAAAAATAAATGCATATTCATTTGTAATAGAATTTATGGCCGGACTAGGTATGGCTATATGTTACACGTAAGACATATCTTTAACAAATTTTATTTTTCCGTTTTAATTTATTTTTAGCAATATTCGTATAGAGTTTAACATTTATTAAAAGTGCAATGTTTTATGGCGATAATATTTATATCTATTGATCAGTCTGTAGTCTTTGTCTTTGCATATCCCTTGCGAAGTAGACTGAGAAAAACGAGCACCACATGGCTCTATCCATACACACCTCACTCGCTACCTACTTCTTTTTTATGTATGCTTGTCGGTTTTTAAGACTATATCAGGACATAACAAATAAATCATTGTCTTTATCCTTCAACTTTCGCGTTTTATACATCATTCGTGAGTTTTGCATTTTGGTATTATTCTTTTTCATATTACCAAATATTACCTAATACCTAATATTACAATTAATTCAAAGTATCAATGCAAATTTTATACCCATGTTAACATGTATTGCACACGTACAAATAAGAGTACGTAAAGTATACTTATACCAAACGTTACCTAAAATTATATGAATGTGTAATATACACTTCTTGGAAATTATATTTAGATCAATTTAACATGGCGTGTGCGATATGGACGAGTCGTCCACACGTCAAAGTGTGTGATGTCTCATATAAAATGAATGGCAGTCATCGAAGTACTTATTGGCGACGATTTTAGTTTCAGACTAATATCATATGAGATTAACTTGTTTAAATATTAAAAGCACGCTTACAAAAATATCATTTTGATCTCATTAAGGCGCATAGTAACCGTAACCAAAAACTGTTTTCTTTTACAATATTCGATGATGACAAAAATACTCTATAGCGTATATAACAAATATATTTATCTATCTTAAATTTTATATCCGTTTACATAGTTTATTATTCGTTTATGGGGTAAGTAGCTCGTTTAAGCGCCTTTAAAGTTAAAGCTAAACTCACCTGGACGTGGTGCTAACTGCCAAATAGCAAACGAGACTCAAAAAGAGAGGTAGGACACGACCATATTTAGTAATTGTTGAGTTAGTCTGTTATTGAAGATCGCAGCCAAATAACGATTTTATGGTGGTATATGTGTTCCTAGATATGAGTGAGATGATCGGTAAATTCTTAAGAAGATGCTACGGTAGCCGAAGTGGTGGCAACGCGTGAGCGATACTCCTAGTATTGCAAGCGACATTGCTTTACATCAGTCGAACCACATGGCATAGTACAATAAAACATAAGATATAAGTATAAAATAGTAGGGCAAAGTAAGGCGATAAAGCACTAGCCTGAACATGCGTTATGCGTAGTTAATAGCATGAATACTATGAATACATCGATGTATGAATATAATATGTAGTAAGAAGTTACCGAACTAAATTTGTATTTCATAATACTGTTATGATATGTCTCCCCTTTCACTTCCATTGCGCTCAAATTTCTCCTTCTTAATATGTGCCAGCGTCGCAAAAGGTAACTTGTAAAAATGTTATGTTTCTAGCATTAGTAATTTCGGCTGGGCATTGATCTATCCAGAACCAGACTATATATATATATATTTTAATTTTGCGGTTTTACATTCAAATACACTTTATATTATTACGCTACTTAATGGGTACAAGAGCAGCGTTCTCAGAAAATGAAAAGAAATATTTGTTATTTCTTTTCATTTTCGGTTCGGTAAATATTATGTAGTAAATATCAAGTACTAGAGTCTAAAAGTAAACGAGACGGTATAGAAGACCTCACGCTGGCAGACTTTTATGACCGATGAAATATTTGCAAAATATATGGTCTCATAATGGAATACCGCAGATTATTAACTATCAGGATGATCGCAGACACTATAAGCATCTCTTAATAACGAACATAAAGCATTCTCCAATACACTCCTGATAGGCTATACAACAATCCAACCATTAAAAAAAGCTCTGGTGAACCTGCTCACAAGATTGTAAAGCCAATTTTGTCGGGTAGCTAGGTGATAAACTGATAAATGATTGGTTATACCTTGTGAAAATGATAAACTCAGTATATTGTTATTCTTTCGCATTGATTAAAGGAAGCAAATAAAGAGAAACGCCCAGGGCTATTTAAAAAGAAAGTGTTGCTTCATCAGAATAATGCACTTCTTCACACGTCTATGGAATCCATAGCTCGAATTCGGGATTGTGGTTTCGCACAACTGCCTCAGCCGACTCCCAATTATATTATCACTATACTTTCAGACATTTACCCGTGTAAACTAATTCTGTAAGAATTTTGCTTTGAATTTCATATGAGTACTATTTAGACATTTTAGACCCACATTGAATTATTTATCATGATTTATTATTTACCATTGAAATATTTATCATGTCTATAAAGCTTTAGAATACATTAAAAAAATTAAAATGAATTGTCATTGTCCATGGACAGATAATATATATTCGGTATTCAGAAGAATGTCCTGGACCGCAAGATTAAAAAATAAACTCGAATTCTATTTCTTGTCTAATTTAGTACAGCATTTGCAATTTTCGATAGATATCGATGCGAATATGAACTGCGCCGTTCACGATTTATTTATTTCACATAGAACTTATTTAGGCATCTTAAACGTATACATATCGATGAGTACGGCGTTCGAAATATAAAGTATTTGAACCAGAAATTCTTTGATTAGGCTATTGAATTTCATTGGATGGAAAATTATAAATTGCACCAATTGTATTTTTTAAATTCCCCTAGAAAGCTTACAATAGCTCAGCCAAGTACCAGGCCAACATGGGCGGGCGGGAGGTAGCGACGCGGTGGGCGCCCGGCCCTGATCTTACACGCGCTACACATATAGCTATATAGTTACATTGCACCGGTGAAGGCTGCACTCGTTTACAGCGTCGCTTCACATCTATACATGGCATACATCGGCGGTTGGAAGTCAGGCTTTGAGGCCTTACGTAATTTGAGGGTGAATTGGATCGACGCTTTGGCTCTTTACCGTTAGTGCGCGCTTCGCAAAATGAATTGGCTTGAGATTTTACACGTAATACAGAAGAAACAATAGCTAATATATTACTATGGTGTAACTTTACAAAGCATTGTTTAATAAGGGAGTTTGAATGAGCTCCAAACTCCATGTTCCGAAAATATGGACACACATATACATACGGACACATAAATTTACGTGTTTACCGCTAAAAAACCCCTACTTCTTAGCGGCAAACACGTATATTTATGTGTTTAACACACGCTCGTCCTTGGAAATAAAGGAAGTTATAACAATAGGCCTGTAATTCGATGGATCACACTACACAGATGAAATACAACATGTCATCTACACATTTTTGTTAATGAAAACGGTAATTGTACAGGCACATAGTCATTTTAAATATTGGTTTCCGTGCCCGTGCAAAATGTAATGCAAAATAAAACGTAAGGCTCCTTTTATTTGTTTTTAATTGGTCGTGTTTTATCAGAAGGTGATGTCAGGAGCCCTAGGAATTGGCGACCATGCTTAAAAGTCTTAAAACAATTATGAATGTTAAAGAAGCGAGTGAAGTGTGTAAGGACCGAGTCTTATAGCTCTCGGTTCTCTCTTCCTAGAACGCAAAGGACCTGGCGTGAGGATATACATACAAGGCTCCTATCCTAGCGTGGTCGTAATAATGTAGGAAGTGAGTATTATGCAATGAAGCATAAGCAATATATTGATATTAATTTAATTTGCACAAACCAGCCGAATTTCAAACATAACTTAATGAAAATTGATTCATGTATTTTTGAAGTGAAAACTTCTTAAGCGGCGTTGTGCACTTTTTGGGATGAGTAAAAAATGTTAAACTCGCGTCAGGACACGTGACCTTGACCGTAAGATTTTGGTGAGAATTAGAACTAAAGTTCGCTGCAGCGCTAAAACGTTAGTTACATCTAATTAAACAATTAAAACATGAAGCGCTAGATCGTTCATAGGGCATTCTTTTCTCGCGACCAAAATGTTGTAAGCGCCATGAAATTCCTGGCGCTTACGCGTTTTGTTCAACGTAGTTTATTGTGTAGTTGAAATTATGAATGAAAGTTGATTTTTCTGAGAGATAAACTTTTTAATGTAAAATAATTGTAATACTCGTAGTTCTGAAGTGTTACATTTTTAATGTAATATAAATAATCATGTTTGTTTATATTTCACCCACATTTTCGAACGTAGCCACAGTCTTCAGTGCTCACAAAGCAAATTCCTCCGACTTCATCTTTTATTTTAGAAAATAAATAATAAATAAATATTGTCGGACAAATTACACATCGCCATCTAGCCACAAAGTAAGCGAAGCTTGTGTTATGTGTACTAGACAACTGATGAACATACGTCAATTAATTTTTTTTGTAAATACATACTTATTATATATAGATAATACCCAGACTAAATACAAACAGACATGTTTATGCACACAAATGTTTGTACTGTACGGGAATCTAACCCACGTACGTTGGTGTCAAAGTAGCGTAACAGCGCGTTCCACCACTGCGCCACCGAGCTCGTCGAAATAAAATAGGTCGCATGTATTTTTTTTATATTTTGCCACATCATTATTTTAAATTAATTATACGAGTATTTTGCATTTTATATCTCCATGAACTTCGTATGCAAGAATGATTGTGATTATGAAATTAAATTATATTCATCATTAACGTATGATGTGAGTAATGTGGAAGTTAAATATGTTATTATAATTACTTACTTACCAAGCCAACTTACCTTAAACCGTGGCTTTTCAATATTTTATATAAAACAAGGTAACAATATAATAATATACCTGTTATATCCTTAGAAAGACTGTTGTCCAGTTGGGCTCCCCGTGGACAATGCTCAACTTATAGCATTGTATTCTGCTAAGCGGTATAGAGATGCTGTTGACTTGACTGGTTAAGTTTTTACAGACTTGCGGTTTCTAGCTAATTTTATATTCGAGAGACTATGAATAGTCAAAATTTTGCGTATTTAGTAAACAAGCGTTGTATTGATGAGTTTAAGCAATATTCATATATAGTACAAAAAATAATAATTGTAGTAATAATGTATAGTGCCATGAATATTTCCAATATTCCTACATGTTAAAGAAGCAGCGCGAGTCAGTCGGCGCTGGATTCCCTCCGCCTACCCCGCAAGAAACTTGATGTGAAGACATAAATACATATAAATATGTATATACATAATTTGTGTCGCTTTATTTAATTGAATGTATAATAATATACCGAAATAGGGCTTTGACCATTTTATTGCAGTTTAGATAAGTTTGTTTTGACTCCCAATCCCCACACTTCAACAATATAGTCAATGTGGTGTCAACTTTTCTTCTTCTTAGCTTTATCCCGTTTCCTAATCCATTAGATATGGCGGGATCTGCTAACTGAGCCCTTAGGCTTAGATATTGATTTTTATACGTAGTGAAAACCTTCTTATGTACGGTCACAAATATAATAAATATAATTTCTTGCACGCGCGATTTCCTGTAAATGTTTTTCTCCACCACCGAGCAAATGATAATAACAAATATTACATGTTAATATATAATACGAATTTTTCGGTACATGTCAGGTACCGGTACCGGGATCGAACCGGGAACCAGTTGGTCAATAGACCGGCTCTTTATCCACTTCCGTTATCAATGCTCATATGGGTGTGGAATGTGAGGGTTAACTAGCGTTGTATATATTAACATATTGTTTTGAAAGACATTTAATAACGTACAGAACGTACTGTTTTGTAACGCGTATAGCTATGGACTTAATAGAGGAGAAATACATTTTGGCTTTCAAAATTAAACTAGATTCAGGAATAATTTTGAAGCATAGTGGATTTGACTAGCCAAAGATGAGATTAAGGCCGTCTATATTTGTATCGTATCATATCAAATTGATTTCGGTTCAATTATAAGTGTAAATAGTAGATATTTGAAATACATTTATATATATTTTTTGTACATAACTTAATAAACATAAATATCCCTTTTTTATACAACGTCGGTTGGCATACAAGCATACGGTCTACCTAATGTAAAGCGGTTACCCTAGTCTATGGACGCTTGTAATACTCACGCTAGTAAAGCAACTCCTTAAGAGCTTACTGGCGAACTCACTGACACGCAGGAACACAACAACCCTCCAGAGAGTTGTCATTTGGCTGCGGTTTTCTGTGAGGTGGAGGTACTTCCCCAGAAAGGCTGATTTGATGCGTCCCACCTCTCTTAAAAACACCCAGACCAAGACAAACATATATGTTCATGTACACAAATGTTTGTATTGTGTGGGAATAGAACCCACGAGCGTCAATGACACAGTCGTGTTATGAACCGCTGAATTACCGAGATCGTCGTTCCCTTGTACGATTTTGGGCAAAAATATTAATTTTTAAGATTCTGCATCTCAGAAAAAAAAAACGATAGCCTAAAAAGTCACTAACATATTTATCCGTCTGTCTGTCCATCTGTCACTGACTGATACCCACACCAAAATATCAATTATTGTCTTAGGTTTTCGCGATTGTTATACATTGAATTAAACAATTTTTAACGGAAGTATCGCGTATTTTATTTATTTTGTTGAACCTGACGTTTCGAACGCTTTGCAGCGTCCGTGGTCTGTCTTCCTGCGACCACGGACGCTGCAAAGCGTTCGAAACGTCAGGTTCAACAAAATAAATAAAATACGCGATACTTCCGTTAAAAATTGTTTAATTCAACAAAATATCAATTTTCTAGAGGATCGTTTTATACCTGCAAGTAAAGTGAGATGACTAGTACACAGTCGTAAACAGTGAGCATGCATGAGCTATAATACTCTTTGGATTAGCAAAAAAATGTTTATAAGTCACTGTAACCATTTCATCATGTAGGCCACATGTTTATTTGCTTTCTTTCGTAGTAGCATAAGAAGACTTAAGTAATATAGATGTGATATAATATGACTTAAGTAATATGGATATTTATGCCAAAACTTTTGCTTTTCCAAAAAAAAAACTATATGTTATATAAACCAGTCAAAGAAGAATGATGTAGAAGCCGAGGGAGTAGGTCTCCCTCGGCTTCTACATCATTCTTCTTTGACTGGTTTATATAATCAAGCATCACCTACCACAACAATATTCGTGTTTTATCAAAAGGTGGAGTCAGGAGTTCTAGAAACTGGCGAGCGTACGTAAAAGCTATGAATGTCAAACCAGCGAGCGAACCCGACCTGTAACAAGAAGTGACGAGAGACGCTCGGCTTTCTCTGCTTATTCGGCAAGGGACCTTGCATGAAAGTATAGACAGATCGACATATAGATAATTGAGGTTTAAACCAGATTTCTTGTAATTGAGTAACGATACAGTAAATCATATTGCTTAAAATTCTTACTTTCTTTAGTAATATAAAAACGAAGTTGAATAGGCTTTTGAAATTGCGAAGGTTTCTTAACAGAAAAATGTATAATAAAGAGTTATATTCCTGCGCCATCAATGACTCCATCAAACTCACGATCACATGAGCCACAGTGCGGAAGATGCTCAAGCACTTGATTACATGCCTAATAGCGAGTACCTTGAGCATACACGCGCTTCTCGTTTCTTGTTTGAGTTATAGTGAAGCCTTATAGCCAATACTAAAAATAAAACACAGAAATAATAAGAAGATTCATTGTATTGTATTGTGTTAATATATTTATTGCTTTTTGAAATGGTCTTCGCTCCGTCGCATGCGATGAAACCAATGAGTAAAGCAATCGGTTCACTCTTCTTTAGGGATCTCATCCACGCTTTTCGAACGCTGGCTGCGTTCGAAAAAGTGTGGAAGAGATACTGCATCTTCAGGGTTAATAAAGCAAATTTGAAATTCGATTTGAAAAATAAATATAAGTAGTATGTTGCTAGACCGGGACTGTGAGGATGACTCACTAATTCCACACCTTCGATTGTCCGCCTGGCTGGAGCGCAGTCGTGATGGAGGTGGATCTTGCTCCCTGGCGCTGCTGTCGAACATTTTCCAAGACAACTGGTTAACAATCACTAACATATTAATCTGCAATAACAGTCCTTTTACTTTTTAGCACAATTGTTCGCAATGATCCGTCCGTCCAAGGAATGAGACATTCATCTTTATGCCTTACCTTCTGGCCTTCTTTAATTAAATAATTAATTCTTAATGTTAATAGCAAATTTCTTATTTATTATTCGACTGTCGTTTAACATGTGAATTTATGCTAATCTTATTTTTACATTTAGTGATGTAACCACTACAATATATAAAATTGAACATTGATTAGCATGAACGTACTCGTAACTTCTACATTCACATCAATCTAATTATAGAGGTCATGATTGCTGATTCTATTCACACGTTCATGTCATAAATAATTTATCTGACGGGCGTCTGTCAGTCTATAAAGAGGGATAGGGATGTTGATCATAACATTCACATAAAATAATAATAATATAATTTATTTCTCTTCACAAAATTAGTTACATAAATATAAGGAAATAACACACATTAAATTTTTTTTCATAGAAACAGTCATATTGAAGAACAACTGATGTTTTTAAATTCATTTCATTGCTATCACCACTACATATTATAAATGAAAGTCCCCGCCACTGAGTTTGTGTTTATACGGGCTAATATCAGTAATTACTGGACGGATTTTCATACGACTTTCACCAATAGAAAGAGGGATTATTTAGGAAGGTTTTAGGCTACATTAAATTATGCATTCATTAAAATGTGTGAACAGTATTAAATAATGTAAATAGCTAAAGTTACATGAAAAGAATGCATGGCGGAATAGACCTTTCTTTTTTCAGAAAACGCAAAGTCGAGAAATATAAAAGCAGGAAGTTGTGTTCACTCGTAGGAACGCAACAATTCCACAGGGAGTTGTTATTTGGCCGCGGTTTTTTGGGAGGTGGAAGTACTTTCCCAGTCAGGCTATTTTAATGCTCCCTACCTCTCTTAAAACACTCAGGCCAGTCAGATATTTTTATGCACACAAGTGTTTGTCCTGCGTGGGAATCGAATCCTTGAATCGAACGAATCTTGGTGTTAAACTAACATTGGTAATAACTCCGCCATCGGGCTAGTCCAATGCCACCTGTGATATTTATTAAAATTCAGTCACGTCACATCTCATTAATCCACCATTATATGTGGTACACGTGCGAAGTCGGTGCGGGTCGCTAGTGTTATATTTAATTATGTTGAATTAAGTCTTCTGAGTAAAAGCCAGGAGATATATATTCATACACCACATACCAGGATAATAGTTCCATCGTGGCAGCACAGACAGTATGCAATATCAAGACAATGCTTTGTTGGTGTTGGCTATAATTCTATACTGATTCATTTACGGCAGATTGAAAAAATAAAAGTGGAAAATAGGGAAGTGGGTATGCACAAGTAATAAGAATAACAAAATCACAATGAAGTTTGCCGTAGTTTGTTAAATGTATGCGCATTTAACAAAGTACATATGAGGTGATACTAATGTGGATATTTTTTGACGTGTTCTGTATAAAACGGCAATGTTATAAGTGAAATCTTTATACATATTTGTATTTAAAGCAATGTAGTTCTATCGTTTTTGCCACGCTAATTCAGAAATTCAAAAACCGAATTTTCTTACATCATTTCTTCTACATACTTCTTATCTTCAATTCAATTTAGCTGCCTTCAGTCAAATAACAACACCTTGAAGAGTTGTAGTTTTCACGGTTGTCAGTGACGTTACAAGTATACTCCTTTGAGGATACTATGTTAGCAGAGCGGTAAACACGCGATGATATTCTTTGTATTGTGAGTGTTCATAGGTTACGTATTGGCGAACATTTTTCCACTACAAAATTAAGTTTGTCTTTCAATCACACTCATCTTTCCGTTAGAGCTATGGATCGTACTTTTTAAACTAATACGGTTTGAGTAATTTATAAAAAATAAAATATAAAGAAAAATTAAATTCCAGTAAAAAAAAATATTCTGGAAGAGATATATAGATATATATATATATATATATATATATATATATATATATATATATATATATATATATATATATATATAGATATCGCTTTAGCGATAAGACCGCCTATTGTACTCTTCTTATGCCATGTCGGTTGAATGTATTAGTTTTGGTGCATTATAGTGTAAAAATAAATAAATAAAATTCTTGAAGACTCGAAACGCGAGATGAAGGAACTATCTATACACAAGTAAGAAACCCTCGGTGCGCGAGTCAGCCCCGCACTTGTCCGGGGTTTTTGATCAATACGAAATATGGTAAATTTTTAGAAGGGACTATCTCGACAAGTATGGGATATTCCAATATTTCGCTTTTGAGATTTCAACGTTCTTCAAATTATCAATGATTAACTACGAATCATTCAGTTAAATTTCACATTCGGGACATTGGGTCTTAATAATGTCATATCTACTTATCTATATTTTTTACTCTGACGAAGGCAAATTACTGTACGAACCGCAATGTCACGCACAATCTTTGCGATTCAATTTATTCGCTACTTCTGTTTATAAACGCTCCGCCTTTCTTTTTTTCTTAGTCCGAGATTGCAAAATGAAAGCGTGTAATGAACTTTTTTACATGCAGCGAGTCGCGTACCTTTCAGCAACGTAAGAAAAAGACGAGCCCCAGTTGAAATGTTCTGAAGCCACTGTTAATTGTTTGAGAGTGTTTATCCAGAGCACGGGCAGGTATCTACCCGCACCGCGTCTGTCGAACTTCCCTGTAACTTCATAAACTCGTTGCAGTTCACTCTTCACACACAGTTTATACCAATTTGCTTCAAAAATATTGGATAAATGTTCCACTATCGTAAACTCACAACATAAATTGACACTTTGGTTTACGACATTATCAAGTTAATTGTTACGGCTATATGCTTAACAGGAATGTGAAAGTTATGATTAACTTCCATATTGTCATATCTGTCTATATGCAGATAGATCATGGAATCGAATGGTGACCAGGAACTGGAAAACGCAGAGTAGGACGGCCACACACGGTAGACCGACGATCTTGTGAAGATCGCAGGGAGCCGTTGGATGCAAGCAGCACAGGACCGATCGCTGTGGAAGTCTAAGGAGGAGGCCAATGTTCAGCAGTGGACGTCTTTCGCCTGATATGATAATGATATCTATATGAATAGACAGATATTTAGTTAACTTTGTTTTTTATAATTACGATGGACAACAAGTACATGGCGCGCCTGTGTGAAGTAGTCACCATATTTTACCGGCGCGTGCAACATAGATAATTGCTCGCACATTCTCACTAACACTGTTAAAAATAGCAATTTCCAGAAGATCCTTTGCGCTGAAGTTGTGATTGTGGGTCTTTTAACGCCCACAACGTCTAATGACTCGAGTCAAGCTCAAACAAGGAAGAGGATTCTTTCACGACTTTGTATATAGTCTGCATGCATCTATTTTAATCGTCTAAGTTAGTCCTGGATGTGGTGTGGATACTGATTTCCTACCCTAGAAATTATCACGTGTCTGTTATACTATATTATACAGACGGTACTATATTATTTAGTCGATTCCTCTGATTCAAAAGCTAGTTATGAATATTGTAGATGACCTAGCTGATAAATGATTTATAATGCATCATTGACTATTACAGACTGTGTTAAAACTAATTTGGGGTCAACCACAATAATTCTCATAGTTCACAGATAGCTCGAAATTATTTCTTAACTTAACTTTGAGGCATTTTCGAGATAAATTACTCAAAGTTAAGTTAAGAAATAATTTACCGCTTTACATCGGGTGCACCATATGAACGATCATGGTAAAGTATGTAAAGTTATGTAAAGTCTAAATCATATAGTAGGTATAACAGATACGTGAAATTTTCTAGGAAATCATTAGAAAATTCAAAAGGGAGGCTACATGACTGTCCACATCCAGGACTAAGGACGATGAAATTAGATACATGCAGACTATATACAAAGTCATGAAAGAATTTTCCTCCTTGGTTGACCTTGACTCGAATCACAACTTCAGCGCAAAAGATCAACTGGAAATTGCTACGTTAACAGTGTAAACGAGAATGTGCGAGCAATTATCCATGTTGCACGCGTCCGTAAAATAGTGACTACTTCACATTAGGCGCCCCATGTACTTGTTGCCCATCAAAATTATAAAAACCGGCCAAGTGCATGACGGGCGACGCACAGTGTAGGGTTCCGTATTTGCCTAAAATAATAGGTAATCGAGCCTATTGGATTTTTTTAACATTCAAAACCAAGTTAACTGAGCACTGTCAAATATTGTAAGGGTTATACATACATTCAAAAATTCAGCCGTGTTAGTAAACTATTAAATGCCAGTATAATTTTATTTATATTTTATTACTTGTAACTATACCTATTTAAATAATGTAACTAAAACTGTAATATCCAAAGGTATAATACAAAGTGAAATTAAATCTACGACTATTAAAACGAACGCATTCAACGCACATGAATGTAACACCATTTTTTTATGTTTTTATGCCCGACTTAAAACGCCGACCCCCAAAAGAAGCACTAATCCACCCCGAGCGTGAGTTAGCCCTCAATTAAATATTAAGTACATAAATATTACGGGGGTACCCTCCGGGACCCGTCGGCCAAATGAGTTATGTCAGACTCCTACTGACTAAACATCACCTAGGGACTGCCTTTAGCCGGGAAGGCTTCATCGGAGGCGATCGCCCCAGGTGAAGTGGGGTGACGTAACCATCATGCACCAAGCACATGATGTTACAGAGCATACGCAATATGACGGCGTGTTTTGAGGAGACCGCCAACACTTGAGTCTAACAAAAATTTACATTATAATTTAAATATTTCGCAAATGGATCACTATATCCAAAAATGTTCTTCTCACTCCCTCAATGTTTTCAAACATATCTTACGACTCCACTGACGCACGAACTACGACGCACCACACTATAGGATGGGCGCGAATAAAAAAATCGCATCTTTACGTGTTGGGAAAATACCACCAAAAAATGTTTTTTCAAGATTTTATCCTATCACTTTGTCAGCATAATTAATATGTATGTGCATGCCAAACTACAGCTTTCTAGTATCAAGCGTCTCAGAGCTAGGTCGCTGACAGACGGACAAACAGACAGACGGATATGGCGAAACAATAAGGTTTCCTTGTTTACTACGTAACCCTAAAAAAACAAAGATAACAAAACATCTGTCTATCCATATAGATAGATATGTCAATATGGAAGTTAATGATAACTTTCACATATCTGTTAATCATATAGCCATAACAACTAACTTGATAATGTCGTAAACCAAAGTTTCAATTTATTTTGTATGTTTACGATAGTGCAACATTTATCCAATATTTCTGAAGCTAATTGGTATAAACTGTGTGTGAAGAGTGAACTGCAACGAGTTTATGAAGTTACAGGGAAGTTCGACAGACGCGGTGCGGGTTGATACCTGCCCGTGCTCTGGATAAACACTCTCAAACAATTAACAGTGGCTTCAGAACATTTCAACTGGGGCGCGTCTTTTTTATTACGTTGCAAAAAGGTACGCGACTCGCTGCATGTAAAAAAGTTCATTACACGCTTTCATTTTGCAATCTCGGACTAAGAAAAAAGAAAGGCGGGTCGTTTATAAACAGAAGTAGCGAATAAATTGAATCGCAAAGATTGTGCGTGACATTGCGGTTCGTACACTAATTTACCTTCGTCGGAGTGAAAAAATATGTCGCTTATTAGGCCCCATTTTCCCGAATGTGAAATTGAACTGAATGATCCCTATTTTCTATAGAAGATAATTTGAAGAAAGTTGAAATCTCGATAGCGAAATATTGAAAAATCCCGTACCTGTCGTGTTTTTACACCCTTCTAAAAATCGCATAGATCGAAAAACCGGACAGGTGTGAGTCTGACTCGCGCAATGAGCGTTTTGTACTTGTACATATATAGATAGTTCCTTCATCTCCGAGTTTCCGAAATTTACTCCTTTTTACGAGGATGTGTCCCCTCTAATTATACATATGCACACTACAACTACTTAATGTACTACATTACTCATGTTTATAAACCGTAACCGTTTAAAAAGTACGGACCATTGCTCTAACGGAAATATAAGTGTGATTGAAAGACAAACTTAATTTCGTAAGGAACAAATATTCGCCAATACGTAACCTATGAACACTCAAATATCATTGCGTGTTGCTCCCCGCTCTGTTAACCTAGTATCCCTACAGGAGCATACTTTGTAATCCCGCTGATAACCAAGAAAATTTCAACTCTTCAAGGCGATATTATTTGGCTGCATCCATAAGAAATATGACGATGTAGAGGGAATGATGTAGGAAAGTTCAGTTCTTGAATTTCTGAACTAGCGTGACAAAAAGAATAGAACTACATTGCTTCAAAAACAAATATGTATTAGATTTTCACCTATAACATTGTTGTTTTATATAGAACACGTCAAAAAATTATCCGCATTAGTATCTACTCATGTGTATGCACATTTAACAAACTAAGGCATACTCCAATGCGATTTTGTTGTTTTTATTATATTTGCTGAGCTTATATGGTACTTACCCACTTCCCTCTTTTGTACTATCTGTGCTGCGTTAGTACCACGATAGAACTATTACCCTGGTGTGTAGTGTGTGGGGATATATCTCCTACATTGTACTTACAAGACTAAATTCAACATAATTTAATATAACACTAGCGACCCGCACCGACTTCGCACGTGTAGCACATATAATTGTGGATTAAAGAGGTGTGACGTGACTGAATTTTAATAAATATACACAGGTGACATTTGACTAGCCCGATGGCGGAGTTATTACCCACGTTACTTTAACACCAAAGCTCGTTCGATTCAAGGGTTCGATTCCGATTTCGGTAAAGCAGCGGTTAATAACACATCATATTCTGTGTCATCGACTCTTTTTAATTAAAATTATTTCTTAACTTAACTTTGAGCCATTTTCGAGATATCTGTGAAATATGAGAATTATTGTGGTTGTTCCCAAGTTAGTTTTAATATAGTCTGTAATTAGCTGAATTAAGCTAGCTGAATTTAGATCTGAACAGTGCTATATATGTATGTATATCATGAGGGTCATAACGATTCATTCATTAATTCGTTATTTATCATCTTCTAAGAGTTCTTTAAGCAGTACAGCCGCCATGTGCATGCATCAAAATAATTCGTACTCTATTGTTATTGCTCACGGACGATTCTCTTTTAAAGCCATTATATAAGAGTTATTCGATTCATAAATATTTGGGTTTGTGAATATTCCAACTAAGAATTTATTCGTATATTGTTAGTGGAAATTTTTACATGTTTCTATGTAAGTTTAATCATGTTTATTAAACAAGAGTCCTTTAATTACAACGATACGAACAAAGTGGGATGTCTCTAAAAGATAAGTAAGAGATTGGGGGTTGTCTAAAGGGCACATGGGCATTAGACATTTATTAATTATAAACTATGAAAATGTAAGAATTAGTTTCGATAAAAAAAAAGAAAGCAACAATAAGCTATATACGAATCGGAATTGCAAAGGCTTCGTACTATTAATTAACAGTGAACATCTACATAATTTTTAAAAATTATTTAGTAAAAAAATACGCTGATATTTGAATTTATTAGTTGTTACTATAGTGTCATAGTGAAAATTTCTGTGAAAATTTATAGTGCATTTTACAATTTTCATTACGTTTCCAAAGATAAAACTCTGCGAAAGGCAGGCAGATGGAGACGTACTAATAGGGATTACATTACTCGGCTTGAAAATATTTTAGAGAGAATACAATGAAAGTAAAATTGGACTCGCAGAACGTTCTAGAAAAAATTACAATGAAACATTCTAAAACAAATGCAACGAGCATTGTCACCTGATGGTATGTGATCAGTGTCGCCTACATACATCACGCCATATGTATATATATGTCGACGCAGGGGGCCGATATTGGTGATTATGCCCGTCTCCAGACATCTCCATGGGCGTAGTGTTGGATGAATATAATCACGTATTACAGTCGTACTAAATTAATATTCGCAACGAAACGTAATACAGTTTCTACTCCCAAACTCTACTCCCTTCACTCGACGACCAAAAGACAGAATATGAGCTCTCCATTCTACCGTCGTCCGTTTTATCAGTTTCGATCTTTCCACGAAGTGGAGGGGTAGACTCTGTAGAAGCGCGCTAGGCACTTGCGTTTCGCTGTCAACTGACGTCCCGTACTCATGACTGCTAAGACATATATATACCTACATATATATCATCAAGCTTGTCTCCCGTTGGGATAGGCAGAGACTATGGAACGCCAGGTGTACCGATTCAAACATGTGGAAGAGACGAGAGATGTCTCTCGCCTCTTCCACACTCATCAACCTCTTCTCGTATGTTCTTCGGTTTCGGGTGCTTCTGATTTGGCCCTTTTTAGCACATCAGCTTTAATTTTATACTACGTCGGCAGGCATACATGCATACCGTCCACCAGATGGAAAGTAGTTACCGTAGCCTATTAACCCTTGTAATTTATTAAGTATTAAGCTGTTTATCCTGTATCTCGATAGTTGTCTGCAGAGAATAAGGTCAACGAATGTGGGATTGCGCATGGGTGACCTAGTGGTGAACTGTCTGCTGTATGCAGACGATGCCGTGCTATTAGCAGATACACCATCTGAACTGCAAACACTGGTCACAACGATGAAAGACGAATGTATGGAGAAAGGCTTACTACTGAATGCGAAGAAAACAAAGATTATGATATTTGAAAGAGAAGATCCAGAACTAATGTAAGGATTACGATTGATGATGAAGTGTTGCAACAAGTGGATGAGTTTGTATATCTTGGATGCGCTTTCAGCAGGGATGGAAGGTACACCGCAGATGTGGAAAAACGAGTGAGTGCTGGGAATAGTGTGAATGGAGAGTTGGGAAAACTTCTTGGTAGTAAAATCCTGAGCCAGAAGGCACAACTCGCTATACACAATGCAGTGTTGGTCCCAACGCTAACTTATGCAAGCGAGAGCTGGGTATGGCAGAAAGAGCATGAAAGAAGAATAAACGCTGTCGAAATGCGAGCGCTGCGCAAAATTTGTGGCGTAAGGCTACAAGCCTTACGCCACAAATTTTGCGACCGTATTCGCAATGATGATGTTAGAAACAGAGTTGATCTGAAAGAGAGCGTCGGTGTTAAAATAAGAAGAGGAATGCTCCGATGGTTCGGACATGTAGAAAGAATGCAAGATGTAAGAATGACGAAGCAGATATACAATGCAAAAGTGGAAGGATGTAGGAGCCGGGGAAGGCCAAGACTTACCTACCATGACCAAATTGGTCGTGTTCTATCAGAAGGTGATATCAGGAGCCCTAGAAACCGGCGAGCGTGCATGAGAAGAGCAATGAATGTTAAAGAAGCGAGTGAGATATGTAAAGATCGAGTCACGTGGCGCTCGGTTCTCTCTGCCTACCCCGCAAGGGATTTGGCGTGAAGTCATAGATAGATAGATTTATTAAGTATCACTCGCGCGATGCCTTCTTAGTTGCTTACACAGCAACTCCTTAGGAGCTTACTGGTGACCTCATTCACACGCAGGAACACAACAACCCTCTAGGGAGTTGTTATTTGGCTGCGGTTTTCTATGAGGTGGATGTAATTCTCCAGACGGGCCGCTTTTACGATAGCTGTTTTCTATAGGTACTATGAGATTTATGGCGAGTAGTACTTAGTGGATCTCAGTGGCTATTAAATCATATACTTCCCCCCTTCCCTTACTCCTCGTAATATAGCTTGTCTTATCTTATCTTTATACAATATTTTACATGAAACACTTTTCTACTACTGCTTATATCATAACTAGTTTTACAATATTTAACAAACCGAAACAGTAAGATTACCGGTGGCAGCATGCACTGTATGACGGCTATTATGTATTCCTTCCTTTCGGTTCTCAAAATAAATACAATTGAAAATATCATAACATTTACTTGTACTTACACAAATGTAAACATATTTCTTTTGTGTAGTTTATTTTGTTATTTTGCCTGTTTGTGTAAGAGAATACGGCTTAATTATTACTGGCAAACATGTATAAACACTTACTGTTATGTATGGTATCTAAAAGGCCTATGTGTGTAGTGGCAGATATAAGTGCTAATATATTAATGTATTTTATTTTATTTTTACATTTTTGGGATACTTACGTCTAATTTACAAACAATGTTACAAAAGTCTAGTATGAAGATGGACAATTACAAGTTTCCGCAGATAGAAATATGAGTATAACTTTATGTTACCGTTTAGACGGTCAAATTAACTTAAAGATAGTTAAAAAAATGATGTTCAAAATATTGTTATTAAGAACAAAAATATAAATTACCTACTTAACACTCTTTTAACATATATGTGACACTGCTATTATATAAATCAAGATCACAACTATGCGATATTTCGTTGAAAGTTCGACAAGCACGTATTAAATATGAATTTTGTCTATAATTGGATTTTACACTGTATGAGCAATAGGGTGTTTATGTGTGCGTTTGTGTAATTCGTGTAACTTTCAAACATACAAAGCAAATTAATTATGTATTTTACTGCGGCTCAATACCTGCAAATAAATAAAACGATTTCGAAACATAAAACATAATTCCAATATTTTAAGAATGTAAACATTAACATAGCAATAAAGTTCTACAAACAAACTAACATTTTATGCAAAACAAAGCTACCTACGTTAAATATTATCGATGTACTTTACTATTGTATTTTGGCAAATGAAACTCATAAATTGTGATATAATAAGAAATTTTGTGTGCATGTGTGTCAATTGGTGTGATGATGATCTATATGTACATACATATATATAGATCATCATCACACCAATCGACGCACACACGTAATTTCTTTATTTACATTACGTAGGTCTGCGCATCTTGTAAACGAGTATCTCAAGGAGGTTAGCGCCTCTGTGTTCAGATATACGGTATTAGTACCATATACACTAGCGGGCCCGGCAGGAGTAGTCCTGTCCCAAAATAAAAATATGAATTACTGAAATCCGATTTCAGCGCCACCAATCGGATACAATTGTGAATCTAAACTATTATCTAAGTAATTAAGTAAATAAGTTGCTCAGTGGACTAGTGTGTTTTTTATTAAAATATAAATCGTGGGATTCTTAATATATAGCAAGCGTTCATAGGCTACGGTAACAAATTTACATCAGGTTAGCAGTATGTTTGTATGCCATTCGCAGTTGTATTATTTTGAAAAATTTAGCACTAATTCAATTTTTTTTGATATTAATTATGATACAAAAATTTGAAAACGTAAAATAAAAGTGCCAATTTAGCAAACAGAAGCAACTTTAGCAAACAAGAAATATAATATTGCTAAACAACAAAGTCAAAAAATTATCGAAAATGTAGATATGTTGTAATTATTAAACCAAGAACATAAGAATCTTATAAATAATACCAAATGGCCAAGGTACCGTAAGTAAACCGTAAAAAGTTACCGTAGATATAGCACCACAGAAAGAAAGGCATTACAACATTCCGACCGATCTATGTTGAAATTATTAATTTTTCAATGCTGTGAAGTGATATTTTTTAATTTCCCCTGAGAAGACAACTAATTTATGAAAAACAAAATGTGATAAGTACTGCCCGTTTTCTACCCACCTCCACATTTAACTTAGTGACAATATAATCAATCGCTGCCCTAAATATTTCATTCTAAAGTCCTTTTTTTTATACAACGTCGGTAGACATACAAGCGTATAGTCCACCAGGTGTAAAGCGGTTACCGTAGCCTATGAACGCTTGCAATACATTAACTATCACTCACGCGATGCCACCTCTGCTGCTACACAGCAACTACTTAGGAGCTTTCTGGAAAACTCACTCCCACGAAGGAACACAACAACCCTCTAAGAAGTTGTTATTAGGCTGCGGTTTTCTCTGAGGTCGAGGTAGTTCCCCAGACGGGCTGCTTCGATGCGCCCTCTCGTTTGCTACACTTGGCTTTAATTAGCTTCCTTTTATTACTTTCTACTTACACCTCCGTAGCAACAGTCTGTAAAACTTTCAGATTTTGATAGCTGTGACTAATATGGGGTATATGAAAACCGTGCTAATCCCAGCTGTCAAATGTAAAAAGAAATCTTACATACTAGATTGATAACTACTCGTAAGTTGACAACTTTATACACTATTTATGTCTGTGAATTAGAAATTCTTACCACCGCCACGGATCAAACAGGTGCCTACGCTGTAAAAATATTACCTGTATTGGTTAGCCTCTTGTAACATGTACGTGATGTTTCTGGTTTTAACAGCAGCGACTAATCTTGGTTATATATTAAACTATCGGTATTCGATGAACGTATAGTACGAAAATATTCATACGTAACGCACGTAATTAAAAAGATCCACTTTGCTGAAATCAGTTTTAAAACAGTTAAAACAATGCCAAATGGGTGTCCGACATCCGTAAATAATAAAGCAAAATGGTCACCAGATTGACACGCTATAGTACTTTAATTTTTCATTTAATCATACAACAAAATAAAAAGAGACTCACGATTGATTTTAGAATATCGATTCGTATAATTTCTATATATAATATCTTTATATATTTATATTTAATTCTCTATTCGTGTGTATGTCCTCCTAAACGGTTGGACTGATTTTGATGAAATATTTTGTGTGTATATAACTGGTTTGGATAATAGTTTAGATTCATAATTGGATCTGATTGGTGGCGCTGCAATCACAGGACAGGACAACTCCTGTCGGGCCCGTTAGTGTACCGTGTAGTAGGTACAGTATATGTGTACTGATATATGCATATGTATCTCTACCTAATGATTAACTGGTAGAGTAGCTTAATATACTCATTTGTGGTATATGGGTGAATGAAATAAAGTATAAATAAATACATGTGAAAGTAACTTTGTATCTGGATGTGTACCCTTTTTAAGGCGAACCTGCCATACGGGTCGTAATGAAATTTGGTACAGCAGTAGTCTAAAACCTGGATAAAAACTTATGATCCTTTTTATAGCATATCTCCGGCTGAAGCCGCGAACAGAAGCTTATATATATATAATTCAGTATAAAACAAATAAATACTTTGTCAATTAAATTTTAAAATCGTACTAATGGAAATTAGCACACCGTCTATAAATACCATCATTGCTGTCAATTTAAAATCGTTAAACAAATATTCCATAAGTAAACGCTCGGCAGACCGACGATCATTCGCAGCTATATAAAGGAATTCCGATCAAATATTTACGTTCGATGCAATGACTGAACGATTTTTCCAAATTAAAGTAAGCAATTAAATTGTGAGGCAATTATATATTAATTATTCTAAATAGAATGACAAGCAATTTTATTAACTCGGTAATTTATGTATTGGTTTCATTAAAATATTGTTACGGAGCTATACCGAATGCTTCATAGCATATCAAATCAGAAATAATATTCATATAAAGCGTTCTTCTGTGATTGATGATCGATGAGAACCGAGCGCCATAACACACTTCGCTCGCTTCTTTAACATTCATAACTCTTTTCATGCACGCCATGCGATTTCTGGGACTCTTGACATCACCTAATCATCATGATGCTATATTTAATGTCGAATTCCCTATAAAAATCACTCCACCTACTTATTCTTTATTTAATCTGTGCCGTACTTCTCCTTAGCCAGAACCTAATTTTGTATTCCGCTGATTGCACCATGTGTAGGTGCATTTGGTAGGTGTAGGTGACTTTGACTTTAAAGAGAATAGTAAGTCGCTTACAGTTCCTCGAAAAAGACATTTAAGATGTTTATAAGATTTGAAATAGTCATATACCATCAGATACCTTTTTTGACGAGCTCGGTGGTTCAGTCGTGAATGACGCGACTTTGACACCAACGCTCGTGGGTTCGATTCCCACACAAGGCAAACATTTGTGTACATGAACATGTCTGTTTGTCTTGGTCTGGATGTTTTAAGAGAGGCAGGGCGCATCAAAGCAGCCCGTCTGGGGAAGTACCTCCACCTCACAGAAAACCGCAGCCAAATAACAACTCCCTAGAGGGTTGTTGTGTTCTTGCGTGTATCACTCACCAGTAAGCTCCTAAGGAGTTGCTGTGTAAGCAACAGAGGAGGCATCGCGCGAGTGATACTTAATATATCGCAAGCGTTAATAGGCTACGGTACCCGCTTTACATCAGGTGGACCGTATGCTTGTATGCCTCCCGACGTAGTATATTTTGACTAGGAATTGACTTGCGATCCGCACTGTAGGAATCGTCGTATGAAACAAAATACGACCAAACAAAAGCTCCAATCCACGTGACGCTTTGGCGGGAATTCGCAAAGTTCTCAGTTAATACTCCAAAGGCTAAGTGATCGCGGATGTGTTGTGTAACGTTCAGAGCTGCTGGGTCAAGTCATAATCCCTACGGTGAAGACCATTACCTTAATACCTTTGTTGAGATACCTAGGTATATACATTTAGATGTCCGATATGAGCATTTCAACTCAGTGGTATTTATTGTACCTAGATAAAGTGAGACCACAGAAATCTACCTATTAATCTATTTATTTTTAAACTCTCAGTTGGCAACAAGTAATATATTTTTTTTAATAAATATATTCTTGATTAACTTGCACCCCTGCCATGGGCAAGGCTCTTTATATCACATAATTATTTATTACATCAATTTTTAAATAATGCGATTATACATTGAATTAAACAATTTTTAACGGAAGTATCGCGTGTTTTATTTATTTTGCTGAACCTGGCGTTTCGAACGCTTTGCAACGTCCGTGGTCGCAGGAAAGACTAAGGTGATTTTTATCTTACATTAGTTATTCAATTATTACATCTACCGACATGGATGGATTAATTATATATGTTCCGATTCACACAAAAATCGCTCACAGTGTCCGAACATTTTTTAGTAGATCTCTGGGTTAGTGACTTGATTATTTTTAGGACTGGATCCCAAGTAGGTGGTACTTGCCAACCATCTTCTCTATTGAAATTGGAGTATTTACTTATTTCAATAGCCTCGCGTAACATTCTCGTCATGTAGCAATTCTCCTTGGCGAGGATTTGTGGTTTATCGAACCGTATGTAATGGTTTGGCTGGTCCAGTGTATGTTCACATACTGCAGAGTTTTTATCGCGCCTATTCTTCATGTCAGCAATGTGTTCTTTCACACGAGAAGCACGCTTCTAGCACATGCATTTTTTCTTTTCTTTCGTCACGATCCCTGGTGAATTACAATTCCAGTTCAAAACTGCACCAACGTGTAGATTAGAGAGTGCTCCAGAAGCAAATCACACTGATCCGTTCCCTTTGGTGCGAAACATAGCAAAAGTAGTTTAGGGACTCTTTAGAGATCCTACTCTTGAAGGGAAGCACTACTTGGCGTTAAATCGATTTGTTCGCCTTTTCTAGAAGCGTAAGCACAGGTGAGCGCGATTCTATTAAGAAAATATTGGTAAAAATGGATTTGGAAAATTTATTGTGCCAGCTAGGTGCTGGAAAGTGATGAAAAAATGTATGTTGGATAGCTTAGATAAAAAAAATAGCGCAAAAGAAGAATGTGAAATTTGACAGCATGAAAGAGGAAAGCGTGGCTGAATTATGTACCTAGTCCGGCCATAAGTTCTGTTATATTATAAATGAAAATGCATTTATTTTTTTATGAAGTAATGTAATTTTAATAAAACTTATATGTTATTTATGGAACTCTCAGCAAAAAATTGGGAAAAAAATGATTCTATTCCTTTAATCTGTATGTGGCTAAATTAAACCAAACTTGACAAAAATGTACTATAAAAACAAAAAATGCATAACTTTGTGGTCATAACTATAGACATATATACGAACATACACATAGCAACTTACAAAAATGATTGAAAAAAAATTGATACAACTATGCTAATTTTCACATATGTATGTCTAACACTTTCTGATAGATAAAAGCTGTGACGTTTTGGCAAATAAACACATACACAATGATTTAGTAACGATTTCGACTTTTTGGATGCAGACCTCTAAAAACGTGTAAAATATCTACTCTAGAAAAATACTTTCTAAATAACCGAACTATCGCATGTAGCGCAACGCTTTGCCGTTTATGGAGCTACTGAAAACTGGCCAAAATTGTTGAAATCCTTAGGGGCATCTCAATATGGCAGTTCAGTTCATAACCGTGCATTCTTGCGGAGCTTACGGTTAAGTCTTATCACGTTCGCGGCTAGCAGTCTTCGGCGTATAGTTCCCAACTTATACAGGTCGGTTTCAATTTGCACAACTTCCAATATTACCCAAACTTATAAGACATTCTTGTAACAATCGTGAAAGCGATCGGTTAGTGTATGCTACATACACTAGCTTTCCATAGAGATTTTAACAAGCTCGATTATGTAGTGGTTAGTAACGCTACTGCGACACCAACGTTCAGGTGTGTGATTCCCACACAGGACACAAATATTTGTGTGCATTACATGTCTTGGTCTGGGGGTTTTAAGGGAGCTAGTAGTAGGTAGGGCCTCACAGAAAACCGCAGCAAAATAATAACTGGAGGGTTGTTGTGTTCCTGCGAGTGAATGAGGTCACCAGTAAGCTTCCAAGGAGTTGCTGTGTTAGCAGAGGTGACAACACGCGAGAAACTTAATGTGTGGCAAGCGTTCATATGCTACGGTAACCGTTCCCATCAGGTGGGCCATTAAGTTACTTATGTGCCTCCCGATTTTGTAAAAGATTTCACGAGTATCTTAAAATGAAATACAGAAATATTTATATTGGCGCAAATCTGTCTACTGGTATTGTATAGTACCTACTTTCATGCTCTCTCTGCCATACCCAGCACTCGCTTCCCTTCGCTAGCTGTGCCTTCTGGCTCAAGTTTTTACTGCCAAGATGTTTTCCCAACGCTCTATACACACTATTCCCAGCATTCACTCGTCTTTCCACATCAGCGCTGTACCTTCCATCCCCGCTGAACTACTACTTAGTGTATTATAACTATATAACAGTATATGCTCTCAGGCAAAGAACAACGACAACCTAGTGGTTAAAGAACTAGCCTATTAACCGTCTTTTCCTTGGTTTGAATCCCGGTGTTGGCATGAGCTACTAAATTCCTATTTTCAGATTTATATACAACGTCACTGGGTTGCCTAGTGACGTTGTATATAAATCTGAAAATAGGAATTTAGTAGCTCATGCCAACACCGGGATTCAAACCAAGGAAAAGACGGCACGTCTAAGGGATTATATTTTGAAAGACGTGTAACGTAAGCCAAGAAAAATCTGATTTTCCCTCTGGGTTGTAGAGGTTTGATGGCAGTCGTTAAATGTCTAAATGAATATTCTCGATAAATTCTTAGGCTTAGGTAGAACACGCGCGTCCTAATGAATCAGGAACTGGATAACTCCAGGAGCGAAAAGTATATACTCTCAAGCCAGTTTGTGATGATCGATGGCATCATGACATCATGAGTACAGACCATGTGATCCAGTGGTTCCGCCAATGCCTTCTAACAGTAATGAAAGGCAGCCTGTTTTAGCTAGTTTTCATTCGCCATTCAGAGAGGAGTCGTTAGGGCTATTATGATCCATAGAAACTATAAACTATAAACAAACCCCACTGCCCTTGGTTGCCGGCGTGGAGACATTTTTAACTGAAAAGAAGCTTGACCTAATCATATATTCTCACAAACAAAAAAAATATTTTGTAATATCAATGACCGCTTCAGAATATTAATTTCACTTCGCAAAAGTTGCTTGAAACTAACGTTAGCAAAACTGCAGATGAACTCCTACAAGACTTTTGTCAACTAAACAAAAATATAAAAGAAATACGACTAACTTATGTTTACATTAGTATACCCGTATCCCTGCAACTGAAGGGGTTAAAAGCACACTCCACCACGCTGTTCAACTGCCGATTGGCATAGGCTAGTGTTTTCAAATCGTCTGAATGACCCTGACTGTGTTTCATTACTGTCTTCTATTGACTACAGCCAGGACCGACGGCTTAACTTTCCCTTCTATTTACTATGAAACTCATCCATAGACAGGCTGCAGTCGACGTTGGTCAACCTGCGAGTTCCGTTAGAACGACACATGCAACAACGCCATCGAGCATTCAAGCATTGATATTACATTACATGTTTGTATCAGACAAATCTATGTTAAAATGATATAAAAAAATGTAACAATGTATTTGCATAGCGAGTATGTACGCATGTAGCATCATTAATATCTACTAACTGAGACATTAATTACTGATTCCCACACATTTGTATTGATTATCTACCACCTACGATGTATGTGGCAAGCTTTGTAACGAATACAATAGACATTCAACGTATCTACGGAATCGGTTTATTTCGTAGTTTTTCTCAATTGCGTATACAGTTCGCTTTGGAAATACGTGGAATGTAACTCCCGCTCTAACTTTTGCTTGGCGGCAAATGAAACTTTGCTCAAGAGTTAAATGTAATTATTGGGTGAAGTGAAACGTTAATGTGATACATCGCTGCGTGCGAGTGGTTATAATACAGTAATATTAAATAACAGAAACAAAATTAAATCGATACTCATTTTTATACACAACAAGCAATGTTATGGTGGCTCTTTTGTATCGTTTACATTTTTTTATTGGACATGTTGACAACCTGCTTTAGAGGAACCTCTAGGGAATTGTTATTTGGCTGCGGTTTTCTGTGAGATGGAGGTACTTCTCGAGATGGGCTGCCGCTGACATGTTCATGTACACAAATATTTATCATGTGTGGAATTTGAACCCACGAGCGTTGGTGTTAAAGTAACGTAACATCGCGTTTCACCACTGCGCCACAGAGCCCATCAAAAAGAAAACCGCTGCTAATTAACAGCTGTTTGAAGGGTTGTTGTGTTCTTGCATGTTAATGAGGTCACCAATAAGCTCCCAAGGAATTACTATGTTACGAGCAGAGAAGCATCGTACGAGTAATATTTAATGTATGGTAAGCGTTCATAGGCTATACCATCTTATTAATACCATTATAGTAATCACTTTACATTAGGTGGGCCGTATGCTTGTATGCCTCCCGACGTTGTATATAAAAAACGTGGTGTCAAGAAATATAGTTTAGAAATTATGATTTTTGGGTATCAATAATAATATAATAAATAACGCTCTAGAAACCGGCGATTGTGCATGAAAAGAGCAATGAATGTTAAAGAAGCGAGTGAGGTATGTAAGGATCGAGTCACGTGGCGATCTCTGCCTACCCCGTAAGGGATTTGGCGTGAAGTTATAGATAGATAGAAATAATAATATAAAATTCATCATCATCATCATATCAGGTGAAGGACGTCCACTGCTGAATATAGGCCTTACCCTTACACTTCCACAGCGGTCGGTCTTGTGCTGCTTGTAGCGAACGGTTCTCTGTGATCTTCACAAGATCGTCGGTCCATCGTGTGAGGGTCGTCCTATGCTGCGTTTTACGGTTCGTGGTCGTCATTCCAGAACTTTCCTGCCCAAACGGTCATCGGTTCTCCGCGCTATGTGGCCTGCCCACCGCCACTTCATCTTGCTGATCCTTAGAGCCACATCGGTAACTCTAATCTAATTTCTTTGAAGTCCTTAGGTAAATTTCCCACAAACATGTGTTTAGAAATATTTGGTGTGGTTTCACATTAACATTTTAACTTTGCCTCATCTAAAATTACTCATGAACAACTCTGTGAAATATTATACATTTTTAGTTTTATTAAAATTCCTTTTAACATGTTAAGAGTGAGAACGACCTTACACTTATGAATTCTTATTTATAACTTCAGGAAAATAAAAATAAACTGGAATCTTTTCAATTCAATTGTTTTGGTTGGTATGAATGACTTCAAGTTTAAGATACTTTCCTAAGATATTAATATTTGAAGTCTGTATCACTGTCGTTAGTAAATGTCTACAGCTCCATTTTGGAATTGTACACATATCTATATCTGTTTTATAATTTTTTCATCCTGCATTCTTTCGACATGTCCGAACCAATGGAAATTGTAAATTTTCTAAATAAAAATTAGGCATGACATTGATTTTTCTTTATCAGTTTAATCCAGGTTAAATTTATATGTGAGGTTAGTAAAAATTACTCGATACAACTAATGTTTTTATAGTTTGTGACAAAATGTACATTAGTAGCGTTCACATCAGTGAGAGGCTGGCAGTGTCGTGAGATAACTTTCCGCACTCAGTGAGTGCTTGATGCATCAGAAGCAATTCAAACTTACTGTACCATCGCGTCGCGCAGCAACCATGCGGATGGATGGATGAATGAAATGCACTGATCGTTTACTTTGTTCCGCGCCTACCGTTATAAAATGGTTTCAGAGACATTTCATGTATATAAATAACAAACTTGTGCCTACCATAGCTTATATACGCATGCTACGTATTGATTATCAATTTTCCACTCCTGCTGTTAATTAAAGACGTCCTTACGAGTTTTCTTACTGCGGTTTTCTGCAAAATGCAGTAACATCCCACGATGTTTCAAAGCGTTTGGAAACATTTCCTATTTCCAGCTCTTTTGTTATTATGTAGATAAATAACATGCACGCGTCGCAAACGCAACCTATTGGGTTTACCAGCTGCCATGTTAGGGCCCAACTTTACCAATAATACACACGACCGCAGCCAAATGAAAATTCCTTGAAGGTAGTTGTATTTCTGCCAGGAAGCGATGTAGCTATAGTATGCTGCACAGCAGGGATGGTAATGAGCGGTCTATGTACATTGTTCCGTCTGATGTGAACGGATAATAATGTTCATAGATGCTTAGCGTACAAAAGTTACGCTTACGTGTTTGACATCTCTGCTGCTGAAGTAACTCCTCTACTGCTTTCCAGTGAACTTAATCACTTGCAGGAGACTACTCTAGTTCCCAATTGGGCCACCTCTATCACGTGTAGCTATAGCTATGCCGTGTACTTCTTTCGTTATAGCTTCCGATGTCTATGGGCAGAATTCATTCCTGTTAGTATGACAAAAACCCGCAGTCAAATACCAACTTCCTCAAGTAAGAGTTGTTGTGTTCCTGCGAGTGAGTGCGATTGCCAGTTAGTTCCTACGGAGTTGCTGTATTACTAGCCGAAGTGACATCGCTCAAGTGATTCTTCAAGTTACGCAATTCTTCATACGCTATTTTTATAGTGGATATATCTTGACGTAATTTAGTCCGACTTTCCGCTTAATGAACAACAATTTAAAAGATATGAGTATTTGTACAAAAAAATAAAATGTTGCCAAAATGCCGCCATAACGTATTATCTTTCAACTTACTGCTTGTTTAAAGATAATCGTTTCAATTCGAGATAAAGTCCTTAGGATTTACACAATGATATCGCTTCGCACATTTACATGTACAGCAACAGCGATATCGAAAGTGGATATCCCAGATTCCCAGTGCCCCACTTTATTCCTTTTCTACGAGTGGATCAATCCGCTTATGAGCAGGATCATTCATGCTCAATGAATAATGGAACTGTTAAAGAAATGGATCGTAACAACAGTGAAAACGTTATTAAAATCAAAGATCACTACATATTATAAAACAAAGCCAAGCCGCATCTGTCTGTATGTTAACGACAAACTCAAAAAATACTGAACGGATTTTCAAGCGATCTTCACCAATAGACAGAGTGATTCTTGAGAAAGGTTTAGATGTATAATTTGTTAAGGTTTTGTGGAAATCGATTGAAAATTGTTGAAAATGTCGAAAAATGAAAGCCGGATATTATACGGATATACTGTATTAATCCTTATCAACTTAAATACGTTAGTAGGCATAATACGCTCTACTACCCGTGCGAAGCCGGGGCGGGTCACTAGTTTAAATACATGAATTGTCGAATTACAACATCATTACTAATATACAAACATTTGCTCTTTCCGAAACGAAAATTAGCTTAATTACAGCATTTATAACAAAAATCTGACCGGGTTTTAAATATCCAGTAATCAATATTTAATTATGATTCCACATTGGTTATGAGTGTTATGATAGACATTTATGCCACTATGTAGTCAGCGTACAGTATTTAATATAGATTTGCATTGACTGATGGAGCTTTCACGCCTCAAAAGCCCAGCGTCCGTCCGCTTCGATTATGCAAGCTTAGTTCGATGCGATGACGGCAACTTCGTGTTGTATTTACTTGTAACGCTCCATTTGTTTTCGTAACACTTGTGCAATACTATTAAGGGGTGAAAATTAAAAAAATCCGTCTGTTTTGGAAGTAAAACTTCTTAACGCACGCTTGACTTGGGGAGTAAGCTGGTGAATGCGTGACGAGAGCGTTACGAAAAGTGTGATCGAGCGAGGCGAACGGAACTTGAGAGGGAGATATAATTTAGTGAAGATAGAAAGAGAGAGTTACGTTTCGTATATTACTGTAGGGGCAAAAGAGAGAGGTGCGAGCACACATTTTCTTTCTCTCTTTCTCTCATAGCTAGTTAAGTTTCGTATATCTAGGACACAGTGCAGGCCTATTGTCTGTATCACATTATGGAGCTAAAGAAGTTTTACTTCAGTCCTGTGGTCTAAAGCACACTCGCTTTTTTTTATAATTGTTGGATAAACAAGCATTGTGGTGCACGTGATGGTTTTTTTTATACATCGTCGGAAGGCATGAATCGTAGTTACCGTAGCTATGAATTCTCGCAATACAGAAAAAAACCGTCAAGCTCAAGTCCGACTCGTCCACCGAGGGTTCCGCAGAAAATACTCTTCGCATTTTTTTTAAATTTGATGTAATTACTAATTTACGGGTTTCCGATTTTTTTCTTTACTTGTGCTACATGACATTGCTTCCTACCAAATTTTATAATTCTGAGTTTACAGGAAGTACCCTATAGGTTTTGATTCCCTTGCGAGTGACAAAATATGCGGAGTTCTTCAAGAAATGCGTGAAGAGGTTTTTAGAGGGTCGGTAACGCATGAGTGACGCCCCTGGTGTTGCAAATGTCCATAGGCTACGGTGACTGTTTAACATCAGGCAGGCCGTATGCTTGATTGCCACCTTAGTGGTATAAAAAAAATGCGCATAAACAGCCGTATCTTTTGATTGCGTTGACTTAGAAATTTTATTTTTCCCCATCGATATTAATTGCAGCTTAATAGCTCCACCCGCCCCTGAGAATAAGTGTCTTGATAGACGGGCAGACGGACAACAAAGTGATCCAATAAATTTTTCCTTTTGGTATACGGAACTCTACCAAAAGGATGGTAAGAATGTCAAGACGTCGCCTATCTTTTACCAACCTTTTAGAGGAAAATGGACACTTTTTGTAGAGAGGTAGGGCTCATCATAGCAGCGCGTCTGGGGAAGTACCTCCACCTGACAGAAAACAGCAGCCAAATAACAACTCCCTGGAGGGTCGTTGTATACCTGTGAGTGGGTGAGCTCACCAGTAAGCCCTTATGAGTGAACTGGGGTACTAGCAGAGGTGGCATCGCGCAAGTGATACCTAATGCTTTGCAATCGTTCATAGGCTATGGTAACAGCTTTACTTAGGTCGGCCGTATGCTTGCAGACCTTCCGACGTTATATATAAAAAAAAAACTTTTTTGTATGCCCTACATAGTACTTGTTCGGGAAATTAACAGAAGTTGTGTCCGCGATTCGAGGGGTAGAACGTCAATAATTCAGGCAAAGTGGATGGAATTTTAACCTATGACATGTGGTACGATAGAGGAGAGAACAGCCGGTATTATTTCGAAAAATCCCCGTGATATGGCTTCTGAAACACAGCGACAGGCCGTGTCTTCGCGTAGGAATCGAGTCCAGATGATAGGAAATCGTTGCGTCGCCGACAACTCACTCTGCTCTACATTGTATGCGAACAAATGGATTAAACTTAAGATTAAATTAAATTTAAATTTAAGATTAAATGTGAGCGAAACTGCTTGGTTTGTCAACATTCATAGTCAATTGTAACCACTTCATATCAGAGAGGGCGCGCGTGTTTGGCTACCGATATTATGCAAACTATTGACGAGCTCGGTGGCTTAGTCGTGAATGACGCGACTTTAATACCAACGCTCGTGGTTTAGATTTCCACACAAGGCAAACATTTGTGTGCATGAACAACCTCACAGAAAACCGCAGCCAAATAACAACTCCCTAAAGGGTTGTTGTGTTCCTACGTGTGAGTGAGGTCACCAGTAAGCTCCCAAGGAGTTGTTGTGTAAGCAGCGGAGGAGGCATCGCGCGAGTGATAATTAATATATCGCAAGCGTTAATAGGCTCCGGTACCCGATTTACATCAGGTGGATCGTATGCTTGTATGCCTCCCAACGTAGTATAAAAAAAAAATAAAAAACTGGACATCACGAGGATATGTCAGTATTGCATGTGAAATCAGTCCAGGGACTTATGTAGTTCAAGGTGATGCTAGAGCATAAAATGAAAAATGATTAATGTAATTAAAACTCACATTACCAAAATTTATTCCATTTCATGTTCAAATTACATTCGATATGCTCAATATTATATTTAGCTTTGAGAGTAGTCCAACAATATGACTATTGTATATTGTAATACAAATATTACAGTCCAAGTAAAGCTTTCTCGTACTTCAGATACAGCCCTTTACCGAACTCTATGAACTTACCCATCGGTAGACTGCACCGCTGAATATGCAATTTATAGTTGGCACAGTTAGCAACTTGAACTTTGTACGTAAAAAGTACTAGGTATATTTTACTACCTACCCGTATGCATACACAGTTCAATTTCGCAAAGTGATGAAACGCAGCTAAATTTTATTATACGAACGCTTTATTCACCATATTATTTTATCCTACTAATATTGTAAATGTGAATGTTTGCGTGGATATATGGACGTTACACATTCACCCAAAAACGGATGATGGAATATGAACGAAGTCTAGCACAGAAAAGGAATATATTCTGAATTAACACATACGCTACTTTTATCCCGAAAATAGCTGAACTTCATGCGAGGAGAACCCTGGGTCCAGCTTATTATTAAATAATACTTTATTGCTTAATAGCATAGACACGGTGACAACAGCAAATGCATCCTATTTCTATATAAACGTACTCGACGTTCATAAACAAATATGGTATATATACGTGCTTATATCTATTAAAGGATTTCTTCCAACCAACCTTAGCAAACTCGTAGTTGTGTCACTTAGAAAATAGATGTACTAAAACTATAAATTCGGTTCAATATAATTAATTAATATACTTAATATAGTTGATATGGATATATATAGTGTATAATCGAGATATTTAAAATGGGAATAAATGAAACAATATCTTTTATAACAAAACTCTCTAACTACCTCTGTAGATGTTACGCGAAGTAAATTACAGGCCTACCGCGGTTAGTCGGCCTGGCGGTATGCCTATTATAGTCTTTGTTGTATGTAAACGTAATTTTAACAAAGGTAACTTGATATTTACAAGTGTAAACTTTTTCTGTCACAAATATCATAGCACGTATATTTCTTCATATAAATATGTCATAAGCACATATTTTTTCAATTCCATTTTATCTCAATTTCCCAGTGGAAAACCCAAAACTACTTTGCCCATCTTCTTTTTCGCCAGAGTCTTATTCGCTAAACGGGAGAGTGCATCATGCCCATTGGTTTCTCAAAAGATGATGGGAGACGAATTTCATTTTCAACTTAATGTTTTTCTCACAAATGTATTGTCACTGTGTTTCAGTTTCCTGTAAATACGTCTATGGGTAATATACGTAAGTAATATACGCAAAATACGTCATTAGCTAATTAAACGACGGCGTAAGTAAAAAGGGTCCTCTGGAGTTACATTAAGCTAACTAGATAAGATAGGGAGCTATGGATAATTAAGTTAGACCTGTCCTCGACTGAGGATCGCCAGCGCCGCCAAAAGCAAGTACAGTGAAAGTAAAGTAGGGTATCTAATTTGTATGAAATAAAGCCCTGGTGTGACACAGTTAAGATAACATAATGGTATTTTCATGATTGTTATTGGTTCGATAGTACAAGAATATACTAATGGGTAGCAAAATAACATCTTCCATGCTGATGTTAAATCTGGTAAGGAATGATGGCTCCTAGAGTAGAATCCTAACTTCAACTCTCTACCGTTAATTTTTCTCTATAAATAAACAAGCCCGTACGTGCTTCTGATTTTTTTTACTGAAGAACTCCGTGAATTCTTTGTGAAAAGTAGGCGACAATAGTCTTATTTTTAAATCAGTACATTTAATTGACGTAGAAGTGCAGTGATAGCCCAGTGGATAAACAACCGAACTATAACTTGATGGTCCCTGATTCGAATTGGTGTACCATTAAATTCATGTTTTCGGATGTATGTACATATTTGTAATTATCGCTTGATCGGTGGTGAAGTACATCATCGTGACGAAATCCGGACGTCCAAGAAATATATTTCGAAAGACATGTATTGTGATCTAAATTTAGTAAGGTCTGGTTTTCTCTTTAGATTATGGAGGTCTGACAGTCGCTCTATGTAAAAATAAGTATATAAATAAGTATCTTCATCAATTTTTTATGCTTACGTTACGAAACGACAACTCTAGGAAGTGGACGATTTTAATTAATGTCGATGTACTTTTAAAGAAGTTACCCAAGTATCAAAAATTATGAAAATTAGCGGGAGCAAGGTGTGGTTAAAATGTAGTTTCAAGTCATAACTCCTGTAGTTTCATTTGTTTTAGCACTTACTTTATTAGGTACTTAATATTCTCCAAATTATAATTAAGATCGTGATAATTCCATCAAGGTTTAAAAATTGAGAAAACCTACTTGAATACAGTTGTTACAACTTTATCGAACTTATATGAGAGCAATCGAACGCTAGAAGCTTCACAACATAAATTTTGTTTTTGTTTTGAATGCGACATTCCGTTTCATAATTATGATCCTTTATTATACGGACTCTTGTAAAATTATGACTTCATCAAATTTATACGAGTCAATGAAGCTTTGACAGATGTGTATGAAAACATAGAATTCAAAATCAGCTCACAGTTGGCAAAAATATTACGTAATATTCTAACAAGACGAACCAAGTGGGTTTATAGAAGATTAGAAGTATTTACACCCAAATTTTGACCAGGAAATATTTTTTCATTAACAATTAAGACTCTAAAGAAGAGTAAAATCCTTTTATAATTCACTTACACATTTCATTAAACATACTAATAAGAACAAAATCAGAAGATTAGCTATTATCAGTCAGTAAGTACTTTTATACATGGAGATACTATTAGTGCTTTGCAGATACATTTCATAATATTATATATTAATGGTAGCAAAATCCCTTTGAAGACGTTGATATTGGCTATTAAAGTTGAAGCTTTCTGTGTTGAATGTATTGAACATATCGTACCGTTAAAGAATCGTTAAGTTTAACATTCTGACCTTTAAGCACTGTTCTTAAGTAACATCCAATAGAAGCTAAAATCAGACTGCATGCGACGAGCACTTATGACTTTTTTGATTATATATTAATCACTGTTTTTAGAAGCATTTAGTAGACTAGCAATGAACGAATAGTGCAAATGGTCTTATTTTTTAAGAGTAACAATATTATTATATTTTTACAAACTACCATTCCGATTGAATTGCAGCACTAGTAGTCGCAATGCAAACGATACTTGTACAAATAAAAGCGGCTTCAAAGCACGATCGGGTGTTACAGTTTGCGAAACCTTACGACTGTCGATTACAGTTGCCCGATTTCCCCGTACCATTTTCGGAACCTTAGGTACTTTCGTTACGATTCTTTTGGGATGCAAGAAAGAAAGAATCTATTGATTACATACACCGTTGAAACTTCCGTAACGAAACACATATTTCGATCACGTTTATATGTCACGTAATTTGATCAGTATCACATCTTTTTTCGCAGAGATCGTTGCCCATATGTGCTTGTTGTAATTTACAATACTAATTTTCATCGTCTTCAAAAAAGAAAGAAGTTATATGTTCATCACGTAATATGTTTCTTATTTAGTATGCTCATCTATAATTCGAGGATAATCCGAACAGTGTTCTGTTGAAATAGTTCCGAATTTGGTTTCCTATAAATTTAGTGAAGATTGGATGATTAATATAAACCTTAGAAAATAAAAATTTGTACATAAAAAAGTAACACCAACTTCATTGAAGTGTGTGTGATAGGCCTGTTTTGATATATCGCATATGAAAAATTGTTCCCATTATGATTCTTGGTGTTAAGATCTCTAGCAGAGTTCACTTCCTAAATCTTTGAAAAAAAGCTTAAGCTAAGTTGATGTCCAAGAAACTTGGCGTGTCCAATAGAGTGAAATAGTTCTTCAACTTGAGGCAGAATTATGTTGTACAAGTTTGCAGTCAGACCGTACATAGATTACTGTAGTCTCCATTGGACGGGAGGCTGCATACCAGTTTGAGTCTTGTAATTCGGTTCAGAAACGAGCTGTGGGATTGTTGATGAACCGATACTTGTGACCAATAATTGGCATAGCTAGTATTAAACCATTACTATTACTATTAAGCAGGTCCTATTTGTTCTCCACTTTAATGGTACTCGTAAAATAAAATGCATAACTGTATTATTATTTACCGTGCTCACAAAATATGTATAAAAACGTATTGAAGTGGCGTAAAACAAAAAAAAATGTTTCATTGTAGTCTATCTATCTATCTATAACTTCACGCCAAATCCCTTACGGGGTAGGCAGAGAGAACCGAGCGCCACGCGACTCGATCCTTGCATACCTCACTCGCTTCTTTCACATTCATTGCTCTTTTCATGCACGCTCGCCGGTTTCTAGGGCTCCTGACATCACCTTCTGATAGAACACGACCAATCTGATCATGATAGGTAAGTCTTGGCCTTCCTCGGCTCCTACATCCTTCCACTTTTGCATTGTATATTTCATTGTAGTGATAAATATATAATAGATAATCTGTTCTATACGGTTCGTAACAGTAGTAAATCGACCGCTGATAAATATATAGGACAAAAGAATTATAAAGAAAATAGATAGTAGAAAATACTCATGTTTAGCGAGTTTGTGGACAATTCAGGATACATCTACTATTACTACTTGCTTATATTTTTTTATACAAAATCGTAAACACAAATAAGTACATGATCGCATGCTATGCAAGAAGTATCACTCCCTAATCCCACTCCTAACACAGTAACTGTGTACTCAGAAGCTTACTGATAAACTTACTCGCAGGAACTCAACAACTCTCTAAGGAGTGTTATTTGGCTGCAGTTTTCTGTGAGGTGGGGGCACTTACTTTTCCAGTCGAGCTGCATCGATGGTTCCCTCTATTTTGATAGAGCTTCCCTCAATTAACAAAATACAAAAATCAAAATTGGAAATGTTTGCTTCGTTAACTAAGTACAATTTTAACACAATATTCGTGACGGGGACTACCTAGTAAATATTATATGTATACGTGTGGCCAGTAGCCCCAAGTATATAAAATACTTACTAGGTAGTCTCCGCTTCCGCTCATGAGCATTCATATAGCTAGAAATGTGTTAATTTTATCATTTGTTGGGTCATAGTTACATTTGCTATATTTGTGAGCGAGTGTGTGTGTGTGTGCGTATGTGTTATATTTTTTGGAATGCCTATTTCTTGTTTTTCTAGAAGGAACGCTGATAATTGTTTTTTTAATGAATAGGCAGAAATACAATTTTTAATAGGAGGTGGTACGTCATTCCAACATTTAGTTGCCTATAACAGAATATAAATTTAGTTTTTATAGCAGAACCTCATATTGGTATACAGTATCCGACAACTGTTTGAGCCAACGTTAATTAACAGAGTGCACCAAGTACACGTGGGGTTTGGCTTAGATTCTGAATATCAGCCTATCGATCTAGAGCTGACGTTGTGGAAAACATTAATTATGGTTTCATCACAAAATAGTAGCAACATAAAGCCCATGGGAGTTCTTAAAATAAGCACAGAAATCGTTTAATTTCACAATTGGGATATAATATAATTTTTGATTACACATTTAAATGCCCGCAGGCTATTTTTGTATGCCAAACGTTCCGTTTACAGAATAATTGATGTCCCATTAAGAGCAGCCACATACGGTGCATATTCAGACTGTGATTTTGATAATAGTTAATACAATTTAGTTGCGTTAATTTATAATTTGGTTGATACGCCAAACTGCTGTTGATATTAGTAGCTTTAAATTTATTATATTTTATTTACAGTTCTATACGCTTTGAAATAGGCAAATACATCGGCCTTCCGGTATAAACTCTGTGACTGTGCTCTAATATATCAAAAACCTTTTAAAGTTCTTTCTTCAACATTTAGTATTCAATGATTTCGCCTGATGAAATTTATTTTTATATATCGAGAGGCAAACAAGAATACCGACCTTAAAAAGGTTGTCATAGACTTTGAAAGCTGACCCTACGAAGAGTATCGCTCGCGCATTGCTACTCCCACTGCTAACTTAGTATTTCTTAAAAAGCTTACGGGTAATCTTACTCATCGCAGGAATACAACAGCCATTCAAGCAGTTGTTATTTGTTTGTGATCTTCTGTGAGGAGGAGGTGCATCCCCTGCCAGGCTACTTTCATCTATCTATCTATAACTTCACGCCAAATCCCTTGCGGGATAGGCAGAGAGAACCAACCGCCACGTGACTCGATCCTTAAATATCTCACTCGCTTCGTTACCATTCATTGCTCTTCTCATACACGCTCGCCGGTTTCTAGGGCTCCTGCCATCACCTTCTCACAGAACACGACCAATTTGGTCATGGTAGGTAAGTCTTGGCCTTTCACGGCTCCTACATCCTTCCACTTTTGTATTGTATATCTGCTTCGTCATTCTTTCATCCTGCATTCTTTCTACATGTCCGAACCAACGGAGCATACTACTACTTTTGTTGTTAATTTTTTTGCTACTTTCATGCTTCCTGTAGCTCTTTAGCCAAAGTAGCAGTAGCTGTAGCTCTTTCACCTGCGCGTTATGCACTTGCTTTAACAATATAGCAGGTGAAAGCCACCAGCTTTGACTCTACAGACGATAATGAGTCACTTCCACTCCAAAATATTTGCTGTTTATGTGATTTGTTCTTTAAAGCTTTGCTTATGTTAGGTCTTGTACAGCTAAGTACACTTCAAGCGTTACGTTTTGATCTTCGTACCATTCTTATACTGTACGTAGTAAAGGTTAGAATCGCGCTTCGAGTGTCAAGCACGATATACAAGACCCGGATAAGACAAATACGGAGTTATGCTGAAAAGCCAGCTATAAATATTGTTAAACCTGATAATAATAATAGTAATATATTTTATTAAATAGCATAATAATAGCCTCATATTAAATAGCATAATAATAGCCTCAATACCTGCCGAGACCAGCTCAAGGGTATATTTTTCCATTGATAGTCCTTGGAGTGGGCCACGGCGGCCGTACTACAATATATCAATGTTCTCAAAGGGGCCTCTACGCGTTGGATCCATAACCTTGCGCACGCCTATGAAATCACCGCATGATTTACGAAACAATAATTTAAAAAATAATATTTCTTTCAGTGATAAATTAAATCGAATTATTAAATAAACACTAGAAATAATCATAGTAACTAAAGTAAAATAAGCTCATGTGTCAATATCTTAAATTAATTTAAATATATTTAATTTGGCGAGCTCGGTGGCGCAGTGGTTAGTACAAACGCTACTTTGACACCAACGCTCGTGGATTCGATTCCCACACAGGACAAAAATTTGTGTGCATGCTCATGTCTGTTTGTCTTAGTCCGGGTATTTTCTATGTGTCATTAGTATGTATTTACAAAAAAAATGTATTTGCATATGTTTATCAGTTGTCACGATACGAGCTCCGCTTACTTTGACGCTAGATGACGCTGTGTAATTTGCCCGTCAATATTTATATTTATTTATTTAAACTTACTATAAATACTTAGCTGACGGACGGACTGACGGACGGACGGACAGCGGAGCCTCAGTAATAGGGTTCCGTTTTACTCTTTGGGTACGGAACCCTAAAAATGACAGATTCCAAATTCAATTGTAATATTTTGTTTATTTTTACTTGTAACAGTATTTATGGCCAGACTAGGTATAGATGTATACATTTATATATGTACACGTGTTTCAAAATGAATTGATAACGCCACGCAAAAATAGAACCTTATTTCTTTAGCAATCAAAACCGTCCATTGTTCTAAAATCCATAAGAACATCACTATGGACCCGCAAGTACTTAAGAAGAGGAATCCGTACTCTGTTATAAAACAACCCATTGTTAGAACACTATTTGCACGTCAACAATTCCCGACACAGTCAATTGTACTATATAATAACATTATATATATATATATATATATATATATAATGTCATATATATATGTATATATATATATATATATATAATGTAATATATATATATATATAATGTCATTTCATAAGTGTAAAAAAAAACTATCACACCCTGGCTACAACAACTAAATTATGAACAAACGGAACACCTGCTCTCACGATGAAATGCTATCTGTAAATTCACCTCGGATATTTTTGATTTCCGTAAAATTTTAGACATCTATCTTCCATATTCACGTACACAAACAACTAATACACTCATAAAGTACACAACACACTCACCCTCTAAACACAACAGCATACACACACATAGGTCATACATATTCAACTCACACTATATACTCGTATATGACAATACTGTACTTGGAAAATGCAAGTAAATATTATTATATATTATCGAACGTAAGAGTGGGCGTCTCCTAACACAGGTTTCTTTTAACTTACCAGGAGACCCGCAACCCTTGTAAACCAGTACTTGTAAACAAATAAAATTTTAAATTTGAATTTTTGAATTCGATGTTAATTTGTTCATAGTCTCTTATTGGGAGCCAAAAGTTTGATGCTGGCTGGATTTAGGGTTCATATTAATTAGAAAATTAAGCCAATATTTATGTTAGCATATTCAGTTATTGCTCTCGATCGTGTTTTAATTTCATTGCAGTTGTAACACACTACAACGCGTGATTAATTTCACAGTATTTAAGAGATATGAATACAATAAAATCTAAAGGTGTTCCTTGTATAACGAACGTATCTATTATATAAGGATCTTTTGTAGGTTAGATTATTTGCTAAACAAAATAAAAGCCGACCTAGTCTTAGTAGGTTTAGGTTTTTACCTTGTTTCTCCTTGGATCTTCGACGGAAGAACTACAACAAATGGTTACTGTAATGAATGAGGCATTTAAAAGGAAAGGTATGGAAATAAACGTAATGAATACGAAAGCGATGGTGTTTGAAAGAAATGAAAGTGTTATAGATAGTCACATAATGATCGAAGATGAAAAATTGGAACAAGTGAATGAATTTGTGTATCTGGATTATATGTTAAAGAGAGATGGAAAATTTTAGGGTGATATTGAAAGAAAGCAGGAAACCGTATCAATGGTGCGTTGTCTCAGTGGTAACAGGCGATAACATATCGAGCAAAGCCTTGCTATAGCAGAAGAAGCGTGAAAGCAGAGTGAACGCAGTAGAAATGAGAACGCTGAGGAGTATGTGTGGAGTGAGAATGGTGATACGAAAACTTCGTGGATTGAAAGTGGATGTAGTGACAAAAATTTAAAAGGGTATGATAAGATGATTTAGTCATTTAGAAATAATGAATGACAAAAGAGTGACGAAAGAAGTGTATCAGGCAAGAGTGAATGGTGATGTCGGGAGGGGCCGCCCTGGACAAATGTGTGCACATATAGATCAAATTGGTGATATGTTGGAAAAGGTCCAAATCAAAAGTACCCAAAACCGAAGAGCATGCATGAAGAGATGAAGTGTGGAAGAAGCGAGATGGGTATGTTTGGATCGGTGCACCTGGCGTTCTACTATTAGTCTTTGCCTACCTCAATGGGAGACAGGCGTGATGATATGTATGTAGAGGTGGCGCACCAAGGATTGCGTACGTTTTTTTGATTATTTTCGTGCTTTAAACTAAATATTTTTACAAGTAAAATATTAAATGTAAAATCTAAAAACCGAATACGATAAAAAAATATGAATGTAAAACAAAAAACCGATGAGTGTCGGTCGCGCAAATAATACCAGATATTCAACACTATAACTACTACGTATTCGGAGCTACCTTAGCTACACAGCTAGTGAAAGAAAGTTGAAATGCGCGCGTTGCGCAAAATTTGTGGCGTAACGCTTGTAGACCGTATTCGCAATGATGAGGTTAGAAGCAGAGTTGGTCTGAAAGATTGCGTCGGTGTTAAAATAAGAAGAGGCATGCTCCGTTGGTTCGGACATGCAGAAAGAATGCAGGATGAAAGAATGACGAATCAGATATACAATGCAAAAGTGGAAGGATGTAGGAGCCGAGGAAGGCCAAGACTTACCTACCATGATCAATTCAATTCAATACCAAATCAATTCTATCAGAAGGTCTCTATATATCTAGAAACCGACGAGCGTGCATGAAAAGAGTAATGAATGTTAAAATAGCGAGTGAGGTCTGTAAGGATCGAGTCACGTGGCGCTCGGTTCTCTCCGCCTACCCCGCAAGGGATTTAGCGTGAAGTTATAGATAGATAGATATACTCGTATCTATACTACTACATTAAAAAGATAATTTAACAGGTTAAATGGTTGATAAATCCAAATTCTTTCCGAATGTAAGATTATGAGATAATTTTGGGGTACTAGGACTATTTTTAAAGGTTATGGAAAAATAGGAAGTATTGCTAACATAGCAACTCTTTAGGAGTTTAGTGGTAGCCGCGCAAAAACACAACAACCATCCAGAGAGTTGTTATTTGGCTGCGGTTTTCTATGAGGTGGAGGTGCTTCCCCAGACCGGCTGCATCGATGCGCCCTACCTCTCTTAAAAACGTGTCTAAGTATCCGCAAGGCAATGGCAAATAAAGAATATTTATAAAATCCAATAAAATTTTATTTAAAAATGGGCTTAATGATAAATAAAGAGTTTTTACCTTTTTAACCACTCCGCCACAGGTCTCGTCGATTACTTGACAATTAATAAAAATGTAATAAATGGTAAATGTTATATCAAAGTTTCTATACAATTGGGGTTGCCCAAAAGGGAGTACGAGCCAGTAAAATGTTCATTGTATTCCCACAGACAGCCGCTCCATCCAAATAACGTAAAAACTGGCTAGTTAGCAGAGTTTACAAACAGTGGCTTGTTAACTGTAAGTTAACTTGTTAATTTTGTTTCGGGGCTGTTTGTCACAACGAGCGTATTTGTTAGGTGACATCCAAATTTTCTATTATCAAAACTTTTAACATATCTGAATGATTTTAACTTTAATAATTTTGGGGTATTTTTATGTTATGTTGGGAAGCATACAACCATGCAGCCTATCTGATGTAGAGTAAAAGTTGATAAATCCAAATTTCTTCGGAATGTAAGAAGGTCCGATAATTTTAAGTACTAAAACTACATTGTTGATTGGTTGTACAAAAGGAACTGTGGGACATATTGCCGAGATATGGGACTGACGGTGCACTGCTCCGTACTGTGCAGTTCACTTACAAGAATTGTTCAGTATGTATGAAGATCGAAGTCAGCATGTCACCCTGATTTGATGTAAAAATTGATGTCAAACAGGGTTGCATGCTGTCTAGACTGTTTATCCTGTATTATCCATAATAAGGTCAACGAAAGCAGGATTGCGCATGGGTGACCTAGTGGTGAACTGTCTGCTTTATGCAGATGATGCCGTGTTTATAGCATTATTTTATTAGCATATTAGCATTAACACTATCTGAACTGCAAACACTGCTCACAATAGTGAAAGATGATTATATGGAGAATGATTTACTACTGAATGCGAAGAAGACGCAAAGAATGGAATTTAAAAGAAAAGAAACCAGTACGAATGTAAAGATTACGTATCGTATATCCCGGACGCGCTTTCATAAGGGATGGAAAGTACACCCCAGATGGGAAATGACGAATGTGTGCTGCGAATACTGTGAATGGAGCGTTGGGATAGCTTCTTCGCAATAAAAGCTTGAGCCAGAAGGCACACCTCGCTATACAGAATGCAGTGCTGATCCCAACAATTATTTATGGAAGCGAGAGCTGGGTACAGCAGAGAGAGCATTAAAGTAGGATAAACGCGGTCGAAATACGAGCGTTGTGCAAAATTTGTGACGTAATGGTCGTAGACCATATTCGCAATGCTGACGTAGAAACAGAGTTGGACTGAAAGAAAGTGTCGATGTTAAAATTAGAGAAGGCTTACTCCGTTGTTGGCTCGAACATGTAGAAAAATGCAAGAAAAAAAATTACGAAACAGATATACCACGCGATAGTAGAAAGATGTAGTAGCCGGGACAGGCCAAGATTTACCTACCATGACCAAATTAATCGTGTTTTATCAGAAGCTGATGTCAGGAGCCTTAGAGCCAGCCGAGCGAGCTTGCATAAAAAGAGCTATTTATGTCAAAGAAGCGGTGTGTAAGGAACGAGTCATGCGGAGCTCGGTACTCCCTGCCTCTCCGCAAGGGCCTCATTATCTTCTTTTGAGTAAAAGTCAGCTTCATCTCCACGTGGTATATCCTGCTAATTACCTAACAAGGCTCTGGAAATGAGATGCAGGACTCGTCAGAGCAACTTGACTGCGAAAGCGCCTCCACCTCACAGAAGACCGCTACTAAATAACAGTTTCCTGGAGAGAAGTGACGTGTGTGTGTGTAGTGAAGTTGTTGGCTGTGGGAGTGGTAACACGCGAGCGATACTCCTTGTATTGTAAATGTTTATAGGCTACGGCAATCAATTATGTGGTGGGCCGTATGCTTGTTGTACAAAGAAACTACGGCGGATAATGACAAGATATACACGAGCCTAATCATAATAAATAAGAGGCTCTGAATTTATACATATAATAGGAAACTGAAACCGGTTATCAGATACTGCTTACAATACGCTAGTAGCTTACAATAACAATAGTAACCGCGTCACATCAGGCGTGGCGTATGCTTGTTTGTCACGACATAGTGTAAAAATACTTATAAAAATTACGTCAAATATTTCAATTTCACGGTAAGTTTGCGCAAAGCGATTTGTAGTATGCATTATTCGAGTATGTATTTGAAATTTTCACATTCTAGTGGAGTTACGCGCAGGCTTTTCTGCGAGAATATCGGGAAATGTCGAACTTAATAGTCCCCTGTACCTAAGAGTTTATCGACTGAATCCAACGAAACCCTTCCGTTTTATGAACAATTTCCCTCGCGTAGTTGTAAAGCTACAATTTCGATATGCGAACGAATTTATTCATATGACGCTAATTGAGTGTGAAACCTTTAATAAAATTTCAATCGATCTATTTACATCTTAACGCCAAGTCGATTGTGGAGTTGTCAGAGAGAACCGATCGCCAACTAACTCGGTACTTACACGTCATTCGCTTGTTTAACATTCATAACTCTTCACGCACACTCGCCGGTTTCTGAAAGACTCAATCAATATTGTCTTGGACAATGTATAATAAAATGTGAACGAACCAAATATTAGAAATGTCAACATTTTTGATCTACGACAATATAGTAAAACAAAAGTGGCCTGAATTTTTAACTGATAACTTCTTTAGGCACGTTGGGCACTTTTGGGATGGGGAACAAGCACTGAACTCGCGTAACCGTCAGGCTCTTTCTTAACAACCCAAAAATGATTTTTTTTTAAGTAAAACTTCTTTACGCACGCTTGACTTGGGGAGTAAGCTGATGAATGCGTGAGGAGAGCGTTACGAAAAATGTGATCCGGCGAGGCGAACGGAGAGCGTTACGAAAAGTGTGATCGGGCGAGGCGAACGGAAGTTGAGAGGGAAATATAAGTTAGTGACTTTTGGCAACCACTATAATAATGTGAATGCGAAAGAAGTGCTTCTCAGCACTAACGTTCAATAAAGTTTATGAAGAAGAAGAAGAACAAAGTGAAATTCCCAGTCAACACTCTCAGTGCTTGAGTGCGTGCGTGCGTGCGTGCGTGCGACGCATAATATATTAATAAATTGCCTATTGTCTGTAAGTTTTACTTCAGTCGTCTGGTCTAAAGTACACTCGTTTTTTTATACCAGATCGGAGTGCATAGTAGCTGAACAGCCCATCTATACAGGGAAAATCGCTCGCACATTGCCACCCCGGTACGAACACATCAATTCTTCAGGAGCTTTCTAGTAACCCTACCCAATCGCAGGGATACAATAACACCGTAGGGCGTTGTTATTTACCTACGGTCTCTTGTAAAGTATACCCATTCCGGAACAGAATATAATTTTCCACCGAACAACATCGTTTTTAAGAGAGGTAAGGCCCACAAAGAAGCCTAACCGAACATAAGCTAAGTAACCTGACAGGAAATCTATTATATATATATATATATATATATTTTAAGAGATGTAGGGTTACATCTCTTAAAATTGTATATAGCTCATTATAATCTTTTGAGTAGAAGTCAGGATCACCTCCATGCGGCGCATCCTGCTAATTAACTAACGAAGTTTTGCACTTTACATCATGTAGCGGGCCGTATGCTTGCATGTAGGTTCGATGTTGTTAATATTAATATTATACGTTTAAGAAGTTCGTTACTTGAATATCCATATTGACCAACATATCAAACTAGCTGACTTTCACATCGGAACATACAAACAGCCTTAACTTTCACTATTGTGGGTACGGGACTTACCGCGATACTCCAATAGGACACAATGAGTATAATGTGTAAGGCGCGAGTAATAAGCGACGCAGAAAGAAGGTAGACTAATATGTCTGCCCTTGACGGACTGATATCTACTTGCCGTCTCCAGTCATCCCGTGACCATGGCGTCTGTGACATCGCCGAAATATCGGGAAAATAGAAAAACAATTCGCGGTAAGTCCCGTACCTGCAATAGTGAAAGTTCAAAATTAGCCTTAACTTATTTAAGCAAATTGCACACCACAAACGGTTTCTGCGAGTAAACTGAATCCTTTTTGTAAAATCGAAGACGTCTCCTATCGCATTAATTGTCATAACAAAATGTACATGACAGTCATTATTTGCTAAGAAAGTTTGCTAAGAAATTTAAATTTGCATGTGAATTTATACAATTATACCGCAAGAGATCCATAAAGTTCTCCCATTGTATTGATATTGTTATGTGTCCCATTATTATCTGCCATTAACATGCATCAAGGGTGTTTTTTACGTATCTCGAATATACTGCATTTCGAGTGCTTTTGGCTTGTGTCCAGCATTACAACGTTTTACACAATGCGTGCCAACGGTATAGAGCCATGAAGTTAACGCTGGAACGCAGATGACATTTAACCATTATATCGATTCTTATTTGTCGAATAATGATGCTTTTATTAAATTTAGTGTTCGGCTCGATGATTGAAATTCGACCGTCATCATTACTGAAAGCGTAAGAATTTGCATGCTCTCAATTTTTAATTTCTACTACTCCATTGGTCGGACATGTAGAAAGAAAACAGGATGAAAGATTGACGCTGTTTCGTCATTCTTTCATCCTGTATTCTTTCTACATGTCCGTCCATGTCCATATAAAACGCGAAAGTGGCAGGATGTAGAAACCGACGAAGACCAAGACTCACCTACCATGACCAGATCGGTCGTGTTTTATCAGAAGGTGATGTCAAGAGCCTTAAGAACCGGCGAGCGTGCTGATAAGCGCTATGAATGTGTAGCGTGTGATGTACGAGTATGTAAGGATCGCGTTTTATGGTGCTCGGTTCCCTGTACCTAGAAACTGCGACGCTAGGGACCTGAGGTGAAGATATACATACATATATATTTTTTACACAAGCACTTAACGTCAGCAGCTACTAAATAAACTTACTTCCTTAAATCTGTTGACGAATAGAGTAGAAAATACTTACTTAAATGGTTTGTCGTCGCCTGTTTTATAAGTTAACGCCTATTAGACGAGCTCAAGGGCATGGTGGTTAACGCTGTTTTGACATCAGAGCTCGTAGATTCCATGCCCTCACAGTACAAACATTTATGTGCATGAACGTGTCTGTTAGTCTTGGTCTGGGAGTTTTAAGAGAGACGACCTCACAGATAATGGCAACTAAATAACAACTCCCTGGAGGGTTGTTGTATTCGTGCGTATGAGTAAGGTTACAAGAAAACTCCTAAAAAGTTGTTGTGATAGCAGCGTTCTTAGGCCTATTATATATTCATAGATATTGTATAAAAAATACTTTATTTGAAGGTTGCATACCATAACCTTTTACTATATTTGAAAGTTAAATATGACTCATCACTTAAATCATCATATTCCTGTGTTTAGGTAAATATCGATTTGGAATTTATCTTTTTCAAAGAGAAGTAGGGAATGAGGGAAACGTGAGGAGGAGGAGAAAGGTCTAGTTGCCCCCTGGGAGGTCTGTCGGTAGTCGTTCCATGTAAAAATCTGTATCTTCACCAAATCCGTGCTTAGGTAGCGGACTTCGCCAATGCTAATGGATTATGAAACGAGGTAACGCTTGGAAATACTAGTAATAATCTATTCATGTATTAATTCCTACTTTTTAAGGCACAGTAAATCATAACACTAAGTACCTAAGCTTATACTCACTCACGAGTCGACGTCATACATAGTTCCTGGTGACCTTGTTACTGACTCGCGTGAACAGAACAATCCTATAGGGAGTTACTTTATAGTTTCAGTTTGTAAAATGACGGCAAGTTCCTTAGTTGCTTTCATCCATTTCACGCGTTGCGTTAATCCATTTTATTTAATTGAGACACACCTCTCTTTTTTATTATTTGAATTATTTATTGAATTGAGAGTCTCGTGACTTTGAGTAAGATAAAAATGGATATACTCGTATATAGGAGCCAAAACTGTTTTATCTTTGTTCCGTTTTGATTTGAATTTCTGAAAAAGTTTTCATGAAGTTTAAATTTTTAATTTTTAATAAACGTCAGTTATATTTTCACTGCATACATGTCATACATGATAGCACCTATTATATATACCTAAGGGTGTTAAGTCAAAATTTAGACATTTGCTTCTCGAGCCAACTTTAAGCTACAATTTTTCCTGGAAATATTTAATGTGAAGATATAAAATTACGACGACTACGACGACAATGATTATTTCCGAAATGCTTGCATTACTAGTTAGGATTATATTTCAAAAAATGTAAGTTGGGTTAAGTACCTGCGGGGGGCCAATGGCAAATAAAGAATATCTACCGCTCTCAGAACTCCAATATGAAATCGTTTTTTTTTTTCAAACCTAATAATTTATCTTTGTAAACCGCAAATCTAAACTCGACCTTATAAAATCCTTCATTTCAAAGTTTATTGAATAGACGCGTCACATCCTTGCCGTTACATCGCTGTCTAGTGACTTTGCACAGTGACGCACGTTTCATAGCCTTAACTCACACCGACACGACACGGCACGACACGACGTCTATGGCACTCCTGTGTCGATTAAAATTACTCACACTGTGCCCTTGCTCAGTATTACGTTGTGCTCTATATACGTGTAACTTCGTATCGTTACTCATACGTTTAATCCCGAACTATTACAATTGGTTGCGAATTGGAAAACTAAACAGGAGATGAAATTTAACCTCATGTGAACGAAATTCTAGTCGATATTACAATATCTTAACACTTTGAAACTACGTTTAGCTTCAAGAGTAATCCAGTTATGATTGAACAAAGCGGAACGAGAGGATAAAAATTCATGAACATTTCTATATATCAATAGAGTATCCGGATATCTCGTATAAATTGAAAAAGGATGAGATACGATGTATAATTTTTACTATGATCATGATCCAAGATGTGGCGAGTCCAGTTATTTATTACATTGGAGCGATACCCATCTAACCTCCGTAACCCTTAAAGGGGGACCAGACAAAACAATGAGTCATGATCACACATCCAGAAGATCTGCATGTGCAGGTTTCCTCACGGTATTTTCCGTCACCTGGAGCAAGTGGTAACCGAACGCAAGTAAATTGAACGTACTCGTAAAAACCGAGTAGAGTAGGCGTGCGGTTATACTGCGGGGCCACCAGCGCTCCGTATCAAAACCTATTAAGTGATAAATTAGGAGAATAATTAAAAATAAATTAATAGCAATACATTTAAATAATATATTTAAACACAAGCTCTAAAAAGCTTGTCGAGATATTTTGTCTTAGAATTAATTGGGTCAAGATGAAGTTATATATCGTGCGAGTATTCTTGTATATCACAGGTACACACATTTCTTGTAAATCTATAACATTTCGTGTCTATGCGTTGAGGAGTTCCTTCGATACCAGACAAGTTTGAGTGTAGTAGCCATGTCATAATGCAATTAGAATGGCTTATCATTGAACGTGTCAACAATATTTATTTGTCTATGCTGTTAAACGTTGAAGATTTCCTATCTTGAATTAAACAATTTTTAACGGAAGTATCGCGTGTTTTATTGAATTATTGATGGAAGACTTCCTGCGACCACGGACGCTGCAAAGCGTTCGAAACGTCAGGTTCAACAAAATTAATAAAACACGCGATACTTCCGTTAAAAATTGTTTAATTCAATGTGTAACAATCGCGAAAACCTAAGACAATACTATTTCCTATCTTCTTCTTGGCATTATCCCATTCATTAATCCATTACCATTGGCAGGGTCCGCTATCGACTTGGCAAAGATACTGGTTTTCAGATGAAGCGGCTGCCGTCAGACCTCCACAACCCGGAGGAAAAACTAGATCTTTCTTAGGTTAAGTCACACGTCTTTCGAAATAAAATCTCTTGGACGTGCGGATTCACTCACAATATTTTCCTTCACAGCCGAGCAAGTGACAATTACAAATATGTACATAAATCTGTTGAAGAATCCCTACATTTCCAGCTAATCTAGGATGTCGGTTTAGGTCATGCTTAAATTCTTTGCCATCGGAGCTGACCCAATGTTATAAATGTAAGTATATAAATTTCATCTCAATCGGATACCGCAAAGTATGTCAAATTTAACGTGCAAGATTCCGATTATCACAAACAGACGAGACAGGTGAAACTAAATAACAATTTGTAAAATAGGAAGTCTCAATGATTATACTTTATGATAAGTTAACATTAATAGGTAATTAACTCCATTACAAATGACTCGACGAATGATTTTAACAAATAACACATTTACCAATAAACGTCAGTTATATTTTCACTGCATACATGTCCTACATGATAGCACTTAATATACTCGTATATACCTAGTCCTAGTACCTAGTCAGGTCATAAGTTCTGTGAAAAACTTTTGATGTAATTAATAATACACTTTTTGATAATTATGTAAAAGTTATATATGAAATGAAAGGTAATTAAATGTACAATAAAATTTTTATTTACATTATTCGAAATGCCCTCGTCCATTTTGAATACATGCCCTTAATCGACGCGGCCAATCATGGATCGTAGCACGCACCACATTTATATCTATTTCTGCCGCTGCTTTAACCAGAGATGCTCGGAGAGACTCCAAATTCTGATGAGGTTTAGCGCAGACTTTCTCTTCCAAATGTTGCCATATCTTGTAGTCCAGTGGGTATAATCTGGACTAGAAGAGGGCCAGTTTTCATGCCCGATGAAGTCAATTCCACGGGCGGTCAACCAGTTTTGAGGGCTTCGTGCCTTATGAGCTGGTGCAGAGTCCTGTTGGAATATCCAGTGTCTGTTTTTGAACATTGTTTGAGAAAGTGGTTCTACTATGTTTGTTAGGACGGTATTTTGGTAAACCACGGCACTGGTTTTCACACCTTCTTCACAGAAAAACACCTCAGTTAAGCCTGAATATGAGACTCCAAGCCAAATCATGATTGATGAAGGATAATGCTCTCGCTGGACCCTCGGAATACGCGCGCTCGCTTCTTCACAACAGTGGGCATATACGAGTACCTTATCATTTTGTTTGTAACTTTCTTCGATGGTAAAAATTTTCTCAACCGTAAACAAAATTTTTCTGTGACCTCCCTTTGCGTACCGCTTCAGTAGTTGTTTTTTATTTACCACCCTATTCTTTTTTAAATTATCAGTTAAGAAATGACCAGTACGTCTTTTATAGGCTGCAAGTCCTAAGTCATCTTTTAAAATACGCGGCATGGTTCTAGGTGGTATTTCATCTCCCAATGTCAAGGAAAGCCATGTCCGGCAATTAGTAAATCTAAATAGTAGAACGCAATTTACCAATGACGTCCTACAAATGCAAAACTCTACCGTCTTTGTGGATATTTTCTTTCAATTTCATATTACGATATCGCAAATGAATTTTTGCGATGTTTGATGATTCATCTCCCGAGATAAAATCTTTTGCTTTCAGATAAGATTTCTTCGAATTCTTTCCCTTACTGTTTTGACCACCTTTTTCGTACGAACACTACATGGATGGCCAGATCTTTTTCTGTCACAAACAGAGGAGGTCTCATTGTACCTATTAATAGCCCGGTACACAAACATTTTACTAATACCAAGCGTATGGAGTTGAGTTTTAAAAATTGCATTTGGCTCCATACCTACTTTGTGTAATGCAATCACAGCGATTCGATTCTCTTTATCACCCCACTCCATTTTAATATCGCAAAATATTGTATAATATATTGGCGCCAAAATGAGAAACCTCAATGAACAATCATATAAAAATGACAGATTCCAAATTCAAATGTAATATTTTGTTTCTTTTTAATTGTAACAGTATTTATGGCCAGACTAAGTATATATATATACATCTCTGACAATAACCCGCCTCACATAGAGCGTTCACCGCAGACCTTATAAACGTTTGCAATGAACAAATATCGGTCCGCTTCTCACTAGCAGAAACACAATATTTCTCCAGGTAGTATGGCTAAGGTTTCCTATGAGGTAGAGCTATCTCTCCCAGTCGGGCCGCTTAATGCAAACTATAATTGGTGGGCAATATGCATGAAGGAAATAACCTATGTAAACACTATAACATGTCTTTACATAGTAAAAAATAATACTGCTACGGGTAAAGTAGAACGCGTAGCTTATTGGCCAGTTCATGGATAGACATCGCATTACTTATCAACTTATTGAAAAAGGTTCGAATCGTTGAGATATTTAGGCGCTAAAACACAATTTTTAAAACCGCAAAAATAGTTTTATAACCGCACCGCTCGCGACCGGCGGGAAGTTCACCCTCACACGCTGGAACCGCATTGGTCGCGAACTGTGCAGTTCCAGAGAAGTGTTCTTCCGAGAACTCTCAAGCCGTGGAATGAGCTCCCAGCCGAGGTTTTTCCAAGGGACTACAGCATGGAATTCTTTAAGAAATGCGTGAAGAGGTTTTTGACGGTTGGCAACACATGAGTGACACCGCTGGTGTTGCAAATGTTCATAGGCTACGGTGACTGTTTACGTATGCTTGGTTGCCACCATAGTTAGACGAGCTCGGTGGCTCAGTAGTGGAACGTGCTGTTACGCTACTTTGACACCAACGCTCGTGGGTTCGATTCCCACACAATACAAACATTTGTGTGCATGAACATGTCTGTTTGTCTTGGTCTCGGTATTTTCTATGTATAATAAGTATGTATTTACAAAAAAAAATGTATTTACGTATGTTTATCAGTTGTCTAGTACCCATAACACAAGCTTCGCTTACTTTGGGGCTAGGTGGCGCTGTGTAATTTGTCCGACAATATTTATTTATTTATTTATTTATAGTGGTATAAAAAAGGTTTAGGAGCGCGATGCTTTCATTTGCAGTAGTTTATTAGTTTGTGGCTATACCTCTCTATTTCCAGTGTCTTGTTTTCTAGTTGACAGAGTACAACAGGGTGATGTTTACTTCAATTCTAAAGATATTGGTATTCCTCTTACATCCGAAAAGCTAAAGTATGTATAGACTGTCAAGAATGTTGGCCTTAATAATGGCAAAAAATATAGACCAAAATAACTTTTGTACATAGATAATTTGTCAATATAACATAGCGTCATGACATCACTTTTCATTTGGTCATATGATTTTAAATTGTAATCAATTAAAATTGTAGTTGTAAATACATGATATTGTTTGACCTACAAATCGCAACCATTATGTACTATGTTTACGAACAGAAGATGGACGCCGAAGAAAGGAAATGAACGTGTAACGTAAACATATGCTCGTTTGTCGTAGTGTGTCGCGATCGTAACGAGCCAGAAGTAACTCGGTTCATTTAATATTAGGCGCCAGAAGCATATGCAGTATAGTTAAAGTCACATCAGTATGTGTTATGGCACAGAGCATGAGAGTGCATAATCATTAAACAAACGGACATAAATTAAAGGGTTTGTACACTCACACGGATAATCATACGTGACTCTATCACGTTAGTATGCAGTGTTAAATTTGTACCACGAGATTGAAGAATGCGGATAGAAAGAGCTCATCTATCTATTTATTTATATTACACTGATATACAATATCGGGAAGCATACAAGTATACGGTTCACCTGATGGTAAGGTGATTACAGAACATTAAAGCAAGCCATACTTGCGCGATGCCACTTCTGCTACTAAAATAGCAACTTCTTAGGAGCGTAATGGTAACCTCACTCAATTACAGGAACTCAGTAACCCTCCGGGCAGTTATTTGGCTGCAGTTTTCTGTGAGGAAAAGGTTTCTCAGTTAGAATGCTTCGATGCACTACTTCTCTTAAAATTAGACCAAAACAAACCAACATTGATCCACTCGATGTTTGCCTTGGATGGCAATCGAACTCACAACCTTGGTATCAACGTAGCATTACTATCTACTCCGCTACTGAACTCGCCATTAACAGTTACATGAACCTGTGTTTAACCGTAAACCCAAGTATTACTGCAGCACGAATATGCATTCGTGCTGCTCTGTTCTGATATTATTGCTATGCGTACCATAGCGATACATAATTGCTGTAAGTAAACACTCGATGTATGAAATGCAATAATAAAAACATCTTAGTTAATAGCTATCAACATTTCCGAACGCACGGCCGTGGTGGCGTCTCTGCAATTTGTAATGCGGCGGCGCGGCGGGGTCGAGGGAGGGACGAAGCGAAGAGTTCTAGGCCAGGGATGCAATTAAATAGACTGCGCCTGGGAAAGCCATGTCCGGCAATTAGTAAATCTAAATACTAGAACGCAAGTTACCAATGACGTCCTACAAATGCAAAACTCTACCGTCTTTGTGGATATTTTCTTTCAATTTCATATTACGATATCGCAAATCGTCGGTGATACTGCAATATCGCGTAACCAACAGTTGTTAAAACCGCGTAACTTGTTTGTGACAAATTTTACAGGAGAAGGAAAAAACTTAATATCTTTTTTATTTCTACGTCTTAGGCTGACTGAATCATACAATAACTATTAATTCATAAACTAATGCGTATACTATAGTTCAAATTGCATGAATCCCATTAGTCGATTAAAAAATACACTTTCACGGTATTGCATCATCAAAAATGTATTTAACTGCGTACTTCTAGTATTTACGCGTAATTGAAACAAAGAAATTTAATATTAATTTACAAGGATAATTTATTACTTATTTATTGTAACGTAATTTGACAATAATAAGTGATATCTAAGATAAATCAGTTTCATGATTTTAACTCTTATGAACTACAATGTTACTAAATTAAGAGGCAGAGTAGTTAGTTTACTACTAATAATGGCAAGAGCCATATCAAAACAAAAATAACAATGTAAAAACGAAAAGGAGAATCTTAAAATGTTATGAATATTACATACAAAACAAACATTAAACTCTAGCAAAATCTAGAAACATCAATTAAAATCCTTTGAATATAAATGAGATCTCAAATTTAGAAATAGAGATTTCTATATTTTTGCTTGAATGGTAAACTATAGTAAAAATGATGGCAGTCACGAGGAATTACGCTTTTTAATTGATGCAAATGCTCATATTTACTTTTCAATATAGGCAATCTAGAAGAGTAAAGAAATAATAATAATAATAAATAAATGGGGCATCGCTTATATATGTAGATATATTCTTTGGTCTTCGAGGCAATGGACTAAAATCATCTTCAAAATGTTTTTTTAAACTCGATAGTACCAGTAGGATTTTACTTCAATACTCGTAGATCTACCACACAGTCATCACCAGAAATGCGCCTAGGCCGTATATAGTTATACATTTGGTACTCTTTGATGCTGTTATCTTTGAATAAGGTATGATCAGGTTGTATTACTTTGTAAGGAAAAGGTTTTTTCTGGCATCCTTAATCAAAGAAGCATACTGAGATGGCAGGAAAATTTCAACATTTTTTAATTTTCTTTCAACAACGATTGGACCGAATCTACCTCCATCTGTGTGTGTCCTTTTCCAGGGTATTTTTGTGTGATTGTCACATTTTTAGTCATTGCTAGTCTAAGAAGAGCGTTAGAAACATCTCTATTTCTGTATTGAGCAGTCCATATGACTATATCTTTAACATTTTCATTTAACAAGTTTGTAACATAATCTACGAAAAATGAAGCATAAGTTGTAATGTGTAGCTTTCAATTTACAGGCTGTCTCATCGAACTAATAACAAGTAACATTGTCTGTACCAAGGTTGTTACAGACAAAAATAAACTGTGAAACTGTGTAAAGTGTGAAGTTATGTACAGCTAACTTTGTTTTAAAATATAATGCATTAGCCGACAAAGAAGGACATAATTTCACAGCTTGCAAATCGGCAGTTATGGTATGAGCTCGGCCATGTTTTGTAAGTTGGTTTCAGTTAAACTTGAACAAAAAAGAATTTTACTACGAGCACAATATGCTGAATTGCATTTAGGTCTCATAGTCCTTTTAGATTTTGATTCTTTTTGAATGTATTCGTTATCAACTTTTCTAAACCCAATATAGGCTTTTCCTAACATTCTGTTTTTCTTATTTAATTCTCTTTTCCAATTTCACGGTCAGGTAGTTGTTATTTGGTTGCGGTTTTCTATGAGGTGAAGGTACTTTCTCTATCAGAGTGTTTTAATGCCCTCTACCTCTGTCAAAGTCCCACTCCAAGACGAACATTAAACTCGCATAACGACGTAAAAATAGAAAATTATATATTTTTAATATCTCGTAACAATCCACAAAGTTTTACAATCGCCTTCCTTAAAAATATGATAGTTTTAAAGGTTAGTAGTACACTCAATGTGTTACTTAGATAATAGTCTATCGAATTTTAACATTTACTTACACATAAATCCAGTATTTCTTCAAAAAAATATTTTTATTCACGAGCCCCAAACAAAATGACCACTTGTTCTATGGCTCGATGCGCAGATACGCGGTATTATAGTAACATATTCATGTGACTTCTCCTCACGCGGTTTTATCTTTTGTCGTTTATAGCATTTTGATTGGATAATACGTTCACCTGACCGCATGGGAGGATGTCAATCACTGTCAAGAACCTGTACGTACGAAATCTCAATTTAGATTTTTTTGTAGTTCCGCGGTATTAGCTAGTCTTGGTTACGCGGTATTGCAGTATCACCGACGAAATGAATTTTTGCGATGTTTGTCAGTTTTGACATCTTTGATCTGAGCTACATATCAAAATAAAATAGGAACACGACTGACTGACATTTTTGACAATCAAATTTTTTCCAGGAGATTTTTTTATAAGGCGCTTGGTAACTAAAAAGGAGTTTCAATAATTTCTATAACATACACGCGGATTAGGATGCGTACAAGGCTTCGCACAACATTGTATGTACGAAGGCACCTATCTAAAAAAATCTGCAGAATGTATTAAAAATTTCTAAAAAATGAAATTGTTCATCTCTTTTATAGAATGTCGGGAGGCACACAAGCATACGGCCAAACTGATGAAGCGGCTATCCGTTCCTATGAACGCTACCAATGCATTAAGTACTAAATGTCAGTAATCACAATGACACCTCTGATACTAATACAGCTACTCCTTACTGATATACTCCATACCTTGTCGTGTATGGGTTATTTATCTGGAGCTGCTGTTCTAAGCCGTCGATCCTAGCTGATAGAGATAGGGCGATGATTCAGCACGATAGATCATATCTATTAGCGGCCTTCGGGCTGTTTAATATTACAGTCAATCTGTAATTAAGCAGTGTAGAGGAGCTAGCTCTGAACCCCTTTGTAGAACAAAGTCTCGTATCTTAGAAGTGGGAAGGAACATGAAGGTTAATGTCATTATATACCTCTACTACAGCCAATCATAACATACAACTTTTTTGAACAATTTGGCGTTTAGACTTTAGTAAAATATGATAACTGCACCATGCCATCACTATACAATATCTACTCATTCATATAAAAAATCATGAGCGCCACAGCATAATGGCTCATATAAATTTAAAAGCAAGAAACAAAAACAAAAATACAAACAGCACAGTTTTACACAGACTTGAATATGTTAAACGCGATATCTAGATTTGAATATGTAACAAGTGATATCTGCAAGCACTATCGTTGCAGAGCGCGGAATGTCTACATTTACATCCCGGTTTGTAACCTAAATTTACGTTTCTTATTGCATTCAAAAAGTGTCATAACATATTTAGTTCTTTAAAAACACTTGAGACCAATTGAATCCTTTTACTAGGCTTAATAAAAGAACGGAAGGAGCGATTTTCAAAAATATCAAATTCATTACACTCCTGAGCACTCGCTACATATATTATTTCAATTATATATCACACACGCATAAACTCACACGTGAGTACGCATGATCAGGAATATGCAAACTTATGTATTTTTTTGTCTATGGCGCAACCATGTGTAAGATTAAACACTGACTTATTACCTATTTAAATGGTATATTGTTAGGAGGCCTAGAAGTTTAAATATATATACAAACTAACATTGGAACTTAAAATAAATATTAAGCAAAGCTTTTTACAACAAGTCCAGTTGTAATATAGTTTCTTAGAAAAAAAAAATCAAATCCGTCCGGTAGTTCTACAAATTAGCGTGTTCAAACAAACTCTTTGGCTTTACATATTAGTATATATTTTATATACAGATAATGAAACACCAAGTCGAAGTAACAAAAATACACATTGAAACAATTCACAGTTTATTTCCAAAAACTTTTAAATCCATCAACACACAATGAAAACTACTTTCAAAGTATCTCCAAACTCCTCGTTCGATAAGAGACAAGGCATGAGAGAGAAGTATTTACGGCAGCGTTTGATAATATTCGCTATAGAAGTTACATCACAGAAGTTACTATAGCCTACATTATTGGTTATTCCTGCCGATGCAGAGACTGTAGGCAGAAATAACCAACAGCGACGGCTATTCCCACGCTACCCTTTCTTTGGTGACCTGATTTGTGTTCAATAACTGATGTACTACATCGTAAATTCAGTATCTCACGTAACCAAAACGATGACGAAAGAATCATACCAAAACACACATGCTCAGCAACTAGGACAATAAGATGCAAGTGGCTCGCTATCATCTTCAGAGTCAATGCGAACTTCACCGGCACCAGATGCACATTGCTAATTCTCTAATGTGGCGCTGGTAAAAGAAAGATGTAGGATGTGCTCGACGAAAAGCTCAGTGGCACAGTGGTTACATAAAAACGCAGTAGCGTTACACTATTTTGACACGATCATTCGTGAGTCAAAACCGCAGCCAAATAACAACTCCCTAGAGGGTTGTTGTGTTCCTGTGTGTGAATGAGATCACCAATAAACTCCTAAGGAGTTGCTGTGTAAGGAGCAGAAGTGGCATCGTGCGAGTGATACTTAATATATTACAAGCATTAATAGCTTCGCTAACTGCTTTACATCGGGTAGGCCGTTTGCTTGTATGCCTCCCAACGTTGTATAAAAAAACCCCAAGGTAGTGTAAAAAAAAGTTCATTTCTTACTTCGTGAAATCATGAAGAATCGGAGGGATAATTAAATTTGAAAAATTAATTAAACTGTGTATCGTAACACATTGAATAGTTGAAAACTTACTTCGTTTATTTTTTTTAAACACCGTGCGAAGACAAGCAGTAACTTCCAAATCAAATTACTCATTGAGTGTCAATTATCCTTGCTTTGGTTTACATTGGCAAATAAAACTAAAGTGATACCTTTAGAAAGTAGTTAACGAAGCCGTGGCTTTGGAAAAAAGTCCTCTATTCCGGGTTTTCATTTCATTTGAACTCAGTGGTAGAGCGCGTTTGTGACTAGTTGTAAAGGTTGCTGGAATGCAAAGAAAGCGTTATCGTCAATAGCAAGTCTTCTGTAGTAAGAAAACATAACAATTAATAAATACTCAAACATAGTTAGTATTGATCTTTTCCATCTTTTTCCGTCTAAATGCGTTTTCCAGTCTGTAAGTGTCTCTACGTTTGTAAATTATATAGATAGGACACAAGTGTGCGAGCTGACATTGGCGAGTGCAGTGGTGTGAGTGTTCCACGTGTAACTCAGCCCTCTCGCTTTTCTGCAATCCTAGTAGTCCCCTCTCTCCGCTGTAAGCGATCTAGTTTGCGCGAACTTTGAAGCGGAAAATTTATCTGACAGTTAAGTGAAGTGTACACGCAGTAGTTTGCTGTACAACTATTCACTGTAAACTTAGTCGACATAAACAGTCGCCGAATTTTTATTAACAGTGTTGGATGCAATTTTGACAAGTTTTGTAGGCTCTATCTGTTAGTAATACGAACGCAATACTTTATTATGTAAATACCATAGTTTTCTTAACATTGAGACAAATAAACCAATAATAAAAAATTAATAGTTATCTATGTGTGCGGTTGTTGCATTTTTCATGGCTATACTGATAAATGGATTACAATAAAATTTATTATTGAGGTATTCTGATACCCAGATTCTATATGGATAGATCCGGCGGCAGTAAATAGTAAACAATAATTACGCGTTTATTGTGATTCATAATGTCTACTGTGACCTTTGTTCATCGATTACATATTAAACGAAACATTCTATTCTACAATACCGACCTTAATTTTCCATACATCAGGTTATAATGAACATCAGGCTATATCGTGCATAACCTGTATCTACATTAATGATGATATTTACCGATAATTTCATTGCAATCAAGCCTCTTCACGAGTGGCCGTGAACGGTGGTTACAGCAGACTACGCGATAAAGCAGGTCAAACAAGCGAGACCGCTGCCACCCGCTACGCCGCCCGCCCCGTATTACTACGCAGCTACGCGCAAACCGAAACTTCGTAGCTCTATGTCTACCCATTTGCACGTCTCTTTGATTGATGCCATTTAAACCCTTATTACCACGTAATAGATCATTAATTGACTTAAATTCCTCGCATCCAGAGAGAATAATTGACAATCTCGATTGGCATTTCGATTGAAGCTTCATCCAACCGAATTGGATAACCGGTTATTTTTTCTTAGTTGCATACACGTATATATGTTTTTGTAATTACGAAATATTTGTTATTCTTGCTACTATAGCGTGATATTTATGTTGCTTAACCTATTTCCCCTTTTCAATTGTTTTCCTAACCCCAGACAAAACTGACCTAGACCTGTTCAATGCCACAAGGCTATGTGGGCATCACATTCGATTTTATCAAGTAGACAAGACTTGTATAGAGTTCCGTTGGCATCCTATAGATATGTAACTTCATAAGTATTTGTAATCTTTAAGGCTCCTTACACACGTACCACATTTTGACGTTATTATCGACCGACCACATCGCAGCCACGTCCCAACCACAACACAATCACCAGCGATATCGCAAACTAGCGGCCGGCTACATGGCAGACACAACGTTTCGTCGATGCAACGACACTGCGTTTTGTACAAATTTTGTAGAAACCACAACGCAACTGCAAAAAGCTGCAGCGACACTATTCACACGTAACCACTGCTTGACCACTTTTTGTCGCGACGCTGTGGTGTGGTTGTGGTACATGTGAAACAAGCCTAAATCAGTCTAAGTTATTTAGTGATGGTAATAAATGGTAATCGTTTGATTTTATACTATTGTACGAACAGCAGTTTAATAATGATACACAAACTTATGCGAGTTTGTTATCTTATAAACAGATAGATAAAATATTTTTTTTTTGTTCTTATAGAAATAATGTCGATTTTAATTTCTATACAACTTAAAATCGACATTATTTCTATAAACCGTATCCGTAAATACTATAATAGTTTATTAAACATTAATTTACATATTTAAAAACCTCTATCATGTTTCCAGATAGGAAAATTCTAATGATCTGTTTACTATGCCTTATGTAAATGATTCTATACTATATAACGTCATGGGGTAGTACATTTAAAACTGCATTACTTGAACTAGAAAGGACACAACGCTCGATTTTGAAAGTCATGTTCAGCTAATCGTTTTGGTATCCTACATTTGAATTATCCAAAAAATCATAGTTGTTAACTATCCAACATTTGTTTATTCTTGAGACTGTATTAATGCAACATGTTCAATAGTCTTATGAACCTCATATTTTGGCGCACAGAAGACGTAAAGGCACACGCACAAAGAAGACAAAGCACAGTATACGTCAACAATAACATTTATACAACTTTTCTGACCATGCGTTCATTTTGTTTCCCAGACTGCTTTCTGTATAGTTAAGTGAACAAACAAATATAATTTTACAGTCCGAATATAAAGTATGTAAAAATGTGGTTAAACAATTTTTACTCGAGTTTGGCTATGATGACACTGAAATGTTACTGAAGGCAACATCATAACTACATAATTTTGTTTTTCTAAAAATACACTTCATACATCACTAATATCTTCCATTATCACCCCATTATTATCCAGTTGCATCAATATTTGTAGTTTTCACATTTGTAATTTTTCTTTTGCATGCTCTTGCCTATTTTGTTTTGTGAACTTGCTATAGGTCTAATATAGTTATTATGTAAACATGACAATTTACCTACGGGGGAGATTTGGTTGCCTGAAATACAGGCTTCACCTAGCTTAAGTAACAGTCTCCCATTCTATTGCATTGACATATAAAATTGTATTCTACGCTTCTATTGTGAAACCTGTGGAAGAAAATAAAGTTACTTACTTAGTATTACTTGAACAGAATACAGCAAATTAAATTGTTTAATAAAAAATATATTCACATACGTTTACTATGCAGCAGGAAAACATACAGACGTAAAGTTATCTAGGTGATTAATAGATGATGTAGCTCTAGTCTCCAGGGAATATTAATTTCTCTCGACTATATATAAACACGTTTTCAAATGAAAGAAAATGTGATGTAAATATTTCGAAAGAGGTAAAATTTTGACGAGTTCAGTGACGCAGCGGTTAATAACGTGACTTTGTCATCGACACTCGTGGGGTCGACCGTTCGAACATTTGTGTCCGCGAACATATCTGTTTGTTTTGATCTGGGTGTTTTTAAGAGAGATAGGGTGCGTCAAGCTAGCTCATCTGGGGATATACCTCTACCTCATAGAAAACAACTCCCTGTAGGTTTGTTGCCTTCCTACGTGTAAGTGAGGTCACCAGTAAGGACGTCCTAAGGAGTTGTTGTATTAGCAGCAGAGGTGGTATCGCGCGAGTGATACTTAATGTATTACAAGTGTTCATAGGCTACAGTAGCCACTTTATATCAAATGGGCTGTATGTTTATGTGCCTCCCGACCTTATATAAAAAAAACTCGTGACGCTCCCTGTCCAAATCCTTCTAGTCTAATTAGATCCAAGCCTAATAATGTGACTGAATTCAGTCAAATTTTTAGGCTTTGTAGGGTAGCTGACCTTGGTCACTGAAGCGAAAGCTCAGGGGATATAATTTATCGTACTATGGGATATCTTTTTTTATCTGAACTCTTCCTAAACTGCTGGACAGATTATGATGAAATTTATTTTGTGTATTTGACTAGGACCCTGGATGATTTAGATTCACAATTGGATTCGGTACGTGGCGCTCATAGTTTCGGAACAAGACGAAACAAAAACGGAAATATAATATCGGCTCGATAGCACCGGAAAAAATTGCGCAAAATTTGTCACTTAATTCTTGCTGACTGCTTTCGTAACGATGACGTAAGAAAGAGAATTGGTCTGAAAGAGTGTCGGTATTAAGATAAGAAAAGGCATGCTCCATTAGTCCGGATATGTAGAAAGAATGCAGGATGAAAGAATGACGAAGCAGATATACAATGCGGAAGTGGAAGGATGTAGGAGTCGAGGAACACCAAGACTAACCTACCATGACCAAATTGGTCGTATTTTATCAGAAGGTGATATCAGGGGCCCTATGGACCGGCGAGCGTGCTTGTAAAGAGCTATGAATATTAAAGAAACGAGTGAAGGACCACGTTTTATGGCGCTCGGATCTCTCTGCCTACTGCCAAGGCACCTGGCGTGAAGATATACATACATAGCACCGTGAGGACTAGCCATAATTGACAAAGTATAATAATATTTACGTCACATTACGTAACTATTTAAATTTCAAGGTTTGCTTTGTTTTTTACGACAGTATTCATAATTTCAACAGTAACTACTTCTGATTGCCGTTAAATAAATCAATTACGACTTGGTAACTGTTCTTTGATAAATAATTGAGTTAATAATTGCCAGCGCCATTTTACTTCGGAATTTTCTTGTCTAAGTGGCCCCACCTTACCATTTCGCGATTACAGGCCTAATGTCTTATAAATTAAATATTAGCACTGACTACTTTCCTCGTATGTAAAAAAACGAAGGGAGCTGTGTCAGGTGATACTTACATTTTACTTTTGTATGCCTGTCAAATCCACGAACCAAACTAATATTATAAACTAGTTTCTGATCTTGCCTTCGCATGCGCGTGGTTCGTTGTTTTGCAGCCCCTAAGCATTTTCGGAATACAAATTACAATCAATATTTACACTGAATACAAATTATCGCCGATAAAAATTTCTTCAAAATCTATTCAATAGTTTTTGTACGTAGTATATTATTCGAATTTTTTTTTATATAACTTTGGGGGGCATACAAGCATACGGCCCACCTGATGTAAAGTAGTTACCATAGCCTATTAGCGCTTGTAATATATTAATATCACTCGCGCGGCGCCTCCTCTGCTGCTTACACAGCAACTCCTATGGGAGCTTACTAGTGACCTCACTCACCCGCAGGAACACAACAACCCTCTAGGGAGTTGTTATTTGTCTGCGGTTTTCTGTGAGGTGGAGGTACTTCCCCAGACGGACTGCGTTGATACCTCTATTTTATTTGCTACCTCTCTCAAAAATATAATAACAGATAATATACTTTTACTTGCAAAGACGCTTAAATTATATAATTTTCAATTTATATAAAAACCATAACCTAATTTCATTTAACATAACATTTCATTTTATATAATTATCACTTATCTTAATTATCTTTTTATATAACGTTCATTTCTCATAATCTTCTTTTTACTAAAACAAAAGACTTTGCTGGATTAGGTTAGGTTAGACTTGTGACCATCTTTTGATGGTCACAAGTCTGACCTGCTGAGCGAGTAGTGCGAACGAGGCTCGAAATGCTTTTGATTAATATATTGTTCAATTAAAGGCGGAAATAAAGGCGTTTTAATAACATTATAGGAAATGAAAATTAGTACAAATATGTTTATGTCAATTGAATATTCATATCAAATAGTTATAAAGTAAATGAATAATTATGCTGTTTTTTTATGAAGCGACGTTATACATAAACAAATATATATTAAATGTTGTTCGGCGAAACGAGGGAGAACCATTTTTGTATGACGCGAGCCTAACAAACAATAAAAAGTAACTGGTTTGCTTTCTATACTAAAATCCATTTGGTTCTTCGGTAGAGTCCAGCTGCTTAATTATTTCAAATAATCAAAGTATACACATCACGAAATCGAAAAATCGTAGCACGGAAATGTTCCCGTCGCTGATCCATTTTTCAATGAGACACGATAATTTAAATTAGATCGCAAAAAAGCAGAGGAAAACCTATACCTATACCTATACCTATATATAGTACCTATTTATACTTATAAATAATAATATTTTCAAAATAGATTGTAACTAGATAGCAATGCTTTCCGAGTGGCCTGGTATGTGCAGCTTGCTCACTTTCCGCACACTTTTCCTTAATATACTGTTGTATATTGAGGAAAGTGTAGGTATATAGTGACACTATCGACCCTAAAATCTTGAATATTTCGAATCAGAAATTTTGACGAGCTAGATTGCGCACAAAATAATAGTTTCTCTTTTTAGTACTAAAATTGTAGTAATACATAGATAAAAATATTTATATTGTAAAGTATCAATGCGAGTAGGAAATAAATTAAATCTTCAAAATTCTCGCTTCCAGCCGACGAACTAAATTCCCCCAGCTGATTTCTTGAATCGCCGCCAAACTGCCATGTTGGTTTACATTTACAATACGTGCTGAGAATAGAATAACATCTTTCAAAATTTTACTTTGACCGGATATTCCTTTAGTTATATCATCTATGTACTTAGTTGATAGCCTGCCGTAATAATTATCTATCAAATATTCATTAAAACTTTTTAGTATGTAAGTGACTACCTCTAGCGATTAATAAACGAGGTTATGGTTAATGGTACTCGTACTTAGAACACACGTGCTTTTCATTTAAAAAGCGCGCGGATTTTAGTAGTATTTCCATACATAAGACTGCGGTAGATTTACTCGTGCAACTACAAGAAGGATTGTATTCCTGTTAGTGACTGAGGTCCTGCTTCGTCAGCAGCGGGAGTAGCAATATGCAAATGATACTACTTGTGTTGCGAAGTACAAAGTTCTCTTAACTGCCAAGGTTAAGGTACAAAGTTTCCTAAACTGTTAGAGATAAAAATTATCGTAACTTGGTCGCCTAACGTAACAGAATTAAAATTTTGATACTGTTTGATTCATTAGGATTCCGTACCAACAAGATTAAGAAGAAATCCTTATGATGCTTATCTGTGCGTCGTAACATATTCTACTCTCCCTTCTCCAAAGTTTTATATTATATTTATGCGGTGGTTCAAGGAAAAAAGATACCATTTCAAGCAAGAAAATATTTCAATTCGTTAACAAAGAGTACCAATGACTAAATCGATTTAAGATGGTTTAAATAATATTACACCTTTCTTACCAATATCGGGGCATCAATAAAATGCAAAGTGTAAAGAAAACCGGTCACTATAAAAATCTTTATTTTAATTATTTAGATATTAATATCTAAATAAGGTACTTAATTTAATTGTAAATAAAAAATAAAAAATAATTATTTAGATATTAATATCTAAATTAATTAAATAATTTTATAGTGACCGGTTCTCACAAGCTATTAATTTAACTCGCGATCAAACATTACAACTCAATTTTGGAACACTTGTAAATAACTAATACATGTCGGTTGCAGTCCACTAGTATACGTTTGATAATATAATGTAGCAGCTAGTGTAATAAAGGAGCGAGCTGATCTAGTGTCAGTCACTGGCGGACATACAAGCGTAATTTTAGAATTCGAGCTTATTCCACATGTCTCCATGACTATTTACTTGAACAACAAAAAGTAACTTTTTTATTGAATACTAGCTGACCCGGCGAACTTCGTACCGCCTCAGGATCAATAAATGGTGTGTTAACTTATTAGATGGTATAAATCCTTTTAATACTTATCCTATTCCGGACGAAGACAAATCCAAAAACACAAAAATCATAAAAATCGGTCAAGCCGTTCTTGAGTTATAAATGGTGTAACTAACACGACTTTGTTTTATATATATAGATAGAAGATAGATGCATTACATAATAAATGTTAAAGAAGCAAGTGAGGTGCGTAAGGACCGACTGATGTGGAGCTCGGTTGTCTCTACCGATCCCGCAAGGGACTTGGCGTGAATATGTTGTACTAAATTGCAAAAAACATGAAGATAGTGATACAGCTAAGAGCAGATCACGTTTAACACTTGAAGTAATTGTAACTCTTATTGCGTACTTAATAAAAAGTAGAGAGTGTAGAGTCGATCTGGAGGCTAAAGGAGGGGATGTAAGGTAATGCAGTTCTCAAATTTAATAGGTAAAATAGAACTGGAATCTATAATTGCACTAGCCTAGGCCCCCGATGATAGTTTGACATTCATTAGCGTCTACGGAACTCCTAAAGTATTAGACCAATTTTAGTTAGGTACATATATATATTCTTTAGTTATAACTTATTGTTTATAATCAATAAATCCTAAATTTCACTCAATTTGAATAAATGTATTTGTTTTGGATGCGTTGCGTTGCGATTGCGTGTGACAAACTGGGTCCATGATTGTACCTATTGTTTCACGGGCGGTGCGTCGGTCAATTTGTTCCATTGTTACAAAATACACACAGCCATTGTAAATTAATAAATCAGTACCAGTCGAAATTTACGATTTGCAAGGGCTGTTTGCGAAAGTAGAATCAGTCTACAATAAATAATGTATTGAACCGAATTAATTTAAATAAATAAATCATCATTGAGCAACTTTTATATTAATAGACTGGGATGTGTTACGAGTATTTTGCGTGAACACGACTATGGTAGTGGCAGCGGTGCCTTTACTAATAAAGGTGGTGTTGCCGGTCAGTGCTAGTTTCCATGAACTAACTGGTAGTGAAACATGGTAGGTATTATGGTGCATGTATATATCTATACAATAACATCATCTTTTTCCCCTAAGACGTCCTATTATATTACTCCAGCGTTTGCATCGATTGGTTACCAGCACGGACATAGCATATCTCGTTTGACAACGATGGAAAAGGCATTATGAAAACATTTTCTAATGACTTTATTGCTCATACATATTGATATGCCATTATGGAGCAAGCATGTACTTTGCAAATGCAGTTATCAGCTGCCTAGATTTGTTAAAGACGCCCAGATCGTTAGTAGGTACCTACTCACCACGTGATGGGGTCATCTACTGATATATCTCTCGCCACATCTTTAGGGTTTACTACTACCTCTTAAACAAATAATTGGCAAGTTACATGATTTTTCATTTTGAGATGATGATGAAAGAGATGAGAACATATTTTATATTTCTATTTTTTTTTCAAGATGAAAGAGTCACGAAACAGATATACAATACAAAAGTGGAAGGATCTCTTTCCACTCATTTCAGCGCACATCACAGTAACGTATCCAACTTAAGTTAACTACCGACCGTGTTTAACTTTGGTTACACATATATAGTATATTTACTGTACAAAGTAGATTGTTAAACAAGGGAATAAAAAACACATTGTACCCTAAAGCAGCCCGTCTGGGGAAGTAGTACCACCTCACAGAAAACCGCAGTCAAATATCAACTCCCTAGAGGGTTGTTGTGTTCCAACGTGTGAGTGAGGTCACCAGTATGCTCCTAAGGAGCTGCTGTGTTAGCTGTGTTAGCAGAGCAAGCATCGCATGAATGGTTCTTAATGTATTACAAGCATCCATAGACTACGGTAACCGCTTTATATCAGGTGGGTCATTTGCTTGTATGCCTTTCGAAAAAATCCCTAGATATTCTATGTATTTAAGTACATGAGCGAGCGTAGCAAGGGAGAGCACCTATATTAGGGTGCAATTGGTCTCGTTTTCCGAGCTAAACACTCTTCTTTTCAACTTAACCGAGAGGAAATAACTTATATATAATTATTATTATCCTTATATGGGGTAAAAATCGGCCAAGTGCGAGTCGGACTCGCGCACGAAGGGTTCCGTACCATTATCTATAAAAATCGGCCAAGTGCGAGTGGGACTCGCGCACGAAGGGTTCCGTACCATTATCTATAAAAAAGGCAAAAAAAATCACGTTTGTTGTATGGGAGCCCCCTTAAATATTTATTTTATTCTATTTTTTAGTATTTGTTGTTATAGCGGCAACAGAAATACATCATCTGTGAAAATTTCAACTGTCTAACTATCACGGTTCATGAGATACACCCTGGTGACAGACGGACGGACGGACGGACGGACGGACGGACAGCGGAGCCTCAGTAATAGGGTTCCGTTTTACCCTTTGGGTACGGAACCCTAAAAAAGGCAAAAAAATCACGTTTGTTATATGGAAGCCCCCTTAAATATTTGTTTTATTCTATTTTTTAGTATTTGTTGTTATAGCGGCAACAGGAATACATCATCTGTGAAAATTTCAACTGTCTAACTATCACGGTTCATGAGATATAGCCTGGTGACAGACGGACGGACGGACGGACGGACGGACAGCGGAGCCTCAGTAATAGGGTTCCGTTTTACCCTTTGGGTACGGAACCCTAAAAATGATTGGAGTAAGAAATAGCACAATACGAGAACAATGTGGAATGAAAGATTATGTAGTGACAAAAATTGAAAAGTGTATGCTGAGCTTCGGTCATTTGCAAAGAATGGATGACTTAAGAGTATACGAAAGAAGTATATCGAGCAAAAGTGAGTAGAAATATCGGCAGGGTCCGCCCTAGACGCACACATTAAGATCAACTGGCCGATGTGCTGAAAAAGGGCGAAATCAAAAGCACCCGAAACCGAAGAGGATGCATGAAGAGGTTGATGAGTGTGGAAGAGGCGAGAGAGATATATTTGGATCGGTGCATCTGGCGTTCTATAGTCTCTGCCTAACCCAACGGGAGAGAGGCATGATGCTATGTATGTATGTATGAAATAACATACTAGTTAGGTATTTGAATTCTCCAATAATTAACTATTATTTTCTTACATTTTTGTCTACTTTCACTTCTTTATATGGTTATGCTATAAATGGCTATGGCTATAAACAGCACTACGTAATGTGATAATTTATTCATTTGTAGCGTGGGATATATTCTCGTTGGTAAATTTTCGAAGTAATTCTATAAACAAAACCAATCTATATATATATATATATATATATATAAATGAATGTTTGTCTGTATGTCCTCTATGGACTCAAAAACGACTGGGCAGATTTTGATGAAATTTTCGGGGAATCTTCAGATCAGTCCAGCATGTGATCCTGTAAAGTTTGGTAGCGATCAGATCACTCATGCGAAGCCGGGGCGAGTAGCTAGTACTTAATAAATTTCATTATTTCGGAGTAGTTCTAGAACTACTACATGAAGCGCCTTTTCGCCTATCTTTCTCAGTATTATTATGTATTACATGATCATTTGCATTAAAATACACAAAATAATATGAATTAATACAAAAAAAAAAACAATAAATCATGAATTTTTTACAGGAATGCTCACACGCAAAGGAAGACATAAGATTCCACTGCGTAATAATTTGAAGAAAATGTTTAAATTACAAATTTAGTGGGTTTAATAAAAAATAGAACAACAATAATAACAGTTAAATAAATTATATTAATATTGTTAAATGCATTTTTACCAGAGGGAGACTTTGTACAAAAGTCGTCTGCGTGGGTACCTCTGTCGCACCTATTTCTACCGCCAAGCAGCATCATTTATATAGCTGTATACCGGTTTGAAAGGTGAGATATGGCAGAGAAATTACTGGGTACAGTGACGAAATGGCCTTAGGTCACAAGATTGGCAGCGCGCGAGTAACATCCCCGTGGTGGTGCGAGCGTCAATAGGTTGCGGTGACCGCTTACCATCTAATGCGGGCCGCATGCTTGTTTCCCAATCTAGTTGTATAAAAAAATTACATTTAATCTATATCTATCTATAACTTCACTCTAAGTCTATTGCGAGCAGGATTACAGAACCGCGCGTCTCGGTCCCACATGTCTCGGTTGTTACACACCTCACACGCTTCTTTAACATCCATAGCTCTTTTTATGCATGCTTGCCGAATCGTACAATTAATTATAATACATTTAACAACCATAACACTTTACAATAAATATAGTTTTAGTTATATATTTTATTTTTATCAGGAGCTCTAGAAACCGGCGTGCGTGCATGAGAAGAGCAATTAATGTTAAAGAAGGGAGTGAGATATGTAAGGATCGAGTCACGTGGCGCTCGGTTCTCTCTACCTACCCCGCAAGGGATTTGGTGTGAAATTATAGTAGTAGTAGTAATATTTTTGCGCAAGGATAAATATGTCGATTTAAAGTCGGCATTCTATTTTTGTAAACTATATTGATTTTTTATAGATAATATTCAAACAAATCAAGTTTTTGAAATAACATGCCTACTCGTAATCATAAACTACAGGGTTATTTTGATGTCAAATATAATAATGAAAAACTAATTTATTGTGTAGTGAAGAAATGTAATTTTGTAATCGCTTTCTAGATAATGAAACCTCTCAGAAATTCTAAAATATTAGATTTCTTTTTATACAATATCTACTAAACGTTGGCAAAGTAATCATCATCATAACATAAGGAGTATATTGCAGTCTCTATCTATCTATCTATATCCTTACACCAAATCAATCAAAGGTAGGCAGAGAGAACCGAGCGTCACATGACTCGATCCTTACAAACCTCACTCGCTTCTCTAGCATTCATTGCTCTTCTTATGCATGGTCGCCGGTTTCTAAGACTCCTGACATCACCTTCTAACAAAATACGGTCAATTTGGTCACGGTAGGTAAGTCTTGGCCTTCCTCGGCTACATCCGTATATTGCCGTAAAGGGAAAATATGTAATGAAATGTATACAGGCAGTCGCACTCCATGTTATATTTAAATGCTACAAAATACCAATAACGTGTAACAGTCATACGAATTGGAGCTAGTTTAATATGAAATACTCTGTATCTATTGTAGTGACGTGATCAAAATAACAATTTCACATGACGAAGTCACTCCATGGTTTTAATTGACAACGGAACTGCACGTGTAGTTCATTGCAACTGCAAATAAAAGTATTCATACGATTGTAAATCAACGAAGTTTTATTCCCTCACGATTTAATTCTATCATGTATTGACAACCGCAAAAGAAATTAATCCCCAGTCATATAATAAATTGTAAAAAAAAACATTTTCGATTCGCTTGTAAAATAGCTGCATATAGTACTAATTTATAGAATGGTAGCTGCATTAATGTCGTTGTTTTTGAACGGTATCTGTATTCTGCTACATACATTCTATGTTTTATTTATTGGATGCTACGAACAAGTTATGGACTTTAATGTAACTAATTATCCATTTGTTTTCCATAAAACTAAAAGAATAGGCGATAGTCATGTTCCCAGTGAGAACAAAAATTATATTAAAAACATAAATAATTAGAGCAAGATTTTTTGAAGACGAGTGAGTGCAGGGAATAGCGTGAATGGAGCGTTGGGTAAACTGTTTGGCAGCCGAAATCTAAGCCAGAAGGCACAGCTCGCTGTACACAACGCGGTGCTAATCCCAACGCTAACTCATGGAAGTGAGAGCTAGGTATGGCACAGAGAGCATGAAAGTAGAATAAATGCGGTCGAGATTTGAGCACTGCGAAAAATTTGTGGCATAACGCTTGCTGACCGCGTTCATGATGACGTACGAAAGAGAGTTGGACTGAAAGAGAGTGTCGGTATTAAGATAAGAAAGGGCATGCTCCGTTGGTTCGGATACGTAGAAAGAATGCAAGATGAAAGAATGACGAAACAGATATACAATGCGAAAGTGGAAGGATGTAGGAGCCGAGGAAGACCAAGACTAACCTACCATGACCAAATTGGTCGTGTTTTAACAGAAGGTGGTGTCAGGAGCATTAGGAACCGGCGAGCGTTCATGAAAAGAGCTATGAATGTGAAATAAGCGAGTGAAGTGTGTAAGGACCGCGTCTTGTGGCGCTCGGTTCTCTCTGCCTACCCCGCAAGGGACCTTGCGTAAAGATATACATAAATACATACAAGATTTTTTTTATACAACGTCGGCAGGCACACAAGCATACGGTCCACCAGATTTGCTGATATTTAAACTTGGCACAGACAACGCAACAGCAAAGGTATGCAACCACAGCGAGCGTTCGTGCAGAGGGCTACGAATGATAAAGAGTGGTACGGCGCATCAAAGCAGCCCGTCTGGGGAAGTACTTCCACATCACAGAAAATCGCAACCAAATAACAACTCCCTAGAGGGAGTTGTTATTTGGTTGCGATTGTTGTGTTGTTGTGTTCCTACGTATAAGTAAGGTCACCAATAAGTAAGAGTTACTGTGTTAACAGCAGAGGTGGCATCGCGCGAGTTATACTTAACGTATTGCAAGCGTTCATAGGCTACGGTTACCGCTTTAAATCAGGTAGGCCGTAAGTATGTATATAAACTAGGGGAGCTGGGCCTGCGGCGCATTGACAGACCTGCTTTTGCACAATAAGTAAATAACAGCAAGCTGCGTAAGCAGAGCTGCTAACCCTAACCCTAACCCTAAACCTAACCCTTGTGTCAATAAATATTTTGACAATTTGACCCGGAATATAAATTTGCAAAACTTGAAATAAGCTCGCCATACGCCCTTCAATAGACTTTGTATTGGAACGGTTTTTCGGGCGATAACATCACTTATCGATATTCTTTATTGAGTTAATCGAAATTTAATCTAATTTAGGAGAATATACAATACTTAAGGTACATTCACGTCGAACAATCAGCTCTCTAGCTTCTAAACTGAAGGAGTACTACGTGTAACAGTCGAAAACCGCAAAACTGCAAAAAAGACTATTTTCTCGGTTATAAAGCTTCGCTGGCTAACGCAGCTCTGCAATTAAGTTTATATCTTTCAAAATTATGTCAAATTTATTAATGCTAAATTTATATCAACGAACATTGTAATTGAAATTATATTAAGTATTTTTATACTATATGTATATATATATATTTCACAGAAGTATATACCTTCCTAATAGATTCATACATATAGCTGGCATGTTATAAATCCGATATCGGTTGTGGGTAATTGTTTGTTCATGAAACAAATCCAATGCTACACAAACACAGAACCTACGGCAACACAGACAGATGTTTCTTTGTTATGCAAATGCATGGATGTATCCCGTCGGTTGATGGCTGGGCCATGTCCGTTGTACCGCTGAAGGCTATGGCTCCGTTACCTGTAACTCTACAAGCTAAATGGTCAATTATGTATGCAACTCGTCATACGTTCGCACACAAAGGCCTGAATAAATTCCAATCGATCTCAAAGCTATCACTCGATTAATTGATCACGATAATCAGAAAGTAAACCTTTTGAAGTTAAATTTTCTTTTAATACTATAAAGTGATGATGCAAATGTTAACTCTGCCTGCTCCGCAAAGAACTCTACGTGAATATATTAGAAATCCTTACTTTTTTCAGTTATTTTCTAACAACACGGACACCACGAACTTTGCAAATGATTGTAAAATAGTGTACTTTAACTTTATCCGCATCTTGAGATTGGATTCCATCCAAATAGATTCATCCGTTTACGTCCTTTAGGGAGAGAAAAACAACGCACTAGATACTTTCAACTAGAATGAATCCGAACTCCAAATTTTGAAATAAAATATACGCAATTTTTCTTTCCGTTTATAACTAGGGAATATGTATAAATATCAGTTTATAATATAACTAGTCGTACTCTATGCATTTGATGCGCTTTTTGAGTCACGTGTGTTTGGCCTCGCGCGAAGTGTTATTCTGTACGGAGTGGCATCCGCACGAAGCATCTATGTGGGATGCGGGACAGCTAATACGAAGCGCTAAATACTAATTCTATCTATTATGTAAACCAATACCTAAAATTTCTTCAATAGAAATTAGCTCAAGTTTAATAGTGCTCGCTAATATCCGTAAATATTGAGTGTAACACAGTACTATAATTCTTGTCGACGTCTATTGCTATATGTATAACCTAATGGACATTTGCTATGACTATTTAATATAATTACTAAGAGTACTGCACGGAATTAATGTGCTTTTATAAACCATTCCATACAAACGTTATGTCCTAATATTAAAGCTCTCATACTCAAACTGCTGTATCTAAATATTTAACAAAGGAATGTCATAAACATTTTGTGATGGTCCATTTTTTGTACTCTGTATTTAAGTATTTGTATTGTTTAAGAATAATATTAGTTTCACATTTTTAAAAAATGTTACTTTAAACGAGCAATTCTTCTACATATAGGTATATATATATTTCGTGTACCTCGGAAACTGTTTTAACAACCTATATAAATAAACTTATTATTTATATAAGACTTTTTCCTAAATAAACGCGATTTTACAAAACAAACACATAAATATACATTAAGCGACACTCAAAAGAAAACGTACTAAAATAAAAATGATGATGTAAATACTGTTGAAATTCAAAAATTTCTTTACAAAGTACATAACTATCATATTATAATGTCCAAATGCCTGATAACTTTACGGTTGATGGGTATAGTATATATTAGGATTAAAATCTTCCAATTATTACTTTAGTTTTAAAGTAATTGAAATACCCAATAGCCACCATATGCAGATATAAATGAATCGATAGACAATAATTGTCAATACTATGGTAATGCCGTGAAAATTAATTTATCCAGGTATATTGCAACAATTCAATCTTCCTTACGTAATACAGCATTTGCCGCGGGCAGCCGTGTCCTCTGACATGCAAATCTTGGTGATTGTATTAAATCGGGTAGAGGGGCAGCCGATGTGGACAAATTCATGTAATAGTATGTACTCGTACGCGAGCCGCATGTACAAAAACGCTTCGGGATGGATGGGACATCATGTCTCTAGGTACTAATTCTAGTCTGTAGTTTCATTGTAATCAACGCTAGTGTTGTTCTGCAAAGTAAACGTGGCTGCACGTTATTTGCAAATGGCGAAATATACAATTTGAAAACTTCAGGGCCAATATCACAATATTTTGTGATTTGAAGTACAAAGTTACACTATTGTTTCATTTGTTCGCTTATAAAACATTTTGTTGCTACTAAGGTGGCAAACAAGCGTACGGCATGCCTGATGGTAAGCAGTTACCGTAGCCTATGGACATTTGTAACACCAGGGTTTCACTGTTGCGTTGCCGCCCCTGTAAAAACCTCTTCACTCTTTTCTGAGTGAACCCCATGCTGTAATCCCTTGGGAAACCCTTTGTTCTCATTTCATAACTTATTAGTTCTCGAAAGAAAACTATTCTTCAACCACACAGTACGCGACCACTGTAGTTCAACTCGAACAATTCCTTAGAACACAACCCATTGTACAATCGCTAGTACATGCAAAGGGAGGCGAAATCTCTAAGACAAACTTCATTACATGTACATGGAACTAAACTGTGTACAGTCGGCAATAAAAATCGCTAACATATCCGATTCACAAAGTTTCAGTATACAACATACGTTCATAAGTCACTAAATAACACTAACGCCAGAATCAAAATTCATTGAACAGTAGTTTTGTAATAGTGGCTGAATATTACTATATTTTTAATAACAATGGTTTAGAAAACATGAAAATTTACTTCAATGATATTTACGGGACAGAGAAAGGTTAGCGAAAATATAAAACAGCTAAAGGTAAATGTTTTTTTATTATATCTTTATTATTTATTAAGAGAGGTAGGGCGCATCAAAGCAGCTCGTCTGGGGAAGTACCTCCACCTTACAGAAAAACGCAGCCAAATAACAACTCCCTAGAGGGTTGTTGTGTTCCTGTGTTGAGTGAGGTCACCAGTAAGCTTCCAATAAGTTGCTGTGTAAGCAGTAGAGGAGGCATCGCGCAAGTGATACTTAATATATCTCAAGCGTTAGTAGGCTACGGTACCCGCTTTACATCAGGTGGGCCGTATGCTTGTATTCCTCCCCTATGTAGTAGAAAAAAATATACATTAGAAGAAAAACAATATTACTACTTAGGTATTACACACACCCAATTGACTGGGCATGAAGGCACCCCGCGCTTACAAAATCGTTAACTTTTGTCACATAAATATCTCAGCGATTCGAATCTACTGACCGATGGGAGGATATTGTAATCAATAAGCCAATAAGAGCCACGATGTTGATCCGTGAACTCGCCAAAAAGTGCTGCGCGTTCTAATTTACCCCCCGACCCTTAGCGGTCCATTGAGTTACTATGCAAAATCCGTTTTATTTCTTCTCCATAGGTTATTTTCTTCATGTCATGTCATACAACTAAGAAAAATATAAAGGTAGTGAAATAATTATTAGCAAAAATCGGAAGCGAATGAAACGTTATGTGTACTATATCCAGATCAGCATCGACCAAAAGTGTTGGTAAAGAATTAAACACATCTCTTACTTCGACTTCAAACACGACCTATTTTATAAGAATATGTAAAATTATGTCGCTACACTGAGTGTGTTTGAATTAATGTGTGGAATTGCAGAATATAGTTTAAATGAAGCACAATATAAATATGGTATCACAAAGGAATGTATCGTCGCCTATAGATTTACCCGTTTCCACACATTTGATCCGTTCTCGGCAGCGCTTGATATCGTACCTACTGGATGACAATATGCCTCGAGCGCTGTAATTCAGTATTATACACAATGGTATCATACAACTTACAGTTGAAAATACAGGTTTATACATACATCATTAGACCTATCCCTTTATGTGGCAGCGAAGCGTGGTCAGCACTTGAGCGGCACAAGCAGGAGCTGCGTGTCACGGAGATGAATATGCTGCGCTGGATGTGCGGAGTGACGAGAAAGGATCACGTAAGGAACTACCGCTTTCGCGGTAGCCTTCGTATCCGTGACATAGCAGACAAACTGCAAGATTTATAAAATCTAGAAAAACAAATTAATTATCTTGTTTTTCATCTCTATATTTGTAATGGTATCATTCCTTTCAATCATCACCGCTTTTGTCTACGTGACATTCACCTTTCCTCCTAAAGACCTCAAGTAGATATTTAATATATACATTCGAAACAAGTAAGGTTTGAAACTAAAAATATATGTAATATATTCACTGAATTAACCTTTGCCTATGTTTGACGTAGGTGTAAGATATAATGTGATTAAATTAAAAAAATATATGCTCGTGGGTGTTATGTAAGTCTTACGGCCTTTGTATGCGTGTCAAAAAATTGTTTACAAGACACACGATGAAAAAATATTTACCTGACTCTCCGTTATGGAAATGTAACAAAATATCTTCTAATACAAAATTCGTAAAACAAATTACTTCGTCTTTATGTCAAATAGACATGTTAATTCAAGATAGTGATGAATGACGTAGTGTCTATTATAATTTATCAGGTGAATTAAACAATAAATGGTATGATATTTTGCTATGTGGGACAGTAAGTAATTCTTACAACGTACTTATGTTTTAACGAATAAATGTGACTTCTTGCTACGGTCAAACCGTTTTGTCAAAGTCGTTATAATTTCCTTGAACTTGTTTAACTGACTAAGATTAGTAATTTAAAGATGAATTAATTTAAATTACTTAAAAGATATTTTGTACAGTATTTCTAGGTTCAAGAGGTTGATTACTTTCAGTCTATTATTATCAGGCAACAAAATATGTTCCTTTTATTTATTATTTCAGTATGGGATTTTATGGATTTTTTTATTCACTTGTATTTTTTCTTATTTGTCGTAGAACACTTCACGATTCTTATAATTAATACTTTAAATACTTTGTAAAATAACCTTGAATTTTGTAATAATTAATATTAAGGGACTAACAAATCTTTTGTTTTGGAAAATATGTTCTATGTAAATCCTAATATATTTGAATTTGAAATACCTAATATAAGTACAAAAACAATTTTGTTTATGTAGATTTCTAGTTTGAGAATCTTATGTTTTGATTAAATAAATCATGGGAATATTTCATTAAATAAAAATTGTCATAATTTATTTAATCAAAACGTAAGTTTTTGTTATCACAATTTAACGTAATTTTTAATATGTTTTAGTATAAAAAGAATATCTCTGGTGGTCTAGAATTTCTGATCCAATTAGACAATGACTTTAACTTCAAATAAAAATGAGATTGACGCTAAAAATATATGGGATTTTTAAAATATATTTAAAACATGTAATACAAGGTCGACCTATGCCTATTCAGCACGTTGAAGTTAGATTGTTGAAAATAAATGTTAATATATTCTTAATTACATACAAATAATATAAATTAATCAGCGTCAAATACAGTGTACAAAGGTGAGCTTATCCTTTCGAGAGATTTCTTCCAGCTAAGCCAAAGGAATGTGCAAACAAATTGTACAAGCGCTATAATAAATATATGTGCCAATAAACATAATTTCGTGTTAGATAGGGGGAAGTGCAAAGTTTTTACGTAGCAGGAACGTTGGGATCGAGTTGGCGGAGAAAGAAGTGGAAAACGAGAACAGAGATTTTGGGGGAATTGGAATTGGCAATTAGTTTGAAAAGCAGGACTATTATGGATGTGATTTGTAATTTAATTTTAAAAAAAAGTTTATGCTCGTGGGTGCTATTTACATCTTACGGTCTTTGTTTGCTTGTCAAAAAATTGTTTACAAGAAATACGATGAAAAAATATTTACCTAACTCTCCGTAATGGAAATGTAACATAATAACTTCTAATACAAAATTCGTAAAACAAACTAATTCTTCTTTCATGTCTAATAGGCATGTTAATTCAAGATATACATCATTATCTTAAACGTAAACAATAAATGGTACGACACATCATTCGAAATATAATTTCTTGTACGCCTATTATTATTATTTACGCCACCGCCGATCGAATGATAATTACAAATGTTAGGGGTTAAAGCCGTTTTGTCAAATTGCTGATTTGTACTGAAAAATTATTGTCCTGAGTGCCGGGAATAGGGTGAATGGAGCGTTGGGTAAACTTCTAGGCAGCCGAAATCTAAGCCAGAAGGCACAGCTCGCTGTACACAACGCGGTGCTAATTCCAACGCTAACTTATGGAAGTGAGAGCTGGGTATGGCAGAGAGAGTATGAAAGTAGAATAAATGCGGTCGAGATGAGAGCATTGCGCAAAATTTGTGGCATCATGCTTGCTGACCGCGTTCGTAATGAAGACGTGAGAGAAAGAGTTGGTCTAAAAGAGAGTGTTGGTGTTAAGATAAGAAAGGGCATGCTCCGTTGGTTCGGACATGTAGAAAGAATGCGGAACGAAAGAATGACGAAACACATATACAATGCAAAAGTGGAAGTATGTAGGAACCGAGGAAGGCCGAGACTAACCTACCATGACCAAATTGGTCGTGTTTTATCAGAAGGTGATGTCAGGAGCCCCAGGAACCGGCGAGAGTGCATGAAAAGAGCTATGAATGTCACAGAAGCGAGTGAAGTACGAGTATGCAAGGACCGCGTCTTATGGCGCTCGGTTCTCTTTACCTACTCCGCAAGGGACTTGGCGTGAAGATATACATACATATACATAGATACTGAAAAATTATAACTCTTTTTTTTTCTAAGATGTAACATATTTATTTAATCAAAATATTTACCCTCATTATCTGTATATTGCTGCCATTTAATCAGAAGTTTATTTATGCCTTTGCGATAGAGCTCTGGGGATCTAGATTCGACAAACTATGTAAAATGAACTGCCTACCTTGTACCTGGGACGAAAATTTAGTATTACGTAGAAAATTGTCCAAATCACGAAAAAAAAGTTGGTAGTCAGTTGGAGCAAGTCTGGCTTGTACGGAGGATGACGTATGGTTTCTAACTGCAGCTCCTGTAGAGTTACAATGATTTCTCGTGCAGTGCGAGGTCTTGCGTTATCATGGAGCAATAATGGTGAAGATCGATTCAGGAGTCGGGGTTGTTTCATTGCTAGTTTCGCCATCATTGTTCGAAGTTGGGCACAGTAAACATCTGCTGTTATTGTTTGACCACACCTGGGAAAGCTATAGTGAATAACGCCATGAAGAGACCACCAAATAGTAACCATTACCTTTTTATTGGTAAGCTTTGCTTTAGGACACTGTTGTGGCGTTTGACCTGACGTCAGCGATTGCATTTTTCACTTAAGATTATCGTAAAGAATCCACTTTTCGTCACATATCACAATTCGATCAAAAATCCCTTATTTCTGTATCGATTGAACAAGGTAACACAAGTTTCAACACGCGTGTCTTTCTGCAGATCAGTCAAATCATGAGGCACCTGTTTTTTATATTTTTTAATTTATTGTATTGATGCAAATGAGTCAATATTGTTGATAAGGTAACGTTAAACCATGCCATGCCGCTAATTCCTGGGTAGTTTGACTCGAATCGGCTTCCCCCATCTCCTTCATTTCAGCGTTATTCACCTGTGTGGGCGGGCTTCCACGTGGTTCGTTCTTCAAGTTGAAGTTTCCATTACGAAAGCATTTAAACCAAAAACGCACAGTGCGTTCATTAACAGTCTCCTCTCCAAACGCAACATTGCAAGCTGTTTTTCCGCGTCGGAATTCGTATTTAAAAATTACTCGGATTTTCGAAGTATTCATCTTTCTCGTTTAAGCTGAATAAAAAAAAAACAATTGAAATACGAAAATCAAATGTTGCACATTTTTTAAAGAATAGCCTCATGATACTTAGTCATATGAAAAAAGTTTCACTCGAAAATCTCACACCATGAAGGTTTAATGTCAATTCAAAGTATCTATTACTATAAAACGGCAATTTCATACTTTAACCCCTAAAATACTTTAAACCCAAAATTACGTACAAAATTCCGAAAACACGAATTAAGTTGTACCTACATGTCAGGATTTGAACCAGGGCCCAATTGGTCAAGGAATGTTCTTCATCTACAAGGCTATTATTGCTCTATTATACAGGAAGTACCACACAGCACAGTAGCTGCTACTCACTCTCTCGCAGAACACAACAACTTCTGGAAGGTGGAGGTACATCACCATTCGAGCTGCTTTGATGCGCTCTACGTCTCTGGTAAGCTTAACGATAATGATTGTCATCTAACGAAAACAGAATTGCCAGAGGAACTCCAGATGACTAAACCCAACTCGCGAGATCGCGTATCGATGCCATCGAACTCCTCATAATTTCAATTTAGACCTTTTTGGAATTCTGAATAGAAAACTCTCTCAATTTGCAATGATGCAATTTTGAAAATTCGAAAATGTTCAATCCGCATACCAGTAAATCATGTGATGTGCCAAAGTATGTCAACACAACCACCAACGCGCCAGGATAACTTGTTTTTATTTCGTCCAATGTCCAAATACGAACAGCAGAGATAAAAACTACATGTGGATCCATTTGTGGCTTACAGGAATACTTTTATGTTACAAAAATTGAGTGTGTTATTGCGAAGACTCGAATATCCCCTTCATTACTTTTATTTTTTCAGTACAAGTTTTTACAGATAAAGCTTTCATAATCCAATTGCCTTTTTTCAAAACCAACATATAAATACATAGTAATATAACTAAGCTAAATGCGAGCTAGTTGAGATTAATGATAAAAACAAAGGTTTTTTGTTTGTCATTAGACTAGTCTTATTTTTTTTTAATGAAATTATATTGCATCCTAATACTTTGAACGAGGACTTCTTTCTTATATAGGTATGTATAGCTCAATATACATATCGTGTATCTCGGAAACGGCTCTAACCACTTGAATCAAATTTTGTCTTTACATAAGATTTTTGTATTCATCTATAGGTATAGATTTTTTATACAAAATAAACGCGACTCAAAGAGACATATAAAAACGCTGTGCGAAGCCCCGTCGCCCAAGTACTTTACGCCCAGATTATCCACCACCACCACATCGACCTTTATTCATCCCACTGCAGGGATACGGATCTCCTTTCAACTGAAGAGGTTTAGAGCATACTCCACTACGCTGCTCAAATGCGGATTGGCGGAGGCCAGTGTTTTCAAGCCATGACCACTGGCTTAGCTTAACGACTGTCATCTATCGACAACAGCCGGGACCGACGGCTTAAGGTGGCCTCTAAGCACGGAGAAACTCGAGATAGATAAAACCATCCATAGACCGGCTGCGGTTGACGTTGCTTAACCTGCGTGTTCCGTGAAAGAATGACACGTGCAACGACGCCATTGAGCTTTTATTCCCTTTATTATTATCTCTCAGTTATAATATTTCTTTTTTTAATATACTCCCGTATTGAAAATTACCATTGAAGGCGAAGAAATGCCAAATTTATCGCAAGCTATCGTTGAGCAAGGTAATTGAGAGATTATAAAGATAAAGATAAAAAAAATATATTTGCCTTTAGACCCTCACGGGCACTTAGACACGTCTTACATTTTCAATATTATATGTTATCATTTTTTTTTAAGTTTTTCTCTTTTTTAATCTACCAGCATTTCAAATAGTTTTTTTATACCACGAGATAGTAAACTGTCGTAAGACCTGCCAGATAGCAAGCAGTTACCGTAGCTTATAAACTCTTGCAACAACAAGGTGATGATAGTTCAAGGCAACGTTCAAATAGGCCTATACATTGCAGGTTTGCTCCTTCTCTTGTTTTAAAATATTTAAATAGCGATTTCTACAGTTCATCAATTTTAAGAAAGCATGTTACTTTTTTTATACAACATCGCGGCGTCGGGAGTAATACAAGCACACGGTCCAACTTTAGTAAATAAGTTACGATAACCTATGAACTTTGGCAATACATTAAGTACCACTCGCCACCTCAACAATTACTTAGGAGCTTACTGGTAACCACACTCACTTACGGGAACACAACAAACCTTCAAGAAGTTATTATTTAGCTGCGTGAAAGTGGAGGTTCTTTCCCAGCCGGGCTGCTTTGATGCGCCCTACCTTTCTTAAAAACACCCAGAATAATAACAGACATGCACACAAATGTTTGTCATGTGTGGAAATCGAATCCACGACTCTTATCATTGAACAAGCAAACATGAAGGAAATAACAGGGAGACCCAATAACATGATGTTTCCATAGTAAAAATATTCACCGCTGCAGGTTGGAGTGGTGCAGTAGAACACGGAGCTGTCATTGGCTAATAAAAAAATTGACATCGTGTCATTGGCCGTATAAGCATGACCGCCGACGTTGTATAAAAATGATACCACAGATATTGTGTTTCCAAGTGTTTACATTAATTTGGCTAGCAAAAGAACACATTATTACTTATCTGACTTTAACACTGTTTCGTTTACAATGATTTGTGGATTCGGCATTATACTACGTCTCGACACTCATTCTAAATCTAGACACATTATTTATTTTTAAAGTAGATAATGTAATAAATTTGTTAATAGCAGTAATGACGGCTACCCTTCGCACTAGTAAAAAAACTGTGTTGCGGCAGTGTAGTATCATCGTCCACAGAGACCAAAATATATTGAGACTTGGTTACAAAATGGTTACATGACATAATAGTTCAGTGAGAAGTGGTATTACCATACGGTAAGTACAGTATACGTAAAATACGCAGATTATACTGTGAGACTAAACCCAAACATTTGAGCATTGTGACTATGCACTGCACAGTATTAGATTAGATACTTTAATGTGTCAACTTATTATTAAGTAATGTAATCATTAAATAGATACTTATTTTTATTTAAAACATATTCGAATAATATAAATGGTATAAAATATGTAATATAAAAATTACATATTTTAAGTTATCGAAACGATAATGATTTTGCATATGCGCATATGTATATACGTATAAAGAAACACTAAGTGGAAGTATATAAACATTAAGATATTTATATTCTATAATAATAATAACCAAACTTAATGCAACCAGAATTATGATAATATTATATATGAGAAACTTGGTACATGATTAAAGTATGTATATGTAGATTAATTTTTAAATTTTATATTTGCGCCTTAAATAGTACTTCAGTAGATTCATAATCCAATGATAGTAGGTAATCCGTTATTAGTTTTTTGCAAGTGAAAAGAGTTTTGTTTTTGAGGGACTGAGCAAATGTTTTGCCAATTTTATTGTATAACCCAAGTATGAAAAACAGTTACGAGCAAACATGGTTCTGAAGTGTGGTACAAAATAGACAGTAGCGATACGTTGTTTTGAAATTACTTCTGGTGGCGTAATCTGATGTTGTCGGAGAATAAGCTGTCGTATAAAGAATTGACGAATTGTCAACACTGAAAACTCTTCATATAATTTTCTAGTTGGATAAGTCATATTTTTTAAAGTTCAATACTTTAATTACCGCTCTTTGTGCTCGTTCTATTTTGATTAGATGTATTTTATTTGCACTACCCCAGGCTATAATACCATATGTCAATAAAGTCTGACACAATGAAAAGTACACTATCTTTTCAGTACTAGAATCCTGTAGGTATATGTCTTACTTTCTTGAAGGTTCACATTAGTTTTCTTATTCTGCTACTAAGAACTTCGATGTGACATTTCCAATTGAAATTACGGTCCAAAGTTACGACTAAGTATTTTATAGATGAAACAGATGCTAGTGTAAGACACTTACATCATGTATCGTTAGTACATATTTTTGTATGCGCTTTTATATTAAAATGAGAGGGTTGCTTATTTTCATATATACTAAAAGTTAAATATTTCGTTTTTTGAAGGTTTAGTGTTAAATTGTTCTCTTTAATCTCTCTAATATTAATGTGTACAAACAGTACGGTCCACCATTATTCTGAAACCCTAAAAATAACTATCACAATACCGTCATCACGACTTTCGATCACTTGAAAATATACATATGAGTATGAAGGTAACGTAGGTCCGAAGAGCCCTGTGATGGAGTGGTGTGTGTAGTGGCAATCACAAACTAATTAACTTCTTAACTGCACATTAAGGTACCCCTAGCTAGCAAGACTTAGTCTTTTAACGCTAAATGGGCTCACCAACACGGAACTACGTTTCAGAGAGATCATAATTTTGTGCTGCGAATGTTCTCCTCGAAAAACTGTTAAAATAGATACAAATCTTGCCTTATTGTTAGGTAAAATAGTGTGGTAAAAACAGCAAGATCTCCAAGAATTATCCAAAGTATACTATAACATTTCACAAGTAAGCTTAGTTTGATTGTATATGTAGAAAATACAGGCAATTATTGATGTGATTTAATGATTTCTCCGAATCTTGTGCCTCGTTCGTTTACTTACGCGCAATTGTATTAGCTCTGTCTCTTTTTTTCTGGCACGTGTAAATAGTGTGGTGTCATAACCATCGTGCTGTAACATGTCGACAAACGAATATATTGTATGCTATGGCTTTTTAGTACTTAGAGACTAACTTTAGAGAGGTAGGGCGCATCAAAACAGCCTGTCTGGGGAAGTACCACCTCCTCACAAAAACTGCAGTCTCCTACTGCAAACTCCTAAGGAGTTGTTGTGTTAGCAGCAGAGGTGGTGCGCGCAAGTGATACTTAATGTATTGCAAGCGTTTATAGGCTACGGTAATCGCTTTATATCAGATGGGCTTGAATGCCTCCCGACGTTGTATATAAAAAAAACGTTAACATAAGTTAAGACCATAAATATGAGCAATATATAGTGCCGTTATAGTAAAATAAAAGTGTTCAAACAATTCAAAAAAACAATGTTCGTTATATGATTAATGTAATATCATAAAACATTACGCAAATATGTTTTTATATCATTATATAATTGTATATAAAATATATATTTACGATGTAAGCGGCTCACCATTATCTCAGAGCCAAAGCTAATATCACCTGCACGTGGTACCGCCGATTAGCACAAAAGATGATGATTTATTATTTACATTACGACATTTTATTATCACTGATGTTACATATCTTAATGTAATAACTATAATATATATGCAGGTACCTTACGTTGATTCGTTTTATCGATATTTATAATCGTCACATATTTCTGTCGTACGGCACTAAAACGTTACAATCACGAATACAATCGAAACGACACGATGTTGATTCTTGATTGTTGTTTATGTCGTTTCTACCTCACCCAGACCCATAGCGGTAAGTATTTTTACTATGCAAAAATCATGCCTTGGGTCTCCATAGTTATTTGGTTCATGCTCGAGGCTTTATAAAGTTATATTAAAAATTAGGCAAACCGAAAAGACAACAATATTATAAAATTCTCCAGTGAGCATTGTTTAGTAGGTAATTGATCTACATACATACATATCATCACACCTGTCTCCCATTGGGGTAGACAGAGACTATGGATCGCGATCTGATCCAAACATACTTCGCCTCTTCTACACTCATCAACCTCTTCTCGCATACTCTTTCGGATGCTTTTGATTTGACCCTTTGTCATCACATCAGCTATTTGATCCATATCTACGGTCTACGGCGGCCCCTGCCGATGTCTCCACTCACTTTTACTAGATATACTTTTTTCGTAACTCTTTTGTGATGCATTCTTTCCAAATGTCCGAACCATCATAGTGTAGCCTTTCCAATTTTTGTCACTACATCATCTTTCTTTTCTAATTGTTTTCAAATCGTGCTATTTCAGCGCTCTCATTTCAACAGCATTGACCCTACTTCATGTTTCATGCTTCTTCTGGCATACCCATGATTCTAACCTACCATAATTGATCTCTTGTTATTATTATTCTGTCAATTAACCTCGGCGATGTTCAGGCACTTTCCAACAATGGTAACCATTCTTTGAATAATTTAATATCCGTTGGGAAAGTAGAGTGTGCATGACAGCAATAATATACTATGCTGTTAACGTACGTAGGTATACTAAGGAACTGAAAATCTTTACTTAATAGATTTTTATGTATTTCAATTATGAAACCTATATTATCTATATTTTCAATAAGTACAGACAAAAAGTAAAAATATATGATTTGAAAAATGTTGTCATTCTAATTGTATTTCTAACGGAATATTTAATATTTTATTTTTCACTAACAATTTCTTGTATCTAATACAATTTTTAGTATTGAGCATTTAAATAATCATAACAGATGCTGAATTTGCCACTAACAAACAAAATATTAATTACAATATAATACATGTCATATCATGATATGTCTCAAATAATATTCATCTTGTTATGGATAATTCAATCATGGCAGTGTTGGTTCTGCTAGATTTCAATGCTAAAAGCACAGTTCATTTTGACATATTGTTCGACTGTATGTTAAAAGCAACTGTAACAATTTTAGATGCCATTACCATAATTAATCAAAATCTTTCTCGCTTATAAGAATGGAATGAAATGGAATGTCATGGCATCATATTGGATTGTAAATATAACCAAAATGCAGGCGGTTGTAACAGGTAAGAAAACAGGCTTAGAAAACCGCAGCCAAATAACAACTCCCTAGAGTGTTGTTGTGTTCCTGCGTGTGAGTGAGGTCACCAGTAAGCTCCCAAAGAGTTGCTGTGTGAGCAGCAGAGGATCCTATTAATAGGCTACGGTACCCGCTTTACTTCAGGTGGGCCGTATGCTTGTATGCCTCCCGACGTAGTATATAAAAAAAAGATAGTAGGTACTCGTCAAATCACGAAAAATTATTGACCTAACTTGCACCTGTACATCATGCACAATATATCATGCTCGGATACCGTAAAAATTTTGGGGTTATAAACTTTATGGTGGTCATCGCAAATTGTAGGTATTAAGTAGGAAGCTGTCTGCGTCTGCTAGTTCCAAAATAAATAGTAATAATTCAAAATAAAATTTATACCAGTCGACACAAAAATTGTGCTTGCACAATTTTGCTCCTTCTCATTCTCGATTACTCTAATTGATTTTATCATAAAATTACTGAAGAGCAATTAGTTAAGCTTGAGCATCTACAAAATCTTTTTCTTCTACTAAATTTCGCTAATCCATTATCCGCTGAATATCTAAAGGAGCATTTTTCTTTTCTTGTCTTTCATCATAAATGGCACTCTTCCCAATATTACTCGAAATCAAAATGCCTAATTTTGCTTAAGTCAGGTTAAGGCTGTCTTACTCTTATCTCGGTTTAATTTAATCAATTCGGTATTATTATCAGTATGACTGTCATTGCTATTAAATATGTTATATACATATTTATTTATACGTATGTGTATGTATATTTACGAATATGTCTCTGCGTATATATAGGTATATGAACACTATAAAATCTGTCTAAATAAAATAAATCTATCTTAGCTATATACTTCTCTTCTATTGTACATTTCTAATTTGTGCTGTTTGTACATTTCCTCTACCCTAAAGTTGTCTAGAAGAGTTCGCTATACCAAAGGTAAGGCCGCCTGTTGTATTTTAATTTTAAGTTACCTATTAATGCAATATTTTTGCAATGAACAATATTTTTTTTAAATGATGTCGGGGAGCATACTAGCATACAGCCCACCTAATATAAAGTGGTTACCGTAGCCTGTGAACTCTTATAACATATTAAGTATCGCTCGCCCGATGTCAACTCTGCTGCTAACAGCTACTTCTTAGAAGCTTACGTGCTCTCTTAAAAATATCTTTAAATATTATATTGTACACATAGTACCAATCTTACAGTTTTATATTAGTAACATTTAACGTAAATTTAAACAAAAAAATCTAAGAACCCTTTGACTACTATTGTCGAACCATTCAAGAGGTATTTATTATTTATTAGACAGGTGCGTAGACACAAACTAAAAGGGGACAAAACAGAATGTCTTTTGTGTAGACGCTGCCCACACTTCAACATATATTATACTAGCGGCCCGCCCCGGCTTGGCACGGGTGGACATTTATTTTTTAAACATTTTGGGATAAACGAAGAGTAAATGTATCTTTAGAGAGTTTTTTAAATAGTTTTTCTTAAGTAGCTTTTTTTTCAGACAAATTACTTTAAGTGGTACGTACTTAGTGGTATTTAATTTTTTATTAGTTTTTATCCATAACCCTAATTACAATCGGAAAGTTTATTTTTTATTTATATTGTTTTTAGTTTTATTTTTACATTTATTTTAATATATATAACATATATTTCGAGACTTTATATTAATTTAATTTTATAGGTTTTACTCTTTTAGTTTCCAATATGTCTACCTTAAGGCTATATACTATATTGGCTGTGGTATTCGTAGATGGCAACAAAATATATTGATTTTTAGGAATCCTACTCGAGAAAGTGCAACATATAATTGGCTATGAGAAAAGCATTCTTCTCTTAGGTCGATGCCAAACATCGAGAAAGTTTGTCCCTGGGATTTATTTATTATAAGGGCAAACGATACCTTTACAGGAAACTGTAACTTTTTAAAAGACATGGGCAAATCTGTTGGTATCATCGGGATCCGCGGAATGTGAGCTAGCTGTCCGGCCGTGGGACCGGTGATGATTGTTGCTATAATCAGATTGTCTCGTAATTCCTTTATCAAAAGCCTTGTGCCATTACACATATTGGGAGGGCTTAAATTTCTCAAATGCATAATGGGAGTACCTACTTTTAATTTCAGTTCGTGTGGTGGCAAACCGGCGGGATAGAGAGAATTTAAAAATTCTTGTAGATAGTGCACTGTACCTTCGATGTTGCACACGTTATCAATAGATTTGTAACATTTAAAATCACCTGGTACTTTTTCAATGATCATTTTGTTTATCTCATTTACTGAGCCGTTTTTCGGTGAGACGATCGCCCTCGAATAGAGCCAATCGAAATTTCTTTCTGTAAGATGTTCGATGTCGGGATAGATTGTCTCTATAAGGATTTCTAGACTGTGAACAGTTTGAGCTAATTCATTATGCAATAATACTTGGAGGCTATGTGCAATTGGAGATGGTAATTTTCCGCTTCCAAGTTTAAGTATTTTTTGTGAGAAATTGTCGTTGCCGTCATTACTTACACGTGCTCTCATATTCGTGCGCAAATTGAGAGTTTCAATTGATTGCCACAAAGGTGATGATTTGAGGCACGCTTTTCTGAAAAGAACTTTTTAACTGGAACAGAAAAAATGTGGTATGAAAAAGTCAAAACATTCAATGTCGGTAGCGCGCGAATGAGCCGCGCGGGTACCTATCCCATAGATGTGCGCCGCGCCACCCGCTGCCACGCGTCAATCCCTTGCTTGCAACACCGGCGCGCGGCCTACGAATAATGTGGCCTAGTTTGTACCGGCATTACTATAGCATATTTTAACATGAAAAAGTAGTTATTGTGACGTAACTGTAATAGTTAGATATATGGTATTGCGGACTTTTTTGTAGATATTGATGCCCTCTATAAAACTGTAGTACATTACTTTGCTCTATTGTCAATAGTTTCAGCAGCGTACGCGGTATAAGGATTTTTTTGTATCTTTTTCACACATTATCGAAATTTTCATACGGATCCCTAACTATTTTCAAAATATTTTATAGCCTATGTTAATCACTTATATTGTAGCATTCTAATAGTGAAAGAATTTTTGAAATCGGCCCAGTAGTTTTTGAGTTTATTCATAACATACATACAAATCTTTCCTCTTTATAATAATAGTATAGATAGTATAGATAACACCTTCGTGTAACAATCTAAAAATCTGGGCAAAATATTGTCTCGATATAGGTAGATTACAAATTTGATATCGAAACTATTGGTAAATGACTTGTAACATCCTATTAACCTTTGTATTGTACGAAATTAAATATGGATTCTGAATGTCAACACTCAGCTTGTTTCTATGTCACCAAATAAAATTAATATTGTCAGCTGATTGAAATGACTTAATCCTCCTGTCACCATTATGCGCATATAATCTATTTTATTATTCCTATTGTGTTTTTTATTAGAAACAAAATCTCACTCAAGGTGATAACAAAATCGTAAATTAAATGATAAACATCATTCATTTTACGATTTTGGTTTATGGCTTTTACGTTTAACCGATTTCATAAAGGGAATGGGTTCTAAGTTCGGATACATCGCGTATATTTCTTTTCAATGTATGTTCACCGCTCAGAATACAGAATAAACCAGAAACCGCGTTTATTCTGTATTCTGAGGTTCACCAATGTCTCGATAATGGCTGGATACATTTAGACAATTCAAATTGGATTCTGTTAAGGTCCCAACTTTGTGAAAATTCGATGACTGAAATGAAAAATAACTGAAGTAATTAACTTTCACATTTTTATTCAGCGGCGTGTATTTTTCTAATTACTTTTGTTCACCAGTACCGACCATTCTTATTAAAATGTGTAATATATCAATGTATCTTATTAAAATGTATTGTTTTCCATAATATAATAATGTGAAATCTGTATTCCTTATTGAAAAAATTCATGAATATAGATACTTTAAAAATGTGATTTCACATCTTGATCGATAATTCGTTCAAACTACGAGTATTATATTATCTCTTGTTTTATATGACTTCACCGTTCCAATGTGCCATCAAAATAGAACTTATTCATAACCGCATATCGATGTTACACTTTCTGTGAATTGTCGAAATAAATACTAACGGGTCGTGTTTTTGTATTCCATTCAACTAAAAGTACTGTCTAAATGCATAGATAACGATCCCTGCATACTTTTGCACTAGAAATATTCAGAAAACCAATGTAAACATTCTCAAAATATAAGTTTTAGTTTTCTGTTCTGGATATAAAACACAATCAGTCGACAGAACATGAAGAGCGTTGTCTAAATATTGAAAATTAATGTTAAGAAATGGTTTCTGATTTCAAATAAACATGTAAATCATTTTGTAACATTCCCAAATATAATAACTAATAGAAACATAAATATAACTAATAGAAACAGAAACTTGACTCCTAAATACATAAAATTATACTTAATCTTTCTCTCGCCATTGCTCGTACTTAAAGAGAAAGATTGGTGTAATAGTATCTCCTATGCAACTATACACCTTCTGTAAACTAAACTGAAGTTCTTTAAACAAACTGTTTATCTTTGTTTCAGATAACCAACTCGGCAACTTCATGGGAAACGTACGAAATACAACTTTTACACAAATAGCCTCTTGAAACCGCTATCAACTACATAGATTTTGTTAGTTTAACAGCACTGTACTGTAGCAAACAAAACTACTTTTCATACAAACTATGCGGAAACATCGCAAACAAATGCTTCAACTTTAACGTTTGTTATGTCATTGAAGGGAAACTCACACTAGAATAAGAAAACTGACACAATTTATTACTCACACACGGCTCTTCCCGCCGTCCCTCGGTACATCCTGTTAATCGCACACTAAATTAATTTTATGGTCGTGTGGGTAATTTTAGTATGAGAGCTCTCTAGCTGGTATGCTCGCCTGGTATTCGATGTAACGAAGAGGTGGCGCAATTGAACCGAATGGTACTTGTCTCGTTACGCTGTAGGCAAACCACACACACACACATACACACACCACATATAACTAACTCATGCATGATACTTGAGTGAGTACTTCGCAAATTCACAGGGTAAATTAGCTGGCATTCCAAAATTAATAAGCCCGGATACAGCATAAATCGGCGCTGATTGGTTGAATACGTTCAAGAGGAACGGATGAATCTAACTACTAAAGGTGAGTTTATCATAGTTTCATTACTGCTGTCTTGCGAATGATTGCGAATTTGTTACCAATATAAGGTATGTTATTAAAGCTACACTTAATCTTCTAAATATTGCTCAAAAAATATTTCGTGGCGTAATGTATTTACACAACCTTCTCGCATTGCACCTTTCACTGTATACGATTATTATTATTATTATATGATTTTATAGTATTTTATACTAATTTAATATGGTATAGGTAGTAAGAACATATTCTGGCTATTAAAATAAATCGTTCGTAATACATTTTAAAACGCACGAGAAATCTGGGTTGAAGAGAAACTCGTGTAGTGGGATGTGTATAAGTTGAAGGAAAATATATCTACTTAGATGAACTCAATCGTACGTTTTTATGGTACAGATCGAGCACTTTTGATTCAATTGAAAATTAATATCGAGAACATTACAAAATCTGAAAAAAATGTCATGAACGTATTTTTATATTTGTACGCTTCTTAGCTTATATAATTTCATTCATTCGCTTCTCGGATTGTATTGCAAATAAACAAGGTTTAATTTATATAATAGTGTTTCTAATAAATTCAAATATTTTTACAGCAACAATCACAAGTAGGTCATAGAAAAAATCATTTTCGTGAGCTTTAGTAACGATAATAGACCAAAAACATGAATATGAAAATCTTATATGACTATCTGTATGTGCATGCGTTACTTGAAAAATACTAGACAGATTTTAATGAAATTTAATATTATAATGTCTCATATCCCGGGACAACCTATACTACTTTTTGTTACATTAAATATAAGAATTTCATGGGAAAACGTAAAAACTGTATCTCAGGAATTACTAAATGTGGAAAGAAACTTCGCCATTGGATAGACCTTACGAAGGCTCTTCTTCTTCTTAGCGCCGTCCTGTTACCTAACAAAATAGGATTGGTGGAAAACACTACCCAAGGATTTGTCGAAAATACAATTTAAAAAATTGGGTATAAAACGACTGGAATTAGACATCTACAATCTACAGAGAAAACCAGATCCAAGAACCAAAAACACGTCTTTGGAAATATTATTTCTAGAACGTGTGGTATTCCTCACGATGTTCTCCTTCACCATTGAGCAAGTCATTGTCGCATTGACTTAGCAAGTAAACATTATTCTTACTATTTTTCTTCTCCCTCCTATTTCCCAGTGGAATAAGATACAAAGAAATATTCTCATGAGATAGCTGGAAGTTAGTAGTGAAAATACTCGCTGTAGTCTGATTCTGATTCTATTATATTTAATTCTGATTATATTTATTCGCTAAGGAAAACTGGAATAAATATTACAAAAAAAATGTTGAACAATAGCAGACAGAAGTTTAGGTAATCGACAGGAGTCTACTCTGTATACAAAAATATGTAGTAAAAAGTCTCAAGTAACTTAATGGCTTTCAGTGCGCTAAAATAAATCGCACCGACCAAGTCGCAGGCACAGCTAGTCGTTAATAATTTACCGCGTAAAAGTGTCCTGTAAGCGGTAGATTAAACATCAAACCAGGTGTAAAGTACACGTCAATAAGCAATGATTTTATAATATAGTGTCGACAGCAACCAACCCTCTGATAACTGAGGTGTAAGATCGTTACAAGGCCCGCATCTCACACGTAGTCGCGTTCATGTGAGAAATTAATCTTTTTTTTCTATTATTGCCTCCATGACACTTTTATAATATGTATTAAGAATAATATAATGTATGTATGTATGTACGCCTTCACGCCTAGTCCCTTGCGGGGTAGGCAGAGAGAATTAAGTGCCATAAGACGCGGTCCTTTCATACTTTACTCGCTTCTGTGACATTCATAGCTCTTTTCATGCATGCTCGCCGGTTCCTGGGGCTCCTGACATCACCTTGTGATAAGACACGACCAATTTGGTCATGGTAGGTTAGTCTCGGTCTTCCTCGGCTCCTACATCCTTCCAATTTTGCGTTGTATATCTGTTTCGTCATTCTTTCGTCCCGCATTCTTTCTACATGTCCGAACCAACAGAGCATGTCTTTTCTTATGTTAACACCGACACTCTCTTTCAACCTTTTATAATAAAACATGAAGACATTTTTTTTACACAGCTATAACTACGATTTTACAAATATTGATTCTTTGTATACAAAATCCAGTGATACAACAGTTTAAATTTGTTGTTTGTAAACATTAGTTACGCTAAGTTTGTCGTTTGTTATGTAGAAAATATCGAAATATTTGCTCAATACCCACTGGTTTTTCTTTTGATTTGATTATCCATAATGATAAGAAATTGTGTCACTTAATTTTTCTATTACACAAATTAGTTTATTTTGGTAAGGCAAACAAATATCCCAATATTTGTTTGCCCTACCTAAGAAAACATCTTTAGATGTTTCTGTTGTCAAAATTACACATTACATGAATATATTTTATTTTTTTAGAACGCCGACTAATTGTCGATGTAATTATCGTAGTAGTGCATCGGAATACCGACTTCTATTTCATTTCTTCTTCTAGAGAGAGAGAGAATACTTATCTGTACTGCACATTGGAATATTTTTGCTGAAACTGTGCACTATCAAAAGTAAATGTGCTTACTTACGTGAATCATATCAATGCAGGAAGTTCGAGGCTTGGCATATTTTGACGTAAATACTTGTTTATATACGGGTTTGTTATTGTTTCATCCCCTAACTAAAAATACTTATTTAATAATATGGTCTCTTTTTTAATTGAGCATTTAAAATGTGAGCATTTTTTAAATATAAGCCCGGTGGACTGAAAAAATGCTGCTCCTTGTTGGTGGTCATCGCCTTTGCTTTTTTTTATACAACGTCGGGAGGCGTACAAGCATACGGCCCACTTGATGTAAAGTGATATTTAATACATTACGAGCGTTCATAGGCTACGGTAACAACTTTTCATCAGGTGAGGTGGGCCGTATGCTTAAAAAAAGAAAGGTGTTTAATAGACATTCTTGTACAAAGTATTGCACATTTAAAGTAAAAACTGGTTACATAATAAATTACTAAAGATAGATGCATACTACACCACGATCACTGACCGATTCCGAACTGATGGAGTCCTTCCAGTTCATAGATTGCATGTGGACGAATCATTGGCGCATACTGCAAAGGAGAAAGCCGATCTCCTGGGCTCTCATTTTGTATCTGGCTCTTGATGACCAGGAAGGAACACCACCGACCGTGCCGCGGTGTAAGAGCTCTTTGCCAGAAATTCATTTCTCGCAAAAAGACGTCCGTACCGTAAGCACTTCTCTTGAAGCTTCCTTAGTTTGGTCTACCCGAAAAAATGTGTGCATGGGTTGCCAGTGGGGGGAGCATCAAGGTCGTAGTTGACGGTGCATCCTCGGACTACTGCTCATAAACGCTGGCGTACCACAAGGCTGTGTGTCTCTCACTCTGTTCCTTCTTCTGCATATCAATGACTTGTTTCAAGTACGCAACATTCATGGCTATGCGGATGACAAAGCACGGATGACGGTGGACGCACGATACACCGGTCAAGTCGATATCTCTCGGAATTACATTAATGAGTGCCGATCATAGCTTATGTCTGAAATTGAGACATCACTAGAACAGATCTCGGATTGGGGTAGACTGAATTTAGTTCAACTTAATCCCCTAAAGACACAAATGTGCGCATTTATCGCGAAAAAGTCCCCATTTATCGATTAGAAGGTATACCCCTCAGCGTTACGCCTAGCAGTATCCTGGGTATCGTCATATCAAGCGATGTACGATTTCGCGGTCATCTGGAGACAAGGCTAAGTTGGGGTCCAAGAAGATTGGTGTGATCAATAGAGCTAAACAATACTTTACACCACAACATCGCCTTCAACTTTATAAGGCCCAGGTCCGGCCTCACATGGAATACTGTTCACATCATTGGGCCGGCGTGCCACAACATTTGCTTACTCCATTTGATCGCATACAACGTAGATCAGTTCGAATCGTCGGCGACCCAGTGATCGCCGTTCGGTTGGACTCGCTTTGTACACGAAGAGATGTTACTTCTCTTATGTACTGTACAAATTGTATCATGGGGAGTGGAATGGCTTCTTGAGAGATTCTCTACCACCTACGGTGAAATTGTGGAATCAACTACCCTCAGCGGTCATCCCGAACAAATGCGATGTAGGTGCCTTCAAGAAAAGAGCCTATGTTTACCTAAAAAGGCTGGCAACGGATCAATTTTTATAACCGCACCGCTCGCGGACGGCGGGGAGTTCACCCTCACATGCAGGAACCTCAATGGTCTCGTACTGTGCGGTTCCAGAGAAGTTTTCTTCTGAGAACTCTCAAACTGTGGAATGAGCTCCCATCCGAGGTTATTCCAAGGGACTACAGCATGGAATTCTTCAAGAAATGCGTAAAGAGTTTTTAGAGGGTCGGCAACGCATGAGTGACGCCCCTGGTATTACAAATGTCCATAGGCTACGATGACTGTTTACCATCAGGCAGGCCGTATACTTAATTGCCACCTTTAATGGTATAAAAAAAAAGTGACCCTTTGTTGTTGCTGATGTCTATGGTCGGTGGTGACCAATTACCATTAGGTGACTCACATACTCGTTTGCCCCCTCTAATATAAAAAAGGAGAGGATGTATAGTACCTATTTTCTAACCATCAATTTGATCTTAATATGGCAGTAAGGGTTACTCTCACTGCGACCAAACTGGCAATTTTTTATCAGAAGATTGAGTTAGGGGGCCTTTGGAACCAGCTAGTATGCAATTCATGCAAGAAAAATCCTATGAATGTTAAAAAAGAGGGAAAGCTGTGCAAGGACCGATAGGTGTGGAGCTTAGTTCTCTATGCTTATCCCTCATGCTTGCACAGTTATTTACATCTTCATTAGACGCTCACTCCGTCCCGAACATAATAATGCATTCTCCCTAAATATTCACTTCACCACTCTAATATATTTGATATGTTAGCATTCTAGATGTGACGAATAAACTTCTTAACCCCTTCCAGCATTCGCCGCAACCAGTCTCGTAAGCCTCTCTTCCTCATTAAATTTTAGCCTTTAAGTTTCTCTCCCGCTAAAGTTTCGGTTTCAGTCCTGTATTGATAGAAATTAAGCGATATTAAATATAGTTATAGAATACAGTACAATTCTTTATACGTTTCTCTCATGTTATCACCTATGCATCTTTTACTTTCCTGCAATCATGAGTACGTCCTTGTTGGAAAGGCACGCAATCTCAAGTTTTTAACTTTCTAGATGTGTATAGGTACTCCTTATACTTTCATCTTGCAATTGTTCTTCTTGTATCTTATCCTTATCTCTGAAAGGGATATACACTTGCCAGTGATTCCAATTTCATTTTTCAGAAGGCCAACAAATCGGCTTATTGCCAGGTTTCCCTTTCAAAAGTGAGACCTCTTATATCCATTGTAGTATTTCGGAGCCCACTATCTATCAGAATCAATCAATCACACTTATTTGGTTATTCCATCTCTATGAATTCAATGTTCATTTACTCTATTAACTTCATTCATTCCCATATGATGCAGAAGATAATATATATAGGTATGATAATAGTCTCCTAAAACTTCTCAAGCCCTTGGTCACACCGCTAAGCTCATGGAAGTGAATGCTGTGACAAAAATCACTCACATGATACCTAGTATTATATAAACACAGAAAAGTTTTAGACCTATCAAACTGTAATCTTACATACATCATACTCACTCAGCTCTCCTCGATCCGCCTGAATTGGCGCTGCGTTAAGGGTATCGACCGCTCTCTCCGTATGCACGGAATCGTAATACGTTCTATGGAAGCGAGCCGGAGCGCATCTCCTGCAGGGAATAGCCTACTCCGCATCTCAGTTTTTAATCTCTCTATAAATGTATACATAAATAGACAAAAATCGATTAACAAACTGATGTTCTTTGATTTTTCATTGCCTCAAATATTTAAATAATGGGCGAGGTCAACTTTTTATAATTAGAGCGACCAGCTTAATGCCAGTTCCATTTAGTAAAATAGTACATAGGTACATATATTGTGAGTCTTCATAATGTGAACAAATTATAATAAGGGAAACTATGCTTAAAGCTATCGAAGAAAACACATTGTATTTTCTTGTTCGCTATAGCGACCCCTGTAGACAAAATTGTGTAACTTTAAAACTAAACGATCTATCACAATGAAACAAACTCAGTAATCATTATAAATTGAAGTGGACATAAAATAGTAATTGAGGAAGAGAAACCGCAATTAATAACAAAGATACATATGTAACAATAATCTCGTTTTTTTCGGCAGTTTATGCAATAATTGTAAAATTTCTTAATAAAACGCCCCCTTGACCTACGGTTATTTTTACATTAAGCTATTTTACATCATAAAAAAATTGAACGTTTATAGTTCCTAATCGTTCGTGGCTTTCTTTAAAAGATGAAAAATATAACATTAGCTATCATCTTTTAAAGAAAGCCACTCCGAACGTTTCGTTTATTATCCTCTAAGAAAAAATTAAAAAGATGTTTTTTTTTTGTTTTCGTCAATATAATTAGACAATTTCTTTCACGTTAATTTGTGCACATTATAAAGACTCACACTATTACTTTCACGACTATTACGACCACATAACATGTAATATGTCAGTAGCAAATTTCAAAGAGAAAAAGAGAGAATTGAGAAATGGAGTTCGATGGCAGAATGTGTGTTGACTGTTGTCGATAGATGACAACCAGTAATCTTTGGTCAGCTTGAAAACAGCCTCTGCCAATCCGCGGTTGAATAGCGTGGCGGAGTATGCTCTAAACCGAAGAGGATCGAAGGGAGACCCGTATCCTTACAAATGGAAATGAAAAAAAATGGTGGCCGTCACGGGACGCCCGGCCGATGTGAAGAACATTTAAATTTTAATAAATAAAAGTCAAAAACCGTCGGATAGATATAGTAAACAGCTCATGCAGAGAAGCAACGGATGGTCTAGTATGCGCACGCACACACGCAAGGGAGTTGAGAGTGGCGGTGTGGAGAGTGCATGATGGCATGAGAGAGTGTCATGCAATTTGCCGTCACGAGCATACGGTTCGATTATACTGGCAAGACGCGCCAATAGATGTTTCACATCAAAAATAATATCTTGTATTCTCTCCATTCAAAGCCTTTGCTTGAAATTTAATGTTTAGACAATATGCGATGTAATTATATTAAAAAAACAAAGTCTATGTAGGCGCTATGAATGCCGTACGCACCGCTTTGTGTGCATGTTATGTGGCTGTTTACGAGTAAGTGTGATGAAAATGAATATTTCGCACAAACTGTGTACCTACGTTAGCGCCAATATCTGTCACTAATTCGTGTGTCCGCATCTGTTTTGAATAATCGTACAGCCTACGGTTATTTTGGATAATGTCCATTCAACTAAAACTGAAATCCTAACTTGCACATTATCTTTAGTGAACTGATCAGTTGGTAGCAAATGATGTAAAGTACTGGGTTTTGATTAAAATTTCGATAAGTTTAACTACCAACCTATTATTATTTTGTTTATTCAATAACAAAGTAAACTGAATTTCTAAACTCTATCAGAGTTGTGTAGAAATGAGATGGCAACGCCTAGAAACTTAGGTTTGCGTAAGTATTTGTTCTTGTGAATTCGGCAAATCGACGAGCCCGGTGGTAGAACTAGTGATGGCTACTTTAGCACTAAGTCTCGTGGGTTCGATTCCCATACACGGCAAATATTTGTATGCAACACGCCTGTTTGTCTTGGTCTGGGTGTTTTATAAGCATGTACCTATTTACAAAAAAGTATTAATATACGTTTATCAGTTATCTGGTAATCATAGCATAAGCTTTGCTTAGTTTGGGACTACACGACGCTGTGTAATTTGTCTGACGATATTTATTTATTTATTAGACTCCAAGTATCTGTATTCGAGAAAATCTCGTTCGTTTTTCTTCCCTCACCCATCAGCAAAGTGCACCTCTTGTAGAGGTTGCCATTAGTATCTGCAGTTTATTGAGTGATATTGCTATTAATTCACACTATCAATTCTATGAATCAAACTGCGAAATATACAGAAAAAATGCTCAGCGAGCGACCAATCGAGCCTGAACAGTGTTCCGGCCAGAATCTAGTTTACTAATATACGTAAGCAAGAACATACTAATTGATATAGATATTTGGTCCCAAATCAAAACTGGTCGGGAGTTGTCTGGTTGCTACATTCAAACTCAATTTGAAAATGCGACGTGAGCACGTCGTTTTTTTTACTACTTTAGACTTCGATTCTTATTCTTGCCGCTAAGTAAGCCAGGCTATACATAATTTAAGAATGGAGAACTGGGAAAAGTAAGGAAGAAAGGAAGTGGAATAAAGTATCTTTGATATGGCTTATCCATTAACGAAGATATTATATTATATAACTATATATATTATCTTCTTTTATTCTATCATAAGCGACTATCCTATTCCTGAAATACTGTTTGTGCATTTCCAGTACATATTTTCTTCAGTACAAAAATATCTTATACCTATTATACCTACCTTAATACGAGCTATAAATATAGCTAGCCTTATACTAATGCATTAAAATCCATCTTGTACTTTTGAAGCGATGCTTGCATATACAGATAAATATGATTTTTAAACACTATGATTTTGACCTTTATTAATGTAATAGCAATTGGATATATCAAAAATGTTTTTACGTACAGACAGGGCCTACAGTTCTAAATTTATTGGTAGTAAAATGTGACTTGTAAATTTTGATCAAATTTAACGAAGTACATATATGTTTATGTTTCAATATTGACATTCGTTGTCACTTACACTGATCTTTCAGTTCATGGACTCATCCCTTGAGAAGTGAGGCACCGCTTGTAATGTAATGTTATAACTTGCTTATAACAATATTCCATTTGTTATCATTAATTCAAGAGATAATGATAATCATTATCATAAATGTATGTAGGGGTGTAAGGCAATGTCACTTTTAGAGCCAAAGCCAACTTCAAATGCACGTGGTACACCCTGCTTATCAACAGACAAGGCTCTGGCAGCCAAATAACAACTCCCTGGAGGGTTGTTGTGTTCCTGCGAGTGAGGGAGATCACCAGAAAATGAGGAGCTGCTGTGTTGCCAGTGGGGGTCGCATCGCGCTAGCGACATTCTTTTTGATGCTAGCGTTCATAGGCTACGGTAACCGCTTTACTTGAGACAGACCGCATGCTTGTTTGCTATCTGTCGTAGTATAAATAAAATAATAACTTAGTTGATGTCCAACGATATTACGACTAAAGTTAGCAAATAATGGGTGCGTATACGGCAAACCGATGTGCTTCAGATCCTGAAAGCGAGAACTCATTGAAACGAGAACTGTTTGCGCATTGAAACCAGATAAGATAGTCCTGACAATCCTACTTAAGGATAAGGTAATTCATTCCAGCATGAAAAATCCTAAAGGTGAAAATTTCATCCTGGAAACAGGTTCACCGCACACCATTATTTTAGGAATTACTGATCCTACTGACATAGTATTATTATTTGGAAAGGTTATTTGTGTGACAAAATACACACATCAAAAGTGTCTAGGGATCAACATATATTTTTGCAATAACTTTTCTCCTGATTGATATTAATTAAAATTTTCTTTAAGGATTCATCAAATAAAGTGTTTTCGTTTGTCTACAGTAACGATAAACCAAGTCACCTTTGCATTAATAAAGAAATTTGCCATTTTCATAATAAAGGGATTTTTGACATTTGAACCACTAACATTAAAGTTCGAAAAAAAGACTGAAATAACAGTTTTCTTTAAAATTTTATTGGGTAACTTAAACAATTAATAATCCGTGTTTCTACCGCGAACACTAACAACACAAGAACATCGGTTTGGCATACTCAAAATGAGTTCATCCAAATCACGCTGTGGAATGGCCGCCCATGTTCGTTGCAACAACAAAAAAAGGTCTTCTTGCGACTGGATACCCTCCATATTCGGCAGAGCTCTTCTCTGTAGCATATCCCATGCATGCTCAATCGGGTTCAAGTCTGGCGACTGAGCAGGCCAGGGCATGACATTGATGTTAGCTGCGGCGAGAGTCTGTCTTACAACTCTTGCGGTGTACGGTCGTGCATTATCATGCATTAACTGAAATAAGGGACCGATTTGCACTTGTAGAGGAACGATGACGTCTGATACAATCGTCTCAGCATAAATTTGAGCGTTGAGGTTGCCTCTGATCCAAATCAACTCAGTTCTTCCGCCGATCCAAATACCCGCCCATACCATGATGGTTCCACCACTATAAGGATGGACTTCCTGGCAGGATTTTAATCGCTGTTGGCGTCCAGGGGTTCTCCAGTGTCGTATACGTCTTGTATCCGGTCTCATACCAAAACGAGACTCATCAGAAAAGCACACGAAACGCCATTGTTCTTCTGCCCAATTTCTGTGTTCAAGAGCCCATTGATATCGAATCCTACGATTGTGCATTGCTATAGGTGGTACCCTTAGCGGTCTTCGGGAATGAAGGTTCACTTCATGCAAGCGGTTTCTGACTGTTTGATCGCTAATTAAGTTCCCTGAAGAGTGATGAAGCGTCACGGCTAACATCATGGTGGTTATTGTTGGAGCTCTTCGAGTTGTGATTTGAATGTATCGGTCTTGTTTCCGTGTGGTGCAGCGATACCGTCCTCCATGGCGCTCAGCCACGGTATCAGTGCTTCGGTAACGTGTCCAAAGTCGACTGATAACACTCTGACTTGTATTCAGAGCTAAAGCCACAGTACGTTGCCGGGAACCAGCTTCTATCATTCCCACGTGTTGTTAGTGTTCGCGGTAGAAACACGGATTATTAATTGTTTAAGTTACCCAATAAAATTTTAAAGAAAACTGTTATTTCAGTCTTTTTTTCGAACTTTAATGTTAGTGGTTCAAATGTCAAAAATCCCTTTATTATGAAAATGGCAAATTTCTTTATTAATGCAAAGGTGACTTGGTTTATCGTTACTGTAGACAAACGAAAACACTTTATTTGATGAATCCTTAAAGAAAATTTTAATTAATATCAATCAGGAGAAAAGTTATTGCAAAAATATATATGTTGATCCCTAGACACTTTTGATGTGTGTATATTTTGTCATTTGTAATTTGGAAGTATTAATATATGTTATAAGATATACATTGATCTTTCCAAATCATATTTTTAATACTACGTACACACACTTTCGTCTGGTACCAAAATATGCCGGATGGTGAAAACCCAATTTTGGCTTATTCGATTCCTCTAAGATTTTATAAATATTTGCTAATGTTTATGTTTTACAGGTAAAATTAATAAATACAATAATATACGTGTATTATTGTACTACAACTCATAATTAACAGTGCAAGGTTCATTGCCAGAAATTTTTGCAGGTTGTACTTTACGTCTTACATACAGTAATAAATTTCGATTTCATTTTAATATTATCGATCATCCATCTTGATATTATCGTTTGTAACTCTGTGAATTTTATTAATTAATTTCGCTTAATTTAGGTATAAATAGGGATTATCGGGCTGGTGACCGCAGTAGATATACAACGTTACTGGCCATATGTTATGTATAAATTGTAATAATTTTCGTTATTAACATATTTACACATTGCAGGCGCAATATATAAATATACGTTTATATAATAATTCTTCTATACGTGTGTGTGTCATTGAAGTGTGTACATCAATGTCCCCTGGTTTGAAGTAAAGCTGCCTCGGGTACAACGCATAAAAATCACGCCATCCATACCAGTCTGTATTTATCAATCTTATCACTATCCGGTAGTAATCGGCAATTCATAGGCAAGTAACGATATTCAGGAACACCGTTCCTATATGAAATCTACATGTTTGTCTGTGCGTTTGTCTGTATGTGCGTTTTTTTCGCATATTCGAATTTTGACTTCAGATTTGGATTCAGCACATACTGCTCTAACAAACTCTACGGCCTGATAAATGCATACACTTTTTGTTTCTCATCTACTTATGTAAAGATTAATACAGACAAGAAAATGTAAAAATGTATAATTATAGATACAAGAATATATCTATATGTTTGCTAATATAAAGTCTGCTAGTGATGAAATACCTATAGTTATAATAATAAATTACGTTTTCATTTTGATAACGATTACGCAAATTTGGCAATACAAGATGAACTAAGTTCAATAAGTATGCCATAATAATAAGCAATTTCATTCGAATTCAATCCAATTGGTGTGTGTTCGGGAAATTGTGTCATATATTTTTGCCTGAGATAAATACTTATAGTAAAATTTGTTGCATAACTATGTTTACGTAATCAATTATTACAATTTACTTATCACGTTCAGGATTGCACCTATATTACCAATTTTATTTTTATTTATAAAACTAAGTTTCTAAATGTATGTATGTATTACGATACAGTACACAGATATATTTCATCAGATGTAGTCGGACTCTACATAAGTACTCCATATTGCAAAGAACGCAGTCAAATTATTTCCTTCTGGAGATCAGGTAGACCCCTGTGACTTTGTGAGGTATTGATAAACATTCTGGTGAGTTAGCACCAGAGAGGGCAACAAAGATACTGGGTTATATTCAAACACTTCACGTCAGAAAAACTTGCTTGCCACGTGAAAAGGTAAGAAATTGGTTACATTTGCGTATAAATAAGGTAAGTTCTTTAGTTTAATATTTTTTAATGTACTTCGTCAGGTGGCAAACAAGCACGGTTTTGGTACTGTAGTTGTCGTTGACCCTCTTACACTTCAACCTTATTTAGTTCATATCCAATATTTCTGGACGGTTTATTAATTCTTATTTCACAATATAGTAATTTCTGGCTAAGTATCTACATTCTATTTATCTGCAACAATATATTATTTTTGGTATTTAATAAGTTTAATGTACTCCCACTGCCATAAACTAAAACAAATTCGAGAACCCGATTGGAACATCACCTACGGGTTCAATTGTGGATTTGACTTACTTAAACTCACATAAAACAAATAATCAAAATCTATACAGCTGTTTAGGAAAAATATAGTGGCATACACAACTTACAAACGAAATATATATCATATATGTCAGAATATATATATTATATATTTAGCTAGTCCGGCCATAAGTCTGTTACAAATGAATATGTATTTATTTTTTTATGAAATAATGTATTAAGATATTCACACGTATACATGAAGTCGGAATGGCCGAAAAAAGTGTGATTGATTTGATTTTAATAGATAGCCGTCTCCGAAATACTATAATGGATACAAGAGCCTTCAGAGGTCCCACTCTTGAAACGGACCACTACCTGGTGGTAAGCTGGTTTGTGGGACTTTTCAAGAAGAGGAGACATTAGCGAGTGCAGGATACGCACTCGCTAATGTCTCCTCTCCTCTTTCAGAGATCAGGAAAGCATAAAGAGTGAAAAATTGCAAAACGAAAGTTTTAGGAGAATGTATGTAGATTTGGTAAGCGAAAGACTTGCGAATGCAAGCTTTTCCGACTCATATATAGATGTGAAAAAGCATGTGGATGCGCAAAGAGGTATAAAACATTGAAAGAAGATGCCTGGTGGGATTCGGAGGTGGAATCCTCCGTAGCAAGAAAGAGGAAAGCGTGTCTGGATTACGTATCATCTTTGCTCTTAAATGAAAGTATGAGAGAGAAGAAAAAATGTACCGTATATGCAAGAATGAAACCAAGGCTTTAGTGAAAGAGAAGCGTGAAAGACGAGTGAGGAAGAGAGGCTGGCGAAAATCTTTGAGGCAAATACCGACCTTTTGGAGAGTGCTAAAGTAGAGTCGGGGTGGTTCGTCGGCATCCAGAATGGACAAAATAAATTTTAAAACGGGTACCATTCGTGCTAACACTCGGGAAGTGTTAGAACGGTGGAGTGAATATTTTTGAGAAATCTATGAATGTGCCTCGACGGTAATAATAAAAGTGAGTCTGATACTCACTCCACGTTGATGGGGTCCGATGAAGGTATATGGATTTGATCGAATGGTCGATACCAAGCTTGAAAAATGAAAAATCTACGGGAATTGATATGATCATAGCTGAAATGATCAACCTAGGTGGCACTTACGTCCGGGGCGCCTACTGGTACTTAAGCAATTTATGCTGGAAAACTGAAAGGGGAACTGGATACATGCAGTCATAGTGACCTTGTATAAAGGGCAGTGGTCACGCATGGACTGTGCCAGATATAAAGCCATCAGTTTCTGCAGTTTTGTGGATTTTGAGAAAGCATTTATTAGGGTCGTGTGAAAGGAACTGCGGGACATATTGTCGAGATATGCGATTGACGGTGCACTGCTCCATGCTGTGCAGTCCAGCTACAAGAATTGATGACGAAATGTTGGAACAAGTTAATGTGATTGTATATCTTGGATGCGCTTTTAGCAGGGAAGGAAGGTGCACCGCAGATGTAGAATGACAAGCGAGTGCTGGGAATAGTGTGAATGGAGCGTTGGGGTAAACTTATTGCCAATAAACGCTTAAGCCAGAAGGCACAGCTCGTTATACACAGTGCAGTGCTGGTCCCAACGCTTACTTATGGAAGCGAGAACTGGATATGGCAGAGTCAGCATGAAAGTAGAATAACGAAATGCGAGTTTTGCGCAAAATTTGTGGCGTGACGCTTGTAGACCGTATTCGCAATGATGATGTTAATAGAGCTGCTCTAAAAGAGAGTGTCGGTGTTAAAACAAGAACAGGCATGCTCCGTTGGTTCGGACATGTAGAAAGAATGCAGTAAGAAAGAATTACGAAACAGATATACAACGCGAAAGTAGAAGAATGTAGTACCCGAGGAAGGCCAAAACTTACCTACTATTACCAAATTCATCGTGTTTTATCAGAAGGTGATGTCAGGAGCCTTAGAAACCAGTGAGCATGTATATATCAATTAAAGTTAGAGAAGCAAGTGAGGTTTGCAAGGATCGAGTCATGTGGCGCTCAGTTTTGTTAGAAATTTGATACAGGCCTTTAATATGTCTGGCCACTAATCTATGCAATTTAGCCACTGCTTGATCCAGAGATTTCTTAATAGACACAATTTGGCCTGTCGTTTCGAGCAGACCGTGCCCTCTAAAACTGGCCATAATTTGTAATAAGGGTTCAGACCTAGATTAGACGAGGGCCAGTCCGCAACGTTGCTTTCGAGCCAAGCTTGGGTAGTTCGTGACTCATGACCAGGTGCAGTCCTGCTGGAAAGTCCACGGTACATTTTTAAAAAGTGTATTGCTAAGAGGATTCACACACGATCCAAGACAGTCTCTTGATACACTTTGGCTGAAGTATTCACTCCTTTTTCACAAAAATTAGGCTTTGTGACTCATTGATATGACACCCCCCACCAAACTATTACAGACGCAGGATGATGACTACGTAGTACCTTTCTAACCACTTCTTTAGAACTGTGTGCGTACACTTTGCCACTGCCTGTTGTAGTGTTCTTCAATTATGAATTTTTTTTCATCAGTAAAAAGGATATTTCTTGCTTTTCATCTGCGTATCGGGGCAGAAGGCGTTTTGATCGATCCACTCTCTTCAACTGTACGGATTGATTTAGGGCATGTTCTGTATATAGACGATAAGCGCAGAGCTTTCTTGTTTTATTTATCATACGCGTCAGAGTCCTAGCGGGATTCTTCATTTCTCGCGATAGAACTTTTTGTTTCCTAATGGGGTTTCGGCGATTTCTGATAATTTAATAGGATTAACAGCCTTTATAATCCTAACAGTACCCGATCTTTTATGGTCTTCAATAGAAAAAATGTTAGTATATCAATCGATAGTACGATAGACGAACATACGGCTGATACCAACGTTATGAAGTAACTTCCAAAATCAAAATAATTAAAGAGTTGAAAAAAATATAAGTTTCTACGTACCAGTATTCATGGCCAGACTAGTTATTATATACAAAAATTGCTTGTTTATAGTACTAAAATATGTAATGTACTGGTATCTAGTAGGATATGTAATGCACCCTATTTGAAATTATCCATATATTCAGTATTATTTTACAATTATTATGCGAATAGATTATTATTATTTTATCGGATTAGTTTTGGTCTATGTTATTTGTCTGTAGCTGATGTATAAATTATCATTACATAAAGTTATATTTCTTTTGTAAGATGTGTATCTTTTCTGTTTCTCCTAAACAGCTGTACGAATTTTGATTATATTTGTGTTTGAGTGCTGCATTTGGCATTGTAGGAATCGTTTTAGACTATATACTCGTACATAAAACTTCTTCAATATATTTTCTTCAAAAATAATATATAATTTTGTTGCCCATAAATAAAATGTTGATACTTAGTCAGAAATTACTGCATTGTGAAATAGAAAATAATAGACCGTTCAGAAATACTATGTATATTAGATATGAACTAGATAAGGTCGAGGTGTAAGAGGGGACAACTACGGTATCGAAATAAGGCTTGCCTGCATATGGTGAATACTACCGTTTATAAAAACGTGGCTCTGTCGCTAGAGAGGTAGGCAGTGATCAAATAAGAGATTTTGATGAGTTCGATTCCCATACAGGACGAACATTTGTGTGCATAATCATGTCTGTTTGTCTTGGTCTCAGTGTTTTTAAGAGAGGTAGGGCGCATTAAAGCAGCTCGTCAGGGGAAGTACCCCCACTTCACAAAAATCCGCATTCAAATAACAAACTCCCTGGAGAGTTGTTGTGTCCTGCGTGTGAATGAGCACACCAGTAAGCTCCTGTGTAGTTGCTGTGTTAGCAGCAGAGGTGGAATCGAGCGAATTATATTTAATGTATTACCAGCGTTCATTGGCTACGGTAACCACTTTACATCTGGTGGACCTCATGCTTGTATATCTATCGACGTCGTATAAAATATAGACCAACTGGGAAAGTTACGATTTATTTATGACTAGCTGCTGCCCGCGGCTCCGCCCGCGTGGAGTCAAATAACGTAGCCTATGTGTTAATCCAGATCATAATCTATCTACGTGCCAAATTTCATTCAAATCCGTTTAAGCGTGAAAGAGGAACAAACATCCATACATACAAACTTTCGCATTTATAATATTAGTAGGATTATTACACAGCTAAATAACTACTTCCTGAAAAGATCTCTCTGTGCTCTGTGTACACCTATCACTATTGGAGGTTAAAAGTAAGCGGGTGAGAACCATAAGTAACACTCGCACACCGTGTGTTCATTGGATACATACAATGCTTTATGTACATGAGGGTTGTGTGCTTGTTTGTCACCTGACAATACATTAAAATAATATTAAACGAAAGAATATTACCTAATTTCTACGCAAATGTAACGAAATTTTCTGATGTGCAGTGTCTCAATACAACCCAAGAAATGTATGCTCGTTGCCCTCCCCGGTGCTAACTCATCAGAAAGTTTCTCAATACTCCAGAATGTAATTATTTGACTGCGGTCTTTGTAATGTGCAGGTACTTCTGTAGAATCCGGCTACATCTGATGAAATATAATCTGAGTCTTGTACTGTAACACATAAATACATTTATAACCTTATAGGTTTAAAAATAAAAATAGTATAGGTAATATAGATACAATCATGAACGTGATGAGTTAATAAGCAATTGATTACGTACGTAAACTTATACAAAAATATACACAGTTTCCCGAACACACGCCGATTGGGTTGAATTCGACTGAATTGCTTATTTTTATGGCATACTTATTGGACTTAGTTCAATATATATTTCTGAATTGCCAAATTAACGTAATCGTTATTTATTAACATGCCTTGAGGTATTTTCATATCTTGCAGACTTTATATTAGCAAACATGTACTTATACTTTTCTAATAGTTTCTTGTATACTATATTTTATATAAGTACCTAAACGAGAAACTTTAAATTTTGCTCCTTCATTTGTATGCATTTATTACCTTTTCCTGCTTATGAAATTGCCGATTACTACTGGATAATGTTAAGATTGATTGATGAAGACCTTCTAAATGACATTGTGTATGGCACTATAAGTCAGCAGACTGGTATGAATGGCGTGATTTTTACGCGTCGTACCCGTGGAGGCAGCTTTACTTCAAACTAGGGAATATTTACTTCTGTGCAGCCACAGTAGCTTGGGCGATTATAGAAGGTGTAGAATGCTATATTTCCAATCACCTAGTGGCTGCTGCAGGAGCTAAGAAGTGATCGTGGTTTAATCGATCTTGTAGAGAAGATAATATTCCCGCATATTTAATGGGGATCCTAATCCTGATTTGAAATGCAAACTAAATGCTGCCTCAAAATTCAGAAGAGAGTGATTGCTTAAGCAAAATTCGATTTTATTGGTAGAATTGGTTATCTATGCACTTTATGGCGATCGAGCTCGGTGGCGCAGTGGTGAAACGCGCTGTTACGCTACTTTGACACCAACGCTCGTGGGTACGATTGCCACACAGTACAAACATTTCTGTGCATGAACATGTCTGTTTGTCTTGGTCTGGGTATTTTCTATGTATAAGAAGTATGTATTTACAAAAAAAATGTATTTACGTATGTTTATCAGTTGTCTAGTACCCATAACACAAGCTTCGCTTACTTTGGGGCTAGATGGCGCTGTGTAATTTGTTTTGTGTGTTTGTTTGTTTTAAATATTGTCGGACAAATTACACAGCGCCATATTATGGCGTATCTGTGGTATAAAAAAAAGAAAAAGCCTCGTAGAGGAAAGTCGCAGTTTACAACGAATTTGAAGGGCTAAAAGATTCGATTGACTAAAAGATTCAAGTTAAAATACTCGACTAAAATATAGGGATGGCTGAACTTGATCCAGTTTAACTTCGCCAAGACTTAAGTCTGCGCGTTCACCGCTAAGAAAACTCCATTTACATACAATCAAGAATAGGATTGAGATTCTTTGTGCTGTTTTTCAAGCAAAGTTCATATCCGCAGTCCCTTGGTTAAGTTGACGTACAGAATCAATCAGATCAGAGAAGAACAGAGGTGTGCTCAACAGAGCGAAATAGTTGTTCTGCTCGGGGCAAAAACTTGCGTTATCACAAGTCAGACGGCAAGTAGTGTAAGTACTTTTGTCATCTTGGGCTACGATCTTGTGATTCGATTTAGTGATGTCATGATGAAGAAAAGTAAAATGAAAAGTTGTTAGTTTACAATCGCAACATTGACACTAGAAACAAGAACTTTATTACACGCAAGTGAAGACGTGTGCATTTATTGAATTTTAATTTTTATATAATTTTATAGGTAAGGACCTAAAATAGCTGCCAATTAATAAAGATAAAAAGCATGTAACTATTCGCAACTTCATCTGCGAGTTTCCTTTATTGCACCACTCCGGACATTGAAAACCCTTTCTCTCGGTGCTTACAAAATCTATAAACTCCGGACAAGACCATGCTCTCTTAAGGAAGCAGCGTATTTGTAGATATTAATAGTGTTGTAATGCAGTAATTTAATTGCACTCTTGTTTCTGCTTCAAACTGAAAAAAAAAACCATTTTAGACCGAACGGAAATTTATCAGTCCAGTTTATTCGTTTTAGACGGTAAATAAAATTGTTATTGAACATTTTATTTATCGTCTAAAACGAATTTTATAGTTATTGGGTCAACTTATACCATACGTCGTATCCTAATTTAGGTATCGAGTCTTTACCACATACAAGCTAGCTCGTAAATGCGAGTTAGTAACCAGTTTTATACAGGTAGACAAATAATAAATAGATAAAAGTTCACGTGGGATCAGTTGACTAAAAACAATTGTAGCATTCTTGGCTTATCAGAAAGATCCTCCTCATTTCATTGTTATAATAAAAAGATCTGAACTTATATGAAAAAAAAAAAAATTAAAAAAAAATATGTTTATCATTCGCCGTCTCACCAGAATAGTTCACAATGGCTACTCATGTGGTCCACTATTCTAGGCGATTCTAGCTGTACGTGGTCCCATTATTCTTATTTTTTTGCAAAGATGAATGTGACTAAAGGTATTCGCTATCTATTTATCTATTTTTATCTATCTATGTCTTTTTACATTCGTAATTTGATAATTTGAGGTAGTTGACTAGTATGTCTACCTGGGACATATAGTTCAGGTAGGTAGGTTCAACTTAGAGTATTTTGTCGCATCCAGATATATTGAGCGTTCATAAAATTGAGAAAAGTCTCGTTCCTTGAGGTATTCAATGTCTCAAGAAGAAAATCTTCGACCACAGTGTGTTGCCATGGCAAAAAGATATAATCTCTAACTGTGGGCCTCATACGAAAACCCAAGTTGAAAGATCTCAGCGGACATAGAAGAGAGCCATGCATGAAGGCCGAATAGTCTCAAACAACCGATGGACGTTGGGACCAAAATTTTCTAGAGTAGCAATCATGAACTGGAAAATACAGTCTCTGCAGAACTGATAAACTAGTAAAGGCGGCAGGGAGCCAATAAATGCAAGTAACACAAGACTGACATCGTAGGAATCAAAAAGGGAAACTCATGTTTAACAGTGGACGTCCGTCGGGTGAAATAATGATGATGAAATTGAAAGTGGCAATATGGGTGTCTGAACTTCTGAAAGCATCACAGGCGTGGGGCAGAAGCTAAGTGCTATACAGAAAAACTATAAACCCTACTCCTTTCTGAGTCATGTCTATATCCTGTTTTCAAGTGTCATCACGTATCGCGTTGTATACGGATTTGAAAACTTCCTGCCTCCCGAACAAGCCCGTTTTCTAAAAGGCTTCCAACTATAGATCATATACATACACCACGGTAGGTTTTACAGAAGAACGAATAGTATAATCAGCTACTACACTTAGCATTTGAGTACAATGAGAAGGCCTTCGATTCGATCGAACCCTGGACCGGGCTTCAGTCTCTTAAGCGGTGACGCCAATGCGTCCTATAGGTAATCTGTAACCTATAATCAATATTATAGGTTTATTGGACTATTGAGGAGTATATACGAAAACGTTATCATATCGATCCGACTACACTACATGTGGGAGAATGAAACGTGTCCTATTGCAGAAAACCGTGGGACAAGGAGATTTAATTTCTCCGAAACTATTGACCGCTGCGTTGACAGAAGTTTTCAAGCTTCTGGACTGGTGGGGGCACAACATCATCATCGCCAATCGCCATGAGCAAATAACACACCTTCCATTTGCCGATGATATAGTGATCATGAAGAAATCGTTGGATGATCTGGACACAATGCTCGAAGTCACACGCGCACCTTCCAACGAGTGGGTCTTAACAGTACACAATGTAGATTATGTCGAAAATACACCTTACTACTACGTAACTACTACAGTTACAGTTGTAGAGGAGTATGTCTACCTAGGATAAACACTCCAATTAGATAGGTTCAATTTGAGAAAGAGGTTACCACGGAGAATGTTAGCCATGTTCGGAGTTTCTTACGTGATAGATTCAGAAATGAGTACATCCGTAGCAGAACTGGAATTACTGATCCGGATCCGGAGCTTTTTAATTAACCCGGTGGCGTAGTGGTTAGTAAAGCTTTTTTTACATCAATACTCGTGCGATTAATTTCCACACAGTATAAACATCGACATCGACATTTCTCTTGATGTGGGTGTTTTGTAAGTGAAGTAGGGTGTCCAAAGCGGCCCCATCGGGGAAGTACCTCCAGCTCATAGAAAAACTGAAACCAAATAAAAACTCCCTGTTCTCATGAGTAAGTGAGGGTACCATTAAGCTCCTAAGGAGTTGCTGTGTCATCAGCAAGTGGCTTCGCGCGAGCGATAGGTTGTTCATTCATAGGCCGTGCTATATAGGTGGACCGTATACTTACATGCTACCCAATGTCGTAAAAAAAATATAAAGTGGCAGTGGGCAAGCCACATTGCTCGAAGAACCATAGGTTCAAGAATAGCGACCACGAACGAGAAAACCCAGAACAAGACATGGAGCCGATAGAAGCGGAATAGGACTATGTTATGGAAATCTAAGAGTATTAATATTATGTTATGCATATGTTCAGCAGAAGATTTTAATAGATACAAATACGATTACGGTACGCTAATAATTTGTTTGTCTTGGTCTGAATATTTTAAAAGGAGTAGGGCGCATCAAAGCAGCACGCCTGGGGAAGTACCTCCACGTCACACAAAACCGCTGCCAAATAACATCTCCCTAGAGTGTTATTGTATTCCTGCGTGTGACCAGTTGCTCCTAGTTGTTGTCACCAGTAAGCTCCTAAAGAGTTGCTGTGTTAGCACCAGAGAAGGCATCACGCGAGTTATATATACATACTAGCTGAAGCCCGCGGCTTCGCACGCATGAGATTTGGACTTTTAGTAGTGTTTATTTCTCTATGGACCTTTTTCATACAGCGCCATCTATTGACCTTTGCAGGAGGCAACTTATATTTATTTTATTTTTATCTATACAGATAAATAAAATTGGAGTGTCTGTTTGTAATATTAAAATAACCGCTTTTTACTAAATGCATATGGATAAATACACGGTACGTATACCAAAATGAATATTTTTACAACTTTTGTCTGTTTGTTCCGGCTAATCTCTGAAACGGCTGGACCGATTTTGACGGGACATTCATTTTTACACTCCAATTTTATTTATCTGTATACATATACATATACAGATAAATAAAATTGGAGTGTCTGTTTCTAATATTAAAATAAGCGCTTTTTACTAAATGCATATGGATGTATACCCAGTACATATACCAAAATGAATATTTTTTCAATTTTTGTCTGTCTGTCTGTCCGTCTGTCCGTTTGTTCCGGCTAATCTCTGAAACGGCTGAACCGATTTTGACGGGACTTTCACTGGCAGATAGCTGATGTAATAAGGAGTAACTTAGGCTACTTTTACGAGTATTTTAGAAAATTTATTTTTATTAATATTTAAATAAATAATGTAAAAAAATCTATTCCGCGCGGACGAAATCGCGGGCACAGCTAGTACTTTAATGTATTACAGGCGTTCATAGGCTACGGTAACCGCTTTACATCAGGTGGGCCGTACGCTTGTATGCCTGCCGACGTTGCATAAAAAGAAAAAAAAAACGTTTGTTCTGCTTTCATTTTGTGCTAGTAACTACTCGTTACGTATGATCAGTGTAACTATCATTTAAAACGTATGAATAAATAGAGAGTTCAAACCAGATAATGTGCAGTTCCGGTATTATTCCTAAAATCCCGAGAATGCAAAATAATAGCAAATTTTGAGAATAGGAATATGATTCAAGTTTTTGAAATATTAAATCGGTGGGAGTATTGTAACATTCCCTTGAATACCACAATTTTTATTTGTACTGATTGTAGATAACGGGGATTGCAACATTGTTTTTATTGAACTAATAAATTAAATCAAACCCGTATTAGTATCCATGTTAATATAAAAATATCGAATAATGAATATTTAAATGTAATATTTTGTTTTGCAGGTCATCAAGATAAGATTGTAACTGAAGAGCTCTGCGAATCACTATAATCTATTACTTTCTCTTCCTTGTGATTTATTTCCCACGCTGTATCGATATCTTTTGATCAAGTTTAATTTAAAACAAATTCCATCTATTCGATGCTTTCACTACAAAAACTAGTTAATTTCAGACCAACTGATTTTACGAATGACGAGTTATAACCCTCAGGGGATTCATCCATAAAATTAGAGATCTAATAACTGAACATACCCTCCCCTACAAACCTGTGAAAATGCTTGGCGAAAGTTTTAATTTCTGCAAGAGCTTGAAGGTGTCTTCGAAGATGGATGCTGTAGTAGAGTGCGAGCACGGTTTCTACGACTTGCGCATACTCGCCTCGCTGTGCGACATCTGCTTCTGCGAATGTTTTCATGTGCCTTTTACAAACAACCGGTAAGTTTACCTTTTAAGCATTATGTTATATAACAACCCAGTTTATCGTAAAATGAAAATGCAAATTAGCATTAAGATATTGTTAGAATTAAATTTAATAAATATTATATACTTTTTTTGGTTAATAAATATATTTGCAAATTGTTGATGACAGAAACAAGTGAATATACTCGTATTAGCAAAAATATGACGAGAAATTACGTAGTGAATACATGTTAAGTTACTCGACTTAATTCAAAGAAGACCTCCTGAAATCCTTAAATTAAATCGAAGTACTTCTATTACGATTGTTTGATTGGCAATAGATATGAGCGTAAAAATATACGTCCGTCAAGTAGTCGCGTCGCAGAGCCACGTGCGCGACCTGATGAACACAAGTCTGTGTTATTTGCCGCATAATTTACATAGAAATAGATCAGTGTCCCGGCGGGGGCGCGCACCCGTTGAATTTCTATTGTTTAGATTGGAAAACTAAGTACTCCAGTGGTCGACTTTACTCTCGCGTTATTATTAGATTGCAGGTGTTGCACTGACGCACTATCGCGTTGAATGAGGGAGATTGTTGCCTCATAATGTCATAAAAGGGTATTTGGTAAAATACGTTTGACTGTATACATACAATGTATACATGTTCTTAGAGAATTACAGACATGAGTGCTACGATAATGTTTATTACAGCTACGTAATAAACATTATCGTATATGCGTGGTACACCCAGAAAATTTTGCTATAGGTAAATATCTTTTTATTAAATCTTTTCAAAGTACTCTCCACCAGCCTCTATAGTTTCATGCGTCTGAACCAATTTTCAAAACATTTTTTCCAGTCCGCTGCATACACCTCATTGACCGTCTGCTCGAACGCTGACAGCGCATCATCCGGCGAAGAAAATTATCCTTGGTGCTAATTTTTTTTATTTTCGGGAATAAATAAAAGTTACACGGTGCTAGGTCAGGGCTGTAAGGAGTGTGACCCAGGAATTTGACTGGCGTGCTATCCAGGAAGCAATTGTCGTGGTGGAGCAGTAGCCCGCGGAGCCCTGTGTTTGGTCACTTATTGCTCACAACAGAGAAAGCTTCTGCCAAGCATTTGGTAGTATACCATTCGGCGTTGATGCTTCCTTGGTACTGTAAAGGAATTGATACCAGGTAGCCAGTCAAATTGAAAAAGCTCGCGATCAATATCTTCCCTCCGCTACTAGATCGCTTCACTTTGGTAGGCGTCGATTCGATTTGAAACACTCAAACCGTCGACCGGCGCTTCGATTCTGAAGAGTATCGATAAATCAAGAACTCATCACCTGTAATGATGTCGTAAACAGGCCGAGATGAGCCTGCTTCAAATTTGTTTATCATATCACGGTACCATTCCACGCGGCCTGCTTCTGAGCAACGGTGAGATTGTGCGGCACCCAGCGTGAAACTATCCTCCTCACTATCCTCCATTTTTATTGCTAGTGCTAAACGTGCTAGTGAACAATTTAATCCAAGACAATAATAATAAATTATTATTATTATATATTTCAAGTTTCGCCTGAAACTTGACGAATCATATGATAGACTTCAAATGACACTAATGGATGAAGGCCCTTCCAAGGTAACCGTGTATCGTTGGTATAACGAATTCAAGCGCGGTCGACCTAACGGAAGTGGTATCCAGGAAGACCTTGTTAGGTCGACCGCGCTTGAATTCGTTATACCAACGATACACGATTACCTTGGAAGGGCCTTCATCCATTAGTGTCATTTGAAGTCTATCATATGATTCGTCAAGTTTCAGGCGAAACTTAAAATCGTAAAAAATCATAGTGCAAAAATGTTCCAAAGCAGATCCATTTTTCAATGAGACATGATAATTTAAATTAGCTCGCAAAAAAATATGGGGAGAAATTTTGAAATTGGAACGTACCTATTTTTACTTATAAATAATCATATTTTCAAAATAGATTATAACTGGGCAATAGATTATACATAAAAACTTTTTCGCAATACTTTCTGAGTGGCCTGGTAAGTTAGGAAGTATGAAACATAATTAAAAAATGTTGGTCTAAACCCGGGAAGCAAAGTCCACATTATTATATAAGTGACCTACATAAATATAATGTACACACACGGAAGAAGACGCGGGCGAGTCACTAATAGTCGTAGTAACATCTAGAACGTTTTCTATTTCGCTCTGAATAATTCTACAGGCTCAATGGAAACCTGATATGATGAAAAAGCATAAAGCGATGTTTATTAAGCAAGGCAGGCAGGGAAGCAAACAACCGAAATTAGTAAAATGGGTTTTTAAAAAAGAAAATATTTGTGTGAGAGGCAAACTCGATGGCAAATTTCTTCTATTCGGTGCATAGTCTAATCTATAATGATATGTAGAATGAAATAATTCTATAAAATTGTCTATCTTCTCAAGATATTGATGACGAAATTAATGTTTTGGTTTTTGTCGTCTTCTCATATCTGGGACACCAAAAAAACCACTCAATTATTCGAATACCTTTAAGTCAAGCTAGAATATCATACTGCAATTTTATAATTTTCTAGAACATTGCGTGTAATGCAATTTCTTTTTTTGCTATTTATGTTCTAGTAATTGTCCTAAATTTCATGCCCCTCTTCAACTGTAATATTCATTGCGCATTTTGTTATACCTACATCTTATTAACGTAACAAGCGTTAGCATTCGAAGTTTTTTCTTTACTTATATTAAATCGTGCTTTATAACATTCAACTTTAGTTTACGTCAAACTTCATTCAGGAGCTCAGACGCGTTTTTTTCTTTGGAATAAATTAGCAGTATATATGCTTTTAGATCTTCGCCCTGATTCGGAATAGTTTTCAAAAATAATATCAGAAATAGGCATAGCATCCATACGGCGGGGTAGTAGCCCCCCGCCGTATGGATCGATTATCTCAAAAAAGTGGTAGAAAGGGGCTGGATGAGGAAAACGGAGGATCGCATATGGTGGAAGACATTGGGGAAGGCCCATATCTTACAGTGGGTACGATACAGGCTGATGACGATGATATAAAAATTTGATAGCTGTATGTATGTTCTCTATGGATTCCTTGCAATGAATCTGAAATGAGGCTAAATTGATTTTTATCACATTTTTTAGGGAATATTCAGATTACCACTGCAGGTAATCCTGTGAAGTTTGGTAGAGATCGGACCCGAGAAGGTTCGCTAGTCGTTCATAATTATTTGCATTGACGGAGTATAAGGAAATATACTTACTTCGTTACGTTGCCAAGAATTTACGGCTTATATAGTGAAATCAGATTCTAGCGCTGCAAGAAAAGAGAATAGGTTATTTCGATGTTTTCAAACAAAACAAAGGGTTGTCATTTGATATGCGGGCAACTGTACCTCAATTTACTGTAAGAATATTAGTTCTAGACTAGGCTGTAACACGGTCATAAACAAATAAATCTAATTTCATATAATGTTTGTATTAACGACTTGATGGACGTTCCTCTAAGACGCCTTGTCCTAAATCAGAGTCTCTACTACTCATGCCACACAAATAGAGTACCGTCCGACTTCCTAAAATGGCATCTTAAAAGACGAAAACGCTTGTAAATGACCCACAAAAGACGGATAATCACTAGTTACACAGTCCGTTTATTTTATTGGAAAATAATTTATTTAATGACAATAGCAGAACTTATCAAAGGGAAATGTTGAGAAACCTTTCTATATATTCTCCCACAGAAGCAATCTTAGGAAATGTAAATTGAAACGCAAGTCGTCTATTACTCTGCCAATCGTAATGGTTCCTAGATGTGGATGGGTTAGTACGAACGAATCGATTTCCTAATGGCACTATGCGACCACCACCGGTCCCGTAGAGATTGACTCATTTGCACTGCATTACATTACCCAGACACGACTGCCCACTCTCATCATTCGCAATGAACAATTGTCCACAAGATTCCATTACTAAATTGATTTGTACTATTTCATTAGGATCCTCCGCTCCCATAATCCTTAATCGAAAATCCGCATGACATGGATCACGTCAACTGTGTTTCCGAATTCTCTGTATCGAGCTAAAACCTGAATACTTACGCTTCGTGACGGTGGAAATCCACTCTTAAATATGTGGGTGCTAGGAACCTTTTTTTGAGGACTAGTTGGACGGCATTGGACTATACACACACTTCCAGATTTAAAGAAATCTGGATTAAAGAAATGATTGTGGCGTCTAATTAATTCCTAAATCTTTTAGAAGTGTAAGAATGACGTTATTGAACGATTATTATCTATCTAAAGTAAAGTTGAGGGCAAGAGGTCGCACAATCGGTTATAGAATTTACGCTGGCTACTAACTGGGAGAAATAGAGAAACACTGGAAAAGCGATTGACCATGGGCTGGTACACTAGTTTATAAATTAAACCAGTTTTTAAACGTGTAAGATTAGGAAAGGGAATAATAATATTGTAACTACCTCTATGTGAAGTGTGTAAGGACCGCGTCTTATGGCGCTCGGTTCTCTTTGCCTACCCCGCAAGGGACCTGGCGTGAAGATACACATACATACATACCTCTATGTTTCAAACACTTAATTCGTGACATATGCCAATACCGCCACCTATCCACCTCCCATGACCTGAATAACTTGAACTGAAGGTTTCTGAACCTATATACAATAACAAGCCGGAATCTCTTGATTCCACTCAAGTAGTAGATACTTCATACTAGAGTTACGAATTGCGTCAGATTCCGTATCATCTTCAAAGAGGATAGATACGTGTAGGTAGCTGAGATGAACTCTTGTCGCAAATTACAAACGCCTTAGTGATATTCGGTTTGAATTGAATATGTCCTTAACCATTAATAATATTGAATGCAGTTTAGCTGCCTGAAGTTTAATATTATATAAGTTTTTTTTATACCTACAACGTCGGGAGGCATAAAAGCATACGACTCCCTTGATGTAAAGCGATTACCGTAGCCTATAAACGATTGCAATACATTAAGCATTATTCGCACGATGCCACCTCTGTTGCTAACACAACCACTCCTTACTGGTGACCTCAGTCGCACGCAGGAACACAACAACCTTCTAGGGAGTTGTTATTTGGCTGCGGTTTTCTGTGAGGTGGAGGTACTTCCGCAGACGGGCTACCTCTCTCAATATTTATCAAGCAATGAATAGTTACAATTTTTTTCGTTTTTAGGATTCCGTACTTCAAAGATAATTTCGGAACCCTTATAAGATCACTTACGTATCTGTTTGTCTGTCTGTCACAGGCATTTGTCTCAGGAAGTGTTAAACAGAAAGACGTGAGATTTGGCTTAGTCGCGTAACGCTTGCTGACTTCCACATATACCGCTATTAATTTCTTAAAAAATATTCAAATTAGAAATGGCCAAAAGACTTGTTTTTTGTTTTCTAAAAATAGGTGTTGTGTGCTAAATTTTAATAAGGACATTCGTAAACATTTTTAGTTTATATAGTATTGGCGTTACTGTACAATTTTGTGGCGAATAATCATCTTTAATGTCCGCTGGCCTGATTTTGAAATTGAATAAGTCAGCCGGTTCGTTTCAGAGAAGTTTTCTATTGAAAACTCTTGGAAAGTTGTAGGACGGACTCCTTATCGAGGTTTTCCTAGAGATTACAGCTTGTGTTTTTACAAGGTCGGTAAGACATCCCTGGTATTTCAAGTGTAGGCCGTGTGCCACCTCAACGGTATAGAACTGTCACCTCATAGAAAACGGCTGCCAAAGAATTAATAAGTGAGGACACCGGGGACCTCCTAAACACGTACCACTTCCGTCGTAGTAGTGGCCATATGAGAGCGACTCTTCGAGCCTCTGTAGGTTACGGTAACAGCAGTACATCAGGCGGGCTGTTCGTTTATTTCTTACAACAAGCGTTATACTCGTTATATAGATGCTGTTTTATTATATTATTGATTACCGTAACTACTGTTTAACTAATTAACATTCTGCTCGGATTACTCGACTTACATTTCTCAAAGTTGGCAGCGAAACCGAGCAATCCAAAAATTGATCGTAGGTAAACGAGATCTACCATTTGGCACATAATTACTCTCAACAATACATTAGCCTAGATCCATGTCTAGATTAAAATTTTATAATAAACACCACCCTACGATAATGATAACCAGTACTGAGAAGACACCAAAATTTTCGACAGGAGTCATTTTGAGTAGTTACAAGATTCAGACGTTACTTTGTGAAAGTCAACAGGCATGTCGGCATGCATCGACTAACGGTAGTGGGTGGGTGCCGGCCGGCAGTAGTTCGCACGAACTAATCGGGAGCGGAAGTACACAAAGTAGTTTAGATCAAATTGCCTGTTAATTTTGAGTATCGCTAATTTTGAACAAAGTAATTGAGACAACAAAGAATGAGGTGTTAATTTTGTTTGCGTAATTTATTATTTTCTTTTTAAAGATCCCTTTTTTACCGATTGGTTACAATATTTTACGTTCTTGCGTATAGAGTAGAAGAAATTGATTTCGTTATTCATCAGCCTTAATTGGCTCACGGAAACCGTGGATCAAGTTAGTGCTCTTTCAGCTAACATTACGCAACTTCAAAGAAGAATTTTTTTTCGTTTAGCCTGTATACAAACCGCAGTTGTATCACACGGAGAAACGATTTGCTGCAGAAAACTTTCTTTTTTTTTTCAATTTGAACCTAGAAAACAAGTGTTAGCTGTTCACTAAATACTGTACGAAATGAGTACTTTCTAAGGTAGGTCCTTACGAAATAAACCCGAATATTTAGTGCTGGAATGAATGTATATGAGAATGAAGTGGATAATTTATTTGAAATCAAAAAAAGGTTAATAATATATAGGGGCCGAGGAAGGCCAAGACTCACCTACCACGATCAAATTGGTCGTATTTTAACAGAAGGTGATGTCAGGAGCCCTGAAACCTGAACAAACGTGCATTAACAGTCACCATTGCAGTTAAAGAAGCGGGCCAAGGTGTGCAAAGTCATGTGGCGCTCGATTCTTTCTGTCAATATGTAAGTTGGAAAGAAGATATAAAGTATTGCTCATGTTTTTCCAATCGATGTTAAGTTGTTTGAATAACTAAATATATTCAAATTCCAATCGTGGATCGCATTTAAAATTACTTTAGCTTGATCTTTGCTGATAGAGAGAGAGTAATCTAACTATTATTCTAGTGCGAAGTATAAATATGTATATATGTATGTATAAAATAGGTATGTATTGCTTTTTCTTCATCCATCCTTCTGCGTCGGAATCCTTTGAATTGAAAATTCGTCAATACTCAAGTTTACCCTCTAATGCTCGGCCAGTATATGTCAAAACCGGTTCGGTCGCACAGTATTGGATGGTTATCCCACAAGTTGTTCTAAGTCTACTCCCGTAATGACAGAACAAAATTCTCTGTTTGCAGAAATATTTTATTTTCATCTATTTTCATCCTTTCGAGAGCACCAGGTCGTGCTATGTCTAATAAGTTATCCAAATACAATTATATTATTTTACTGTACTTGTAAATCTTGAGTTTTCTTACAATATTTTCTTTGCACAGTGGAATCGTGATGTAATTGGTAATCCAGCCTTTTATTATTACTGTACATATATTTATATATTTGAAATATTAGCTTTTTTAACGTATTTACGTTTATTTTAGTGCAAAACGCAGAATGAACTTAGCCATTTTGGTGCTTATCAACGCCATTTGTGCGAGCTACGAGAAGCGTTGTGTTATGAAGCTTGTCTATTTCTCAAATGATTGACATGGTATGCTTTGTTTTGTAAAGATATCAGTGAACTCACCGAGAAGGAGAGGTAAATCGCCGAATGAAAGGTGACAAATTCGTTCTCGTACCAACTGTTCTATCAGTATTATTTCATAACGTTCGTTTTTCCTGTATTTATATAATACGAGTACACTAGCGAATTACCATCAAATATGGGTATATGTACCTACATGTTTATGTGTATGGGTCCTTTATTCTAAATATGCATGTCCTACTTTGTATGACAACGAGCTTATAGAACACAAGGCCAAATTCCCAGATTTATTACACAGTTCAATAACCTATTCATGGTCATGATTAGGTAGCCAGCCGCTCAATCTAGGCTCTGAAATTGTGCGAGCCAATTGTCTCGTGTCGGTCTAATAACTAAAAACTTAGTATATTTACGTTCAGTCATTACAAGTCACAATTGGTTGGTGATAACCCTTGCAATATAAACTTCATATAAATGTTTGCACGGTAGTCTTTTGAATATGAAAAATGTTAATGTTTCTTACTTTCCGTCGATGTATGAAACATTCTTCTTCAAAGATTAATTTGGGACTGATCAATTAAGTGAAAAGAAGAACGTGTTTGTTAAATTAATGCCCATTTTATTAACTTGAAATACGTATGTTGCTATTGTACACGAAAGTTTATAAACTGAGTTGTAGTTGAGTACTTGGGTGTTTGGTTTAGCTAACATAAAACTGAATAACATTCGTTTACTCTCAGTAGCTCGGTAAAAATTTACACTTGGTACATATAGAGATGTATCATGTATGTTGGGTGCGAACATAATACGGCAGGTTTCCGGTACAGATAAACTTCAGTGGGATAAAGGAACCAGTCGGCGCTGGATATATCGCACATAAAGACTGAGGTGAATCAAAACTAACTGCTGTCACCTAACCTACTGAACTCTGGCCTAAATCTAACTTAAACTAGACTCTAACCTGACTTCAAATGGGAGTCAACCTGCGCCTTAATTTCCTTCAACCGCATAACTAACTTCTTGTTAAAGTTCCTACGCGTTCGTTCGCGTACACGTCCGCCGCCGATAGCCAAGTTTTGATAAAAAATAGATAAATTTGTACTTCAAGGTATTATCGTCTTCAGTACCATACTTCAAATACTCGTACATATTTTCTCTGCCACTATCTAAATCGTGTATTACTTCATCATAGTCATATGTGGTATATGTAATAGTCTACAACAACTCGGCGTCTATTATCTCCCACCTTCAACCTGTGCCTTAACTTCCTTCAACGGCATAACTAACTTTTTGTTTGTGAAGGTACATCCATAAAAGAATGTGAAAGTACGAGTATTATAGAATTAACGCAGTTGAATGCCAGTATTGCGCAAAATCTGCTTCAGCTTGTAGGCCTAAGAGAGCTGATCTGAAAGAGAGTATCGGTAAGAGAAGGCATAGGAGATGAGAAGAGACATGCTCCATTGGTTTGGACATGTAGAAATAATGCTGTAAATGACGAAACCGATATACAACATGAAAGTAAAAGAATGTAGGAGCCGCAGAAGTCCACTATTAGAGTTACCTATCACGACCAGATTGGTCCTGTTTCGTCTAGTGGTGTCAGGATCCTCAGGCGCAGAAAGAGCTATGAATGTTAAAGAAGCGAGTGAAGTGTGCAAGGATTGGATCCTATTGCACTCAGTTCAGTCTATCTACCTCTCAAGACTTGACATGAAAAAAGGTGAATCCATCATAAACAAAGTTATTCTGTCAGAATTTTTGATTACTGTTAAGCTGTGTGAGTTAGAAACATCGCTAATTTTTATCTGAAATATTACATATTTGTTGAAATGGCTAGATGAATTTACAATGATTCCGATGGTACAAAGTATAATTGCATTTATTTCAGATGATTTATCACTCTGACAACTTCTTTTAAAAGCTGCGCTAGTAAAATAAATCATTTTATTTTCCCTGTAGTATTTGGTGAATTGTCTAAAAGAGATCGGTAGGCGTATTCACATTGCTGGAAACACCATATTCGAATGGGAATCGAAAAGTTTTCACTCAAATTGTATGGAATCTGAGTGGATTTTTTTCGAATCCTTTTCGAATATGGCTTTCCGAGGCAATGTGAATATCCCCACAAATTGATATACTTATCCATATCCAGGTACCATTCTAGTATAGTATTATAAGTGATTCCAGATACATTCAATTATATGTTAAGTAATATAAATCCTCATTTAATAACCAACTGGAGGAACCAGATATATTACATCTAATAGGGGGATATAAGGGGGGAATTATACACAGGCGAAGTATTTCCCCCTTGTCTCTGTCATTAGAATACATTTATCAATTACATTGTGGTTACTAAGAAAATACGTTTTTTGTACCATATAGCTCGTTTATCCAATTCAAAAGGTATGCACATCTAGTAGAGTGCCGAACTAAAATGTTAAAACAGGAATCCTTGTGGTGGAGTTCACTGTGTCAAACTTCGGAAACTACTAATGCTATTGATTTAAAATTTAAATTATATTTGAGATGATAAAAGCCTATGTGAATGTTACAGGAAAAATGTAACGATGCAGTTATCTAACTAAAACAGTTCTTTAATAATCGAATTGGTCAATTTTTTTTTACTTTTCTACAAAAGTAAATTCATCTGAAAGATTGTTGATAAGTTTTAAAATGTATAATTTTGTGCCTATTAAAGAGGGTCAACTCTCCCGGATTTCCTACAATACTTATCTACCGAGAGGAAGGAAAGTGAATAAGGTAAGAGACAAGGAGAGTTAGTCCCAATAGAGGCGACCGTCACGACCGTCGAAAGACTCTTCGGACCTTTTGGAGGTGATATGGTCCATAGCATCGATTGGCTACTATTATGAATGGAAAACTAACTCTGTTTGTCACTCTGTATGTCACCTTTTCATGACTATACTTAGAACATAATTTTAGACTAGTTTGAGGACAAGGGGAAGACGAATAAAGACTATTTATTATCGTGATAACGGGATCTCTACGAGGGCGAATTTGGAGTAAAAGTCAATTATAAGATATTTTTTTGAATTGTGTTATAATTAGTACACAATTAAGGGTTTATCTCACCAGGGGTCCAAATTTGCATACTATAAAGGTCACTGTTTATTTGCCGCGGTATTTAAATGGTAAAGATTTTTGTGTTTACGTTGCGTGCTGACATACAGTGTAGTTGTGTACACAGGTTTTATTTACATTTCTACAGCCGCCCGTTTCTAAGAATAATAGTCATCAGCATCCCACATCTTACTCTCTCACCATCGGTTATGGTTTGGTCCATTGTTGTTCTTACGTCCTGGTAAAAACTATTGGAGGATGCGTCTGTTTGTCTTAGCCTGGATCTAAACTGCTGCGAAATAACAACTCTTTAGATGGTTGTTGCGTTTCTACAGTCAGTGAGATTACCAGTACCTAAGCTCCTAAGAAGTTGCTATTTTAGCAGCAGGTGAGGCGAACGAGTGGTTCTTCCTGTAGTGTTGGTGTTAATTGGCTACAGTAACAACTTTAAATCAGATATGCAATGTGCATGTAGGCCTCGCGACAGTACCGGCTCTAGGATAGAGTCATAGATAACAGAAAGTTATCTATGGGTAGACTGGTGCGGTCACCGGTCACTCTAGTCGTCAGGTGTCAAGAGGCGCCAGCCACAACTACTTGTTTTTTATTATAAGTGATAATAACTTTATTTATGATGGATTCACCTTTTTTATGTATTTGTGAGAATGTCGGCAAATATTATTACCTTAAAATGAAATACATTTTCTATATGCAATGTGAATGCGTCGACCTAATGGCGTCAAAAACAATGTATCACTTCTATCATCAGAGGTTAGAATTGGCGCCGTCTGGCGACGTTATATAAAAAAAGTCCATCTAGTTGGCAAATGACGTTTGGCTCTTTTATTTGCAATTAGGCAATGTTATCAGCTTTTCTAGATTTTCGAACCGGGTACGAAAAGTTGTCACTAAAAATACCTATGTACCTATATATATATATGGAATCTGAGTGTAAACTTGTCGAATTCGTTTTGAATATGGTGTTTCGAAGCAATGCGAATACGTCTACTAGTCGAAGTAAAAACCTACGCGTTCACGCCCGCAGCGGATAGTCAAATTTTGACAGATAATATTATTGAGAAAAATAGAGAAATGTGTAATTTGCTACTTCAACATATTATCGTCTTCAGTACCATATTTCAAATACATCTATTCTCTGCCACTCTCTAGCTAGTGTTGTCGTATTACATACTTCATTACAGTCATAAGTGCAATATGCAATAGTCTATAATAATCTTGGCGTCCATTATCTTCTACCTTCTCATTGTTGTATTGTCATACAATCTCGTTAATAATATATTTTATTTATACTTTCATAGGACAATATACTTCCACAATAATGTAGCCTAAGAGTTATGACTTGTGTAGACTTATGTATTCCTTTTATACCATTAAGGTGTCAAACAATTAAGTGTACATACTGCCTAGTAGTGAGCAGTTATCGCAATCCTTGTACCCATATGTAATCCTAAGTACCTTCGAGATAAAAACGTTTCCAACTTTCTTAATTGTATAAGTCTTTGCACATCGATCTATATATATATAGAGATTTATATATAGAGTTAGAGATTTATTGCAATCATAGTACATCAAGTTTATTTTTTATCTAATTAAATTCAACAGTTGAACTCTTGGGACTGGATAAAGAAGCCAAAAAGTAGGTATCATTTTAACTGTAAATTGTGTCTAAAATTATATACCGGATCTACATCGGCAATGTGATCCAGTGTATAAGCTAAAATTGCAACAAAAGCCGTTCTGATTGATTATATTACGATTTTAATTAACCTATATTGTTGGTAAGTATTATAGATCGATATGTAAACCTACGATTATTGATGGCGATAGAATATAGGTAAGTAAATTCGGGGTTGGTTATTAGTTTCACCAGTATGTATACTTACTACTACTGTAATTACCTTTTGCATCTAATTATTACAGTATGAAACTATAATAACAGTTTTGTTAAAATGTACTGATATTGCTTCTAAACAGGCACAAAAATAACAGCATCCCAGGGTCATTGTCCTTCGGCTAGGTACTTGCCTATCACAAGATTTTCATTCGTATTTGCAAAGGCTGCTTGCGCCATCTTTCTTCAACAACAAACAACAAAATCGCTACTTCCCCTTCTTATCTAGGGTAACCTCAACAACAGCTATAACTAGATGTCGCTAGTGAATACACTGTGCAAAAATGATAACAGATTCAAGGCCAATGGTTATTATTTGCCTATTATTTCAAAATATGTTTCTAATATTAATGTATTTTAACATTTTATATATTAAGTTAGATCGACATTAAAGTTTAGTTACATGATTACATTAATATGCCCAAAAAATCATAGAGATGTATTTCCGCATCATAACCTCAAGAGATATTTTAAGGACAAGAAATCGGACAACTCTAAATTAGTTAAAGTATTTAAAACATTTAAATCACTATCTATTATAGGTTTATAATTCTTTTGTGACATAATGGTAGTTCGAATTTGATTATTGATAAGATCAAAAATAAACATTGCAAAATTTGAAACTGGCGCCACAAAATGAGAAACGTGTGAAGTTCGCTTTGCGAATACTGGCCGAATTATGATGTGAAAGATATTCCGAAGGCCGTGAGTGAACACGGAAATCGAGATGTGTGTGTGGTCAAAAAGACAGTGCAAGGTAGGGGTCGGGTGGCGTTTGTGATGGCAAAAATTTTGCAAATGGTGAGTTAGGATTTATTGACTTGTTGTGCGTTCGGAATTAATTTTGATTTGTGTTAGTGAGTTATTTGTGTGTTTAGAGAAAATTTTAGAGTGGATTGTTAATAAAATTCTCAGATTCTGTGATACGGGATCGGCAAATGGCGCTACGAATAGCCAAAGTTGACACAACTACGCGTTTAGATATCCCGTTCATCTTCGGACACCAATTTCTATGCACGCGGCGTGATCTGTGATAACAACAAATAGTGGTGTATTGTCAAATTCCTGAAATCTCGCGTGTGGACTTAGCAACTGGGACATCCAGCTTGGCGATTATAACGGTGTCAGCATGTTGCGATTTTTTTGGCGAGCGGTACTACTTTTTTAAACTCGTTTATAGAGGCGGCTAGAGGTTTCCGCGTCCCGTAGGGTCGGTGGCCTCGCGGTCCGTCTTCTGGAGTTAAATTACATAATGTATGGGTCTTGTTTGGAGCATGCAACAAGTAGATATGTGTCGGCGGGCTAACTGTCAATGTGGAGTACAGTAAGCTCGCTGCCCGCGGCCCCCATTAATTCGAGCCGCTGATGTCACTTATCTCTGCGCTCTCCTATCTAGGCCCTATGGCCGCTAATTTTTTGCACATGATATCTTAATGTTAATTTGATAACCGGCATATTTAACTCTAATTACCGGTTGTTATTATACAGTGATGCAACTCTAGGTTTGTTTTTTGAAATGCACTAGAGGTGGTTTTATAAATATAGTTCTACAAATAATAAGCAAAATAAAAAATATTTGCTTGCGTATTTTTTGCCTTAGGTTATGTGTGTCCATGATAGATATGATATTTTTTGCAGCACGGTCACTGACACTAGCACCTACAATGGACCAGCAATTCTGTTTGCGCTGGAACAACCACCCAAACAACCTGACTGATGTACTTGCGAGCCTACTGCAGAGAGAGGCTCTCTGTGATGTTACGCTGGCCTGTGACGGGGAAACAGTTAAGGTACTTATTATCACTGTGATTTGTTGTTAAAAATATTGTTGATTCCAAAGATGGAAAGTAAATCTTATTCCCTTGGTATTTAAACCCATGGCGCGTCCTATACATTTGAAAATTTTCTGTTTTGGTTAGAAATATCAAGTTTTGAGTAGCTTTGTGGTTTGTTGATAAATGGCCTAAACACAAAGGGTAGTTTTGGTTGTTGTTTATCTAGTTCAAACAAGCCATTCAAAATGTAGGATGCTGTGAGCACATTTTCCTGTATCACTGTACAGGACGCGTGATGGGCTAATATGCCAATGACATGACCTTAATTATTAAGGTAGTTTCAACACAGTATCGTCTAAATATTGGCTAAGGACTCACATATTTTACTGTATGAAATGTAAATATTGCATCTTACCATGTGCAATTTGTTTGTTGTCGTATGACAACAATATGAATTTAATAGTAAACAATGTTCTGTAATATTGTAATGAAATGTGCAACAATGCATTATGTCATTGAAATGCATTGAATCATTAGCCTTAAATAATATAATGTAACTCTTACTTAAATTCAATCAGTTCTAAATTTTGAATTGTTTAGAGGTATTTTAGAGCAATGAGGATGGTCCATGCACAGCAGTGCAGACCACATGATGTATGAGTATGACTGCCGGAGTCCATATTGTCTACACAGTAATGAAACCGATTCAGTCATGAATAAATTCCATTACTTTGCAGACAATATGGCTGTGTGGGATGATCCAGGAAGTAAAACCAACCCCAGTACCTTTTGTGTAGCATACATGTTATTGCACATTGCACTAAGCAAAGGTTCGATCATCAGGCATTAGAATTATGTTTAAATAAGCTTTGATTATAATGACACCTGTACCACAGGTATATCCTATAAGAGGTGTCAGTAACAACTGTACAACAATAGAATTCTGAAGTAATCTGACGAAACTACAAGTTGTTTTGTATGAGACAACTCCTTATTCTAATCTTATTTTATGGAATAACATAATAAATGTTATTTAACATTTATTATTTACATAAATTCAAGTGTCTATTTAAATACCCATACAATTTGTTCCACATTATTCTGATTTGTTATGCTTTAGAGACATTTTAGAGCAGCTGCTGTGCATTGAGAATCTGTCCATGCATATATTGCCTGCATGGTAGTGAAACTGATTCTAATGACTCACTGTGTTGATGCTCTAGGAAACAAGACCAACACCAGTCTTAGATCAGAGACTGGAACCTCTTGAAAATTAGATCAATTTTCACTTACAAATGTATAGGGAATGCTCTATAAAGCGACTTTTACATTTGAATCTGGAAAAGTTCAACAAGAGTGACTTCAAATGTGTCTTTGGCAAAATCTTCCACCCATTTGTTCTCATTTGACTCTATCCTTTTCTAATTGTGTACAGAAAAATATTTAGCTTTGACAGATTTCATCTTAGCTGGAGTTCTCTGTTTAATCATTGGTGTATGTGTTTTTAGTATGCATTTTGTTTTCTTCATTTCTCCAAGTTAAACTGAGAGGTCAGTATGTGAGCTGTTCATGTATTTATTAAGTCCTTAAGTCGCCCTGAAGTCCTCAGTGCTGCTCATAAAAAGTTATTGCAGATGACAGCTACTTTGATAGCTGACATCAATGATACTGTTCCTACCATATATCAATGATTTCCTGTCCATTTCCACAGTTTTGTGGACCCTTATTTCTCTGACCATGGTAACATCTGCGATTCCATGTCAAGGGAAGCTATAAATGATTTGTGTATAAAATTTAGCATCGTCTTGTCATTAGAGCTGCCAAACTTGGTACAATCTAACTCCAAGATTTAAAGCTGTATGATTACCACTGATAATTCTATTCTAGGTCATGTCCCTCAACTATATAATAGAGATTCTTACTATCCATCCATCGTCATTCAGTTCTAAAGCCACATAAGGTGGCCATTGAATCTTGGTACTTAATAAAGCCAAGATACTTCAACTTGGAGCACTGACAGACGACTAAGACACATGTGACAAGTCCAACCACACATGGAGATGGATGGATTGATAGATGTCATTTTTTCGGGCAGCAGGCTCCTGGTGTCAGAGGAGATTTGTGAGAATTTTTGATAACTAATAATCAATACACAACATATGATTTTAGTAGACTCTAGTCAGAGATTTGCTTCTGGGTGTTCTATCAATTATATAATTGGTTTTGTTCCGAGGATTTATTTAATATGATAGCTGTATCTATTTGCCATAGTATAGGGGTTTTCAAATCAGGCACGTATGTCACGTCACAAGTCACATTACAGCCTAGCATATAACTTATTGAACATGGCACTAAGCGAAAACTCAATTCCAACAGATGGATCCAGCATAGCATCTATTCCTATAGACAAGACAGTTTTTCATAATGTTTTATTGCTATGTTAGTGAATTCCTGCATCTTAGTTTCTGCGGTTATTTCACAATTAACTACCTCATGATACATTTTTGATAATATGGAGAACTCGAGATGTTCAATGGATATAAATAAAACTTTGAATTGTCAGGCAATTGGACTAAGTTCACTTCATACCTGTCTAGTGGTATGTTTGTTGCATTGCTGACTGAAACTGTTTTGAGGTACTAGATCAAAAACCATAAACACCGCATCCCTTGTTTTGTTATTAAATGTATGAATAAAGAAATTTTGGGACTAGGATTTTAGGAATTATGTCCCCAGTTTCATAGATTTACTCTATTGTATTTCTTTCATAGTATAAAAAAATATAGAGGTTTGTCCTTGCTGTTGTACCGTGTAAATGTCTTAGCAATATCCATACACACTTTTTAAAGTGCTGACAATTCATAATGAATTTGGGTTTCTGAGGTATTGTCATTCTAAATTTGATCTTCCTAGTGTTATCCTATTTCCTAATCAATTAGGATTAGTGGAGTCTGCTAAGACTAAGCACTAGGCAAGGATACTGATTTTTACACAGAACGACTGCCGTCAGACCTTAATTCTAAAGGAAAATGAGATCTTTCTTAAGACAGATTACATGTCTCTCGAAATGTAATTTCTAGGATGTGCGAGTTACCTCACAATGTTTTTCTTTGACGCCGAGCATGTGATAATTACAAATAATGTTCATAGGTCTGAAAACACATGAAATTAGGGGTCATGCCCTCACCAGAATTTGAACCTCGAAACCTGGAATTATTCTAAATTTTATTTCGTGCAATGTCAAAGTTATGAAAAAAAATGTTAATGTTAAGAAGCATTATTTAATTTCTTTCTCCACTTTTGTTAAATAAAATAATATGCATCTTTCAATATTTCATTTAACTAAGAAGGCATTGAGCATTTATTTCTAGCAATTTGTTATAAACACGTTTAGGAAACAATAGTCTCTTAAAGCACTTGATATATCATATTTCTCCTGCGATAATATAATTATTAATTATCAGAATTTACTACTAAACTCTTTAAGTGAAACCACCCCACTGCTTACACAGGTCCTCATATACTTTCTGATGCCAATATACAAAAGGGCAATTAAGGCAATTTTTATTTGGCTACAATTTTCTTTTTGATGGGTATATTTTCCCAGTAGTCATAGAGTTATTAACAATATCTGCTGTTAAAATAATAGACGTGCGGTAATACTGGTTTGTTAAACTGGTGCGCCATGCATGGCCAAGGTTGGCTTAAGCTCTACAGATGATAATGACTGATTCACTTACACCCCAACATCAGCTACTTATACAACATATCTACTTGTATCTGACATTGATTAATAAACCTTAGCCCGTAGTAATAAGGTCAGAATTGACTTGAACCCTTATATTTTTTTATATCTTAGCTCTTATCAGCTAGTTAATTACAATATGGAGTTTGATGAAATCTTAAACGTGAAGTGAATTGATGCCGATATGGGCTTATCTCTATTCTTTTTATCTTACGAAGGACTACATTGCAAACTTTATATTTGCTACGTTTTATGTATAATCACTACTAGCTATTCTTCGCCCGTGTGAGAATGTGTTATCGCTATATTGAGCCTATATCTTTCTAAGTTTTTTGACTATCTCTGTGCTCAAAGGACAGGTAAACAGAGTAACTTTCGCATTTACAATATTAAATTGAAGAAAGAAATCTTTGTGTGTATGTCACATGATATTTTCACTAATTGTAAAACGATATTGATAATATTTTTATTTATTGGATAGCTCCTAGCGTTCGATATATCCAATATAAGTCTAGTGAATTTACGATGTTTGTATAATGTCTACAATGATGTCTATTTGAAATATCATTTAAGGTATTTCTACGCTTTATCGTATTCACTTCGTATTTGTACGGATGTTATTGCTTACATAAAAAGGAATATTAAGATAACGTCACAATTGTATTTGTAAACGACTATGTTCAGAAATTAGGATATAATTTTAGAAATACTAGCTGATTCCTGCGACTTCGGCTGACTTTTCTTTCTAGACCTACCCGCCCGGTAATTTTGAACATACCAAAAAATATGCATATTTGGTCAAGCCATTCCAATTTATGCGAGACTATCACACGGCATTTGATTTTATATAGGTACCTATCTATACATAGTAGATTAATAACAGTCATGTATGTATGTGAATTGTTACCACGGTAGGTTTCCAATGATTAACACTGTTTGCGCCAAAATCCAAGATTATATCGAAATCAATTTTCAATTGATCTATTTGGAATCTAACTCTTTAACACATCGATGCTTCAACCACGTTTAGCGCCAATTTATGGATTTAATCTGGTCTATTCTCAAAGTAAATGAAATACTATTTCGCATTAACAAAATTATGGTCGAGATTGCGAAATTTTACTCGATACTTCGACGTTGAAACTAGTCATTGGATTTGGGTTCTTATGTAGCAGAGTTAGATTTACATTAGATTCATCATAAATCCATCCTATTATAAGGGAAAATAACAAAAATATGACCTTGTATACGTTATCGGCGTAATCGTAACATAATTTATATATATAAATAATAAATCGTATTAAATAATGTCAATTTTATACATGAATATTTTTGCTCCGACATGAATATAAGCCAATACATTTTTTTTAATTCTTGTCTGTTTGTCTGCCTGACATAAACTCTTATTACGTTTAAACGGGTCAATATGAAGGTTCAGCCAATAAAAAATTAATAGCTTAAGTGATTATAACAGATAACTGACCCACATTAAAAACCAAACAGAACGAACGAAGTTAAGGATTAAACATGCTTTTATTAGTCTAAAATACAACGAAATATTTAGGTATATATCACATTAACATTATGTCGCATAATCAACATCCACACTTATGTAAATGGGAAAGTAACTTTGTCTCTCTGTTTGTTACTTTTTCATGAGTAATTTTGTTACAAATTTATATGATCAGGGAGCTGCAGAAGGATATTATGGCTATAACGCGATAACTGGTTCCCACGTGCACGAAGCCGGAAGTAGACGCTAGTTTTTTTTTAAATAATATTGACTGTAAAAGTGCCAAAATCCTTTTAGTACTTTTTTACTAACTGTAAAATGACATGGTTAATTTAACCATTGACATATACCATAAGGTAGGGGTTGCTAATTTTGGGTTGCAGTTAAAGATGTGTCCTTTACGGGGAATAATACTTACAAATATTCTCTATAGAAATATCCAATACCGTTAAGGTATTCAGATAGGATTCTGTGCCTATTTGTTTGAGAACTTTTCTACTATTCGACCACGTTTACATTAAATTATGTACTAAATAATATATATAAATTACACTAGCGGGCACGGTACCAGCATCACGCCGACAATGACACGGCGTGAGGTTGAATTTCCACCGAACCCAGCGTCTGAGCGGGTCTCTTATGTTTAAGACGCTTACCCATACTTTTACAGTTTACATAATTGTATATGCAGTATTGCTGGCCGACAAAGATCGAGAAGTGTCTCGTCGGTGGCACATTATTTCATACATAATCGGTTTCCGGCTGTCAGGACGGCGGCCGACGTCGTGCCGTTGCCGTGCTGGCCTGCTGTGCAACCACCCATATATAACGTCCGTACAATACCGAATACGCTATGCGTAGTTGCAGACTCTTAACAATGGGTACAGCTAAAGCTTGCTCACGGTCGTTAATTTGGGGTGTCTTGGCTCAAAAGCAGTGTCTTGTTTTAGAGCATTAACTACTATTACATAATCCCGCCAAATCCCTCGCCGGATAGGCAGAGAGAATCGAGCGCCACATGACTCGGTCCTTACATAACTCACTGGCTTTTTTAACAGTCGTAGCACTTTTAGTGGTTAGTGGGACACCTGACACCACCTTCTAACAACATACGATCAATTTACATCCTTCTACTTTGGCGGTGTATATCTGTTTCGTCATTCTTTCCTCTTGTTTTCTTTCTGTATGCCCAAACCAGCGGAGCATGCTTTCTCTCCCACCCACACTCTCCTTCGGACCAAGTCTCTTTCTTACAATTTTATTGCGAACTCAATTTTCAAGCGTTACGCCACAGATCTAGCCCAACGCTTCCATCTACTGCGTTTATTCTACTTTCATGCTCTCTCTGCCAAATCCAGCTCTCGCTTCCATACATTAGCGTTAGGATCAGCACCGCGTTGTGTAACCTCGCGAGCTGTACCCTCTAGTTCAAGAACTTGTTGCCAAGAAGTTTTCCCAACGCTCCATTCACACTTTTCCCTACTCTCAATCGCCTCTACACATCAGCGGTGTACCTTCCATTCCTGCTAAATGTACATCCTAGATATACAATCTCAATCACTTGTTCCAACACTACATTATCAACCGAAAGTCTTACGTTAGTTCTGGTTTCTTCTCTTCCAAATACTTTGCTTTCTTCACAGTCAGTTGTAAGCCTTTCTCTATACAGTCGTATTTCATCATTGTTACCAGTGCTTGCAATCTAGTTGGTGTGTCTGCTATTAACTTTTTTCATCTGTATGATAAAGCAGCTAGTTCACCACTAAGAAACTCATGCGCAATCCTACATTCGAAGATTCTCTGTAGCCGGGCCGATACCACGCAACCCTGCTTGACACCAATATTGACGTCAAACCAGACCTATCGTCCACCTGTACACCTGTTACAATCCTCATAAGTGGACTGGACATCACGTTGGCGCCATTAATTATAAATCCCGAAAATGTGTCCCAGAGATACTTTCGCATAACCCTGTCAAATGCTTTCGAACAATAAACATAATTTTATCTGTTAATTTCATTGAAAGGTTTTACTGAAGTCTCCAATGATATTCATCGCACAAATATTAAAAGTTGGTCGCCATTCTTTTTAAAAGAGGACCGGTTAAGTGCGAGACGGATTCGCCCACCGATGTTTTTATACTTTCTTTCTAAAACTTCTAGAACAAACTTCATTACTATTGAGTTCAGTTGCCTAATCGTAAAAAAGTAAGAACACACAGAGACATATCGTTCGCGTTTGGATGTTGGTTTTGCAATATTGTTAATGTGATATCATTATAATGATTTTTGGTAATACCGAGCTCGTCAAAAAACTTTTTGCCACTCTCCTACTCCCTACGGATCCCTTCAGGTCGTTAGTCTTATCTAGTCGACTCGCACTGCGTGTAGCAGTACAGGAATATGTTACTTTAATTATACTCCATTTCTGATTCTATCACGCAACGAAACGTCCAACATGGCTCTTTCCATAGCACGTTGAGCGGCCTTGATCTTTTCCATACAGCCCGCATTGAAGGGCGACAACTCAGTACCGTATGTCATCACTGACAAAACACACTGTTTGAAGACTTAAGTCTTTAGCCCTTGATGTATTTTGGTGATATGGTATATACTATAAATGTGGTATATAAACATCTTATTGCATTGACATATCCTGAAACAGTTACCGACCATTAGCGGATTGATTGACAGAACGGCTACTTAAGGTTCCTTTTCACCTATACGTACGGAACTCTAAACATGTGAACTTAGGTCTGTTTGCAAATGGGACATACCTAAAGTGCCGAATATTACTTTGCAATTCAAGGTAGTCTGCATTATAGATATTTAAATATTTGCAAATTTCACAAGGTTATTCTTTACCTAACTTGTATTGGATATTTTAGAATATATATTTAAAGGTAATTAAAGTGCTCGGAGTTGGTATTTGTAACGAAGTAGGAAATATGTTGTTCTGAACTAAATGATGTCATTCCTTGCATATTTAGTTTAGGTTTAGAATCTTCGATTTGGATGATCAACGTATAACATAGTGATAGTGGAAACGCTTACCAAACCATTATTTAGTTAATTAAGATTTACACCGGCGTGGAATCTGCTTCGTATAATAAATTTTATAACAGTACATTGAGTGTTAATAGAGATGACGTACGAATTTCAAACGAGGTGTTGTTTAGGAATCTGGGACTTAAATCCTTTTTGTAATTCCCGAATAGCCCGTGTTTACGTTTTTCATAGCATTTACAAGAAATGAATAAAAATCTGATTTAATACTTTTATGAAACTTGTACTTAAGTACAAGTTTCGACGAGCTCGATGGCGGAGTGTTTAGCAATTTTACTATACACCAACGCTCGTGAGTTCGATTCCCACACTGGACAAACATTCGTGTGCATGAACATGTATGTTTGTCTTGGTCTGAATGATTTCAATAAAGTTAAGGACGTATCAAAGGATTACTGGGGAAGTACCTCCATCCCACAGACAAACCACAGTCAAATAACGACTTCCTAGTGGTTTCCTAGTGCTTTTGTGAGTGAGGTTACCAGTAAGCTCTTAAGAATTTGCTGATTTAGCAGCAAAAGTTACAACGCGCGAGCGATACTTCCTGTATTGAAAACTTAGACTGCGGTAACAATTTTCTATCGGGTAGATCGTGACATAAAGTAAAATGCTAAATGAATAACGAGTTTTTGATAACAAAATCTTAATACACATATAATGTTTTAAAATAAAACATTTACATTGTTATGTTTTATAACGTTGGCGATGGGCAAGGAGACATCGATATCAAACAAACAAAAACCTAACAGAATTCTGGCGGGAACTATTTTGCGGCTTAGTCAACGTCGCTGAAGATTTTTTCTATTCCTTGATTGTATGTACACCGTTTGATTATTATAATATTTTTTGATTTAATCAGTATGACACCGGGCGTAGTGCACCTGTAGTGGAATGGACCATATACTTGTATGCCGCTGTTGTATAAAAAATAGCCGTCAAGTGCGAGTCCGACTCGCGCTCGAGGGTTCCGTAAAAAAATATTATCGCAAATTATTGTCGTAACAATTTTTTTTTGTGATGGAATTACAAATTTACTGTTTTCGTATTTTTTCCTTTATTTGTGGTACATGACATTGCTTCTTACCAAATTTCATGATTCTAGATAAACGGGAAGTACCCTATAGGACTTAGAAGTTTGATTTTTTCACTGCTCGAAGGGATAACAGATCTGAGTATTTGATATGAATTTCAGGTTGATAGGTCTACCCCCAACCGTTCCTGAGAAAAAAGTCTTGACATACAGACGGACAACAAAGTGATCCTATAAGGGTTCCGTTTTCCTTTTTATGTACGGAATCCTAAAAATAAGTTAACTAAACATAAATTATCTAAAAACTAAAACAATAAAACATTTATGTTTTCTTTATATAACATCTTAGCCTGAAATTTGAGTTTATTTTATTTAATTAAATTATAAAAAAAAAAACTATTACTTAGTTATTTAAAAAACTATTATTAGTTTTTAAAGTTCATGTGTACCTATGTCCCCATATGTCATACCATTACGTACGTACATAATTCACAATAGTATAATGTGGTATTAATTATTCTATATTAAATCTCATTCTTTTATACAAATCACTAAGATGAAAAATATGCATACGGCTCGCACAATATGCAGTTGCAACGCCAGCGTCAGCAAGGCGATGAGCTTGTCAAGGGAAATAATTCTCGCGGAGTGAACTGAGAATGGAATAAATGAAATCACGAAAAAAAAATAGGATTCCGGTTTTACGGAACTATTTCTCAAAAAAAAAACGGGAAGGTCTACAAAAATTGCCCTGTAAATGAATATATATTTAAAAATACGCAATTTTTATAGTATTTGTTTATTTCTTAACAAATTTTGTTTGGTGACTCTATTTTTGTGACAAATCAATAACAATCCTAACTAAAGAATTAAGTTTAACTGAAGTTCAATAGAATCGTAACCGTAACATAATATTTTCGCTTGGTGTAGCACTCCTCGCGAACGTGCTTTAGATGCCTCGGAGCTCCATCGATGCATTAACAACCAGTAAACGAATACCGTTACAATAATGTTGATTGAAAGAGAAGCAAGCACATGCTCAGAACTATCATATCTAAAAATAGACGTATAGGTACCAAACAAATAGAATTATAGTTATTTCGTTAAACCGGTTTTAATTCCCATAATTTATGTGGCAGACTTCATCAATTGTTATTATTTAATAAAATATAAGTACAAACTTAAATATAATTAGTTTTACAAGGTATACTCATACTGGCATAGTAATATATCAAAAGAGAATGAAAACAATGATGTGATAATTGTTTTTATTTCATTTTTAACGTTGTATAAAAGATAAAATATATTATAATCAAAATAAACTTCGATAAACATTAATATTTAAGAGTGCCATTTGAATACTTAAACAGAATTAAGTTATTCTATGTTAGTTGGCTGTGTATGGCTATGCGTATGAAACCACTGAACAAAATCGCGTCGCAGCTTGTCACAATTTGTAGAATAGGCCCACAAAAGAAGGGATTTTGAATCCGACGGTCAGTTGTAACCATCGTTTATTCTGTATGACAATCGAAAACGTACATCGCACTTGTAGACCACGGGCGGGCAGCCAAACTAATGTCCCAAACGCAAAATAAATCGAAAGAAGCTGCTCATGAGTGTAATATGGACTTATGCCGATATTGTCATTTCATCTTCTCGAGATCTGACGCAAGACTTACTCAACTGGGTACTGTGAAGAATTACAAATGATGATGTATGAATTCGCTGCCAAAAACCTAGACTTCTCAATTGTTTTAGTCCACCTCTTCGTGACAACATTATTCTACACACCGCACCACTTACCGTCTCAAAATTACAGTAGTAATTATACGCCTTCGATTTATCATTTTAATTTAATCTTGAAATGAAAGCACGTTGAGGAGACACTAGGCTTTCCGACAAGTACCACAAATAGCTTTTTATAAGGGCAATCGTAATCCTTTGGTATATTTACTCTCATAATTAAAAAGTTATTTTTTGGTGATGATCGCTCCATAGAGGCTGGTTTCACCGATAGTTTATATCATGACAATGGAGATGCATGGTCCTCACAGCTTCCTTTTCTGTCGTTGATGTTAAAAGAAAACTTTTTCATTAAAGTATATATTTTGTCATCCATGCTAAAATAAGTTAAAAGGAAATCCTCCCAATGCAACAATGAACAATGTGATGCAAAAATTCTTGTAGTCATCTAAAGATTCATTCATTTACTTGGATGTCTTGGACTAGTCAGTTAGTTTTGACGAGCTCAGTAGCGCAGTCGTGAATGACGCGACTTTGAAACCAACCCACACAACACAAACATTTGTGTGCATGAACATGTCTGTTTGTCTTGGTCTGGATGTTTTAAGATAGGTACGCATCAAAGCAGTCCGTCTGGGGAAGTACCTCCACCTCGCAGAAAACCGCGGCCCAATAATAATTCCCGTGAGAGTTGTTGTGTTCTTGTTCCTGCGTGTAAATGAGGTCACCAGTAAGCTCCAAAGGAGTTGCTGTGTTAGCAGCAGAGGGGCATCGCGCGATTGATAATGAATTTATTACAAGCGTTCATAGGTTACGGTAACCGCTTTGCATCAGGTGGGCCGTATGCCTTCCGACGCTATATATATATATATATAAATATATATATATATATATATATATAATATATATATATATATATATATATATATATATATATATATATATAAATATATATATATATATAAATAAATAAAAAAGTCCAAGAACTCACTTTGAAATAATATATCAAATTCTTAGCTATATTCTCGGTTGCTGAATGTGATTGATCTGAATTCCTTACCAACTATCACTTTTGATAGTGAGACCACACCAATGCAGTTAGTATTAGTTTCCTCTAGTGTAAAAAATGTAGGGTTGCGCACTGACTTGGCTATTACCTGGCAAGCGCACGCACGGCTCTAGCGTCTCAGGAAGTTGTAGGAAATTTACGAACACTTTATTGTTTCGAAATTAATAAATTAATTCTTAAATTGTCTGCCTTAAGTGTGTCGCTCTGCATAAGTTTCGTGACTAAATAAGTAAACTAAATGAAGGATAAATATTACGGTCGCTTTGGTCAATTCTCTTGTCAAGTTATTTAATAATTATACTTTTTAAAACCACTGGATGAACCGAACGATTTTTTCACTATAGCATATAAAATTATGGCAGAGTATAATAATAACATATCTGTTATTATTATACTCTGCCATAACTTTACACATATATGCTATAGACATGCAAACTAAACCATATTTTTCTCCCGATGAATAGAAGCTTTTCCTTTTCACTTCAAAATATGCTGATCGGCTTCATCATCATCTCAGCATATATTCGTCCACTGCTGAACATAGGCTTGCTTTCTAGAGTGCCACTCGTCTCGATCCTATGCCACCTATATCTATAGACTCCCTGCAAACCTCTTGAGGTCGTCGCTCCGTCTAGTGGAGGATCATCCCACACTGCGTGTACCAGTACGGGGACTTCATTCGAGAACCTTTCTTCCCCAGTGGTTGTCGGTTCTACGAACTATGTGGCCGGCCCATTGCCACTTCAGCTTGCTTATTCTGTGGGCTATATCGGTTACCTTATTTCTACTGCGGATTCATTTCTGATTCTATCACGAAGAGAAAACCCGAGCTTAGCTCTTTCCATAGCACGCTGAGCGACCTTGAACTTCCCCATACGGCACGCAGTGAAGGGCTACGTCTCAGTTCCGTATGTCATCACCGGCAACACACACTGTTCGAAGACCTGCCCTAGGTAGACATATTCGTCAACACCTTCGAGCTTAGTGCTTCCAACCGTGACCGGCATGGGTGTAACATGGACATTCGACATGGTCTTAATCTTGTCCATGTTCATCTTGAAACCTACCTGGTTGGAAACACTGTTGCGGTCATTTAGCATAGCGCTAAGTTCCTCCAGCGACTTAGCCATGAGAACTATACCATCGGCAAATCGAAGGTGAGTAATGTATTCGTCATTGATGTTTATACCGTATCCTTTCCAACCCAAGAGCTTGAAGACATCTTCCAAAGCTGCAGTGAAGAGTTTCGGGGATATAACATCGCCCTATCTTACACCTTTTTGCACTTATACCGGTAGTCAATTCGGCATCGCTGGAAGTTTTTTCGTAGTCTAATACGCCAGAAATAATGGCAGATTGTACTCCTAAGTCTTTTGTATAATCTGACGGAGGGTATGTATGTGGTCTAAGGTGCTGAAGCCTTTTCGGAATCCCGCTTGTTCGGGAGGCTGAAATTCGTGCGAAGTCTGCGTGCGAGACGGTTTGTGATGGCTCTCGAAAACAGTGCATAGACCTGTTCTTCAAAACGGTTTTATCCCACATTTTGAAGAACAACATGACCAGGCTTCTGCTCCACTGTGATCCGGTTTTCACCCTGTGGATCATAATGACATCTTAGAACAAACGCCGGGTTACTCCAGGTCCACTTGCGCTGCGGTTGCTTCTTAAAGAAGGAGTTCATCATAAAGAGTTCCTCCTTCTCCATGAAGTCGACCGGAAGTTGGCCCCTTTGATTTCGTTGCCCGATTCCAAATTGCCCTACTCTCAACTCATCGTTCTGTTTCGTGCCCAGCTATGCATTGAAGTCCCCCATCAGCACTGTGTAGTGAGTTTTAGAGGTATGTATGGCCTTGGGCATGTCTTCATACATAGCCTCCACCTCATCATTGGTGTGTGTCGAAGTTGGTGAGTAGACCTGTATGACTTTCAGCCAATACCGTTTGGTAATTCTGAGTATAAGGTACGGAACCCTCGCCGACACAGCCTCGATCTTTGCATTGCTGACGAGGGGCTTACGGACGATAAACCCGACACCACCTCGGGACCCATGGTCGACCTCTCGATAGTAAAGCAGGTTGCCGGATTTAGGGATCACCGTGTCTTCCCCCTGTCTTCCGACTTCGGACACTAATATTACATCTCAATGCAACTTGCTTAGTTCCTCTTCCAGCTCCACTATCTTCTCGTCGGTCCTCATTGTACGCATATTGTCTGTTGTCCGGGCTAGTCCGTTGTGGTGGTAGCCGCGGCGTCGGACCTGGGGATTCTTAACACCCCCTGCCCCGCCAATTCTTCTTCTACCGGAGCCACGATCAGCGGGGCTGTCGGTGACTGGGGGGCCATCTTTTTCTGGTACTCACATAAAGGGGGGGCATTTTGCCATAGTTGCCACGCTTGGCAGGCAGGTTGGCAACCGCAGTAATTGTTAAAAGTACGCAGGGGACGCTACTGCCCGTCTCCTGGATATTTCCCTTATTTTACGACACCCACGGGTTGAGATGGGGTGACATATTCTTACGCTGAGGTCACACGGCAAATATGCTTACTAAAATTAATTAATCGGATTAATTGTCGAAGTGACCTCGGATACGAGTAACGACCTCAAAACTAAATAAGAAATATTACCTACTTCATATTTTAGGGTAGAAAGAATCATCGAAAGTGTACCATATATATCCGCAGATTTTAGGCTATTCTCGGAACATCATATCATTTATGTAACCTACGCATACTTCCCTCCAGGGGTTTCGCCATGGCTGACCCGTATTTCTAACACACGCGAAGAATTGTGAGAACTGCACTTACGTTATGTGAACCGTAAATCACAAAATCTTTAGGCGATTTGTGGTCTACATTTAAAGTTATAACCCTAATTCTAAGGTACATATATATATATCAGTTTTATAAATCAGTATAAGCATACTTATATCCACCACGCTAGCAAAAAAGGCCCTTTACGTCCGCACCGCAAAAAATACAGTTTCGAAAAGGTCAATAACACTCCGCTAGTCACTTCCTTTAAGCCATTTAAATTCAACAATTATGAAAGTTAAAGTTTTATGCTAATAAAATGCAATTTGTTTTTGTAGGTTGAAAGGAGTCTGCAGAAGAGCTGCACGTTTTTATTTTAACTTTCTAATTTTTAATGTCAGTCGTTTGTCAGGTTTTAGGGACTAGATTAGACTAGAACGTTGCATGCATAATGTTCGATAATGTATCGTTTTATATAAAATTTTAGTTAACGTTGATTTCGCCGTAATTATGAGTCGTCCGTTTGTACGTTAGCGATTTGATGTTATATATGAAAAGTTACTAATTACTAGCGTTATTCCTTATCAATTAGAATTGGCGGGGTCCATTACCTAAGCCTTAGAAACTATCAGACCTCCACAACCGCGGTCACGGATCTTTCGAATTATAATTTCTTGAACATGGGGGCTTCCTCACGATGTTTTCCTTCACTGCCGTGCAAGTGATAATTACGACCATGTACTACATAAATCCGAAACACGAATTTAATGGTACATGCCTACACCAGGATTCGAAATAAGGTCGATTCTTTATCCACCGGGCTATGCTCTTAATGAAAATTCTGTAATATTTATTTATAAAAGTATAAAAATGAATAGTAATACAAATCGTTCTGTGAAAAAATATTTTTTTAAAAGAACGATTTTTAATAAAAACAATGTCATTTTTGCTTTTGACATAACTTCTAGTTGGCAACACACATTCTTTCCGACTCTGATTTTATTTCGAATAATACACAGATTACATTTTTGTAAGTAGGTTTTTTATCCTTTCTGTAAAACGTAATGAATATTTTATAGGAATCATGAAAAGGCCCCAGGTATATATTGGGGGCGCACAGTGCCTGCAGGAGACTGACTGTTTACGTAGAATATCACACAGAGCGATTTCACATTTGTTATTTGTTAAAAAATAGAACGCGCAGTTTGCGCGCGCTTATTGGCTAGTTTAGTGATCAACATCGAGGCACTTATTGGCTTATGGAAATATTCTCCCATTGGCTAGTAGAATCAACGAACACAACGTTCTTGTGTGCACTGCACGGGGTGCCTTCATCCGTAGTCAAGTAGCTTATAGGTTTGTGCTCCGGATTAGAGTAGAAGTAGAGCTATGAGAATTGATGACGTTCTTAAGTTTAGGTGTTTTTATAAAATGTCGTGTGGCAGGAACATACGACCAACTGATGTAAACCGTGATGGTCACCGTAGCCTATGAACGCTTGCAATACGGGGAATATCAGTCGCGCGTTGCCACCCCCTCTGCTAACACAGCGACTCCTCAGCATATTTTAATGATAACCTCAGTCACTCGTAGAAACACAACCACCAAGGAGTTGTTTATTGGCCGACCTTTCCTCTGAGGTGGAGCTACTTCCCTAGTCGGGCAGCTTATAGCGCCTTACCTTCCTTAGAAATATACAAACCATTTCAAACAGGCATGTTCATGCACACAAATGTTTGGTGCGGGAAAGCCCATATATTTACACACACACACACTCATCCCTCAAGTCTAGGAAGAGATTCTGTCTCCATTTGTGTGTATGCCACCGATTGGACAATGGGTTGTGTTCCAAAGGAGGTTTCTAATATGGACATCAGTCCACAGCTTTTTTCTACAACCCCACTGCTTACGTCGCTCTACTCTCCGTCGGCAGGGAAATTCATATTCATTCTCTCACTAGAACAACAATGGTTACGTACTGTGCAGTTCCAGAGTGGTATTCTTCCCAGAACCGTTAGACGGAATGGTCTTAACTTCCTGCCAATGTTTTCTCAAGAGACTACATCATGAGTTCTTTTATAAGGATAGGGAAGTACCTCCACTACACAGAAAATTACAGCTAAAATACATCAACCTATATGTATACAGGGTTGTTGTGATTCTGCGAGTAAATGATGTTGCCAGTGAGCTCTTAAGGAGTTTGTCTGTTAGTACCAGAGGTGGAAACCTGCGAACGATAATTGTACTGTATTGCAATCGGTCATAGAATACGGTAACCACTTTACATCAGGTGGATCATGTATCTCCAGTGGTTGAATAAAAAATATTTATATTCTGTGCAAAACTCGCATATGCCGGAGTCGCAATCATCACCTAGTAGCATGCTTCTAAAAAACAAGTGAAAGCATTTTCTCTCCCTATGTATTAATTAACGAAAGTTGGATTTTGGATTTATAAAAACGGCATCTACATATTTAAATTTATCAAAAACACTTAAATATTGACCGTGATAAATCGGTTACCGACGGGCACTATATCTTCTACTTACATAATAAAAAAGTAAGAATACAGTTAACGTTTTATGGCGACACATTATGTCGTCCTCGTTGAATTTTGAATGCTTTCTGTAATTTCATCCGCAACTGTTCTTTGAGAGATCTTAAATCAGGTTTTCTGAACTGTTAGCTCTTGAAAATCTTCTATATCTCGTATTCACGTACGAGAATGCGAGCCCAGGCGTAAATACTAATGGCTAATTACAATAACAATAGCGAATGCTGAAATACTAGTCAAGCACTTTTTTCTAATAGGTACATTGCTAATGCTAACATAATTCAGAAGACCTTCGAAACCTAACATAATAATGCAAATGTGAATGTACATACACCTAATAGACGTTAAATGTGTTCACGTTTTATTTTTAGGCTCATCAGACCATCCTCTCGGCCTGCTCCCCATATTTTGAGAGTATATTCCTGCAAAACTCTCATCCACACCCGATCATATTCCTCAAAGATGTACGATTCTCAGAGATGAAGTCATTACTGGACTTCATGTACAAGGTAAGTTACAAACCATCTTACAGTTACATATTTTCTATCTTATATTTTGATGGCTAATCCCATGTGGGGTAAGCAAAGAGATCCGAGCATCGCACGACTCGATCCATACTCACTTCACCTGCTTCTGTAACATCCATACATATCTCTTAATGCGCGGTCTTAGATACGATAAACGCGATCAATTTGGTCCTAATAGTAAGTAAATTTATTATAATTAAATACTTAGGCAAAATTTCATAATGTATTTTTTTATTTTTACAGGGGGAAGTTAACGTTGGCCAAAATATGCTACCTATGTTCCTAAAAACTGCTGAAAGTCTACAAGTTAGAGGTTTAACGGAAAATAATACATTAAATCCTAAGGTAAATATTTTCTGTTGAGCAACTTTTTTTCTTGTAATTAATTCGAGTGCGCTTCACCACGATCTTACCGATGTTCAGCAATGAATTGGTTTATAGTAAGTACGCTATAATTTCACGCCTTACGGGGTAGGCAGAGAGAACCGAGCGCCACATGACTCTATCCTCGGTCTTACACTCCCCATTCGCTTTACCTTTCCTTGCTCCTGGCTCCTGACATCACCTTCTGATGAAACACGATCAATTTGGTCATGGTAGTTAAGTCTTGGCCTTCCTCGGCTCCTACATCTTTCTTTGCGTTGTATAACTGTTTTGTAATTCTTCCTTCTTGCATTCTGTGTTTATGGTACGCGGGAACTAATAAAGTCCATTCGCTGGTGTCTTAAAACTCTCCAGACGATACAGAACACGTATATTTCAAGTAAAATAATACTTTCGAATATTGTATTTATAGTCGGAATATAAGGTGAGGTAGATACACATCGGCCTACCACAATTGTATAAACAGAGCAAAGTTATATAGTACTTAATGAGGTAAGACATTAAATTAGCAGTGGCGGTAATGTCTTGTACATCTTCGATTAGTAAATCTGTACATTAAAAATGACTCTTTGGCTGACATTGCAACGTAAAGTAACATTTTGTAAGAAATAAAGAATCTGTAAACTGAAAGCCTAAACCGTTGTCTAGAAACTATGTATATCTTCACGCCTAGTCCCTTGCGGTGTAGGCAGAGAAAACGGAACGCCATAAGACGCGGTCCTTAGATACTTCATTCGCTTCTCTAACATTCATAGCTCTTCATGCATGCATGCCGGTTCCTGGGGCTCCTGACGTCACATATTGATAAAACACGACCAATTTAGTCATAGTAGGTTGGTCTCGGTCGTCCTCGGCTTCTAAATCCTTCCACTTTTGCATTGTATATCTGTTTAGTCATTATTTCGTCCTGCATTCTATCTACCAGTCCGAACCAACGGAGCATGCCTTTTCTTATCTTAACACCGACACTCTTTCAGATCAACTCTTTCTCTCACGTCGTCAGTACGAACCCAGGCGCTGGTGCCTCACTCGCAGAGCCAACAACACTCCAGGGAGTTGTTATTTAGCTGCGTTTTTCTGTGAGGAACTATCCCAGACGGACTGCTTTGATGTGTGTGATGATGACCTACCTCTCATAATTTATTTAAAAGAACTGCGTAAAACTTCTATTATACATAAACACTGAAGCCAATTTCCACAATCCAGAGGGAAAACAGATCTTTATCAGACGTCTTTCGAAATATAATTTCTTGGTCGTGCGGGTTTCCTCACAATGTTTTCACATATAATTACACATATATACATCCGAAAACACACATTTAGTAGTAATGCCCACCCCAGGATTCGAACCTTCGTCTGTTTAGATTAGTTAAATAGAATTGCTTTTGCATTTGACAGTAATATTATGTTACGAATTGTACGTCAGTGGTTTTAGCATTAACATTCAGTGTCAGTTGTGCTCACAGCTCTGTGGCCTTGGTTTTTGGTGACTATTGCTCGTTGACCCTTAAATGCGGCTTTAGAATCACAGAAATAATTTCCTATACACATCAATTGAACGGAACTGCACTTCAATTGATGTGCAATTAGGTGACTCAGAAGTGATAGTGAAAAATTAGAGCCTATATCTTCACGCCAGAACCCATACTCGTGTGGTAGAGAGGTCTCAGTCGTTTCTGTTACCTTTATTCTTATTTTTTTCTATCGATATATCTATTCCTTTACGCCAGGTCAATTGAGGGTAGGGGCAGAGAGAACCAAGCGTCATAAGACTTTTTTTTCTTAAAAGTTCATATCTAAAACATTCATATCTCTTTTTAAGCAAGCGTGAAAACCGATTTTCTCTTTGTATTCATATTTTTTTCTATAATGTATTGATAACAAATGTTAATAAACCATGGATGCGAAAAAGAATTTAAAAAAAACTTCCCCATACAAAAGTGATCAGCTCACTTCGATGGGGGTACCATAGCAAACCCGTTCATTTGTTTAGTAGATTATCTCCTCTCCTTTCCGCTGGTGTACGTCATCGAACACACATCCGTAAAGTCATTTTTTTACAAAATATAAATCAAGTAACCAGCTCTCTAAAATCAGATCTGCCAAAGCGCAACTTGGAGGGTCCATAACTTATTGTTGTGGCAGACTCAAATATTTTTATTGGATTTGTTTTCCTACCTTGCTTTCTATTAGACATTGGTTATAACATTAATTATTCAAATATGGTGTTCGATTTGAGCTTTTCAAAATGAACAGTATCATTAAAAATGATCCCATACAGATCAGACATATCATTTATTTAACAGGTTTGGACATCTTTCTACACGAAGAGACTACTCAAATCTTTGTGTGTATTACAAAGTTTATCACGGTGGGAAACAAGAGCTGTTTGATTTAAAATACCAATCCCTAAGTTCTATTAACGTCACATACTGAAATTTCATCCATGCCACCTTGACGATTGGTTTTCCGTCATGGCACGCTTTTAAAAGCATTTTCTTGCAGATACGGTGTATTCTTGAAGTCTACTTACTTTAACGGTAGTTCCGAGCAAATACGACACGAAGCCTTCAATGACGAAAGGCATATTTCCCTTAACACTATGAATCGATGAGCGAACTTTTACTCTAGTGTTTCTGATATGACTGTGATGGCGATTATAATTTGTCATTAGGTATCATACCGGTTTAAAAACAGGTTTTTAACCTAGTCTAAAAATTTCACACAACCACATATCAGGTCATTTGTTTATCCATAAGTTGTACAAAATTGGCTTGTAGGATTTATTAGGAGGATTATGATTTTAGCAGATTGTGTATATGTATGATCATTTATTGCGGCGACGTTCACGAATAATGTAATTAAATAATAATAATAAATGCATCCGGTGAGATGAAGTCGAACGCAAATCCATCGTCTTTGTAAACAATGTATCCGTCACTTAACCCCAAAATAATTTTAATGTATAAATATTAAATTCCAAAAAGTGCTGGATTGATGTTTTGAGTGATGACATGCGTGCCAATGGTCTCATTATGAGGGATGCTGAAGATATATGATGGAGAAGCAAAAGTCGGAACGTGAACCTTGGGCTCCGAAGCCAAAGCATAGAACGACTCGGACTCCGATGATGACGATGATGATTAAAAATTAAATCCCGACTACGATAAAAAATATTAATTGAAAACGTATGATTAAATTGAAAAACAATTAAAAATATTATTAATATACTACTTATATATATGTGTTGATTTATAATTAAAATAAAGGCCAGTTATATATTATGTATTTTATTTAGAGCGTCTTAGATCATAGAAATGAGGCATGACTACGGATAAACAAAAGCGGCCTCTGTTTTAACTATAATCTGATATATATGGCATTATATTATATTTTTAATTTTATATCAATTATTATACAAATATATCCTACATTGAAGTCTTGTTTACAATTTTTCTGTGAACATGTTTTTGTCGCAGTCGGATTTAAGTTTTAAACTCTTTTTTTTATTATATCTTTGAGCCAGGCCCTTGTGGAGTAGACCATAGTTGCGGGGCGCTATAAGACGCGGTCATTTCACACCTCACCCGCTTCTAGCTCACTCAAAGAGCGATGAATATTATCATTGCTGTTTTCATGCATACTCGCCGGTTCCTAGGCCTCCTACAGCCTTCTATTCGTTTCGTCATTCTGTCATCCTGTATTATTTCTACACACGACCAACTTTTTTTCCTTACATCGTCGTTGCGACCGCGGTCAGGCAGCGTTACGCCATAAACGTGCAATGCTCGCATCTCGACCGCGTTTATACTGCTTTCATGTTCTATGTGTCATTCCCAGCTTTCACTTCTATAAGTTAACGTTGAGACTAGCATCGCGTTATGCACAGTTTTTTATTTATGTATATATGTATACATATTTATATTTACTTTATATTTATTGCAAATATGAAAATAGGCAAGTGCTAGTAACGAAGTGGGATGAAGTTAAAATTAAAAAATGACGTTTGCCTTTTGTAGATGAGGTACGGCAGACGGACAATGAAACATGACCTTATCAGAAAATATGGATCTTATTTAGCCGAATACGTATATTGAAATTAGATTATATTTTAAGTTATACTATAATTATTCGGTAGTGGAGTTTATTTAATTTATATTTTCTGTCGTGTGACCATTGTGCTCGAATTAAATTACATTTGACTTATTGCTAGCTTTTGACCGCGCGCTAATTTATTGATATTTTATGCAACTTTCGCTACAACAATTTACTACAAGATTTACATTAATTTTAATCATTTTCAACTACACTGCAGTCATCATATTGAGATTCTTGACGTATAATTTATTGTTTATAAATGGAGTTAACGCGTAAAAACATATTTTTTATCTACGTTTTATAACTCTATGTCATGCAATTTAGGATGTACATGTAATAATTTCAATATCAAGCAAAGCTATTATTTAGGGTGTATTAATGCCATCATTGACGTATGGTAGTGAATCATGGGTACGGCAGAAGAAGCTTGAAAGTAGGGTTAACGCTCTTGAAATGAGAGCGCTGAGAAGTATGTCTGGATTTAGAATGATTAATTGAATAAGAAATAGTACGATACAAAAAAGATGTGGAATGAAAATTGATGCAGTGGCAAAATTTTAAAAGGGTAGGTATGCTGCGATAGTTTGATCATTTGGATAGAATGGATAACAAAAGAGTTACTAAAGTGAGTGGGGATATCAGCAGGGGGCGCCCTGGACGTACATATATAGATCAAATAGTTGATGTGCTGAAAAAGGTCCAAATCAAAAGCACCCGAAACCGAAGAGAATTCGTGCATAGGTTGATAAGTGTGGAAGAGAGGCGAGAGAGGTATGTTTGGATCGGTGCACCTGGCGTTCTATAGTCTCTGCCTGCCCCAATGTATGTATGAATTTAATAATGGTAGTAGGGAACCGTCGGTACGCGAATTCCACTCACATGTGAGTACTAAATAACGTGCGATTTTAGTTTACTTAAACGCCGTCTATATGTATACAGAAGTCTGAGGGGGAAGCCCATGTTTTACAATTAACGTCCTTCCTCCTTTCGCCCATTTATTTTGTTGTTTAGAATTCTTCGATTTCAGTGACGATGGCACATAGTAAGCCAAGTTTTGTAGACAATGTCTAATCGTCGAAACTTTAATGTATTGTTATTGACGAGTGAAGTGGCTACATTCTCTTCTCTCCAAGGATTTCTCTCGGTTCTTACTTAATTTCGACATTTATTCTAAATTAAAATTAGAAAGAGATAAAGTTGCTTCGTTTGTATGTAAGGAGTATTAAATCTTTATTGATCCGATTCAGAAAATGTTTTCTTTCAATCAATCATTCTCAAAATCATTATTTCTGACAGATATGATGTCTCCTGTTTAAAACTTGAAAAGCCGAACTACGCTAGGGCAGTAGCCATATTTTTGAAATGATGAACTTTGGGATTTTTGACTCTGACTCTAGCCGTGATAATCTAGTGAAATTTTTGGTATGTCTACAGATGTGCGATTGGATTTCTCCTGAAATATTCCATAGATATTTTTAAAGGTGCTTAGGGCACAAACCTTTAAAAACCTTTGATAATATTATGCTTTTAAAGGAGGTCAATTATTATTTTTTATACGATGTAATATGAGTTGAAACTGTTTTACCAGACGGAGGATCGCTCAACACCGTCGGTGAGCGCTGAGAACCTGTCATCGCGCGGAGAGTCATTCGCGACACCGCCTGCAGCACATTGCGCGCCGCCGGCGGCGCTGACGCCGCTGCCGGCTGCCCCGCCACCTCCTTCACACCCTAACCACCCGCCACACTCCTTGCCGCTGGAGAAACGACGCAGAAAGAATTCCTCCGTGCCAAGGGACGACATCGACCTCACATACAGGCACTATGAGGTACCGCCCCGAAATTTAATCCTAAGTCATCCGAGTTGTTCTCTCTCTCTTAGCAGTAAAAGTGCGAACGATATCGTATTTCTTGTTGCTGGAGAAAAAACTGCTGTCCAAGGATGACGTCGGTCTCACAGGAACTATTTTTCTTTTATGCAACGTCGGGGCAGACAAGCATACGGCCCACGTGGTGTAAAGTGGTTACCGTACCTATGAACGTTTACAATACAAAGAGTATCGCTGGCGTGTTACTAACACTCTTCAGGCTTTCTGGTTATCTAAAGTCACTCGTGGGTACACAACCCTGCAAGAAGTTGTTATTTGTCTGCGGTCTTCTGTTGGGTTGAGTTACTTTCCTAGTCGGACTGCTGCATCACATGCAAATAAGGACTGCCTTTGACTCTTAACTAAACAATTTTATCCCTAAATTAAATATTGCTCTGATAGATTATTAGAATAACATAAGATACTTTGAATACACTTAAAAAAATATTATATTGAAGTTGTCAAACGCACCTAGTAATTGTGAACTGTTGATAGACAATTATTACTAGGCTCGTCTATTGATGAAAATTATGTAATGAATATGAAAATGTATTTATTTTTTTTGTTAGTGAGTGTACTTGGAGAGACATTGGGAATGCCTCAAAAATGGCACATCCATATTTTCATTGTGCTTGTTACGTCTCGCAGGGCCACCTGAAGGCGAAGAGTGGGTCGACGGGGTCCGGGTCGGAGCCATCGACGCCGCCACCGGCACACACGCCGCGCCTGGCGCCCCGGTCGCCGCACGCACCCCTCGTCAAGCAGGAGCCAGACTCCCCGTACGCGCCCACCGCGCCGCCACAGCCGCCTGCCGCAGCTCCACATCTGCCGCCGCACTTCGAAGCACACCTCACGGTCAGTCAGTCACACCATACTCACTATCAATGTACCCTTTTCCAAATTATACCACCGTCTCTTGATAATCCAAGGGCAAATGATTCATTCGACTATACACGATACATCGTAAATTAATTATCTTAATACCGTGAATAAAAATCACTGTCGTATTCGAAATACAGGATGGACGATTTAAATTAAAATCTGCGTGCGCCGAACTATAAACTCTTATTTTCACATCACTTTTGTGATCACTCACCGCCATCCTGCGTCCAATGAACGAATAAACCAAGGTTTCGTTTACAGCAAAACAGGATTCCTATACTGTATTTAATACCAGCAGGTCTGTATCATTTGCCTTACAACGTCGTTTAGGTCTCCCGGTGCAAGAAAAGGAATAATATAGTGCATGTAATTATAGTCACCCTCGTAGCCGATTATTGTAAGTCCTGCCGGTGATTTTAGTTATTTAAACATGATTTTCACAAATATCCGTTAAACTGCCCTTTTTATGCATGTTATGGTATCGATATATTGATGTAACTTCATTATCACTTTGTCGTCATGTTTAGCGATATTTTTGTACAAGCAATTTGTTTAAAATATCTAATCCAAAGTTATTCGTCCCGCCATCTGTATTCTAGATTTCTCGAGGACGATCTTTTTCTTCTGTTGCACAGTTATTTTTATTTTTTTTCAAATCGAACGTAAATTTTGTCGTAGTTGGTTATAACGGTCGGTCAACAAACAGAAAGGAATGGATCTGCCTTATAATATTACACGATTCCTTGGAATAATTTCGAATTCAACATTGAAAAAGTTAAGCAGATCCTTTCCTTATCTGTTGGCAGACTGTGGATCGGCATCGCTTTGTCGAGATGGAGAAGGCCCTAGACCGAACTCAGTTATCGCCGATGGACCTCAGCTCAAGGCAACCGTACAATACCATCCTCGCCTCAATCCTCGCACTGCCGCCCCAGCCATGCGTACAACCTTCGCTGACTAAACACAATCCTACAACGACCAAAAAATCTGGAAGATTCCGCTCTAGTTGGCTGTCACTGTACCCTTGGTTACAATATGACAAATTGCAGAATATAATGTACTGCACTTATTGTAGAAAATGGTCACACGAATTGACAGTTAACAGAACATCGTTTATAGAAGGGAACGCTAATTTTAGGCTAGAAATAGTTAACCATCACGATAAGTGTAAAGCTCATAAGTTCTGCCGAGATCGCGAGACCTCGCACACTCAAAAAGTAATGTTAAACGAAGGAGCATCTAGTGATAGTGATTTGTTGAAAACTGTTGATAATAATCGTTGATAATCGACAAGCCGTGGCGTAAGAGAGAAGTGTGACTTTTATAACCAAAATTAAAATATTCTGAGTTGTTTTATGAAAGGCTTGATTTCAAACAATTTGGTTCTTTAACATACGTCGTTAAAAATATTCAAATATAAATACATATTGATATATTGAAAACCTAGTTCTATAAATAACCAAATATTCTGATGAACAAAATGGAACAAGATGAAGTCATATTCATAAAAAGAAATCGCTCTATTCAAAATAATAAATGTAGATTAAAATTTATTTAACAATGACAATATGCCTATTATATACAAATGCATAATAATATAACTATAAATATTTCCGGATACTATATATACAACATAGACTGTGATATTTAAATTCTGAAATATATGTATACGTAATGTTCTTTAAGATTGGTAACTGTAAGATAATAACATTGTTGGTGCCATATTTGAAAGAACATATAATGCTGTTTTTCTAATAATAAAGTCTTTACATTATTAATATGACTCATTTCCATTAACTCCCATTTCTACCACTGCCGTAATTCATAAATTGACAAATTTGGCCTAAAAATATGCCACAAATGACTACTAAATTTTGGGACTAAATAGGGGAGTGAAGGGGAGATCGTAAACAGTCTAGAATATAATTGTGTTTATACAAGCAAGCTCATGATTCATTGGCTGCGTTAGTTCGCGGATGTCTAGTTATCTTTGCTTTTATTTTATGCAATAAACATGTGCGGGTTTACTATGAAGCTGTCATGAAACTCATTTTGCTTCTCTCCAGAACCCACTTTAATCGACGAAAAACTCCAGACTTCTGTTTATTCCCATACCGTGGATATGCTATTTTTCGAATTCCTTTCATTTTTGAGCGACGTTCACGGTGAAGATGTCGTAATTTTCTTCGAATTTGAGATTTTGAAACCTGTTCTAAACGTTAGGTCAAAAAACTCTTTAAAAAGTATCCATGTGTCAGTTTGTTATTAACGATTTTACCTAACCCATTAATCGAATCGTCATGACATTTGGGTGGGTGGATAATGGGTTTTTCTGGAATATTCTCTAATTTGAATAAAAAGTGAGTCTTCCATAGAAGCAAGAAAGCTATAGCCAAATAACAACTCTTATGAGTTATATTCTCGCGAGAGATAAATTAACTATTAAATTCTTGTAGATAGCGGTAGTGGCAACCCTTCTTCGTCTTATAACAAATATCCAGAATTTTGAGGAATTCTTTAAGTTACATACAGTTTAGATAGTTGTCCTCGTAAGTTTGAAAAATTTTAGAAATACCAGTTTAAATAAATTTTAAAATGGGTATTTTTACTTTTTTTCTGCAATACAAAATCATATTGCCAACATTCAAATCAATAACAATATTTACTTCAATTTTACTTCGAATAATATTGAGGAGATTTCATACAAAAAATAAGCATATAAGCATGTTTTCCAAAACTGTGCATGGAAAATATAGAGAAATTTATTATTGGATGGGTGATGGACTTAATTTATTATTGGATGGGTGATGGGCTTAATTTATTATTGGATGGGTGATACTAGAAAACCTCTAATATCTTATCCATAAACCTTGTTTTAACGGCGTTTGACGGGTTAATACAACGTCGGGAGGCACACTAGCATACGGTAACCACTTTATATCAGGTGGGCCCTGATGTAAAGTGGTTACCGTAAGCCACACCATATGGTCGTATATTGTTGTTGCCTAAGAACGCTTGCAACACATTAACACTCGCGCGGCGTCACTTCTGCTGCTAACACAGCAACTCCTTTGGAGCTTACTCACCCTGCCCGTATCCTATACCATCGCATATCAAGTCAGTACCTATCTACATGGTTTAATAATTATTGCTAACTTTTATTTAACTCGCAATGTTTTTAAAAATATTGTCCTTCTGATTGAAAACTTGTAATTTAAATTGATAGCTAAGGAGCTAAAATTTACCATACACGTTCCGTTTTGTTAAATTAAAATGATACACACATTTATATGATAGGCTAATCGGATGCGGCATCCATGATCTTCTCGTCCCTCAGTAATGTACTTATCTGATAATTACAAAGATACAAATGTTTATATATACGTTTATTTTTGGTTACTAAATATGGGTTTATCACGAACAGATACCGTTACCAATATCGTCTCCTCACTCACAGACAGCGTCAATCAATGTATCCTACATTGATGGCTTTGACGCTTTGAGAGCAATACACCTGATATTTTATGTTCGAGAATGATATATACTACTTTTCATTTCGACTGTGAAAGAATAATATGTATAACTAACAGTATATATATATATATATATATATATATTGTCCATTATTGAAATATTATATTCTCACAGTTTCTTCTCGCTTTCACATTTTTTTTTTAGTTTTAACGGCCATGGATACTGGCGAAATAAATCGCGTTGTTTAATTTCTAGAGATGATGCTATAAGCAAAACGAATACGTAGCTAACATCATTGCTATTGTGTACGAGTTCTTGACGCAATGTATGAAACGAATTTCTGCATTTTTTAATCAAATGTACCACTGCTGTCACGCTTTATATGATCACTGACATTATAATACTATCTACGATCATTATTATGAAGCATTACCAAAATTATTAACACTTGATAACAACGTTCATAGGCCAAGCCAATCATAGATGTCATCGCGTTACATGTACAAAATTAGATTTATTAAATCACGTGTTTCGAGTGTATTAGGAAATAGAAATAAATAATGATATCCAAATACAAATTATATTTGCATTTAACAAATCACGTACAATATCTAATTAATAAGTTCCAATGAAGAAAATTAGGTTCCATATTATATAAAATCCAGCTTCATAAGATATAAAAATGGCGCCAAAGCAAATGATATTTGATTTATTTTCTGTGGCTCCCAAGAGAATGTATGGAAAAGTCAAAGCAGAGAAGTGGACCCCGGGCTCCGAAGAGAAAGCTTAGGACGCAACGCGACTCGGATGATGATGATAATATGTAGGTCAATTCTCGACGATTTATTGACGAGACCTTGGTGGCGCCGCGGTTAATAACGTCCACATTGATGTTGGTGTCAAAATTGTTATTTATTTATCTGAAATTAAATCCTTTTTGTAATTCCCGAAAAGCGCGAGTTGATGGCTCTCATCTCATTTACGAGAGATAAATAAAAAATTAAGATGAATACTTCTTTGAAACGAATATGATACTTTAGGTTTCGACGATCTCGATGGATATTTATCAATGCTACTATAACACCAACGCTCGTGGGTTCGATTCCCACACAGGAATAATTTGTGTGTATAATCATATGTCTGGGTTTGGGTGTTTAAGAGAGGTAGGGCGCATTAAAGCACCCCGTCTGGGGAAGTACCTCCATCTAACAGAAAACCGGGGTCAAATAACAACTCCCTGGAGGATTGTTGTGTTTCTGCGTGTGAGTGTTTCTATACGAATAAAATGATTCTCATATGATCATCATGATGATGACACTCGTATGATTCTTTCGGGAAACGTTAATATTCTTCACGTCGAATATTCTTAAGTTATATTATAGTGTACAATGATTGGATTTTGTGGTCAAAGACTTATAACACTGAATTATTTCGTGTTCGTTCGTTTCGTTTCCGAGCATTGTTATATTTTTTCGCGGAGCATTTCAACTCCTGCAAAAGCCTTGGTCAAAACCAGCCTTCGAGGCACTTATGTTTGTGCTTGGATTCGTCCACTCTCATATATATATTACCTCTTATATATATATATATATATATATATATATATATATATTTTTTAAAGTAGGCGTCGTTAACATTCACCTGCAATTTGACTGCAAAATACTAAAATAAAATAAAAAGAGTAAAATTTTTTTCTACTTTGATACAGAATGATGAATTGTCTGCTTTATGCAGACGATGCCATGTTAATTAAAGAATCCTCATCCGAACTGCATACACTAGTCACAACGGTGAATGATGATTGTATGAAGGAAGGCTTAGAATTGAATGCGATGCGATGAAAACCAAGATAGTGGTATTTGAAAGAGGAAACCAGAACTAACACAAAGATAACGGTTGATAAATGTAGAAGGATATTGGATAACGGAATTGGAAACTCTTTTGGACAGGGATGGAAGGTACATAGCTGATGTGGAGAGACGAGTAAGTGCAGGGAATAGTGTGAATGGTTCCTTGGGTAAACATCTAGTCAGCTGAAACTTAACCCAGAAGTCAGTACACTAAGCGGTGCTAGCCTCGATGCTAGCTTATGGAAGTGAAAGCTGAGAATGACGGAAAGAAGAATTAGAATAAACGCGGTTCAGACGAGAGTATTGCGCAAAATTTGTGGCGTAACGTTTGCTGATCGCGTTCGAGCACAAAAGTTTTTAATTGCCTTTTCTGTGAGATAGAGGTACTTTCCCAAAGGGGCGCCTTTGATGCGCCCTAGCTCTTTTAAAATCACCTAAGACAAACAAGTACATGTTCATGCCCGCACATGTTTGCTCTGTGTGGGAATCGAACCCATTGCATTGGCGTCAAAGTAGCATTACTAATCCACTCTACCACCGAGCTCGTCACTTAGATTGTGTTCTATGTGGAGGCAAATCTTTGATCGGCATTTTCATTGTAGATACTATCAAGAATAAGTTTTCTTTGTCTTTTTCAGTGACTGTCATTGTTTTCATAAAAAGGAGCCAAAGAAAAACTAATGTGATAAGTAAATTATTTGTAAAATGGAACAATATTTTACATATAATTCACATATTACATTCATGAGTATGCGATTAATATGTGTTAGTTGTGTATCGTGATATAATAGTAAACTGTGTCGAAGAACATATACGTCAGCAAGTGACAACCACTTAATGAGGACATATGTCCTTCGATACAGTTAAGATATAGATGAAAGTCAGACTACCTGATACTATTTATTTCACGATACACGACTAATGAACAATACAATTAAGGGGTCCTAGGTACGGCCGAACGCCAGGCGGCAACTGGTTCGATTTGTATCGCGTACCGACAACGCTGCTTATGCCCAAATCGCCCACGTCGCCATGTCGATACAATTGCTATCATCATATAGGTATTATAATACCTGGTTATGCACAGTATCATACCCTAACAACCCTTAATAAAACAAATAACCTATATAATAAATAAATAATTGATTTAATAGGACAACTATAGCCAGTGATACGAATGAAGCCGTTCAAACTGCTTAACTCCCATTCGGTTTAATAAATAATAATAAATATTGTCGGACAAGTTACACAGCGCCATATACCCCCAAAGTAAGCGAAGCTTGTGTTATGGGTACTAGACAACTAATAAACATACGTAAATACATTTTTTTTTGTAAATACATACTTATCATACATAGAAAATACCCAGACCAAGACAAACAGACATGTTCATGCACACAAATGTTTGTACTGTGTGGGAATCGAACCCACGAGCGTTGGTGTCAAAGTAGTGTAACAACGCGTTTCACCACTGCGCCACCGAGCTCGTCAAAGGGCACACACGATGTATGATTTTTCCTAACTGTTAAAGGTTTGGAGCAACGTCTGACCAAAGGGATCTTCCCTTTGGTCAGACGTTATTAGATATTACCATCGGTCCATAATAATTTATTGTTCAACTAGTAGCGTATGTCTAAGAATATAAAATCTTTGTGCGTATAATAAAAATCTGTCCATCTGGGCGCTTGTCCATGCACATTTCCATATAAATCAAAAATGTTTTGTAACACGCCGGGCGAACTAAATTGGTTCATAAAAAAAAAATATTTATATATAATTCTTCTGTACTCACTGAACATATATATAACATGAAACATTAAATGTCACTGAACTCCAGTTAAACGGCGGTACCGATTTTTTAGGGTTCCGTACCCAAAGGGTAAAACGGAACCCTATTACTGAGGCTCCGCTGTCCGTCCGTCCGTCCGTCCGTCCGTCCGTCTGTCACCAGGCTGTATCTCATGAACCGTAATAGTTAGACAGTTGAAATTTTCACAGATGATGTATTGCTGTTGCCGCTATAACAACAAATACTAAAAAATAGAATAAAATAACAAACGTGATTTTATTGCCTTTTTTTATTGATAATGGTACGGAACCCTTCGTGCGCGAGTCCCACTCGCACTTGGCCGATTTTTTAAATTTTTTCGTGTGTATTTGAGTTGGTTCTTTGTAGATGGCTTAGATTCATAATCGGAACCGGTAGGTGGCACTGCAATCGGGTTCTAGGATATTTTTTTTTTATTTTTGTGCAGGAGAACGTCTATCAGTTCCGCTAGTAAATACTATATAATACAAATATTTTCTGTTATTTTGCCTTCCAGGGTATGGGAGTTACTGATATGACGTCAATGTTAGCACAACACCCAATGAATGAGTGCAATGAAAGTGAGCCCATGTTGCAACCACACCCGGACCAGACTGATACTATAGATGGTAAGTTTTTTTTGCAATATATTTCTGGACGGCTGTAAATTTAAAAATAATAAAATAGAACAAGGTCTCTTAAAAACAATGGGTGTAGCGGTAAAAGTATAAGATTATTCAATATGAAATATTAATTAGTTGATATAATTTTACAGTCGTCGATTTTTTTATAGCGCATATAGAATCTTTGCCATGTTTAAAAAGTCTGATCATTGCTATGCGTAGTAATACTCTCCATATCCCAATGTTTCTTGTTTTATTTTAAAAGTATGTTATCGTAGCACACAGTCCTGTGTAAGTGTATCTTAAATGATTAGAAAATTAATTGGCATTGATTTCATTATGCTGTTCAATTGGTACGTTGTCCTTGTGGCTTACATATTTAAAGGAGATAAACTATTTTCTTGCATAATATATGAACCAAAATCTTTTATATAATTGTTGTTGTTATAATTATATAGTAACACATGGTGTAAACATGTAATATTCTGTCGAAAAAGTTATCTCCTTTTTAAGTACATTTTGTTGCCCTTTTTTTTTAATATCTAATAACTAACAATATAACAATATTTGGTATGTGATGTGTTTCATTTTTAGACTATATTCATAAGCGCATGTTGAGAGCACCCCCACTGCATGTCTTACGCTTATTTTCACATCTGTTTGCATATTCATGGCGACAATGCTTTTCTACTTAACGCTTCGTTAAATTACTATTTACTACATGTACGAAGAAATCGGTGTCGTATGGTTTGACTGTGACTATGATTTGGCGCCCCCCGAGGGACATAGGTCGAGCAATGACAATAAATTATCCTTTTATTTTTATATGTCAATGATCAAGATGAATAGAAATTAAGAGCAAATCAAATGTGTTATAGAATCCAATGCCGATTGTAACGGTGATATTAGTAGTAATTTGTTATGTAAACAAAGTTGTTTCTTTATTATTGTTTTTCTCCAAGGATATTCGTATATTTGTTATATTAATTTGCATGACAAAATGATTTGGATGACAAATCTACGTAGGTATTATGGGAAAACGGTTATCGGAAGGCAGTGTGCATCCCGTTGCTTATGTGCTATAAGCTACGATTGTGTGATGTGAGATAGCATGCAAAATAGAAGTGTCACATAAATCAAAAATGAAATGTCTTACAGGTGACTATAATGGGGATGACGAAAACATTAAGCCTCAAGAAACAATAAAGCACAAATTAGGTGATATAGTCAAATCGTTTCAGGTTGCATTTAATCATAAACCATATAGTATTCCAGAATCGTGTAACATATGTGGGAAGCTCGTGAATAACCTAAAAAAGCATATGAAATCTCATAACCCGGAACAACACAAGTGCCCTTTGTGCCCAATAATCTTGACGCGTGCTGATAATCTCAAAAGACATTTGCGTATGAAACATTGTAACGTTTTGAGGTCTAGCAGTTTATCAAATATTCAGACGAAGTGTTAACTGATATGTATGTGTGAATGGTACAGTGCCTTTGTATCAAGTTATACATTAGAAATTAAGCCCGAATGACAAATAGGGATGTTAGTGCTAGGCTTTATAATAATAACAATTAACTTTCCTACTAAACAACATAACACAAATTGCGCTTACTCGTTTATTCTAACAATACCATCTTGTAACTAGTTTTAAGGTGTGGTGTGTTTATTTTTATTTGTTAATTTTTAGTACTATTCAATACTCGTATTTATTTAAAAGCGAAAACTCCTAAATGCCAGAACCATACTGTTGAATTATTACGTCCACTTAAATTTCTTGAATATAGGTTAAGAATGCTGTTTCTACCCTAAAGTAAGGGAATAAATCGGGATAAGTCTGCCATTTATATGTTTTAATGAAAATAATATATTTTTTTAAAACATTTATACAGGGCGGACGGTGCATGAATCGATATTTTTTTTTTGTAAATTGGTAAAGACCTATGTTTACCCATTTTGTACTCATTGCTCTATAATTTTTATTCATGATTATTTTAGTATAATGTTTACGACTCTCATTATTTTTATAAACTAAAAGAGCCGAAATGGGCAGTTAAACCTCGTATCGTTTCTGAATGAAAATATTTTATTGTAGTTGGTAACATCACGAATGCATTTACAAATATTAATTAATTAATTTCCTGTTAGCGTCCCTGTGGTTTATATCACTATCATTATAGGCAATGGGTAAACACTCGAAGATGTCATCAATACCCCAATCGAAAAAAATCAGCCATACGCATATCTTTCTGTATATCTACGACATTCAATTCCTCGTTACAATTCCCGCTTAGCTCGTTTCATTAAATACTAAGCTTATTTAACACAAAATTAGTTATTGGAAAAGACAAAATCAATGTTTTTGATTCTTATTATAACTTATATCTATTATAACCTACGTATGTTTCTGGTTATTATGTCACTATATTAATTTAGACAAAATATAATACTCACAACATCCAAAGATGTTATAGTTCCGTAAGCATGAAAAAAATGTTGTGTGAAAATGATTTCGCTTTTAAGTAATTAAAAATCGTCATTAATAATGTGAATTTTGTATTATTCTTACATAGAACTCGAAATTGTTAACAATGTAACAGCTCCTGTATGTATTTCTTATAATGATATTTGGCTTTTAAATTGACGAGAATACTAGTTATTCTACAATAACTATCTGCATAATCTTAATTTATACGCTAGATGCCATGTCGAACCTTGTTGTTTACTCAACGACTTAATATTCAAGTTCTTGAATGAATATTTATTTTGCTTATAAGTACTAAAGTTCGTCATATTTCGTATCCCTAATAATATAAGTTATATGCCGGTCCATAGTTGTACGAAAGCGTTTCATAATTTTGGGATCTTGGGATATATGTACAAGCCGATGCGAGTCTACAACTGCAACAAACCCAGTTAGTAATTAAAAATGATAATGATATTAGCCAAAACAATAGCATTTATCGAATTTAAACTTCTAAGCGCTAGGACAAATTGACCTAGAGGAGTAACTGGCACACAAAAAGTAAAACGCCTCCCATTTTTCCAATTACAACTATCAGTTGAAAGGAAAGAGTTTGAAGTACTGCTTTTACTTACTTTCATTTTTTTAGAACCTCCTTTGAAGGAGCAGAGCGTCTCCATCTCAGTCTACTATCGGTCTAATGTCGGTTGTACACAATCATAGAAAGCCTCTCCCGAGTCTCGGGCGTGAACCTTACGGTGAGAGCACATCATATACACACTCTTATTTAAAAGTTCTTTGTTAAATGGGGATACCCACCATGATGAATACGGCGGCTTATATATATATAGATTGTGGATGGAAAGCTTCATGTTCTTAGATCAAACAACAATACAACCACCTGTAAATAGGTAATCGATCACCTGTGGGCCTAATGTTGTATGCAACACAAGAAAGTGTCTTCTCACCAGCTTCCTGCTGGGGAATTTCTATTTGATTGTTGTCTTCTGTAAAGTGGAGACACTTCACCGTTCTTTTAAAAATGAAATATAGTTGCACCCTGCCTCTCTTTCGCCATTCCCTCATTTGCTAATCGCAAAGTAGACTACGTGCAGGTAAGAAATTAAGTCACACAATACAACATATCTGAACTAAAAACACGAGTGTATATTTGGTGCCCTGATTTACCTTGTAGCCCTCGCGAACTGTAAGCGCGCTTTTTTTGCATTGAGCCAAAAGGTCTCACCTTTAACTTAACACACGCGAAAGGCGTTACGTGTGGAGACAAAGCGATACAGGTAGAAAGTTCCATGTATACACACGTTCCCGGCATGTCTCAATCTTTCTAGACAAAGCGATACAGGGAGAAAGTTCCATGTATACACACGTTCTCGGCATGTCTCAATCTTTCTAGATAAAGCGATACAGGGAGGAAGTTCCATGTATACACACATTCTCGGCATGTCTCAATCTTTTTTGACAAAGCGATACAGGGAGAAAGTTCCATGTATACACACGTTCTCGGCATGTCTCAATCTTTCTAGATAAAGCGATACAGGGAGGAAGTTCCATGTATACACACATTCTCGGCATGTCTCAATCTTTCTAGACAAAGCGATACAGGGAGAAAGTTCCATGTATACACACGTTCTCGCCATGTCTCAATCTTTCTAGACAAAGCGATACAGGGAGTAAGTTCCACATGTACACACACGTTCTCGGCATGTCTGAATCTTTCTAGACAAAGGGATACGGGGAGAAACCATGTATACACAACAAAGGGATACGGGGAGAAAGCATGTATACACACGTTTTCGACATGTCTCAATCTTTCTAGACAAATTGATACAGGGAGAAAGTTCCATGTATACACACGTTCTCGGCATGTTTCAATCTTTCTCGACAAGTATGTACAACCAACATTATGAATTGCTTGTAGCGCGCGAGTTACAAACGATGATAGGTTTCATCTCAACATCGGCTTATTTACTTTCAACAAGGCTCTACGTTATTTATTATAAAATATTTCACTGTTACTTGTTACAATAGATTAATTACTAAAAACGTATTATATAAGTGTAAAATCACTCACAAGTTTATTAATTAGAACAGATTTAAAATTGAATTAGGCATTAGATGTTTCTCATACAAATTTCAATGTGATATACACATGCTCCGTTTTCTTTTCCTGTTTTTTGATCTCAAATCGACGTAAAGTTCCCTCTGTTCCGTCACTCATCAGTAATGAAACGCTAGTACAACTACCTTACGATACATTTATTACTGCAACATAAAATCAAAATTTTAAACTTACGTAATACATTGGACTTAAACCAACCAGTCCACAAACAAATAATTATCTATTTGTTTGTAAACCATCGTTCACATTGGTAACTGGCGAGAAACTCAACATGGTACTTCTGCCATCAACGAATAAAATATGCAGTTATGACATTCATTTATTACTTTGTACATAGAGAACAGTTATCACTGCTTACGAACAGAATGTTACCTTGGATGTCTTAGTAATAATAATAATAGCAACTTTATGATCTCTTGTTGTTCCTGTAGATGTAATATGACACTGTTTCGTGTCAAGAACTGATTTTGCTTATGTAACTTTAAACCACCTAATTTTAATTTATTTCTCATTTACTTTTTTTATAAACTCTTTTGTATGTAAGTCTATCGTTACGGTGTGTTTGTTGCAAATATATTCCTTATTTATACCACTTTTCTTTTCATTTTCATCCTCTGTCCATGCTTTCTATATATATAGCAGACCTATATCTCTCTCTATGAATCGCCTTTTGTATACAGGCTTGGTGACTTGATTAACAAATCGTCATGCGAAAATAACACTGATAAATAACAAACACCATTTCTTCAGTATCATTGATTCATTTTTGCATGGATCTACCATTAAATTATGTTATTTAATTACAATTAATTATTTCAAAGTTTTGTTTTATGACTTTTCTATATATTTTCTTAATGCTTTTATTATAATAGTGCTAGGAGAAGCATATAGTACAGCGTTAATAACCATTATAAAGCTTTCAATAGTGCTATATGAATATGAGTCTACCTATTTGCTGACTAAAACTACTAAACTATATGAAATGAAAAAGTTTTACTTCGTAGTAAATGCTGCAGAACCAACGATGAAAATAATGAAAGAATCGATGTGAATCGTTGAAGCACTCTCCTGCGAACAAACTACATAACAAAATGATTTCAACATATCTTTATCGGACAAAACGTTTTGGTCAATGTGTGTGAGCAACGTAAAACGACATTTACTCTAAATGTAAGACGTTAGTTTAGAAATGATCAGAATCGCAGAAAATCAGAATACCAGAAAAACAGGTTTACGACATTATAGATGCGCAAAACGTAAAAAGTTACATATGCTAAATAATGCATTTTAGACGAGGTAAACCGTTTACAAAAATCGCCTACAATTGATGCATTATCTCACTATCATCTATTTCACAGATTACTGTAAGTTTTTTTTAATCTTCACAATTCTGTATCAAGTATTATTCAATTTTTACAAAGACTTCATAGAAATATTCCAGAGGGTTAATTCAGACAAATAAATGAAACCTGCGATCAATGAATGTATTTAAATTTTCTCTATATTTGGAGACCTTCGATAACGTAAAGAACATTAGCATGATACTTGAAAGACACCGAAGTCGTCGGACTTACATAAATGCGTGCTGCACGCAGCGCCAAATGCGACTTAAACTGTTCGCGATCTTGAATGAAGTCCCCTAACGTTTTAACTTTATAATTGTGTACAAAAATCATAAGTGTGGTATCACTAACATACTGCTCTCTACTGTGTCCTTATTAGGAAAAAATAATGAAACCGGATATTGAACATTAACTAGTTAATAAATAGTTAAATACTGCTATTTTATTTATAATGAATGTAGGTTTTACTTGATACTTTTTATTTTGGAATTAGTCTTTAATTTTGTAAACCATCCATTTTCGCGAATCTGTTTTATGGAGATTTCGTCACACATGCACCACATTTATGCTTTTCTGACAATTCACAAATCTGTCGTTTTACGTTCCTAGCGTTCTAAGCTCAAAACCTATTGCAAATGTGAACCATATACGTAGTTTGTTCGCCGGTGACTACGTGGTAGTTGGCACTGCGGCATTGCGTCGTACGACGTGGACGGAGTTGGGGAGATGTGGTGTTGTGACCGCTGGCTGGTTGCAGGCTCGAAGGGCTGGCACATGCGGCTGACGTTCGAGCGCGTGGCGGGTGCGCTCAACCTGCACCGCTGCAAGCTGTGTGGCAAGGTGGTGACGCACATCCGCAACCACTATCACGTGCATTTCCCGGGACGGTTCGAGTGCCCGCTGTGCCGTGCCACGTACACGCGCTCGGACAACCTGCGCACGCACTGCAAGTTCAAACACCCCGCGTACAATCCGGACACGCGCAAGTTCGAGCAGCCACCCGCGCCGGCCGCGCCCGCGCCACCGCACGCGCCGCTCTTCGCCAACCACCTGGACGCGGGCTTCGACTGATTGTCCATGTACTGGTTCGGCCTCGACGCTCTGTGAGCGCGTGGCGCGACCCAGCCAGACTCTCGTTGTTGATGTGTCAAAATTTTAACAGACCGTCTCGCGTCGAAATCGCTTCCTATTTAGGATTAAGCTGAAGTGCTATTACTTAAACGGGCCTTCTTAAGTAGTCCGCTCGCGGCGGAGCACTCGTTTAGTATTGTCTCGGTTGTGCGTTTGACTTGCCCCAGTGTGACCTTGTCTAAGATTCCGCGTCAGGAATATAACTATTATGTCGATGTTACTGAATTAATGACTCGAAGCGTATATAACTAGGTAAGCAAATTTTTTCTATACCAATCGCTATACGGGAACGGGCAAAAGCAATAATATGATGTTAATTTTATTACCATATTATTTTTTATATTGTATCGATAGGAACCTTAAGCTATTTAAGAGTATACATTATAATGAGTAGCGGTGCGACCGCGAAGTGATGCTGGCTATTACAGTGGCTCGGTACGGGCCCACACTTTCTTGTTATATTTATTCATTAGATAGGAAATTATGAGTTTCCTGTAGCCAATTGTATTTATGTTATTACATCGTACGGGTGGTGCGCACGACATCTGAGGAGGTACAGAGGACTGGCAAGAGATTGTGATCTGTCGTTGGTCAACGACATATAAATATTGACTGAATCTCAGTGTAGATGCATTTGTAACTCCATGAGGCCTTTGCAAGATGGATAATTATTAAGGATTTGTGATGTATTAAAGGATAGCGCCTAAGGAAACATACGAAAAGATTTTTATACTAGACTAGTTGATCTATTTACGGAGATTGTTTTTTTATACTTAGATATATTCTATGTCTGATTTAATATACTTTTATATTTATATAACTATATAATATGATTTATTAGTGTTGTTTGTTTTTATTGATTCAGCGTATAGTAACATTGATTTCGTTTATATTCAGTTGACGTTAGACGTGGCGAGGTGAGATGTTAACATGTTTTATTATTTTATCGTTGGTAGGTGTTTAGTTGTCGTATGGGGCGGGGCGGGGTCGTGCCGGCCCGCCCTCGCGTGTTCGGTGCTCGGGGTCTCGAAGACCTCTTTCAATTACTATAAGGTAGGATGGAACGTTTCGAGGTTGCGCATATAGTAACTAATATTGGCATTCTACGATTGGGACTAACCTAGCGTTTATGTATTTTTCAATTAAGGTTTAAGATTGTTACATTTTTAGCTAAACACTTAGAGTGGTACGGTAACTGACATGTGATAAAATGGAATGGTGCTAGAACCAAGAGTGTAAACACGCCACGATTCGACTCCTATAGTAATATTATTAATGTTTTAATGATTAGTTATTTTGCATTAATTAATGTAAGGCATCTAGCATCCAATTGAGGTCGCATCTGTCTGGTCAACGGGTTAAACACATGGATCGTTACGCTCATAGAGATTACAGTATCACTCGAGATTTACCTTGTTTTTGTTTCAAAGATCTTCAATTTACTAATGGATAAAACTAAATATAAGACCACGTTTAAATCTGATCATTGTCTACCAAATATAAGGGCGTTCGCCTACGGCGCCGTATCATAGTGAATCCGTGATCGTTTCTGAATACAGTACCACACAACTTAAAAGTTGCATAACAGTACTTGTTTTGAGTTTAAATACGCAAATAACAGTTACTTTTACGCCGTGTTGAGTCTACGTGAACATTTAATAATCTTCGCATAGACCACACGTATGCAAACTTAATCATTGTCCGATCCTTTTTGTCGGGGATCTACAAAATACGTGTTATATCGGTATAATTAACTAAGTTGACCGATTTTAAAATATGTAACAACACACAAAAATGTCGGCCGACGTTTATTGCCCGATCGCGCGTGATTAATAGGGTAGAAATAATTATAGAATTGAATGAGATTTTAATACCGAATGTAGAGTGAATTTTACTCAACTTGAAATTAAATATTATCAATAGTAAATCAATTACGTTGATCTTAATCAAATGATCAGCCACAGCTTAAAAAATACACATATTACTTCTACTGACAAATTAATTCTATTTCAGCGTTGTCAAAGACATTGCATCATGGGCCTTTGATATTATTAGAGCTACAGTATGAGTACAGTTTGACCTATATCTAATCTACCTTTATATAATCGAAGTTTCTTTCACGAATTTTGAGCTAAAGCTACTTCAATAAAAACTAGATAACATGCGTCACTCCGTGAGTTCTCTATTGGCCGATGGACCAATAGTTTTATGGGCGCGCAATTCCACTATCAGCCGATGAAGAACGTTTCATGCGTGACTTAAAATTGTATGACTTTTAGTTCTCGAAACAGGCACTATCGTGTAACTTCTAAGTTGTGTCGTGCACTAAGTTGTGGGGTTAGTGCTGTTTAGTAGCTGTGAACATGCAATTTCACATGTGCAATTTTTGAAAATAGTCATAACTCATAGATAGATTTTTACAATTATCTATTGAATATAGGGGCCCACTCGAAATAGACACTAAGCTACCGCGTTTCTATTATATAAAATCACCAAACATATTATGTACTTCCTCAAAGATTTTTATATTTACTTTAAGGATATCAAAGATTTTTATACCTACTAAACGTTGCAAGTGGGCGCTTATAATTTGATAGCATTTCATACTCAGTGCAATATTACTAGTTATTTAATTACGTAACCAAACTAAAGGATATTTTAAAAAGTATAAATAATTAATGTCTTCGCAGAGAGTAACTACTACCTATTTGTAATTACATAAGTGAACTACTCCTAATTTCTATGTCTACCTAGTGAAACAGTTTGGGTTACGGCGATGTACAGGTTTTATAGCTGGTAATATTAAGAATTAGCTTGTTTACCTCTGCCAATCGTAATAGTTATGTACTATTTAATAATTTATTATCGCGCAAGTTGAAGTCTATTGTTGATGTAGATCATAGCTATCCGGTACAGTCGGTTGTATGTAACATGGGTGGTAGGGCCGTCGCGTCGCGAGATATCGCCGGCGCGACCCCTCACCTCGGTCGCTTCATCTAATCATGAATGCATTTTTATATTACTATCACTCGAGACCAATTTTAATATTGAATTTGCTATAGCAAATTGATTGATTAGTAACATAGAATATTATTTTAGATATTTTAGCTTAGCATACTTGATAGTGTCTGGCCAGAATATTTTGGAGTATCACATCGTTTGGCTCAGAAAATATCTACCTTTGATCTCTTTTCGGCTTTCAGAAAGTGTGCAACTTAATAATTGTATGGCGACCACGTAATTGGACTTAATGAAAGCTAACTTTATGCCATATGGAATTTATACATAAGGTTAACGAATTACTAAATTTAGTCTTATGAAATGGAGGTCTTGTGGGCCTAGTCATTTATTTGGCCAATCTATTGAATATTCCAATTTATTGTATAATAAAAATTTACAATTGTATCACAAGAATGTGATGTTGTCATTTCGAATCAATGGAGTGCAGGACGAGCTCTGTAGTTATATTCAGGATAGCAATGGTCTAGTTATGTTTATTTTGTTTCATCTTTATAACATTAGCCAATTTGTTATAGTGTCGTATATCACAATAGTGTAACACTAATAGGGAGGGGGTGTCAAATCGCGTACCTAAAACACCTGACTGTTTGTCTTGTTATATTATTACAACAAATTTTATGAACGATGTATTGTTTATGAATATTTTGTTTGATGTCTTGGTTTGATGCCTCCGTTAAAAGTTTAATTTAAATAATTTTGTTTTATGCAAGCAGTTAATGCAATTTTTTTTTCACATTGTTTGATGTTATGTATTGCAATTTTAACATGTTGCAAACTCCTGCATTTATCTGTTGTATTTATTACTAATTTTTACATTAAATTGTGGTATGTTACAATCCGTGTAGTTTCAGTTGTGCGTCACAGCCCCGCACCCACAAGCAATATATCGTGAGCATATTAGCCGCATTGCACAGCCGAACTGGCATTAAGCACGTCAAGTTTTTACGCGATCGGTATCGACACAGTCTAAGTTAAAATTAATTAAAACAATCGGGTTCGAATCCCGGCACAAATATTGCTTTCATAAATCGATATGCGTAGCGAATGTTTATAAAGGAGAAGTCGTTGGGTCGGGCCGGTAGATTTACGGCGATCCCGGGCACAAATAGGTAAATACAATAAGACCCGCTTCATAAGGCGCAAAAATGGTAATGTGACCCCTCCGCCTATCAAATCGAATAGTCTGAAGTATTCGAATGAAACCATTCGATTGTTACCTTGTGCGGCTAGCGGCGGGGTGCGGGGATCGCTTCGAGGTAGAACAAAGCTGGTGTCTATTATATGCCGCTGGGCGGGCTGTAGCTTACGAAATTATATTTATTTATTATTTAATTTTAAAACTGCGCCATCGAGTGTCACGGTAACTAATTTTATTGTGCGATAGAGCTCAATGCTCTATCGACAATTTTAGTTCCTTGGACACTTTTACACCTAATCCTGCAGCGCCAAAATGATGATAACCTAGTAAGGCACAAAATTAATTTCTCAAAGCTAGTTCAGCGCAGTGATAATAGAGATCAGTGTATACCAGAGTGGGCCTTCTGTGTATATCTATTTTGTGTCCGGGGTTTGGTTGCAGAGCGCGCGCAGCCGCTTGCGCCTGCGCCGCAGTTTTCGTACCACAGCATGTTTGTGGCGGCGGCTGAGAGCGCGGCGTTGTGGCGCTGCAAATCATGCGGGAAAGAGGTGTCGAACCGCTGGCACCACTTCCACTCGCACACGGCGCAACGCTCGCTGTGCCCCTACTGCCCCGCGACCTACAGCCGCATCGACACGCTGCGCTCCCACCTGCGCCTCAAGCACGCCGCGCTGCTGCTCAAACACTAAATCGACAATCACCTGACACGACGCCACCCGACCTCTACCTTCATCACAATGCACACGAACGGATTGTGCATGGGAATATCGACTTTATTGTTACGTATACGTTGTTTTGTCGTTATATCGGCATTTTGCATTTTAAATTTCGACAAGTAAGTAATTTTACGCACGTTTTCGTGCTATATTTATCGTTCTTTATGGTAAGTACATTAATCGACTTAATTTGTGACTATGTTTTAACTAACAGGGTAACTTTAAAAACAAGTAGGTTTTTGAAAAAAGAAAACTTACCTAATTATTAAGGAGAGAAGATGTTACCAACTTTTTCGACTCGCGGTTAAATTCGTAGGTAGTTCAACTTGCATTGTGTTGTTATCTTATAGCTGATACTATTGTATAATTTATTGCATTCGAAGTTAGTTACTCACATAGATACTGATTCGCATTTATCTAAGTATTGTAGTGTTATTATTGTACGTAATATTGTTTGGTTAGTGTTAAGTGTATATGAATGTTGTATACCGACTGCTCACTGATACTAAGCGTTTGAATTTGTAGCTAAAGTATATTTGGATATGATTTGAATGTACATTAGGGAAAAGTAAGGAAAAGACTGAACTGGCAACAGCTTGTGATTGACGTTAACTAAAGAGACGTGGTCTGAATGTATATAAATTGTAAATAATTCATATCTTATAATTAGAAAAAATTCTGGGACTTGAGAAACGTGTTCAAAATTTAAATATAACATGAGACACGTTCTATATGTGTATAAAATCGTTTTATCTATGTTTAAGAATTATTTCATCCCAAAATTATATTTTTGTATGCGTATTGCGTATGAAAGCTGCATTGTACCATGTGTTTAGGTACCTTAGCTTTTAATGGTCCAATGTTTCGAGTAACTATTAATTAATTTAATCACTATATAGAACTGTGTGTTTAAACTTTAAAATAATCATTATATATCATACATTAATAATATATTATTCGTCATTATTGATCTAGCTACAATCAGCTATTAAATAACAGCTTTTATCAATCTTAAGCAGATACAAATAATTAGGTAATCTCTTGATGTTCAAGTCCCAATCTAAGAATGTACTTAAAAACCTGGCGATGTGTCGTTTATTTCATTATGTATGCACAGGTTGGTTACATTTTTATATTTTCGTTGAATTCTCATATGTTTTTATTTATTATTTATTTGATCTCTGTTTCAGATGTGTTGTTAATGTTATCCTCTATTTTTTGTATACCGAAACACTAAGAATATCCTAACGTATTCTCGATGATATTACATAGACATTAAATCAACATTGTGCTGTAAATAAATTCATTAACAATGATCACTGGATACAGGTGTTTCTTTTATTACATAGCCCATTACTAATATATACCACACGATGACTAGGTGTAAAACAAAATGCATGTTACATAATTAATTTATTGCACATAGATACAGAAATTGACGACTTATTGAGATGGCTGAAAGGAAACATAATTTACAAATTGCACAAATTATCACTAAGCTCTATGAGTATTGCATTTTTTTTATTAAACTAATATAAATTACTTCGACTTAAGGTACAGTAGATTACTTAAATATAGCTACAATAACTATACAGTAATAGCCGAAGAGCTAGGTAATAATTTGCAGGTATTTTAGACACTTAATTTAAAATAAAATCGGACATTTATAAATACATTTCCGATTATTTGTCTAATTACTGCACAGAATTTAACATATGCAAAAACTACTTGTTTGTTGCCTTCATCTAAACTAATATTATAAAGAGAAATTTGATTTTTGCATGATAAGAAATACTTAACCGATTTTAAAAACTCTTTCGCATGTAGTAACATAAGGCTACCTCCAGAAAATCACAATAATGTAACTCAAAAATATGGCGTGCGCTGCGAAAACTATTCATGATACATAAAATCATGTAGGTACTACATGTTTATGGTGAATATGATTACCCACAAAAAATCCGCTAGGCTATATGACTAACTATTATAATTAGTCGCAATGACACTAATATACATTAAAATGCGATATAAAAACATGTGCAAAGGCTGACTTATCCCTTATTAAATATTTGCATTAATTGACAATGTAATTTCAATTTAATTACATGCATTCTAATATACATAAAAGAAATCCAAAGTGGATGAAGAACATTTTGACAAGTAAGTTATTGCAAATAACTGACGTTCTTCTTAGACTTTCCATTCTATATTTCAACTAACTATTAAATGTCACTATAATTCTATATATATAGAAGATATTTATTTTATAGCGCTCTGAAATATTTTTCGTGGTACCTAAAATTACATCTCCAAATTTACCTACCAGCTCCGTGCTACAAGTAAATTTAACATCTAATTAATTAATCGAATTAAACATGGCAACATATGGCAAGTTTAATTCCTTAAATTATAACATCCTCTCAAGAACACAATTAGCATTGAAATAGTATTTGTATATAGTGTAACAAAATGGCAAAATTACAATTTATAATTTGGCCTTCACTCGCCGACGATCAAACATTCCTTGCAGCATACACCCAATTCGTAATACACATGTAAAATATTAGCGTTTTACTAAAACGATGAGATTGGACTCCAAACTATCACAGTTTAATAGGCCTACTTAATGCAAAGACTTGTATGTATACTACTAGACGACTTGCGGCCACAAAGCCTTTGGCAGATTCCGAGCGGCGTGCAGATGCAAATCGTTATGGAAAGCTGCGAAAGTAGTAGTTTATCGACAAATTTCCACATATTTTGTTTAATTTGATTTATAAATGTACAACTATTTATGTACGCTCTTTATTTATCATATCAGTTTATTTTATGCGAGAAAAATGTATTTCTTGTTTTTGTATGAAACATTGTCCTACTTTAATAAAAACCCATTTTAATACTGCAGTCTCGCTTACTGTATATTAAAATTACGTTAGAACATCCCTCCTTCAGCTATCAACCCGCCAAATATGACACAATTGTAACTTTGATCGGCGTGTCTAGTAATATGCATAGAAGATTTTGATTTAATGTATTCTTCATACCACCGAACTTTGTTTCCATTAATCTGACAATCGTTCCACATTGCCGCTGGTGCCAGGCGATCCAACAATAACGCTAGTTTCACTAACGTCGCTCATTTTACTGCTGTCTCCTTCAGGATGACTGGCGCTCTCTTCTTTATCGTCGGAGTTTTCGCTGGAATCCTGTGTTTCATCAGAATCCATCTTGTCAGCTGCATTTTGTTTTCTCTTGTTTTTTCTAAACTGCTCTTCCATCTCTTTGAATTTCAGGCTCAGATATCTGTAACAAAAATTAAGATACCTAATCAGCTATTATCATTTCAGCCACTCCACTGCTGAATATGGGCATAATAGAAAGATATATGCTATAGGATAACATCAATGAAACTTTCGTTATAGTCGCCGTCAAATCAGTTGCGTCTAGTCCTTCCAAACAGCTGATCACATCTTACATAAGTACTCTTACTCACATCTTACTTTGTAGAAATTATGACATTAGCGTGCTACTGCGATCGATGGTAATTATGTCAAAAAAGGATTAAGCATGTACGCTAGTTGAGCGATGTTTTATATCTTTTTAATATAACATCCCTCTTATTCTTCCACAGTTATGGATTTTGTGGCATTGTATCCATTGACTCTCTGCTATCTTTTTCACATGGGCCATATGGTGCCCTGGAGGTTCATGTATTATTAATTACCCAGTGCAGTTTGCAATACTCAGATTCGAATTAAATATGTATCTGGAATTGCTGTTTTTGGGTACTCTAAAATACTTGTTTAATTTGTCTCGCTCCGTATAAGGTATTCTGACGGGTATAATAAATAATCCGTCTTCCTTTGGCGGAATGTTGAATATCAACATTATTATTATTAGCCCACATTCAATGTCATTCATATACAAAATTTAGATTGAGAATTAACAGAAAAATGCTGGCATACATCTACAACTATATCGTAATATACAATTATATTAACTTGGTTTAATCACCAAGTTTTTCTTCGTATATCGTTCATAATTAAATGTTTTTTATTTCTGCGACGGCGCGAAAATGGCGGAATGCTCCACATACTCGTATAAGTGTAAATTAAATATTGTTCTGCAGTGACTACGTATTATGGCCATTGCTTGCCCAGGCCCCCCAGTGTGCCCCCCCCCCCCCCCCCCCCCCGGGAGGACGAATGACCAATGATAAAGATAAGGTTAATTAAGGTCACAGAAAATAGAATAAATCTGCGCCTCTTCCTCTATCAGTTCTTTTTGCCATTGACTGAAATGTCTGGGATGGGGTATCACGGGCAATAAAAAATATATTTAAATAAAAATTGTTATGCAGGAATTCCACAGGCAAATATTCTTGTTCGTGGTCCCCCAAGTGTGAATAGACTGGGAGACCACGGGCAAGTCACGATTTTGGCACTCATTGGACCTATTTAAAACTTCAGCTAGCCTCAGTAAAGTTATAAAAATATCTATCTCTCTATCTATAACTTCACGCCAAATCCCTTGCGGGGTAGGCAATTATAAAAATATAATAGTATTTTTTTATAAAAATATACCTGAATTACATATTCACACGTTTTCAAAAACAACTGAACCGATTTTCATCAAATATACTACAATCTAAGATGTTTTTATAGTCATAGATAGGTCGTACACGCTTTAGAATGGCAATACAAAAGTAAGGTAATTGCCCACCTCGCAATCAGTTGGGCACGCTCTCGCGTCACGTCTATACGTACTTCGCCACAAAGCGTAAATAAGTTATTTCTGGCAAAAATGCCTTCCTGTGTTTTTAGATGGTCCACAAATTACACGGCAACTGTTAAAGACAAGGAAAACGTGTCAATTCATCTGTAAGTACCGTTTTTTTTATTAAAAACATTGTAAATGTATTTAGTTTTTAGCAATATTAGAGCGGGTCTAGTGGCAGCCGTTGCTAGGGGAAGTTGAGGAAAATTTAACTATCACGTTTTGAACACAGAATTGTGAATTAAATTTATTCCTAACTTTGTTTTATATTAAGTAATACGCCTACCTGCCTTATTTTCAATTATTAGATACTAGTAATACTACACGTTCTAGAAAAGAATGAAGCGAATAGAATATTACTTATCATTTATTTCTTTCCATTTTAGATTAACCTATATGGTTTGATGAAAAAAAAATGTTAAATATTTTTTTTTATACTACGTCGGGAGGCATATAAGCATATGGCCCACCTGATGTGAAGCGGGTACCGTAGCCTATTGCGATATATTAATTATCACCCGCGCGATGCCTCCTCTGCTGCTTACACAACAACTCCTTGGGAGCTTACTGGTGACCAAACTCACACGTAGAAACACAACAACCCTCTAGGGAGTTGTTATTTGGCTGCGGTTTTCTGTGAGGTTGAGGTACTTCCCCAGATGGGCTTTGATGCGCCCTACAGACATGTTCATGCACACAAATGTTTGCCTTGTGTGGGAATCGAACCCACGAGCGTTGGTGTCAAAGTCGCGTCATTCACGACTGAGCCACCGAGCGCGTCACAATTCGAGTCGTCATTTAAAGTCTTTCCTATATCGCAATGATGTATTTTCCTCTTTAAATTGTCATTCTCTAGAGCAATATCCGACTTATAATCACCGCGCTATTATAGAGAAGTTAAAATATATAAAATATATTTCGCGCATAAAAATAATCTACATTAGAAAACTGATTAAAAAAGACAAAAAAGGAAAAAGTTAAATTTATTTGAGGGAATAATATTTTATTAAATACGTATTTTTTTATTCACTCACAGACTGACTCAATATTATTTTATAATTTCATTGTTCACAACTTATATTACGAAAATAGATGTTTTGTACATTTGGTTTTATTATTTTAAACACTAATTGAATCCAGAGCTTTTTCCCCAGTCTCCCCCATATCGGTAAATCAGTGCTCGCGCCAATGAGCGCTCATCAGCAATCAATACGTAACTAAAGATGTATATTCATCTCTTTCTAACGACGGGTATTCCCTATCATTTGTCTCTTTTTAAAGCAAAGTGTAATAATAAATAACTACACGTGGATATAGTACTACTTGCGTCATTTTAAAATACAATAATGTTCGTGTATAACGTGTCTACCTTTGATACGTCGCTGACTACAATGGATTGTGTTCCAAAGGTTTGTTTGATATGATGCGAACAAACTCGTTTTACGTCGCACGGCTCGCCGGCGATTGGGAATTCATTCTTACTACTTCTCACACTGGAACCGTAATGGCCGCGTACTGTGTGGTCCCAGAGAAGTTTTCTACCGAGAACTCTTTTAAGTGGTAGAATGAATTTCCTGCCCAGGTTTTCCCCAGGGATTACAGCATGAGGTTCTTCAAGAAAGACGTGTAGAGGATTTTACAAGGTCGGCAACGCACGAGTGACACTCCTTTGCAAATGTTCGTAGGCACTACTTACCGTCAGACAGACCATACGCTTGTCTTCTATCATATACAGGAACCGCTCCAATAAAACCAACTCGGGAATAAAAAAAAACTGTAATGAACTTAGTTCATCCATTTGTGAAATGACAACGTACTTGTCCACCAACGGTCCACTGTAGTCTTCTGGGAACTTCGGCGAATGTGGTAAAATGAATTTGTACAGGCTCTCGTTCAGGACGTACAGCTGGGTGGTGGCAGAGCAGCGGACGTTGAACCACCAGTCGCATGTGAGTCCAGCCTGGGAGAATATTGTACCATTGGGGCACAGGAATGACGCCTGGCCCCCGTTTAGGTCACAATAGTGCCACACCTGAAATAGATAAGGTAATTAAATACTGGTTATATGGTATAATTTATTATCCGTGAATCCCTTCGCTTCATGTGAATTCGTTCATCAATGTGCCATTCCCAAAATATACACAGCAGTCATTGTATTCTATGAGTACTATATTCTAAAATATCATAAATTGTAAAAAAATATATATATAATACACGTTACACGCATGACACGAGCTTTTCGACTATATTGTACGTACGACCTGGTCGTTACGTTTATTTTTTTTTTCAAATCCACCTGATGCTCAGTGCCTATGGCCGCGTGCGCCACAAGAATTTCCGTTCATGTGTTGTTCTAGTTCATGTGTTAGCTATTAACTTATACTTTGAATGATTATATATAAAAACCGGCGATGAGAGCTAATGAATGTTAAAAGCGAGTGAGGTGTATAAGGACGATTCATGTGGCGTTCGATTTTCTCTGCCTACCCCGTAAGGACGTATAAATACCATAAATAGGCATGTAAAGTGGATATGTTAGGAAATGCTAATATAATGGACATTTATTTTCCCAAAGTGTATCTTTTGAAAATTAATCATTTAAAAATGGCACGAGAACGGCTAGACGTCGAAAGCTGAGAATCAAATATGTTTTTTTTATAGTAGAGGGAGGCAAACGAGGGTGTGGGTCACCTGATGATGGGTGGTCGCCACGGCCCAAACCACATGTTTCACTATGTGCTAGTAATACATGCTCTACGATCATCAATAAAGCTTCGTCTACTATATACGTTGTCGATTAGTCATTAATCTATGAAATGAGTGTCATAGATGGCTAATCCACATGCCACAGCAATATTTAAGTAGCAACGTGACCTGGTACCTCAGATTGGAGAAGAACGCGGCAGATAAAAATATATCCTAGAAGTACTTTTAAGTGAACTAGGACAAGAAGAGACTCTTAAATTGTCGCGTCGGTAGCGAAGCAATATTTCTAGTAGAGAGTTGATATAAAGAAGTAGAGGACGTTAGTAGATATAAGAGATAGAATGGGCTTAAAATATTTATAATATAGACTCGGATAATTGCTTAGGAACTATCAGGCGAGTGGTATGACAAATTTTTGTTTTAGTAGCATGAACAATGTGAACACTGAATGTCCAGGGAACATACACGATTCATACTTACCGCTTTATATAACACCTAGAGAGGTATGACCCCCTGGTGAGAAGTGAGAACTTAATAAAACGAGCCATGGTCACCACCGTGGACGTCGCACTACAACAAATGCAAATTCGTAGTTGCCGCCTGTCATTTCCTGGATGTCAATAAGATGCATAAAATATTGGAAACACGTGGGAGAACTGGGAACATAATTTGTCATTGTAATATTTGTTATATTAGTAAACCCCTCCAGTGAGTGAGGTCACCAGTATGCTCCCAAAGAGTAGCTGTGATCGTAACAGAGGTGGCATAGCACGAATTATACATAATGTGTTGCAAGCGTGCATAGGCAACGGTTACCGTATTACATCAGTTGAATCTCAAAACTTCTATTTATTAAAGAAAAAGTTCTTACTAAATACTAGTAGCTTAAAAAGAGATAACTGAATATTGTGAGAAACGAATGGAATAGACGTTGATAAACGTGTTGTATAAATCGTTTAAAAATAAAGAATATTGTACCTGACATCTTGTTTCTGGATCTGCAAAGAATCCCTTGTAGCGTTGAGTTTTGCAGTTAAAACTTGTGTGGGGTATTGTTGTAAGAACAGGATAGTCTAGTCCTGGCCGTCCAGGAGTCCCGCCTTCATCATCAGACGTTATTGGCAAAGGGAACTGCTGACTAGTCCCTCCCGCACTTGGGTAATCTATAAAAAACTCATAAGTAAGTATTATTTGCGTACATTGTCGAGTGAGACATCGGTACCTACTGATACCGAGTAGGTAGGTATTTGTCGCGCGATGCCCATTCTAATTGTAGGGCGTGTAAAAACTGTTTATTCCTTTATAATGCTGGTGATACTACTGGTAAAATACTTCGTGTGCTTCTGCTAGGTACTGATTAGTTTATGCGACCAAGCGCCGGGAGGCACCCGAACCAAGGTTAAGTTACGTAAGGATTCATCCACTTTAAAAAAAACCTATTCAATTGCATCATAGCAGATCGGAAGAACATTTAACGTTAAATTTTGTTACTGACGCACGAACAAATACACACACACGCTGCCAAAAATAATATAGAACGACTCCGGGCGTCGAGAAGCATTAACATAATCAGCCAAATTTTAAAATCGACTATTGAGCCAATTACAATAGCTCCACTAAAATAGCAAGTTAAAACAAAATGTTGTGCAATAATTAATAATACTTGCCACATAAAAATATTTAGAGTTGAGATGTTTTTTTAATATTCAGTGATACGGAACCTAATTCTTCTTTCAACATCACATTACAAGTTTTAGGGAAATGGTAAACGCGCGTGAATATATGCGTTTATGTCTCCTTATATGCACACAAGCAAATGTTGCGTCCAATTTTTTTGCGTACTTCTGAAATAATAAAGCTATTACTGTGGGTGTACCTTGACGTAACTTAGTATTTATTAGGTTTTCAGCGTCATCGGATCATTAGTTACGGATAGGTATTGTTGCGGACTCTTTATATTATTTTTTAACTATGTTTATGGTCACTTTTATATCCATGAAAAAGAAATGTATTTCAATCAATCATCTTATTCTTTGTCTGTCACTTAAACTGTCTTGTTAAAAACATTAAATTATTATAGGCTCTTCAGTGTTCACTGCTTTTCATTCCCTAGCTTGTAGAGTAATCTCCGTTTCAGGTATTATCCCCTTTGTTCAAACAAATTTTACCTGTTTATAATATTAGTTATAGATCATAAATATGTTTCCATATTTAAATCCAATGGGCGAGTTATACCGAGAGCTCGATGGTATCGTTGCGCGTGTCATTCAAACCGAACACGCAGGTTAAGCGACGTAAACAGCACCCTATCTATGGATGGCTTTATTTATCTCTAGTTTCTTCGGTCTTCGGAGGGCTCGTTAAGTCGTCGGTCCCGGCTGTTGTCGATGAATGACAGTCGTTAATCTAAATTTTATGGTCGGCAACGCATGAGGACACCTCTGGTGTTGCAAATGTCCATAGGCCACGGTGACTGTTTCCCATCGGGCAGGCCGTATGCTTGATTGTCAACTTAGTGGTATTAAAAAAAAAAGTAAGTCAGTGGCCCTCGGGTGGCTTGAAAACACTGGCCTCCGCCAATCCGCACTTGAGTAGCGTGGTGGAGTATGCTCTAAGCTCATTCGGTTGAAGGGAGACCCGTATCCCTGCAGTGGGATGAGTAACGGTTGATCTGGAATCTATGTTAAATTGTCAGTAGGTAGTAGGTAGTGTAAATATGTAATTTACACTGCAAAGTTAATTCGCACTATAATCGAACTCGAAACATTTAGTATAAAAGTAGATTTTTTATTGTTGCCATGGAGATTGTCACTGTTACCTAATTTTGGCTACGCAGAACGAGCACCTACGATTATTAAAATGTATAGTGACTCACCATCTAAATGTTGAGATGGAGTTTTGACAGGAGCAAGGTATGGTTCTTCGTGTAATTCTTCGTCTTCTTGTACAGGAAGTGCGTTCGTTGTAACTTCTATAACTGATTTCTCGGCCGGTTCAATAACACCCATAGGACTTATATAGGGCTTAGGAGTACTTATTAGAGAATGTTCCAATTCATTTTGTTGTGGTACGACTTTCAAAGCATTTAAGACCTGAAGTAATGTCCTTATTGACGACCCTACATTTTCTCTGGTTATGGGATTTGGAATAGATTTGTTAAGTTGCAATGAATTTATAAGATCCCCTAATGTAACAGTATTTGCTGGTGAGTAGTCCACGGGCTTGTAAGTTGGTTGTTCTACTATAGGTTTATGCAGCTCTTCCAGTTCTGGTTTATAAGTCTGTTGCTCTACAACATACTGATAATAATTTGGTCTGAAGTTGTTAACAGCTGAGGCTAGAGTAGACGTTTCATATGACTGCAGAACGGGTTGCTGTTTCTCGCTTTCGAAATATGGTAATGGCGTATCTGCTAACGTAGGAGATTCAGTAGCTTGTGAAGTTGCTGGAATTGGTTTGAAGCCACTTTGTATAATTGGTTGTACAATCACGGGACGCTGCAGTTTTTCATAATAATTCTCTGATATAATTGCTGGTTGTTTTCGGGGAGTTAGTTGTTGGATATTAACATTGTCATAGAAAAGCGGTCGTGTTGGTCTGGGTTTTATATACAGTTGTTCTTTAGGTATCAATACAGGCACTGGTTTCCTAGGAAGATCATAGAAATGATCGCTTTGCTGTCCGAGTGGAACAGGTGCTGTTTGCTCATAAGGCACCAATTTAAACTTCGGAGAATGATCCTTTTCTGATAAATAATACCTTATGTTAGCGGAGTTGTCATTGTTATTATACAGATTTATATATGGTTTCCTAGTAGGTGCTGAAAAGGGAACACTTGGAGATTTTATAATAGGCTTTAGTGGTAGCCTATCATAATTATAATTTTGTACTATAGTGTGCTCTGAGAGTAATGGATTGTAGTTCGCAGTCACTTTAGCAGAATTATGATGCACTGGAACTTCTTTGTACAAAAGTTTTGTTGGATTAGCTGACGCTATATTATATTGAGTTAGTCTATTACCCTGATACCTGGGAATATTTCGATGGGAGGAAAAAACTATTTTCTTCGGCTGACGATTGTTTGGATGTCCAATTGTCGTGCCTTCAATGATTTCTGCCTTTTCTACCTCAATGTTTTTTGTATCATAACTTTCAGTAGTCGGAGTTGCTAAGTCGTTGGCATAGTAAAATGTCATATACGGTATTAACCTTCTGTAACGCTCGTTTATTGATAGTTTTGACGAATTATTAACTAATCTTCTGCTTTTCTTGTAGTTGGGGCTAATGACTGTCTCGTGATGAGTCGATGCCATAGGAGTAAATCCTTTCTGAACATCCACCATCATGCCACCCAACATTTTAATTTCTGGGCTGTTACCATTTGATGAAATAGTGATTGACGATACTAACGGTGGTATAACTGAAACAAAAAAAAACTTTGAGTTAGTAACATTACTTACGTATACCGATTTCGGTGTTCTACAATATTTAGACAGGTAGGTACCTATCTTATGTCCGTCTATTAATGAAACATATTTCCCAAGCTCGAGCAGACAATACATGATACACACGTGAAGGTCGTGTCTACTTCTCAACTTGACATTGCTCAAGTAGGTATGCATGTTCTACTTATTTGCAATTAAAAATATAATTCTTTTAAATTACGTAGTAGGTAAACATTTTGTCTTTACATCTTCGATAATTGTATTCATTCGAGTAAAGACCGCCTAATGTACGGGCATTACCGTAGCCTATGTAGTAACTACATAGCCTGTGCAATAAATACAGTTTAGAAGTTACAACTCTGTCGATCAAAGCACAAGTCAAAATCACTGCACGTAATAATAACTAACAACAATAATTATTTAATCAATTAATTTAGTCATCGTGAAATGTATTAAGTTCTATTAAGTATATGTATTACCTAGACGAAGGTCTCGACCGTCCTCGAAATTATTAGAGGTGATGAAATCTTATTTTATTGATAGATGATGATTTTATTACGGTACGGTGGTCGGCCGAATACCGAAGTATTCGTCCAAATAGAAATTATAAATACCTAGCTGAAAAAGTGTGAAGTAATTATGCGCTTTTTTATGCTAAAAAGTACGATGTTTAGTAATCATACTATAGAAGAACTGCAATTTTTCTCCTATTTCTAAATTATACCATGTGAGTGTTTAAGCATTTCACTTTCAGAGATTTCTAAATGCAGATGTCTACGAGTTAATAAAATGCGTTTTACAAACTGCAGAAATTCATTATGTTTAAATTTATTTGTATACGTAATTTCAGATTAGGATATAAAAGAGAAAGATCTATCAGTGATTAACGAATCACGAAATCTCAAAAACTAAGTACCAGTTGATCTATAACGCAGAAATTTTGCGAGGAGCTTGTTTACAGGTAGAGGTAAGAATGGTGTTTTATACCACTACGGTGATAAACAAGCATATCGCCTAATGGTAAGTAAATTGTATTAATAATTGGTAAACTGAAAATTAACATTTAAAAGGGGTGAAAAGCGATATTGAGCTTTCTCTGAAACTTTTTTATGGGACGGAGTAGGTACTGCTGGAAAACGGCATTTCGGATTCCTACTAAATCCTTCGCACAGTGAATTCTCAAATCTTTCTCACGTCACCTCTACGCAGGAAGGAAGCTTGTTACTACAATCAGCTACTGACTGACTGTGCGTTAATTTGTCAACCAGTAAGGATTTTCAGGACTAGTCAGCTGATAAATTTGATGCACGTGCACTTGAGCCTTTATTTCAACTTTTAACAATCGCTAAGACTACTACATATCGAAATGTCAAAACGTGAGCGCTGCGCAAAATTTGTGACGTAACGCTTCTAGACCGTATTCGCAATGATGTTAGAAACAGAGTTGGTCTAATAGAGAGCGTTGGTGTTAAAATAAGAAGAGGCATGCTCCGTTGGTTCGGACGTGTAGAACGAATGCAGGATGAAAGAATGACGAAGCAGATATATAGACAATGCAAAAGTGGAAGGATGTAGAAGCCGAGGAAGGCCAAGACTTACCTACCATGACCAAATTGGTCGTGTTCTATCAGAAGGTGATGTCAGGAGCCCTAGAAACCGGCGAGCGTGCATGAGAAGATAAATTAATGTTAAAGAAGCGTGTGAGATATGTAAGGATGGATTCACGTGGCGCTCAGTTCTCTCTGCCTACTGTTGATTTGGCGTGAAGTTATTTACTACATATCCTAGAAAAGTTCCTCAAAATCCCAAATATTAGATGCAAACCAGGGAAGTTTAATATAAGGTTATAAAATAAAAATGCATGTTCTCTTTATACACGGATATTAAGCGTTTGCAGATCAAGTTGTTTATGATTCGACCTTGTTTTTTTATAAATAGTTGAAATGAGATGATTAATGAGACTTACCTACTATTTTCTGTATATATTCATATTTAATAATTATCAATTTTGAACAAGATACTGGCGCTGTTCTACATTGACAGCGGGTATGGTAAGGTGCAAAGGCGTACTGTATTTCTGACGTCCATTAGTTATGGTAATCGCTGCCCTTAAGATGGGACTTGTGGTTCTTTGTCACCCGACGTAGTACAAAACAGCGATCAAGTGCATCCATATGTTTGTTGTGTACACAACACAGGAAAATGTTCATAGCTCAAGAGAATATCATACCCATACATACTGGTTCGTTCGTTATGTTATGAATCATTAGCAATATTATACTCGTAAATAAGAACTCGCAGACAAAGGGTTCCGTACCGCACTCGCACAATATTTTAAAGGACATGTTTTTAAAAATAAGTTAGTAAAAAGCGCTATAAAACACTTTTCTTGGACACTCTTCAATATTTTATTTTCTTTTTTTTATTTATTGATATAGCAGCTATAGTAATACACCTTGTGTCTACTTATTACGATTCGAAATATATACCCCGTAACATACCAATAAGGTACTAGCCTTTGACGAGCTCGGTGGCTCAGTCGTGAAAGACGCGACTTTGACACCAACGCTCGTGGGTTCGATTCCCACGCAAGACAAACATTTGTGTGCATGAACATGTCTGTTTGTCTTAGTCTGGATGTTTTAAGAAAGGTAGGGCGCATCAAAGCAGCCCGTCTGGGGAAGTACCAACCTCCACCTCACAGAAAAATCGCAGCCAAATAACAACTCCCTAGAGGATTGTTGTGTTCCTGCGTGTGAGTGAGGTCACCAGTAAGCTCCTAAGGAGTTGCTGTGTAAGAAGCAGCAGAGGAGGCATCGCGCGAGTGATATATGTTACAAGCGTTAATAGGCTACGGTAACTTTACATCATGCGGACCGTATGCTTCTACGCCTCCTGACGTTGTATATAAAAAAAAAATAACGCCTGAAATGGCCCAGCTCCTATAGCGATCCACTTTAAAAAAAACTCATTTTGTTATATTCAAACAGTTTAAAATTTTGCGTGTATAGGTATGTAATTCCATCTATAGACAAAAGAGAAAAGCAGTGTTCCCAACTTATGGGGTTTTCCCCCAAATTTAGGGGGTAAATAAGTGGGATGGGATTTTTGACTATTCATATTTTTTTTTATTGAGCAATATAATGATATGAAAGTATAAACCCTGGGACAATCCAAACTAGCCAATCATTTTTATTTGTTGACCCAGCGATTTGGCGACATCTAGTACAGCTAAGTGCAGCTTAAGCTTTACACTTTGACCTTTGTACCGTTCTTATGCCATTCGTGATAAGAGTTACAATCGCGCTTCGAGTGTTAAGCGTGATCTTCTCTTAGGTGTACAATATAATACAACTGCTCTGTGGTGACAGTGGCTGGTGGTTATTGTACCTATGATTACTGGAAATACATACAATACGTTGATTGTTGTTTACTCGTTCAATTCGATTTTGTTGTTGTACTGCTGTGTCTACAAGCAATTTATTTGAAAAAATATTAATATGAACTGTAGAAAAATTATATTTATTATGCTTATTTTTTTACAGAATACTATTTTGTAGGGGTCAAGCCGCCATTTTCGTAGTATGCGTCTGTTCACTTTAATTGCCGGTCGAATCCATACTTTTTTGTAAAATTCTCGGCAAAGAGTTATTAATTTATTAATTTTGGTAGTGATTCGTCTAAAATCTGCTTTATCAGAATATTTAATTCATGGTAAGTTATGTATTTTTTAATTGGTAATTACTATTTTACTGTCATTCCAAAAACATCATTTAGACGGTACTATGAAGGCCAGCATTTGATCTCCAAAGAAAGCCCGTGCCTTATTAGGACTTTAAAAATTAAGATCTGTAGAAATTTAACACATAATTGAAAGTAAGTATTTTCAGGAGGTGTTCCTTAAAAAAAAATGAATTGTTATATAATTGACGATCTAGGTGTTCCTCTGGCAATGCAAGCTTGCGCATTCTCTACTGGTTTTTATTCTATATAGTTTTCTTAGCTTTTTAAATAACAGTTGTTATTTGGAATGCTCTGCCGTTATCAATCTTAATATCCGAAGTGCTCAATCTGTTTCCTCCTTCAAATCTCTAGTCAAAACGTACTACTATTCCCTAAACACAACCTAAACGTTTCATTTCTCTAACCTCTAATTTGATACTCAGCGCCACCTACCTGTTCCATTATGTTTTTATTGTTCTCTCTCAGCTTAAGGTTGTCTGGAAGAGACAGAAGACTCGCTTAGCGATAAGACCGCCTATTGTTTTTAGTCTTCAGTTCATGAGTATCATACATTGTAAATTTTATGTTGGTGCAATAAAGAACATTTATTATTATTAGTTTTAACTTTAAGTTAAAAGTTTATTCATAATTGGTCTCGCAAATAAAGAATATAGAATATTTTACAATGATTTCTCATTTATTATTTAATTTTATCGATTTATGAAAGCTTTGCAAAAAGGGGACCTTACAAGGGCCTAGTACCGTAGACAGACAGCGAAACTTTAGTTATAGCTTTAGCGTCCCGACTCCCGACACGGCAATGTTTATGTTGTTTTCGTGAGTAATAGACAACGCTATTTAATCTTTTGAGATGTAAGTGGCTCACTATGGAGTCAAAGTCAACCGCATCTGCACTTGGCGCACCCTGCTAATTTAAAATACGAGTCTAGTACCTAGAATGTCCTGGTAAACCGGAGGTAACACGCAAGTACGTTCAACCCTAATGGCGGTGCCACCTCGCAGTAATGGAACAACTAAATGTAAGATTGTTGTGTTACTCCGATTGAGCGAGGTTACCAGTAAGCTTCTGAGGATTTGCTGTATTGATAGCAGGAGTTGCAACGCGCAAGCGATACATATTCCCTGTATTGCAGGCATTCCTATGCTACGGTACTTTACGGTACCCACTTTACATTAGACGGCCTGCATGAATGTTTACCTCACGATGTTGTAAACATAAAAAAAACTAAAATGGCTTTTGGCTTCTGTATTGACAGAAGATCCCAGATAGTTTACAATTGTAAAAAGTATTCCGCGTTACTCGGTTCTGATTGCTATTATTATCACTCGTATGCACAACTGTAACCATAGATGTTCTTTATACGAGTATGTTTATATTACCTATATATGCGTGCTAAATAACGCTTGTTTTTAATTTAACCTAATATTAGATTTAAGCTATCATCTTATGTAAGCAAGATGACGCTTAGATAACATGCTAGAATCTAAGCATTATTTTATGAAAGTCAAAGTTACAGCCAATTTACTTGCTTCTTGATGCTTTCGCCATCAATTAGCTCAAGCGAACTAGCTCCGGTAAACACCCACCCACTACTGTAAGGGTATAGTCGTCGCTGCCAAGGCTGCTCCGGTCGTCTCTACCTCGGCTGCTGCAGAAGTACGCAAAGTAGTTTATATTAAGTAGACTGATTGTAAGAGAATTTTAATTCGTGTAGTATTAGGCGTCTGTGTGTCAGTCCATCGTATCATCTGCCGCTTTCGTCTGTGTCGTAATAATGATCTAATTGCACCTGCCCATTGAAACATTAATCACTCTTGGTCTATTTAAACGGCGAGGTCTATTAAGTAACAATCGTCAGTGAATGGTTTAACATCGTAATGTATTAACTTTCACGATCTAAATTCTTGGTGTATAAATCTCAAATGCCCTTCACATTTGTGTCTTTTGTACTTATATGGTGGCGGTTTGTAACCAGTTACCCTAGCCTGTGGACAGTTGTAACGCTACGGGCGTCCCTGTGCGTTGCCGATCCTGTAAAAAGCTCTTCACACTTCTTTTCATCAAAACCTGCCATTTTGTTTTAGAGTATATGAAAAATTTCCCTCCCGATCAGAACGTCTAAGTAGCAAAACGTCCAACAAAGCGAGACGTCTAATGAGCAATCTGCCTAGTTAGCTAATCGCCCATGTAGCAAAACGTCTAACTATCAAGAGGTCTATATATCAAAACGTCTATTTAGGAAATCGTCAGTTTTTCATTGTGTACACTTATGAACATAAATAGTAAAAGTCATATAAAAACATTTTTTTATTTGAAATAATAATAGTGGGTTAAAAAGTTAGTAGAACAAACATAAGGGTGCGATTCCTCTGAGGCGGAGCGGAGTGGAGCGGAGACGTGACGTGCCACGATTCACCAATCAAACATATTTTTTTAAATTACGCACCTAATATTCTTTTGATATGGCCAATGTTTATCAAAAATTCAAATGGGCTAACTTTTTGACCTTCAAGCTTATACAGTTCTCTTTTATATATGGCGTTAAACATTATATCGATCTTTTTCCTCTTATTACCTTCAAAAAAAATATTCTTGTATTTACGATCTTGCCAAAGGGCTTCTTTTCTAAGGGTTTTGTGGAATAGCAGAAGGGTTGGTTTTGATTTTATATTTGTATTCAGCCGCCTGTGCCAACTTTCAAGTGCATTGTTTGTGCGAAAATTATAATTGGTAGGACAACTTATTATATCTGCCAGTGATTGTAGCCATTGTTTTTCAAAGTAATGTAAAAATATCTTCATTCCTCACTATTGGTGGCATTATCAACAATGCTAATCCAACATTCTCTAATGTGTTGAGAAGGTAGCAGAGGTAAATTTGAACATACTCTGACGATTTTTCGGCACTCTCTGATTTCAGTAAGACCCAACGTTGACGCTTTTTTCCAAACGGCTTTATTAAAATGATAGTAACAGCCAGTTATTTGAGTGTTCGGAAAAGCTTTTTTTAATCCATTAATAAGCGCCATCTCATAATCGCATTTAATGGCCGACATGTCCATGTTAAAATGCTGCTTGATAAGGTCAAATAGGCGTTCGTACGTATCTTGCCTTTTGTCAGGAAGCAACGCATATATCCCATAATACAAGTTGTTTCGTCACACTATTAATATCAACGTGAATTGATAAGAGCTCGTAGAATGGCTTGGGTGTAGCTTTGAATGTTGCATCAATAAAAAACATTTTTCCTTTCAATGTTTCAATGCATCGTCTACTTATAGGTGTTGAAAAAATTAAGATTTTATTATTATTACAACCATCTTCACAAACAAGGAATTTATTGGCCAGAATTTCAGGAATTTTAACATCATTTAAGTTTTTGTACTCAGTTTTTGAAACATTAAAATATGTACGACGGGCCCTGAACAATGTATCTTTCTTTGAGTTAAAATCAGGTACTTGTTCAAATTTATCCACTTTTCCGAATTCTTTTTCAAATATTTTCTGAACAGGCTTTGCGTGCTGGCAAACTAATTTCTTGCATTTATCCATTGTCTATGTCTGTTCTATTTTTATCAAAATTAGCTTTACATGTATGTTCTTTCAACTGACGAATTATCTTATTTTCATCTTTATTAATAGTAACAGATGCACTACACTCATTACGCTGGGAGCATCTCCATAGAGTCGACCCTCCTTTATTTGTTACATTTAAATTGTACCTATGACCACTCAACAACAGCACACGCCTTTTCTTTTGACTTTCGATGAAAGTAAATGTTTTTTTTTCATCCATTTTTACAATTTAGAAGTCAGATCACCGTAAAAATTGAACACGATCACTAATATGAATGGCAGTATTAATCGATACCGGAATCATGAGTATCTAATGCCAATCATATATCACACTTGACAATAAGTGTCACACTACTAAAAAGATTATATGATAACAGAAAATAAATCAAGGAGTTTGCAGGTCTGTGAAGTTTGCATGTATGTAATTATTATATTTATTTTTGTGGTTAAGTATCCAGGCATTTTGAGAAATTGACGATTTCCTAAATAGACGTTTTGATATATAGACCTCTTGATAGTTAGACGTTTTGCTACATGGGCGATTAGCTAATTAGGCAGATCGCTCATTAGACGTTTCGCTTTGTTGGACGTTTTGCTACTTAGACTTTCTGATCAGGATTCAAAAATTTCACGGTATTACTAGGCATGCTACATAACGGCTGTACAAGTTAACGACTAATAGTCGACCAATTTATAGAATGTTACTACACTACACCAACCCTTACTCATACCACCGCTGGGATACGGGACACCCTTCAACCGAAGGTCGGTGGCGGCGGCCAGTGAATTAAATTCGCCCATGTCAACTGACTTAGCGTAACGACTGTCATCTATCGAAAGCAGCAAGAACCGACTGCTCAACGTGCCCTCTGAACACGTAGAAGCTCAATTTCGATATATAGACACCCATCTACAGATAGGCTACGCTAGACGTTGCTTAACCGGCGTGTTCGGTTAGAATCACATGCGCAACGACGCCATAGACCTCTCACACGCACAAAGACACCATCGAGCTCTCGAAATTGTACTTAGAAAAGTAAAAAGGAAACTATATTCCTAATATCAAACAAAAATGCACCTTCTATGTCCGCATATTGGGACGGATAACTATGGAATTCTCCACTGCACGTGGTCCGGAGTACCGCTGTTACGACGATGTATACAGCCTATCCGCGTACAAGCACGAAGCAGCTTGTACTCGTGCTGCATACGCAGTATCTCGGAGGCTTCCTGTTGACTTCAATTATTTGCCTCAGGTTACTGCGCCCGGGGAAAAACGATCCAACCGATCCACTACTAACCCCTAAGCATTACCTACACATAGAGAGAGTTTATTTTCCTTATTACCATTTTTTATTATTTAAGGGAGAGTAGGAGGATTTAATTGTTCATTCAACATAACAAACATTTGCCATGAGTAGTACCTATTACTCGTACCAACTGTACATAATTCATCGACACGACACGTGTCGAATGCAACATCACGTCCGTAGCAATTCTGATAAATGTATTTTAAAATAAGATAAATCTCGTAAATTACTGTTTACAAAGATTTCCTAGTTTTTACGATACGAAATTATTGAACGATAATTACATAGATACATTCAGCTTGTGATTCTTTACTCTTGAGACTTCAGACCAAAAAGGTTAACAAGGAACCCTCATAGTGCGTTAACTTAACGTGCCCTGTTTCTGACACTAGTCGATCCTTCTGAATTACTGCATGAAAAAAATTATTGTCTAAGTATTTTGCACTCAAAACCTCGCCCCGGCGCTGTAAAAGTCCATAGGCTACGGTAACTGCTTACCATCAGGAGGCCGTACGATTATTTTCCACCTTAGTAATATAAAATGTATTATGATACAGAGAACACTTGTTGGCCGACTTCGCAATGAAAATGTAAGAATTCGAATTGGTCTGACAGACAGTATCGGTGGATACGAAGATGCTCCGTTGGTTCGGAAATGTAGAAAGAATGACGAAACAGGTATACTTTACGAAAGTAGAAGGATGTAGCCACCAACGAAAACAACCTACCACAACCAATTGGTCGGGTTTTATGAGAAGGTGGTGTGTAAAGCCCTAGAAAACGCGGAGCGTGCATAAGAGCTGTGAATGTTAATGAAGCGAGTGAGATGTGTCAGGAGTCATATGGAGCTAGGTTCTCGCTGCCTATCCAGCAAAGAGACTTGGCGTATATAAATAGACAGAATAAACTCCTTTATTATTTTACCAATACATACCTAAAGCGAACCCTTCTACCGACTTCTAGGTTACTGAAATTAGCTTTTATAATAATAAAGCTGTTCTCTGCCATTTCAAATACAATTGAAATAAGTAGTCGTGCATCTAATAGATATAAAATTGGCATGCTAAACAATCATAAATAAGGAGGTACTTGGCAACGTGGACATTACAACAATGGATCCATAGATTCCATTAGATGCTGGCTGCCTGATCCGTATCGGAAGGCCATCCAGTCACATCAACCCTCCATCGTCCATTCTAACGCAGTAAAATCTCTGATTGCCACATAAGTATTACGCACACATTAGTATCAAGTGTTATTGCTATTTATTAACTATACAAGATACACAAGTTTCTTTAAACTTGGCTCGCTTCAAAAAAATATGTGACCATTAAGAAACGAAGAAATAGTTTGTACATTGTACGTTAGTATGCTTAATATTGTTAGATGTAGTGTTATACTTCATTGTTATTTTATTTGTACAAGTAGGTACTATAGGATTGACATTGTCACAAAGTGTACAAAAATCCTTTAAATAAATAAAGATAAAAAAAAAGAAACGAAGAAAGTCTTTTGTCGTTGATTTCCTTTACAAATTTCCGCAGCCACATAACTCCCTAGAAAGTGTTGTGTTCTTGCGAGTGAGTAACCTCTACTAAGTACCTAGGTGTGCCATCAGTATGGGTGGCAACGCGCGAGTCATACTTGATATTTGAAGCGTTCATCGGTCACCATTTCGCATCATGTGAGCCGTATGCATGGATGCCGACCGACGTTGTATACAAAAAAAATATACTTCAGAACAGAAATCTAAAAACGTTGATAAGTCTTGAATAAAATACTAATTGATCTGAAAACCAGTTCCTACTTTAAGTCAAGTCAAGTCAAAGTCAAAATCTTTTTATTCCGTAAAAATGGCTACATTTGTTTGGAATCGTCACAATTTTTCCCCCTACCGTGCAGAACTCTGTTAAAAGATGTACATTCTGTGTACTAAGTATCGGGAATTTGTCAATAAAACAAAAAATACAAATTATTCATCTAAATTTATTTTATCGCCTTCAAAGTAGGCCCCATCGCTTGCAATACAACATCTCCACCGCTTCACCCAGTCTTCCATACATTTTTCATAGGCTATTTGCGGTATGGCCTTTAGCTCATTCAGCGAATTTTCTTTTATGGCTTCTATCGACTCAAAACGTTTTCCTCGAAGTGGTAATTTTAACTTGGGAAATAAAAAAAAGTCAGACGGAGCCATATCAGGTGAATACGGTGCTTGGTCGAGAACTTTTGTTGAATTTTTCGCTAAAAACTCTTTCACTATAATGGCTGTGTGTGATGGTGCATTATCATGGTGCAGCATCCATGAGTTGTGTTGCCACAAATCTGGACGTTTTCGGCGGATACTCTCACGCAAACGCTTCATGACGCCTAAATAATATTCTTTATTCACTGTTTCTCCCTCTGGAAGGAATTCGGAGTGAACCACACCACGGTAGTCAAAAAAAACTGTCAGCATCACCTTGATTTTGGAGCGACTTTGCCGCGGTTTTTTGGGTTTCGGCTCGTTTTCGAGACGCCATTCTGAAGACTGTTGGCTTGTTTGCATGTCGTACTCATAAACCCATGTCTCGTCGCCAGTTATTATACGTTTCATAAAGGTCGGATCCGTAGAAGCTCGGGAAACCATGTCTTCAGCGACATGCTTTCGCTGCGCTTTTTGAACAAAATTGAGCTCTTTTGGAACTAGTCGAGCGGCGACGCGTTTTATGCCTAAAATGTCAATGAGAATGTTGTGGACGGACTTAAAAGATATGTTCACCTCACTAGCCAACTCTCTCAGACTCATACGTCGATTTTCGAGCACTAGCTTCTTGATTCTGTCGATGTTTTCTCTGGTCGTAGCGGTTGAAGGTCTACCAGAACGAGGCAAGTCTACTACTACTTCTCGGCCTTCTTTAAAAGCCTTATACCATTCATAAGCCCTTGTTTTCGATATACACGATTCGCCGTAGGTATTTCGCAACATTTTTAGTGATTCACCACATGAAATATCATTTGAAACACAAAATTTAAGGCACACTCTTTGTTCAACAATATTTTCCATTGTAAAAATCGCCGAGGACTCAAAACTATGACCAACAAAAAGTGTAGTTTAAAACAAATTAAATGACAGATCCCGCTCAAATTTTGCGCGCTAAATCAGTACAGTGCTACCAACATGCAGTAAAAAAATTAGAACGACCTCTTTTACGCGGGTCTTTTTATTGACATATTCCCGATACTTTTTACACAGAGTAGTAGGCCATATACATACTTACTTACATTTCTCTATTTAAATATTTGGTTCACTACGAATTAAATAAGTAAGTTGGTTTAGCCACAACTATTTTAGAACGGCTGAATCGGTCGTGTACCAAATACGAGCAAACCTTGAAGAAGTGACAGCCACCAAGATCCGTATCCTGGCTAGAAGCGGCGACTGTGATCCCGCGATTGCGACGTACTCGTATGAGACTACAAACTAAATCACAATACTTACTTATTTATCGTTAAGCAATACTAGACGATAGGTATGTGCCTTATAAAAGGTCGGGAAAAAGGTTTTTCGTGTTTTATATATAAGAAATTGCTGTTCGTATCTGGCTGATGTTTTCTATACTTTAAAAACGGAAATGTAAAAAGCATAATATAAACGGTTTACCGCTATTTTTCTATTATTAATGTAAATGAGTGAATTTAACGAATAAAATCGATAAATTTTGAAGTTTTATTACAAAAAGGGAAAATCGAATCGAGCCACGAAAAATACTTCTGACGTTTATAGACTTAACGCAGTGTCAATAAAAGTAGAAAAAATTGTTTCAAGTGTTTTCAGTTCGGTAATTTTATATGTCCAAGGTAAAGCTCGCTCTGGTCGACCTGTACGGTGTGTACCGATAAAGTCGATGCCATTTTTGAAAAAGTAGAGCAAGATCGTCATATATTTAGTTACGACATAGCTGAAAAGATTGAGTACAAAACAGTTGTGGCTCATTTGAAATTTGGCAAATGTTGAATATATAAAAAAGCTCGAAACTTGGGTGCCGCATAAGCTCACTAAAAGAAATCTAATTAATTAATTTACGTAATGAAATCAAACACTGATGATAAAAAGCGGATTCCTACGACAAGAACATGCGAAAAAGTACAGTCAAGATTCTATTGGCCACAGACTGTAGCAAAAACCGGATTAAGCCGGAATAAGGTGATGTTCTGTGTATGATGGGATTCGAAGGGCATCGTCCATTATGAGCTTTTTCCGCCGGGCAAAACCATCGATTGGGATCATCTGTCAAAACTACCTACTTGATCAGAAATCCCAAAATATTTTCAGCAATGGAATTATGTCACAACCTACAAATAGCAACAAGTTACGAACAAAATGATACATACATGAATTAAAGAGAAAGAGGCTCCCTCAAATCCCTTGCAGACGCTTGCAACCTTACACTCTTACCTCTTAATGCTACACATTACTTTCCAAATTGTAGACCATCACTTCTTGACTTAATCCTAGTGTCTTCTCCTGAGCATGTCGCCAAACATGGTTAATGTAGCGCAGAGGCTTTCTCCTTCCACGATCTCATATATGTTTCATACAAAATTCGTCCTCCCAAAGCTAAGACCAAAATCCTTTTGCAGCGAAATTTTGGTGCCATCGATATGGATTTATTACGTGATAATGTGCGTGAGATTGATTGGTCCGCAATTTGTGCAGCTGGTACTGTGGATGCACAAATTGAACTTTTTAACAACAAAATAATACATCTCTATGACACGACGCGCCCACTACTAATAACGCGGCATCGCATTTCACCATTGATTGAAGTATCTATTTTCTTCGTAATCGAAGCAATTAAAAATGGTTTAAATTTGAATACTTGGATTCTGTTATAAAGGCATTACCTACCTCATCACCAGAACTGCTCCATGATAACATATTATTGTATTATTATCTGGTCTACGCTCAATATTCAAGTTTTACTACATTAGAAGGTTGAAATACAGTTCCTTAGTTTCCGTTGCCATACACACTGGTCGACTGCGTATTAAATATGAACATAATTTTTATGGGGTTTTAAAAACATTGTATTCTATATTAAAAAGCTTTTAGTGTTAACAAAAACATGTGTATGTCAGTGTAATTATTGCACTATCTCGGATCGGAATGTGTACGACGACTATAATTATTACCTACTATGCTATAATTAGTAAATATCTTTCATAATGTGCACTGGCGACGCAATGTTAGGATATAACATATTAGATTTTTTTTAATACAACGTCAAGGGGCACGCTAGCATACGGCGCACCTGTTGTAAAATATTTACCGTAGATTAAAAAAGCTTGCCATACTTGGAGCATATCGCTTCTTCCCCCGCTGCTGACACAACGACTTCACAAGAGCTTATTGGTAACTTCAGTCATAGCAGTAACACTCAATAGAGTTGTTATTTGGTTGCGGTTCCTGTGAGGTGGAGGTACTTCTCCGATCGGGCCGCAAATAGAAGTAGAGCACAACCTCTCTTTGCGACCTGTCATCTATTGAAAACAACTAGGACCTAATAATGTGCCCTCCGAGCCAGGAGGAACTTAAGACACTAATCCCATCCATCGACAGGTTGCTGTCGACGCTGCTTAACTTGCGTGTTCGAATAGACGACACGCGAACATCAAGCACTTCAAAATTTAATGTTCATTTGTGATGAAAACTAGCGATCATCGGAAACTTTCGCGTGTAAATACATAGTCATCATTACTATTACGTTTCTTGTATTACATTATTCTAACGTACAAACATCACATCATATGAGTACGGAAATCATACTTAGTTGATTTCACAATCCAACGGTTAAATACATACAGGTTAAATGCATGAGCAAATCGTTTATTAATGAATTGTCATACATGAGTTTGTTTTGTTTTATGCTTTCACAATTGGCGTTCCATAATAGACGAGTTCAGACGAGATTTACATGTATCTTATATAACTTCACGCCAAACCCCTTGCGGGGTAGGCAGAGCGAACGTCACTCTTCTTTATCATTTTACCAAAAATTATACCTTTTACATGTATATTATTATTATATCAAGTCTTCCATCACATTAGTATGTCAGTGTATGTACACGCTATCTCAAAGAGCACTATTAGGGCTTAGATAGATTTGTTTTGTATTCAATAATATACAAAAGATCCCAAGGAAGCTCCAAGAGTCACTAGATGTTTCCAGGTATATTGTAAGCATTTCTGTAGACAGTTTAATTTTTTTTTGTTCATCCCTAACGTAAACATAGAATATCTTCACCAATTTTGAATACTTTACTTTATGTCCATAATTTGATTAGATACCTGTGCGTAGTAGACATGGCACTTCTTTGCATTAGGATTAGATATATCAATATATTCGCCAAATGGCTAAACTTCGATACCATTTACTTATTTCTTATTTGTATGCTGTATTGGTAGCTCCTCGGTAGACGTGCGCTATGCAAGTTGAATCAACACTTATGGGTACAAAACACAGGGTCGTGCAGCCCTGGACGGCTCGCAGTCCTGTTTTGTATTGCTTACTTTAAGAAGAGGAAGATGAGGAAGTATACGAAGCCAGTAACATCGTGACTATTTGTGAATCACATCACACCGAAGCGCTCACCGCACCACAAATGTTTGCCTTTCAAGGTAATAAACATAGGCGACTAGTTCCTAAAACAACATATAACACCAATTTCACAACACGCCAAGCAGGTATATTCCACATAAGAGCAAAATGCCCTCGAAGCAACCTCAGGTAAAGAGCACCAAGAGATCTAGACTCGTATACATCATCTCGCTGTAAGGCCGCAACTAACTAACTTATACGAAAATGGTACAATCTATAATCAATATAATTAATTTCGATTATTATATTTAAAAATTAAATGTTTAAGAAGATGGAATTCATTAAAATTACTAGGAGATAATTTTAGAAGCGCTCTTTCTCCAATTGAATGACGCCATTAGTGAAGTTCGATCGAAGAAAACGTATTTACTGTACAAAGTTATTTGGAGGCAGTATGTATGTATATCTTCACGCCAAGTCCCTAACGGGTTAGGCAAAAAGAACCGAGCGCCATAGGACGCGTTCCTTACATACTTCACTCGCTTCTCTAACATTCATAGCTCTTTTCATGGACGCTCTCCGGTTCTTGGGGCTCCTGACATCACCTTCTGATAAAACACGACCAATTTGGTCATGGTAGGTTAGTCTTAGTCTTCCTCGGCTCCTACATCCTTCCACTTTTGCATTGTATATCTGTTTTGTCATTCTTTCGTCCTGCATTCTTTCTACATGTCTGAACCAACGGAGCATGCCTTTTCTTATCTTATTTAGGGACAGCTTTGGTGAAAAAGAGATGGGGTACTTTGAAGCAGCCAGATGGGGGTTTAACTACCTTTTATATCTATATCTACACAGAAATAAGCAGCCTAATAATAATTACCTGACTGGAAGGCTAACTCAACTGACCCGCAAGAAAGTTCCTACAGGTAAGTGAGACTACCAGTAACCTGAAAAGTCGTGTTAGCAATGAGATGGTAGCGTACAAGCGAAGCGAATTTTACATCAGGTACACACAAATTCGAAAAGAAAATAGGCATACGGCCGTGTACTCGTTTTTCCCTCAAAATTGTATAAAAAAATGTTCCTATTTAAAACTGTGCCACACCTTATAAGTATAAAAAAAAGTAGGCATAACCAGTGCGTCCTCAGGATTCATCTTAAACTACACATAACAGAGGTAAGAAGGTAAGGATCCGGATAAGTACAGAAACGTTTGTTGCTTGTGACATAGTAGGTGCTTCACGATTAATTTATCAAAGGGCAATAGCTACATAGTATTTGAACTTTGATATTGGTTACCACGTCGTTACCCGTGTCATTATAGTAGTTTATGGCCACGACCGGTTGAAGTCAACAACGGTCACAACATGAATCATAAAGGGTATCTATCTACTCTGCTCGTGCCTACTGCCAGCTATGTGGATAATTGTAGTTACATTTAAAGCGACTCTACCGTGACATTATGACCTGTGGGCCGTTTCTATGCCTTGAAATAGTAGTTAATATAGCATCGAATACTTAAAACTACCTTTGGCTATGATCACCATCAATTCGGCTCAAAAAAAAATCTTAACGTAATATTATTGATAAATAAGGATATTCTACGCTTTTATTTTTATATTTAGTAGTACTAAATTTAACTTAATTTAAGACCGTAAATATGGGCATGGACTTTGAGAACTATATCAACCAACTCTCGACCTCAGTCAAATTTCGTCGTACCAGTTTTTTTTTAATACAACGTCGGGAGACATTCAAGCATACGACTCATCTGATGAAGGTGGAGTTACTTCCCCAGACGAGATGTTTTAATGGGTCCTACCTCTCTTAAAAATCCCCAGACCAAGACAAACAGACGTATTCGTTCACACAAATGCTTGTCCTGTGTGGAATCATACCCGCAATAGTTGGTGCCAAAGTAACGTAACAGCTCGTTGCACGTAGACGTCGTGCGCCAAGGTGTAAGAATTTTGGGGACACCTGTACTCATCGACTAATCTTAACCTTTATGTAGAATTCCAGAATTAGGTATTCTTGTTTTGCTGAGATTATGTACTAGGTCGCGCGTGGATCACACAACGAAAATGAAGCGGCGTCGGCCAAAGCCTGTCTGCGAGTGACATAAATTGTTGAATTTTTAATTTAAAACATTAGACGTCGCTCATCTGTGAGGAACAACGTGTCGGTGTAGGTACTGTAAGACAAGTATGTGTTGATGTGGGGAATGTAGAGTATTATAGGTACTTACTACAAATAAGGATACAATTGTTAATTTAACAATAATTTAATACTACTTAATGCTTACCACTTCTTTATTAGATTATCAGTATAAGTAATAATAGGATACCTATTCAAAACAATCAATTCACACAATGCCAATATCACGACCTCGAGACCGTGAGATCGGCCCGCGAGATCAATAAAACTTTGACTAGACTATATCCGACATGACTTGCCACTATGACTTGACGTGAACGCATAGTGAATGCAATTTTTGTATTGTGAATGGCGGAATTAAGAACTTTTGCTTATGCCTCGCGTCGGCCAAGGCCTAGCAGTTATTATTTTGCACATAAATGAAGTCAACGAAACGGAGCGCTCAAATTACTTGCCCACTTTTCCGATCGTATCGTGAACAAGGACGCTATTAGTATGTCGTTCATACCATTTGCGTACAAAATAACGCATAAAAATAGCAAATGGGCTCACTAATGTAACTCAAAGAGCTCAATTTATATAGACTACTGAGATACCACTATGGTCACCTACATCATGTTATCTTATCACAACTAAGAAGTGGTTAAAGTTGGGTCGTACACAGGTACAGGTGGAACTAATAAAAGCGTCTTAAAAATTAACAGCTAACTACTAACCAAATAAAGATTATTTTTAATCTGCTAATAAAATATTAGCATAAATGTTCCGAAAACTCACACTTCCTAAAAAAATAAAGTAAATGTATAAAAATGTATACATGTTTCAGGACGATTAAAAAATAAATTCAAAACTGTCAGATAGAGACGTTTAGCAATTTGATCGTTTAGTTTCGTTTGGGTATACCTAAAATGTAGGTATACCCAAACGAAACTAAACGAACAAATTGCTTCCCGATGATTTTTGAAGCTATTATATTTTAGAAACTCCAAGGAAGTAAAATTGCAGGCGATAATTCTCAAGTAGTGTAGCATGTCATTCAAGTCGAATCTTTGTTCTTCTCGCGAAATATTAAATCACGAGTCACGACCATGACAACCTCTCAATTATGGTTTCAACCACGTCCACATTTACGTACGCGAATAATCACATTATATATAGTTACTTATTGTCAGCTGTCCAAGCAACAATTTTATATGAAAGGTGTTACCTACATTTTACACTTAATCAAATTAACTAAATTATATCCTAAGACATTTGCTTGCTTCAGTGAAGTATATATTTTTTTTTTCAAAAATGTATTCGTAACTTATAACACTATTCATAAAAATATAAAGAAGTACGAAGTAAGTACGAATATTAATAGATGATTCGAGATATTTTATTTATAATAAAACTTAATAATGGGGTATATAATTGATTACTCATTATATGAATATACCTACAATTCTGCGGTGATACATGAACTGTTAGTACATAAGTTTTTGCGACAATATTCCCAGTTTGGTAAAAATACATGGTAAACGGATGCTAAGCTTAATCGTGTAAATACTCTTAAATAATAACATTTCGCTATAGATAAAGCTAGTCGTGATCGTGATTCGATAGTGAATTTATTTTGGAACAATGTACATCCAGCTGCAGCTCGATCGTGTATAGGCGAATCAGTCACGAACAATCACGAAATATTCCACGAAAGGTAATTTTACACCTTAGAAACACCTTAACCCTATTGATCGATCGATCGTAGTTCGATTGCTTCCTATGCTAATTAAACAAACCTTGTCCGTACACTGCAGTGTATAAGAAACCAAGTGAAGCAGTTTTACGCAACCTGTGCTGATAGTGATGATTAGATTACTTATACTAAATTAAACATTAACGGTAAGGTACTTAACAGAATCAATCATAAAACTACTGCTTGTTTTATGTTTTTCAATTAATGAAAAATAAAAAATGTTTATTTCAGGATAGATCTCAAGGGATTTACTTATACGATTGTAAAGCTGCGGTGACATACGAAGAAGTTGATGTTAAGAGAAACTTCTGTGTGCAATAGCAAGTCTGTCTCGTCGACGTTTTTGTGCGATGTTTGGCATGTAAGTCAAACTTTATGTTTCTTTAAAACTGTTCGTAAAACGAAGAGTTTTCTAATAGAGAGTAGGTTTGATATTTCATAGAGAGTATGAGTGGAAATCTTCTTTTTTTTAAATACATCACTTTTAACAAAGCACTTTGGGCTCTTTCAAGGCCTAGAAATTTTGTTTTTAGGCCTTGAATTCAATTTATATTTCATCGTTATTAGCCTGCGTTGAACCCAGCTTATTTACACAGCTATAAAAGCTTTGGTAATATGATCATATGATAAGGTAGTAAGAATTGTATCACTTCTATCTATGTACCTTTATTTTCACATCAAGCCCCTTGTGGGAATGTGCGGAGTGGCGTGGTAGGTGCTACTCCTGAATTCGCGGTAGCCTTTATTGCAAGAATGTCACCTACGCTGGTATGGCCACGTCTGACGAAAACCGGCAAGTTACGTGGAGATCAAATGTTTAGCCATGCGATTTCCGCCAGATCCCGATAGAAGGGGTAAGTGAAAGAAGGGGTAGGGGGAGTGCTGATTCGACGTCGCGTGAGGAATGACATGCGTGACAATACTACAATAGTACAATACTATAATACAATACTATAATAGAAGACCGGGAAACCGAAATATACGGGCAAGAATAGGCCATAATAGCGCATGTTCTTGATCCCGCATGATTGATCTATTCCTTATTCCTACTACTACCAGCTCCCCCAACATTCTAATCGGTCCAATGTCACCTGGCAGTGACAGACTCTCTTCGTTTTAGTGTAATCCTTTTTCATAATCCATTAGGATTAACGGGATCTGTTACCTAAGCTTAAGAGTTTGACGTAAATGCTGATTTTTACATGAAGTAACTTCCGTCAGACCTCTACAACCCAAAGGGAAAACCAGACCTTTCTTAGGTGAGGTCTCACAATTTTCGAAATATAATTTCGTCGACGAGTTACCTCACGTCCTTTCATGCACGTTTTTTTCTTCGTACCCTATCTTACCATAACCGCGACCGCTATCTCAGACAGTTGACTGGTGGATACTGAGGGCTACTTTTCCTGGTTTGTTTCCATAGGGAGATTTTGTTTCATAAGTGGCTATTGTCAAAGCCTCGTAGGCACACTCATCACGCGTAGGTGAAATTGACTTTGTCTCTGATAATGAAGTTGAGGATGTGCCACTTATCCTCCTTTAGTTACGAAGCCGTAAAAACAAACGCTTCTAACAAAATCTCCTTTTTGGAAGTCGGTTAAAATTAGGCCACATTACGTAATGACACCATGTCGCGAAGATACCCGGAGGCGCGTTACGCAGCGCAGGCTCACGCATGGCGGACCGTGCACAATGCGCACGTCTTGAGGCCTGGGCGTTACGGCATGAGGAGATATACGACATTATAGAACAGGTACTTATAATTGCTGGGCATAAAAGAAGCTACCGGAATTGGAATTCCGACAAGGAGACAAGCAATGGCGAGTGCGAGAGATATATAAGATAACGAACTCGGTGGCGGAGTATTTACCAATGCTATTTTAACACAGAGACGAGTAATTAATTTTTGAATTATCGTCTTCTTTTACTTTGATATGAGCTTTGTAAATTGTTTGCTTTTGTTACAATCCATACTATTCCCACCTTCAGAATAAGGGACTCCTAACAAGATTTAAGACAGACCACGCATATTGGCGATTAGCTGCCTAAAGGTCATTGTCTTCGTGTAATAGCCGGCTGAACATGACCCTGGACGCGGGAGAACCTCGAGATGAAACCCATTCATAGACAAAACACACTCGACATTTGTTAACTTCTGTATTAAATAATCAATAACAAAATAAGTTTATTACTTTATAATATATATATATATATACTATAGATAGCATACGACCCGCATGATGTGAGACTACGTAAGCCTAGTCGATAAGCGATGTGTTTGCACTAGGTATAACGAATCAGCATTTGTCATCCTCGCTTAAAACGTAGCAACTCCGTGCTGACAAACACTCAGTTATTTAACTGTTTGTGTGATGGTAACTGTTTTCTGTGAGATGGAATTATTTCCCCATTTAGGCTGCTTATTAAATATAAGCCTTATCTGTATTCAGTAGAACATTGTATGTTAATTGGCAGGGTGCACCATTTACAGGTAAGATTGGTTTCGACTTTAGAAATTATAAGTAGTTAATCTTTATGCCGCAATTCTATAGGTACCTACATAATATTTGATTAAGTATAAAGATCGCAGAATAGCTGATTTAATTGCAAAACATTGCTGATTATAAATGGGAACATGCATAAAGTATAATTCGACATATTTTTTCGATATTCATAGATAAATATAATTTGGCTTATCATACGTTAAGAACACTAAAAGTTTTTAGAAAATCAAAAACAGAATGTACATGAGAACACACTGAGATAAAATAATAAAAGTGTTGTCATTGGCGAGAAAGCAGAAATAATAATAATAAAAAACAAAATGTGTAGGTGTACCTGTTAATATTTTTATTGATTTTTGGAATAGTTTCAGTTCCTGTCAAAGCACCGTCGCATTCGATGGAACCACATTGATTGAAGCAATAAAGTACTCTTCTTAAGAGATCTCTTCCAAACCCTTTTCGAAAGGAATTATTTTCCAAAACCTTTCCAAAATCAAAAATGAATTTAGAGGAAGTACGTTTTTGATTTTGTAAAGTAAATAAAAATGGCAAAGCGCCAATACATAAATTCCACACCTTCCATAGACAAATATTCGATTTTCAGTCTAGCAGACTGACAGGAGACAGGAGTGTTGTCGTGATGGATGTTGTTCCTGCTTCGTGGGCGCTTCTATCAATCATTTTCCAAGACAACTGGTATATAATGACTAACATACTAATTTAACTAATCTGCAATAATACTTTTGTTTAACTTTTAGCACAATTGTTGTAAAATACTTATGCTGAACTATTATGAACAACGAGTTTTTGTATTTCCTAATGAAGATCATTAATTCATGAAATGAGAGCGCTGAGGAGAATGTGTCGTGCTAAAATTATATAAATAGAGTAAGAAATAGCACGATACGAGAACAATGTGGAATGAAAGAAGATAAAGTGACAAAAATTGTAAAGGCTATGCTAAGATGGTTTGGACAATTGGCAAGAATGAATGACAAAAGAGTTACGAAAGAAACATATCGAGCAAGAGTGTGTGAAGATATCGACATGGGTCGCTACAGATGCACACAAATAGCTGATGTGCTGAAAAAGGGCCAGATTAAAAGTACTCGAAACCGAAGAGCATGCGTCAAGAGGTTGATGAGTGTGGAATAGGCGAGGGAGGTATGTTTGGATCCGTACACTTGGGGTTCCATAGTCTCTGCCTACCTCAATGGAAGTATCTATGTACTTATGTATGTTGCAAAATGACAGTGTGACCCACGGTTGTGTTGATGATGATGATGATGATGATGACATGATGTTTTTAAAAACATCGAGGGTTTGGGAAGATAATTTTTCGATATAGTGATGCGTTTGCGAAATATTTATATTTAAAGTGTAAATTTTTCTTAGACTTAAGTGTGTGTGTGTGTGTTTGTGCCCCCCCCCCCCCCTCCCCATACCAGCGGAATTGTTGTAATTGGAAGTGTAAAAAGAATCATGGTTGTAGTCCATATACTTAGTGAATTTAAAACGAAAACTATCATGTCTAAACAGGCTTTACAGGTTATCGTGTAATAGTCGACAAACTTTTAAAATGGATTTTCTTTTATGAAAACGTGCAAATGTCATAGACTATGTCATTGCATTTATCTGCACTATTTTAAGCGTTTTGCTTCTTAGTTTCTAATTTGAACGGCCAAGTAGTGAAACTCCCGCCTTGCGATACATAGGCAATTTCATAGTTCATTTGAATTTCATCAATAATTTTAGTTCCGACATTTTACACTAGATAACACTGTGCACAAATTACATCAGGCTGTGGTATCGTTTTCATCAATCTTAGCAAAGCGAAGCAAATACGGAATTCTACTCTGTGCGTAGCCCGACATGCACTTCGTCGGTTTTTTGTTCTCTCTTCAAATTGTTAGGTACAACTTCCAGCTAATAGCTACAAAACTTTCTGACGCCTAATGCTAGTATAAAACTTTTCGTAATTAGCTGATATTAAATCTCAACTTGCCCGAATCTGTTAATATGTTATAAATCATGATAGAAACTGATAAAAGAAATCGTAAATCATCGTAATAAATCACGGAGTGAAAATTTTCTCTAGTCAAATAAATTTCGATGCATAACATGCTTTTTAAATTGCCGCCGATTATTAAAACCAAATGACATATGATTCAATGTAACATCTACAGCTTCCCAAAAATATATTTATTCGAAATTTAAATAAAATTTTCATCGGCAACTTTCTGTTTGTTTTATTTTAAAAACTTGTGTGACTCGAATATCGAGCAAATGCTACTGAAAAAAACAGCCGAGTAAAATTGTATACTACTCTGTGTAAAAAGTATCGGGAATATGTCAATAAAAAGACCCGCGTAAAAGAGGTCGTTCTAATTTTTTTACTGCATGTTGGTAGCACTGTACTGATTTAGCGCGCAAAATTTGAGCGGGATCTGTCATTTAATTTGTTTTAAACTACACTTTTTGTTGGTCATAGTTTTGAGTCCTCGGCGATTTTTACAATGGAAAATATTGTTGAACAAAGAGTGTGCCTTAAATTTTGTGTTTCAAATGATATTTCATGTGGTGAATCACTAAAAATGTTGCGAAATACCTACGGCGAATCGTGTATATCGAAAACAAGGGCTTATGAATGGTATAAGGCTTTTAAAGAAGGCCGAGAAGTAGTAGTAGACTTGCCTCGTTCTGGTAGACCTTCAACCGCTACGACCATAGAAAACATCGACAGAATCAAGAAGCTAGTGCTCGAAAATCGACGTATGAGTCTGAGAGAGTTGGCTAGTGAGGTGAACATATCTTTTAAGTCCGTCCACAACATTCTCATTGACATTTTAGGCATGAAACGCGTCGCCGCTCGACTAGTTCCAAAAGAGCTCAATTTTGTTCAAAAAGCGCAGCGAAAGCATGTCGCTGAAGACATGGTTTCCCGAGCTTCTACGGATCCGACCTTTATGAAACGTATAATAACTGGCGACGAGACATGGGTTTATGAGTACGACATGCAAACAAGCCAACAGTCTTCAGAATGGCGTCTCGAAAACGAGCCGAAACCCAAAAAACCGCGGCAAAGTCGCTCCAAAATCAAGGTGATGCTGACAGTTTTTTTTGACTACCGTGGTGTGGTTCACTCCGAATTCCTTCCAGAGGGAGAAACAGTGAATAAAGAATATTATTTAGGCGTCATGAAGCGTTTGCGTGAGAGTATCCGCCGAAAACGTCCAGATTTGTGGCAACACAACTCATGGATGCTGCACCATGATAATGCACCATCACACACAGCCATTATAGTGAAAGAGTTTTTAGCGAAAAATTCAACAAAAGTTCTCGACCAAGCACCGTATTCACCTGATATGGCTCCGTCTGACTTTTTTTTATTTCCCAAGTTAAAATTACCACTTCGAGGAAAACGTTTTGAGTCGATAGAAGCCATAAAAGAAAATTCGCTGAATGAGCTAAAGGCCATACCGCAAATAGCCTATGAAAAATGTATGGAAGACTGGGTGAAGCGGTGGAGATGTTGTATTGCAAGCGATGGGGCCTACTTTGAAGGCGATAAAATAAATTTAGATGAATAATTTGTATTTTTTGTTTTATTGACAAATTCCCGATACTTAGTACACAGAATGTATATGTAATACTATTGCTAAAAATTTATTTTTAATCTATGTTTCTATTTGCAAAGTTTTAGGAACTCTTACGAAGTTAATGAACAAGAACCCGTAGGTATTTTTTATAGTTACATATTTAAGTTCGATCGAAAAGTGAATGTTATTTTAATAGTCATATACAAGGAACTTAATTAATAAAAGAACAATTTACAGTTTTTAGGGTTCCTTGCCAAACAAAAATAACGTAAACTTTGCAACTCTAATCTCGTGCCTGTCTGTCTGTATCAGTCGATTGCGTCAGAAAAGTAAATAAAATAAATATACATGCAAACGTGAAATTTGGCATGGTTGAGTAACGTCATCACCTCGGTATAATCCAACATGAATATCCCAATATAATAATAGCGTTCAAATGTATTTCAATGAATTTTGAGAAAAAATAAATTAATAATTAACATTCCGTTGTGAGTGTTAAAAATGTATAAATTAATGAATGCTAATTGTGAATGTACGTACCGAACCCTCAGAGCGCCAGTCCAACTCGAGCTTGACACGTTTCTTATACAAGTACCTGACCTGCTCTACCTAGTTAAGCAGACACACATAACAACTTTCAACAACATTAACCGGGTTGCAGCCTGTAGGTAAATTAGTATCATAAACGAAAAGCAACCTACAATATACTTAGTAACTAAACAATGGACATGCTGCGTGTATGATTGCCTTGCCTTCAACGATTTACGTTGTCCAACCTACTAAAAAAATGTGACAATGAGACCAAAGTCAACATAAATAGCACAAGAAATCATATAGCAAAGTGTGTTTTGTGACTAGTTTTCGGAATCCATACCAAATACTCAAACACTAAAGACCTATAACTATGCATATACGTTTAACGAACCCGGTGGCCGAGTGATTGTAATGGCGACTTTAACACCTAGGGTTGTGGGTTTAATTCCCGCACAAACATTATATGTACATGATCTGTTTGCTGTCTGGGTTTTTATATGTATTTACAAAAAAAAGTATTTACGTATGTTTATCAATTACATCTATAGCACAATAGTTGCTTATTAAGGGACTAGATGGAGATGTGTAGTTTCTCTGAATATATTTATTTATTTATTTATAGGTACTTTAGGGGTTATCTATCACTCGTTGAAAAGTGTAAATAATTCACTATCATCTTTACATCAAACTCAATCTCACCTGCGCGTGGTGCTACTTGCTAATGAACAAGTGAGGCTCTGGCGAATAACAGTTAGGGAGAGCTCTTGACGAGCGGTAGCGCAGCGTTTAATAACGCGACTTTGACACTAACGCTCGTGGGTTCGATTCCCACACAGGACAAATATTTGTGTGCGTGAACATGTCTATTTGTTTTGGGAAGGACCTCCATCTCACATAAAACCGCAGCCAAATAGCTCCCTGGAGGGTTGTTGTGTTCCTGCGTGTGAATGAGGCCGCCAGTAAGCTCCTAAGGACTTTGCTGTGTTGGCAACAGAGATGCCATCGCGCCAGTGAATCATAGCGAGGTAGAGCACTACCCGAATGAAGAAGACCTATACGTCTCATGAAACCACAGACAAATAACAACTTCCTGAAGAATTACGTTCCAGAGAGTAAGTGAGGTTACCATCAGAAGGTCCATATGTTTGACAACCTCACGACGCTGTATAACAAAATTTTAATATATTTCCAAATCCTTATATTTGTACTAAAATTATGTCGCCCGTCCGAAGCAACAGTTGCATGTCTATGAACGTTAAAGAAAAAATATATCTACTCGTTTGAAATTGCCTACCAAGCTGTTACCACTGTGTAATCGTTAACCCATTAGAGTAGCTACTATATCTACATAATGTGAAGAGGTACTCGACCACTAATCTTTCTGCATTCATTCGATAAGTGACTTCTAATGACACAAATTATGTCATAAGTGGGTATCGGACCGTGATATCGATTTCCGACACACGGCCAAGGTAGCCAATTTCATCGGATCCGGAAACGTAAAACTACTAATTTATAAGCCACTCCTCCGGATAACATTTATTATGTTCTAAGGGTTCAGTACCGAAATGATAAAAATGAACCTTCGTACGGTAATTCTAAATGTTTCTTATCAAACCTTATTGCTAATGAAAAATCAAATACTCTATCTCCAAAGTTTGTAGTATATATATAATATTATTTATTTTTATTCACGGGTATTATTCGCGTGCGACGGGATATGGATCCAACGCGTAGAGGTCTTTTGAGAAGATTCGTGTTATGTTGTACACCCACCGAGACCCGCTCCTAAAAATATCGATAGAACCATATATCTATGAGCAGGTATTGGGAATATTATTATTATTACAGATGACAAAAATCTACGTAAATATTACAATAAAAATAGAACAATGTTTCTCACTAGGACTGTTTTTAACAAATCATCAAAAAACAAAAACAACTTCAAAATCAATCTTACCATAAATTGGTTGTGAAGATTTTTGATGAATTTGATATTTTTATCAAAAGGACGTGATACCAATGAAGGTCTTATACCTCTATAAGAGTTTGAATAAAATGCTAATTTCTCTAAAGATGATGGCATTTTATGTGAAATCTAATGTGAATGAGATGCCGTCATGAAGCAGTATGCCGTAGTTATACGGTCCTTTTTTCCTACAGGAGACACATATAATTATAAATTGTGTTGTACGGAACCCTCGGTGCGCGAGTAAAACTCGCACTTGACCAGTTTCTTTTACGTGTAACAAGTCCTTATCATTTGTCTGGTAAATTCTGGTAATTCGGATATTATGAAAGTGCTATTTCCTGTCAGGAAGTGCGCTAATAACTTTTAATAACCTGCTTACCACCTTTCCTATCTGTTTGTAGTAATTAGTTAACACATCATTGACGACATTATAATACAGGGAATAATGAAGTAAATGTGTAAACAATCCCCTGTATCTGATGCACAAATTAGTAGTGTTATTTTGTAGATATTATTATAATTCGCTACAATAATGGACGCAAACAATCCAGTATATCAAATAAATAATAACGTGTACGTTTGAGTTGTGATTATGGAGTACTTAACATTACTTTAGTACCATAACAGAGGAAATCATCAGTTGCTGATAAAAGTAATATATCATCAATATCGTATCACCCTGCGTTAGTCTATAAACATCCATACTGGGCCATTATTTAACTTAAATAATAATCCTTAATACTAATATGAGTACAATAATAGGACATGTTTAATTAAATCTGTTTATGAGGAGCTGTTGTCTAATGAAGGATAATCCTATATTACAGATCACCAGATCACTTGCATGTAGATATATGTAAATGGATGTTATCTTTCCGTTATTACATAATTAATATAATTGAGTTACCATTGATATGCCATTAGCTAGAACGTTACGTATTATAATGAGTTATTATTATTCGTTCAACTTATTAAATCTGTAAGTAGTATGAATACCAACCACGTTATACATATAAAAGACGAAGCGTACGAAATCTTGGTGATACTAAAATTATGTAAGTGTTGTGACCTAGAGTTAAGGCGACACATCGAAAAATTAGACCAACTTTCATCGAATAGTATAGGCTAATGACTAAACTGACGGATCTAAGATTTTAATATAAATAACTTCATTTCTTTATCTTGAATTTGCTTGCTCAAATACGCGATTGTGTAAAATTGATTCGATAATAATTACTTTCGAAAACACCTCCTGAAATTCATTATTATTGAAATTACAACGAAGTTGTTCTGTTTATACGCTTCAAAATTACTTAAATCTATTAGTAATATCTATGTTTATAATATGCTTGCTGCATATTTTGATAAGTGAAACATGAAATTTTTTAAAAATATTTTAAGTTTCTGACAATTTCTAAGCGATCACATTCGTCTTGGGTGCTACGTGTTTTCGACCTTATTGTGCGGTAATGAGGATTATAAACGCGTTGACTAACTACATCCAGCCAGTCCGGCTGCAGCCCGCTTCGAGGTAAGACCTATGTCCACTGTCTGCTCGAGCTCGCTCCATTTACATCGCGACACCGAAGTTTTTATAATTAATAGTTGTAAATATTATAGTATTTAGCGTAAGTGTATTATTATTAGATATAAGTAGTAAATAATATTATAGGTTTATATATATTTATTATACTGTTGTAATAATGGGGAACACTAAAAAGAAAATATATAGAATAAAAATACAAAGAAAATGTTCGTAGAATGGGGGAGGCGAACAAGACAAGGTATTTATTTTTTTTAATTATTATATTCATTAAACATATTATAATAACATTGTGTAGACATATTTCTAGTTTTTAGAACAGTTCCTAGGTATGGTTGGCCCAAGCTATTTAATTCCTCTTCAAACTTTTTTTTAATTTTGCTTACTTAATAACTCTACATAAAACTGCATTAATTAAATAAGAGTTATTTTTTGCAGGAATAAACAGTAACATTTGATAATTGGTATACATTATCCACAGGCTGACCGCGTACCTATATAGGACGTCAAACTCCTATTATGTCCATTATAATCTGACCGAACTCCGACTTAGAAGTTGTACGTCGGTGGAGGTCAGGTTACGTTGGAAATTTATACCAATAAGGTTCGCGTTCTCAGCACATAGCAACCAGTGGAGACTCTTTATTTCTTTGTATTAAAATAAAAACTTATAAAATAGAATATTTTTGCTGTTTTGTTTTTTAGGAGAAACTTACTAAATAAACATATTCCACTAGAAGAATCACTACTCGATTTATATGCTACTTTAACGTAAGTGTCATACGGGACGACAAACTCATAGTAACCATTATAAGCTCACCGAACTCCGACTTAGACATTGTACGTAGGTGAAGGTTAGTTTACGTTGGAAATTTATCCAATCAGAATATAGAAAACCAGTGGAGGTTTTTTTTTTTTTTCTGTATTAAAATAATTACTAGTAAAATAGTATATTTTGATAGTTTTAAAAAAAACTCGGTATGTTTCATGTTAAAGAAGCGAGCGAGGTGTGTAAGTACCGAGTCATGTGGCGCTCACGAGGGATTTAGCGTGAAGATATAGATAGATAGTATACTTATACCCATGGTACTCGTGAAAACAAATAATATTTACTATGAACCAACACTGAAAACACAAAAAAATCATCTATTCTATACATTGTGGTTAGTATTGAACTATTGTACGGATTAGATTTATTTTGCAACATCAGAGATGGTCCTGGTTCTTTCTTCTTGAGAGTTTAATAAATAACAAGGAAACGTACAACAATACAAAACACAGAGTATACATAAGTAAAATACAATAAATGTCATTATACTGAAGTTAAAGTTATGAAACAGCAAGAAAATCATTTGTCACATGTTTTTTTTAAATATGAATAGATTATAAAATCTATTTGTATATATGTATATTAGGGTGTCCCTTATTTTTCAAAGTTTTTATTTTCTAACGCATATGTCTTAGTTTTGTTCATTTGCTTTTAAAACACTCGGAAATTAATTTTTAACTTATTTGGATTACGATAATCCGTGCCGAATTACATCGAAACATGTTCATACAAGTTGCGCGGCAGTGCCGCACGTACTCGCTGTATTCATTTGTTCAAATTCAAAGTCAAAATCTTTTTATTCCGTAAAAATGGCTACATTTGTTTGGAATCGTCACATTTTTTTTCCCTACCGTGCAGTTTATGACTAGGTGAGCACTGATAAAAATACTGCCAAAAAACTCAGGCATCCCTCTTTTGGTATCCAAACAAATTTACATATTTTGTTAATTACATTATAATTGGATCGACTCACTCCCAGGCATTTTTATCATTAATATAGTCAGATACTTTATAATATGCCCTGCTACACAATTTGGCTTTAATAGTAGTTTTAAATTTGTTTATTGACAAATCTCTTATATTGCTGGGAAGTTTGTTATAGAACCGTATACATTGCCCCATAAAATAATTACTTGTTTTGTGGAGACGGCTTGCATATAACACAAGATTATGCTTATATCTAGTATTTATGCTATGAATATCACTCTTTTTACAAAATGAGTCTATGTTTTTATGGACATACAAAAGATTTTCATAGATATATTGCGATGCGACTGTTAAAATATTTATTTCTTTGAATTTTTCTCTAAGGCTCTCACGGGGACCAAGTTTGTAGATAGCTCTTATGGCTCTCTTTTGCAATAAAAAGATGGTGTTAATATCCGCGGAGTTACCCCAAAGAAGAATTCCATATGACATAATACTATGAAAGTAGCTGAAATAAACTATTCTAGCCGTATCAATATCAGTGAGCCGTCTAATAGTTTTCACTGCATAAGCTGCAGAACTTAGTTTTCCTGATAATTTTTCAATTTGTGGGCCCCTTTGTAGTCTGGAGTCAATTGTTATACCCAAGAACACAGTTGTCTCCACAGAGGCTAAATTAGTTCCATTAACATGTACATTGGTAGCCACCTGCCTTACATTAGGTGTTGAGAACTTAATTACTTTAGTCTTTTTATCATTTAAAAGCAGATTATTAACACTAAACCAATGAATAACTTTAGAGAGAGCATCGTTAACTTCGTCATAATTACCTAACCGTCTATTAATTTTGAATGTCAGTTATTCTCGTGATTAATACGTAATGTTTTAACTTTTATAAGATGGCAGTGGAATTGAGAAGCAATAAATCAAGTATTTTCTTAGTTGGAGACGTAAATTATCAAATAATAGGCGCAAAATTACCGTCTAACCGTCAAGTTCTTCCTGTACTTTTTTATAAAATTCGCGAAGTTAAATTGACTGTTAGTGAAAGCGCATACCTAGTCATTCGAGAGTGTATTATATTTAGGGAAAAAGCTAGGATCCCTACCAGAGCTATACCTAACTGTGTAAAATAACTTGTGAATCTTCACCAGGAGGGAGTTGCAAAAAAATTCCAATTTTCTATTTCAATTTCAATCTAATTCAATCTGATAATTTTATTTCTCTTATTTATTCGAAATAAAAAAATCCTGTGTTTACTCGGCGCTATCAGCCATTATGACACTCGAACATCTATAACTTCAAGCCAAATCCCTTGCGGGGTAGGCAGAGAGAGCCGAGCGCCACGTGACTCGATCCTTACATATCTCACTCGCTTCTTTAACATTCATTGCTCTTCTCATGCACGCACGCCGGTTTCTAGGGCTCCTGACATCACCTTCTGATAGAACATGACCAATTTGGTCATGGTTGGTAAGTCTTGGCCTTCCCCGGCTCCTACATCCTTCCACTTTTGCATTGTATATCTGCTTCGTCATTCTTTCATCTTGCATTCTTTCTACATGCCCGAACCATCGGAGCATGCCTCTTCTTATTTTAACACCGACGCTCTCTTTCAGACCAACTCTATTTCTAACATCATCATTACGAATACGGTCTACAAGCCTTACGCCACAAATTTTGCGCAGCGCTCGCATTTCAACCGCGTTTATTCAACTTTCATGCTCTTTCTGCCCTACCCAACTCTCGCTTCCATAAGTTAGCTTTGGGACCAACACAGCATTGTGTATAGCGAGTTGTGCCTTCTGGCTCAGGATTTTACTGCCAAGAAGTTTTCCCAACGCTCCATTCACACTATTCCCAGCACTCACTCGTCTTTCCACATCTGCGGTGTACCTTCCATCCCTGCTGAAAGCGCATCCAAGATATACAAACTCATCCACTTGTTCCAACACTTCATCATCAATCGTAATCCTTACATTAGTTCTGGATTCTTCTCTTTCAAATACCATTATCTTTGTTTTCTTCGCATTCAGTAGTAAGCCTTTCTCCATACAGTCGTCTTTCATCGCTGTGACCAGTGTTTGCAGTTTAGATGGTGTATCTGCTAACTAAACATATGTGTCCGAATCAACAAATGGCCCGCTTTAGCCTCTCGATAAACAATGTTGTATTATGTAACTAGTGTTTCATTCTTCTTAAGGGGGATACATGCCGTCCAGTGGCGCCTCAAGGAATAAAATATCGTATCTTAGCGTGGAAGATAAACATTATAAAGTCATGTGTTGCGTGTGTTACAAATACAATAACGTACTTTTACGTCATTAAACCAACAATTGAAATGTTTTGCTTTCGTTGTTATAGGCATAATTGCCAAAAAACGGCCTCTTTTAGCACTTTTGCTTATAACAACGATAGTGGAATATTTTGAGTGTTGGTTTAATGACGTAAAAATACTTTACTATCTTCGTAATAAATGCAACATAAGATTTCATAATGTTTATCTTCTATGCTATAATATGTTTTTTTATTCAATGAGGGCGCCACTGGACGAGACCTAAGTAAGAACAACATAGATACCAAGACATGTTAACTTATAGAGATATAAACATAAAACGATGTCATTGATTTCTCTTTCAATAAACTTTTAAAAGTGAATACGTTTCTGTAGTTTTTTATTACTATTATTACTATTGTTTTCCGTCTAGCTTAAATAAATATGTTTGGTTCAGTATGTATAAAGCTAAATAATAATTAAATCAATAATTTTTATTAAATATTGATATTATAAATTTTATTTAAGTGTGACGCGACTCTGTAGCTTTTCTGTTCGTTTGCATTGACTATACGTTGACCCCAGGTTACCTATTAGGCGCTAATTTCAAATTTTACAAATCGAGCGTCGAGTGTCAATTGAGGGGCGCGGGGTGATTGGGCGGAGCCATTTTAAAGCTTCACGATCGAGGTGTCGCCTTAACACAATCTTCATAGGCGCGTGTGATGTCGCACAATACTCACGTGGATGCACCCAAAGTCGAGAAAGCCGGTTATTACAGTGAAAGTGAAATACGACTACAGTGACCACACCGCAAGGTGGTCGCCAAATGCTATTATATAAACCCCGTCACGTTTACCGAGTAGGTGAGATTGCGGTACGATACCGAGTTCAAGAGGTAGTAATCCGTACAAAAACAATATGATATATATCATAACATAATATATTTTAAAAGTGGTGCTATTAAAATATATTATGTTATATGTCATATTGTTTTTGTACTGATTATTGCCTCTTGAACTCGGCAGCGAATCACTATCGCTGTCATAATATATATCAGCATTATATGATTTAAATGAAGTTATGAAGTTAACAATGCTCTGGTATTAAATGTTACGCCACCCAAACGTCCAGGGCCCGTTTTTTCGAAAAAAATCAGGTGTCTGCGATCTTCACTTCGACCATATTGTGTCCCATACATTGTGTACAAATAAAAAAATACCACAAATACGTTATTATATACAGATTTAAACTAAATTGATTCCAATTACTGGGATAGAACCTAAAGTGCAAAAAATGTCAAACTCGACAGTACCAACTTTTTTTGCCCGCCAAAAACAAGACTTATCGAAAAATAAAATGTTATTCTAAAGTATAATATTTATGGGCATCCTCAAAGTACGATAAATAACTCAAAAAATCCAAATAACTATAGCCAACCTTTCTCGGAACATAAAAAAAATGTAACTCATCTATCAACACTTAAAGTTAATGGCACCACTTGAGACGCTGGGAGTACATTTTGGTTATAAGTATAACCAGTAATGATCTCATTACCATTAAAATACATCCATCAGTCAAATAAAAACCTTGTTACTTGCCCAGAAGGGCTGCATCGATGAGTCCTACACCTCTTAAAAACACCCAGACCAAGACAAACAGAAACAACATGTTTATGGACAAATGCTTGTCCTTTGCGGAAACCGAACCCACAAGCGTTGGTATCAAAGTAGAGTAATTAACCACTGCGCCACAGAGCTCATGAAATCATAAGTTTGTAAATCACAAATTGAGATTGCGGTCTTAAGATGCCCGATACACCAAACACATATAACGCAATGGTCAAGCCGCATCTTTCAAGCCACAAATATGAACCACATTATGTTTATTGAATTTGAAGGTAATTTGGGTGCTTGCCAAATTAATTCACATAGTAGAGCAGTGCGAAGCGTACTCCATGTCAAACCAGTGTCCGTAAAATGGCAGGAGTACAAATTGATGATGAACACAATGGCATGATATGTAGCAAATTATTATTAACTAATAATCGTACTAGAGTAACTCGATTTATATTATGTAGTGGCTCTTTCACAATGTACTTATTATGTAGTCTAATTGCACAATATGGAATGCAAACTCCATCTTTGACGGTTGTTTATTGCATGAAATATCTATACGACAATTTCGATTTTCTCAAGCCAAGTTCGCTTGCATACAAAACAGCGCAATGATCTGAATACTACTTAGATGCTATCTGCTGCTATTGCTTTGGAACTGTTTATATCTAACCGCAATATCCACGCAAAATGCTCAGAGCAGTGAAAACAGAGACCTCATTTCTTTTTTTACGTCTATGCTTTCGAATTACATTTCTAGTCTTTTCTAGAATCTACTACTATACTATTGCGGAATACTTAAGTGCATACACAATGCATCGCGTATTTAGAAATCACACGTAATAATTACATAGCAATTTAAAGTAATTCACGCCAGATCCCTTACAGTGTAGGCAGAGAGAGCCGAGCGCCACGAGACGCGATACTTATACTGAAACACACCTTGTATACCAAAGAGGATATACCTACAATTATACTTTTTAGAAATTAAATAAATGCACTGTATTTTGAGCACCAGCGACAACTGCACTAAACTGTTTTTGAGGTGTTCGATGACGTCAATGTTAGTGTAATCGAACACGCAAGTTAAGCACCAACGACCGCAGACATTTTTTGAATGAGTTTAGTCGCTTTGAGTTCCTAAGCGCGCAAAGCTGGTTGACAGTCATTTAGTTAAACCTAACGGAGGTATCACATCCAAGACATATCTCTCTTAGCCCGCCTGGTTAAGTACCTATACAGAAAATCGTAGCCAAATAACAGTTCGACGAGTGCGGCGGCGCAGTGGTGAAACGCGTTGTTATGCTACTTTGACACCAACGCTCGTGGGTTCAATTCCTACACATGACAACAATTTGTGTGCATGAACATGTTTGTTTGTCCTGGACTGGGTATTTACTATGTATAATAAGTATTTACAAAAAAAAATGTATTTACGTATGTTTATCAGTTGTCTACAACCCACAACACAAGCAAGCACTACTTTGGGCCTAGAAGGCACTGTGTAATTTATCCGACAATATAAAAAAGTTCCCTTGATGGTTGTGGTTTTCCTGTAAGAGAGTGAAATTTTCAGTAAGCTCCTCAGGAGTTGTTATATTAGCAGCAGGGGGGCAACGCACGAGCTATACTTCCTGTAGTATAAGCGTTCCTAGGCTACGGCTCACTTTATATCAGGTGGGTCGTAAGCATAAGTGTCTCCCGACGTTATTTGTAAATAAATAAACTTACTGTTAACCATTGAGAAATCCGTAAGGTCACTGCCGACCTCCACCAGACCAGCTCTATGGTACCATATTTTAGTGTTGGCATCAAAACTAGATTCAATTACAATTCGAAAGAGATTATTGTGTTGCCCTAAAAATAGGCAGTTTGCTATTTAATGATTCCGAGACAGAATGTTTGTTCATGCCCCGATTCTGCTGCGCTTAGTATGTCAACGAACCTTTGCTAAACAAAGGTAATATATGAAAGTGATTATATTGTGATTAAACGTCACTTGTACGTAGTCTCCAGTCGGGTAATAGCCAAGAGGTTATAACCGGAAGTCGAACAAACAAGTTTTTATTACCCCGAAAAAGTAGAGCTCGCGACCTATCCTGCATATAGTCCGGACCTCGCAAGTTATGATTTCATTATTTTTCCAATGCCCAAGTTTTTGAAGAAATTTAAACTTTTACGAAGTCAGAAGTGATTACTTCTGAATACTTTCATTAGACACGTAAAAAGCATGCGGTCCAGTCGGTGATTCTCATGACTTGAAATATCTGACACTAGCTGTATGTACCACCTACTACTATATCATTAAGCCTAGAATATAAAATGATTGTAAATAAGTAGTACGTATAGAATAAAAATCAAATGCAATTGCCTCCGAGGCACGCACGGAAATATTTGCTTATATGGTATATACAAAGACTTCTATGTATACTACAGTAGTATACATAGAAGTCTTTGGGTGTATATGACGAGCTCGGTGGCGCAGTGGTGTAACGCGCTGTTACGCGACTTTGACACCAACACTCGTGGGTACGATTCCCACACAGTACAAACATTTGTGTGCATGAACATGTCTGTTTGTCTTGGTCTGGGTATTTTCTATGTATAATAAGTATGTATTTACAAAAAAAAAATGTATTTACGTATGTTTATCAGTTGTCTAGTACCCATAACACAAGCTTCGCTTACTTTGGGGCTAGATGGCGCTGTGTAATTTGTCCGACAATATTTATTTTTATTTATTATTATTATATACAAAAATAGGTTTAATTTTTCGAATGCATTGTTTGCAGTAAATCTTATGGAAATTTTCATAACACCGAATTATTTCGTAATTAAAAATCGTAAAGTTACATATCGTACTGCAATCAATAACTCAAATTCCACATTGTCCGCCGCTTGGTATTGTCTGCTGCCATATCTGAGTCAAGGGCGATTTTAATAACAATACGTAACTCTAAATTTTGTTTTTGCTTTTATTTATGTGTGAGTAAAACAGAAAGTGCGTATATTTCAACTGTTTCATATCGGAATCGTAGACGATAGAGTAATTGAATGACATTTTTCCCACGCGAAGCTCCTGTAAGCGAACTGCCTTAAAGACACCTCCACCGGCCCCTGCGTATAGTACTAATAGTACATAATTGATAGGTGCAAGTGGTCCAACGATGTATCTTAATAGACCAGTTTCTTAATAGCTCTCTTGTACATTCTATTGTTGATGTTTGTATGGTGAAATCATGATTCTTTCCGTGGACGTTTACAAGATCATTTACAGTTTCCAAACTTTTCAATGTTAATCAACATTGAAAAGTTTGGAAACTGTAACCACATGGAAATTAATACCTATACCTGTTTAGAAACATACAATTTTAAACGTATATTAAATACGATGACGAGTAAAATTTTAGTTAAGTAATTATGCTATCACTGTCTAAAATTGGATCAAAACAATGTACGAGCGATATCTACTCTTTTATATTGCAAGTGTCCAGAGGCTTCACGGTAACCGCTCAGCATCAGTCGTGCTCTATGATTATAGAGTACATACATAATATATATTTGCAAAAACATATAATCTTCAAAAAAAGTTTCTTACTTGAAAAGAACAAATCTTAAGACATCTTTAGTGTTAATATTAAATAAAAATTAAATGTAGTAAACAAAACAGTTGGAAACTTTCAAATTCTTGTTTTCCTCAAACGTTCATAAAACAAAAAATATAAACCCCGACTACAAAAAATTACCACTTGCAAGATACAAACAAAACTTCCGTATGTACTATGCCGGTCTACATAAGATAATTTTGTTGGTTATCTTAATTATAATTAAGTTGCTATATTTACTCATATAACCAGTGTAATATTATCTTTCTAATTGGTTGTCATTTACAATAAAAACCATCACGCATTAAAGTATTGTTTATACATTTTTATGATGTAGTTGTATTTTAGTAATTAGCTTTATTATTTTATTTTGAGATTGACAGGAGGATTGATGAGTTGAGATATACATGAGGGATACATTTTTTAACTAAATTAGTAGATTTGAGCTTGATTTCATCTCACCTGTTGAAAACGTTTTTAGAAGGGCGTTAATACGTATGATTTAGGTGTAATTTACATTCCTTTTTTATAATGTATGCAAACGTATACCTACATTTTTTTTTTATTTGGTCATTAAGACAATTCATCAATGAAAGCTTCTATTTGTTTCGACGCAATCCGGTAAAAACCAAGAAAAAAATTTTACTGCCATGGACCAAAACTTCCTATTTTTGCTAATAACATTGTTGTGCGAATTTGAGCTGATATTCACATTTAGTTTCGTGACATATTTGACACCTGGCAAATGTTTAGAGAAAGGTAAGGTTGAGTCCAGCTCGGCGAATGTACGGATATCTGTTGCAATCCCCTCCGGCCCGGGTGATATAAGTGGGTCACCACAACACACTGGCGTTATGAAGTGACCTGTCCACATTATCAAATGCATATTATTTCCGTACGATTTTACTAATTATTTATTCTAAAAATATTTTGATTCGGTAAATTATTTTAATTAACTATGTCGACACAACGAAGCGGACTAATTTTGTTTTCATTATATTACTGGCCATGAAATTGTTCACATACACGAATAAATTCAAACTATTAAATGCAAGGCTATACCTCTAACGGCATTATATTAAAATGAAAATTAGGGAAGAATTATTTCGTGGCAGAAGCAAGTAGGATATTTGTCTTTCTTTCCAGGTTAATAAATCGTTAACTTATTATGGAGATAGCTTGGCGAAGAACATGTGATTTTTTCGAACTCTAAACGGGCCGAATGTGAAAGAAAATTCCTTTGAAACCAGGTCGAGAGGGTTTGCATACTATTTGCTATCGAATAATTATTACGAACTAGCGACCCTACCATCTTCGCACGGGGGATCCGATTGCTTCCGAACTTTACAGGATCACCCACCGGGCTAATCTAAAGAATACCTGAAAATGTCATCGATTTCGGTCCAACCGTTTACGACTCCATACGGAATACGTATACACACATGCATTTTCATAAGAAGAATACTACTCTCAATATGGATTACTAGGTTATTATCCCTAACTGAGCATTTAGGCATAGAAGGATATTTTTTCCACATTGTAATTTTATTGTGTATATAAATAGGTGAAGACAAAATAGTTAAATATCTTTTTCTTCTCTGCCAAACATTTTTTGTTGTAACTAATGATGAGCTTTAATGTTATATATACATACATCTTCGCGACAGGTCTCTTACAGGTAGGGAGAGAGAGCCGAGCGCCACATGACTGATCGATGATCGACTGATGATCGAAGAAAAGAAAATGGAAACATGCAAATGATTTCGTCATATAATGATTATTGTCGAATTTAACACCTAAGGTGAAGTATTATTTATTTGTCAGGGTACCTATAGCTAAATACAGTTCGGCCATTATCTTTATTAAAAAGAGTATAAACTAGTTTTTTGGGGAAAGTAGTTTCTTATCATAAGATCAGTATGTACAGTTTGTTTGAGAGTTTTATTGTACTAGTAATACAGTTAGACAATTATTTATGAAATGACAATGCTTTTCCCACAAACGAATCTCGTCTCGTCAACAGAATGAATACTAAGTAGTGTATATTTAGGTCAAACATAGGAATATAGTTATTTTGTGCTATACATCCGTAACTAGATAAAAAATCTAACTAAAATACACACTACGTTTTATCAACTACAAAGATTCTTTTTTCTCGATAACGTTAAAAGGGAATTCTAAGAATTTCACGTGAAATAAGTATAATAATAATATAATATAATATATCCCCGCAGGGCAGCTTGTGGCGAGCTGTTGGTGCGTTACGACACCACGGGTACCCTAGTGCTCCAGAGAGTTGATCAGGGCCTTCGTCTCCGGCGTGTCTTCATCGGTCGGAGTGGAAAGTCAAGAAGGCCCGCAGGGCTCTCAGCTCTGGCTTGCCTTCATTGGCCGTCCAGAGAGGAGTCGATAGAGCATATTGCTTTATCAGGTGATATGCTCCAGGGGTGGAAGTGTTAAAGGGCATAACGCCGCGAGTAACTTCGGAGAAAGCGCAGCACACCTCTCGACACCCCTGAGTCGCTCACACCGATATTGCCCCCGGCCGACTTTCTCTGGCATTTCGGGGGTCCATCCAGTGAGTGGCGAGCCAGCGCCTGCCAGGAGTAACATCAAATATGATAGTTATGGCAGGCGTCCGTCCCTCTTCTGCAATAGCCCAGTACTAATAATCCCTCCAGATCTCATTTTAATAGCCCACTTTTTTCCGACATATTTCCAATAGTCCCAATACCTGCCGTGACGTGTTCATTGATATATTGTTCCATTGATATACCCTGGAGCGGGTCACGGCGGGTGTACAACATTACATACAGTCTTTCCTAAGGGGCCTCTACGCGTTGGATCCTTATCCCCGCGCACGCCTATCAAATGACCGGGATTAATACCCGTGACTATAAAGATATAATATTATTAGGTGGATAATATAATTAAGGCCATAGAAAATTTATCTGATATACATACTCACATTTACAATATGAATGTTATTGTGGCGAGTATACAAGTTACCGCAACGTGCCTCGTTGTAGTGCACTGTTGCGGTAACTTGTATACTCGCCACATTATTAACAAAGAAGTTCTCTTAACATTTTAGGTCCTTATAATGGTGATTTTAATACTAGCCTATTTGCAACGATATATTTCATATTACTTTGATTACAAATTAAAAAATGGAAAAATCCTCGGAATTAGCAGCAGCCTTCCACGTAAGTGATAGTGATAAAAAGATTTTTCGTTCATGTACGTCAAGTTGGAAAATAAATAAGCTCAAGACGTGGGTGCATTATCAACTTATGTTGTCAGTAAATTATAACCAAATCGCGTTAGATAATCCTAAATAAGAGTGTAATGAAAATGTTCGAAAACTTTCATGATACTGGTCTAACACAAAGAAGGCAATCAAACCTTGTTCAGAAAGCAATTTGACTCAAAGAATTGAAAAAAATGTGATTATGAATAGGTACTCTAGATGGAACGATAACTTCAAACAAGCGGCATGTACTGCTTGAAAGTTGGAAACCATAAATACAGTGGAAACATTGCTGAATAAAATAACTCTCCCGACGTACTCCATCTTATATATATATAAAAATCTCGTGTCACGGTGTTTGTTGTCGCACTCCTCCGAAACGGCTCGACCGGTTTTTATGAATTTTTTTATGTATATTTGATTGGTATGAGAATAAGGTCGTAAAGTATATTTCAAAAAATTATAATTAGAAATAAAATTAATAAGAAATAATTTATATACCAGAACAACGTTTACCGGGTCAGCTAGTAATTTAATATAGTTTAATATTACACACAGTGATTAATCGCAAGACTGTTTTTTTTTTTTTCATCTGTAACTGTTAATTTGCCACCCGACCGATTGACGATTTCTTTAACTATATATGAGGTTGGCTGGAAGAGATCTCTTGTAGAGATAAGCTCGCCTTTGTACACTACTAATTGTAACAATAATCTGTATATAAATGTGCAATAAAGAATCTTAAATTAATCGCAGTACAAAGTAGTAATACAGTAAGAAATTGTAAAGTTATCAATGCTCTTTAGGCCGTAATATGCGTGCCACATTTTACGCTGAACAAAATAGTACATATTTTACATAAAATATAAGTCCCGGTTGGTTTTTTTTTTAATTTATTTGGATACCAATGTCTTGTTGCGATTTTTTTATGTGAAGCAACTTAGTATATCACATCGATGTAAGAATTGGAACGCTATTCCATTTATTTAATTATGTTTAGGCGTATATAAGTTTTGGTGAAACATACTTACATTGTGTAGCGGCATGCATCTCTTAGCACCGACTAAGAAAACAGACCATGCTTTAACAATATTTTTTCTTAGTATTATCCCGTTACCTAAACCATTAAGATTGGCGGGGTCCGTTACATAAACTTAAAGGTTTGACGAAGAAACTGATCTTTAAATGGAGCGACTGCCATCATACTCATACCTCTACAATCCAGAGGGAAAACCAACCCTTTCTAGGAGCCGGTAGGCAATTGCAAATATGTACATAAATCTGAAAACACGAATTTAGCGTTACACGCCAGAATTCAAGAGACCTGTTGGTCAATACGCCGGTTATCCACTGGACTACCACAGCTCATGCTCATGCTTCTACATCACCACCACCACATCAGCCCTTACTTATGCCACTGCAGGGATACGGGTCTCCATTCAAACCGAGGGGGTATCGCTACAATATATATTTATTCATACAAAAAAAAAATTAAATCACTACCATACACATAAATAACACATTCATACATCTCACACTTTCATTCCTCAATTCATTCTTCCATTCATCTTCCAGTTTTAGTTTTAAAAAAATAATTCTGATTTGCCCATTTTAGAACGCCGGTGAAACGTTTGTACCTACCTATTGCCAAACTTCCCTCCCCATAATGCGTCAGTCCAGCCACGGACGACAGCGAGATTCAACCAACCAAGGGGGTTAAGAGCATACTCCACCACGCTGCTCATATGCGGATTGGCGGAGATCCGAGGGCCACTCACTTAGCTTAACGACTGTCATCTATCGATAACAGCCGGGACCGACGGCTTAACGTGCCCTCCGAGCACGGAGAAACTCGAGATATATAAACCCATCCATCGACAGGTTGCGGTTGATGTTTCCTGCGTGTTTGATTAGAAGGGCACGCGTAACGACGCCATCGAGCTCTCCGAATGCTCATGCTATTACAATCTATTTTCACGCCAAATCCCTTGCGGGATAGTTTGCGTTTTCTTTAGCTATTATGAATAATTAGAGAATACCGTCAAACGAGCAATTGCGGCATATTTCACATTCGTTCAACGTAATCGTCGTCGGTAACGGCTACGTAAGTTCCCGCAATTCGCGAATTATGGATAAGAAACTGCCAAGAATTAAACAGGTTTGTTCGATAAGATCATAATTCAACGGATGTTTGCTAAGCCAATTTCTTTTTGCTCGTTTTCTTGAACTGTAATATTCATACACATGTTATCCCGTACTGTTAACTGTACTGTGCATGTAACTATGCTTTGCAAACTTGAAAGAAGAATATGAATATTTTGAGGAACTCGATGACGCATTGCGCATGTCAGTATAATCGAACGCGCAAGTTAAGCAGCGTTGACAGTCTGTCTATGGATGAGTTTATTCATCTTGAGTTTTATTCATTAATGATGTACCTGTATGTTTCGTCATGGTAAGTGTCGTTAAGATTGCTCTGCAACCAGGCTCGACTTTTATAGCGAGCCATACAAACATACGCTTGTATAAAAAATATGGTTAAATTTAGAAGAAATACACATTTTTTTAAATTGTTATGCTGTATCATCTCCTCGCCTATCTCGGACTTATTGCAATCGATTATGCTTATCCATCTGAGCTACAAGAATGCTTCGTATTGGTGAACTATTTTTTCTAAATCACTGAAAATTATTCGTTTCAAAACATTAAATAATTATTGTTGTACCATTAGTAGTACTTGTTCTTTGTTTCGGCTAATCTCTGAAACGGCTAGCTTGCTAAAAAATATTCTAATACCTATATAAAGCGGAAGATTTTATTTGAATGATTGAACACGCTAATCTCTGGATGTCGTATATGAAAAAATATTTTTGATTTAGAAATCTCAATTCTTAAGGTATTCAACGTCATGATGCGACACTTACAAGCTGAGGAAAAGAAGTAGAAAAAGCGGTTCCCGCGGGATACCGGGATACGTACGGACACAAACCGTACCGAAATCACGGACTGCACCTAGTTACACACAAAAAGAAAAAGCCAGAATTTTTCACTTGCTTCCCGCTTTAGTATATACCTTACCACTACTAGGAAGTGAATAATGACTATGCCTACAATATGAGTACACAACGTATGATTAATAATTGTATAGGTATTTATTTCATTACCAACATTTACCTGCTTTCCGTGCTAAGTAAACTTACAGTTATAATTAGGGATTTACGCTTCAATGAGCTGTTGACACTTGACCATGCGTTGCATGCGAACTACTCGATGTCTCAACGGTTCTGCGGGCGCCATATTCATTGGATGGAAACATGTGCATTCCGTTAAGTTAACACATAATTCTTAGGAGTTCATTAACCATGTTAATTACTTTGTTACAATTTAATTTGAGTCGCGTGTCGACTAGTTCAATGTCAAATCGTTTACGAAACTTACGGACTACATTGTTTTTTTGTTCTTTTCACTTGTTCCTTTTTAATACATATTGGCTATTGGAATCACAAGTTGAAAAGATATCGTCATTTGATTATTGAACTCAGAATATAATGCTAAAATCTAAGGTGTTTTCTATAAAATTAGTTTATATATCAATGACATTCCTAGAAAAACTATATAAAAAGAGATTTGGAACCGCCTCCCGTTCATATAATCTATACAATATTAATATTAGGGGTGAAAGTATGAAATTGCCAATTTGTACTGGAAAATGAAAACTCGTTTTTTCTAAGATGTAACATATTTATTTAATCTTTATCTTCATTATATATGCGTTGCGTATAGGTACGTGGCTGCCATCTAATCAGATGTTTATTTATGCTTTTGCGATAGAAGACCCTGGAAATCTAGATTCGACAAACTGTGAAAGCATTTTGTACTGCTATCTGGTATGAAAATTTTTAACCTCGTAGAAGATTATACAAATCACGAAAGAAAATGGTAGGCAGTTGGAGCAAGGTCTGGCGAGTACGAAGGATTACGTATGGTTTCTAAATGAAGCTCCTTTAGAGTTACAACGGTTTCTCGCGCAGTGTGAGGTCTTACGTTATCATAGAGCAATAATGGTGAACTTCGATTCACGAGTCGAGGCTGTTTCACTGCCAGTTTCGCCATCATTGTTTGAAGTTCGGCACAGTAAACATTTGCTGTTATTGCTTGACCAGACCTCAGAAAGTTATAGTAAATAACGCCATGAAGAGTACACCAAACAGTTACAAATTACCTTTTTATTTATAAGCTTTGCTGTAGGACACTATTGCGGCGTTTGACCTAGGGTCAGACCATTGCTATTTTCGCTTACGTTTATCGTAAAGAATGCGCTTTTCGTCACATGTCACAATTCAATCCAATATTCCTTCATTTCTGTACCGATTCAACAAGGCAACACAAGTTTCAACACGCGTTTCTGTCTGCATATCAGTCAAATCATGAGGCACCCATTATTCATATTTTTTATCTTATTGATTTGATGTAAATGAGTCAAAATTGTAGGTAAGGTAACGTTAAACCATGCCACTGATTCCTGGGTAATTTGACTCGGATCGGCTAGGTGCGTTAATTAGCGGTCCCCTCTCCAAACGTAGCATGGATATTGCGAGCAGTGTCTGCCACGATAGTTCCGCTTGGGAACTCGTTTTCAAAAATTGCTCGGATTTTCGAAGTATCCATCTTTCCCGTATAAGCTGAATAAATTTCATACTTTAACCCCTATTATAATAACCAAAGCCATTGAAACACTGCTAGATTGAAATGACAATTTGTTAATTCATAACCATTTTTTTTCCCCATTTATTTTTGAAGAGGTAATAAATACTCATTTTTCCCCGTGGGCATAATGAAGACGTGGGCAGATAGAGTCATCTGAGGTGGTTTAGTCCCTCAGGATGACTGTTCTGGTCAGGATACTTACTACAGATGTGAGCAACTTCATCTCCTAAATCCATGAAGTAAAGAACCTTATTAATTATTATTAATAAGGTTATCGTTCATGGGACAATTTTTTTGTGGTTTATTTAGGTTCTTGCCTAAATTGATGCAAACAGCATTTAAATGTTGTGTACAAGTTGAAGGTTTACAGGTTTTATACAGCAGATATTTTTACGATTTCAGATTTAAGCAAGAAAAACTTATTTATCTTCTACTAATAGGTTGTTCCAAAATTGAGTAGATATTGTCACGTTTTTAGGTATCCTCTCCTATAAGAACTAAGACAAGAGACGTTAAAACGGAAATTATCATCCTATTATAAAGTTCCGCAGTGTTAACTTGAGCACAATAGGTATACAATGGTGAGAAAAACGCATAAGAGATATCGTATCTTTCAATCAAATTTAGTATATTTCACGTAATGGCACTCGCATTTTGAAGACAACATCAAAGACAAGAAGAAGGAATTACGAATAGAGGACTTGCTGCTGAATAGACATCATGAGATTGAAACTGAGTTCCGTTATCTATAATAGGTGGGATACCATGAACTAAAGAAAAGTAATTTTGAAGATTTCAAAAAATATTACTAGATGTAACCTATTTTAACAGGAAATTCAAAGTATAGACATTTGAGAACCAATATGAATCGGTTGCGACATCTAGAAATTGGTGCAGAACCTATAAGCTCTAGTGCCGCCCTTTCTGCGGGTTCGTATCTAAAGGATAACATCGTCTCTCTCTTATCTTTTAAGTAATAAGAATTCGAATAACTTCAAGATGAGATGAAGAAAATACAGCTAATAAAGGTTTATGTAGACATAACTCAGCTTCTAGGACTCATTTTTGAGTGATGCGTATATAAACATGCAGACAAACAAAAATTCTAACGATAATTGTTTGCCCCTTACATGTTTTTTTTCTAAAATATCTTCTAAATAGTATACTTTGTAGTATGTATGCCAGTTTTCAATATTATAATGTATACAGATTGTAGGTAGGTTCGACCCTACAATAAATTGTTTGAATACATTGAGTCTCTCAGGCAAAGTAAGCATGCATTATCTGAAATGAAATTCTAGTACCATATTTTCAATTATCTTGGCACAATGGGTGATTGTTTATATAATCGATGAATCGATGAATACCTAACTGCCGAAAATGCTTGATTGAAATAATTTAGAACAGGCATGTAACTAAATGTTACTACTCGGTATATTGCAATGTTTTTTCGATTGGGATTGTATAGAATTGAATCCCTTGTTTATACAAAATTTGACGATCTGAAAGTAGACCTACGCATACAAGTTTCTTTCCGCACTTATAAATCAATGAACAATTAAAAAAACTAAAGAATATAAAAATGATGAGAAAGTCATATTATATTGTAACATAAAATATTTAAGGGTGTATCAAGGTAGCCCGCCTGGGGAAGTATCTCCACCTCTTAAAAAATCGCAACCAAATAACAACTCACTAGAGGGTCGTTGTGTTCGTGCGTGTGAGTGAGGTCACCAGTAAACTCCTAAGGAGTTGCTGTGTTAGCAGCAGAGTGGCATCGCAGGAGTGATAATTAATGTATTACAAGCGTTCATAGGCCACGGTAACCGCTTTAACAGGTGGTCCGTATGCTTGTATGCCTCCCCGAAGTTGTATTAAAAAAGGACATATTTAAGCGCATACACCCCGGAGCTCAATAATACAATAAAGAAATTGAATTTACAGTGGGCAGTAACCATGGTTTAACCTAGATAAAATCATTTTATGTCACGGATTAAGTGATGCCCACGCATTACAACATAATCTTCAATATGTCATTTTAGTCACGCCCCGATCTTCTCGTTTCATGGTAAATTAAAAATAAATAGAGTAACTTAAGTTACATGCATTTTTTTCTAATGTATATAAATCATATTTATAAAAAAAATATTACCTATTGTTCTGACAGTTCATAGAGTCTGTTATAGTGTTCATAAGTATTACGTGAAGAACAATGACCATGGATAAAAAGACAGTCTTAATAACCCACTGTCCCTGGTTCGGATTTTGGCATGGACATTGAATTCATGTGTTCGGATTTATGAACATATTTATAATTATCAATTGCTCGACGGTAAAGGAAAACATCGTAAGGAAAAGTTACAATAGTCTTAATAACCCACTGTCCCTGGTTCGGATTTTGGCATGGACATTGAATTCATGTGTTCGGATTTATGAACATATTTTTAATTATCAATTGCTCGACGGTAAAGGAAAACATCGTAAGGAAAAGTTACAATAAATTATACTACGAACTGATGTGTTACATAACTCAAGAGGTTTTTTCCTCTGGGTTGTGAAGGTCTGATGGCAATTGATCCATCTCAAAATCAGCATCTTCGCTAAATCCTCAGATATAGGTAGCTGTCTCCACTAATTCTAATTAGGATACAAGACGCCAAGTTATGCCAAGCGCATCACTTGAGCGTTTCCTCCTCAATCCTCTTCAATTTTGAAAAAAAAAAACACTTTCAGTTAGATACTTCAAACATACGCCCTTCTTTTTACCTAATCTATAAGGGTAATCTAGGTAAAGCACTACTACTTTATTCTACGTAGCAGTAAATTTGAGTAAGAACATTGGAGAAAAGAAAAAGTAATATCAGTAACACCAGGGCCGATAGAATCGAACTACGTCGTTACATTACACTGCAAACCAGTTTCCACGGAATGCGTCACAAACTGCATCTAAAATATTGCGTCATTGCCTATTCGATCGAGACGCGGAAGTTACTACGAAATTATGCAAAATTGTAGCCATATTGAGTTTCCAGAGTCGAAGTAACGCCAAAAGCTGATATAAATCTGGAACTGTCAACAGCTCACAGTTATAAACTATTTTCTGATATTTCTTATAAATTTTTGAGACAAGACAGGCGATCATTTTAAAATACAGTTTATTTTCATATAAAGCTCACGCAAGCTCAATGCTATCAAAGTATGTAATAACAGAATTTAATCCGGATGTAAGTAATTACGATGTTCTAACTTCGACGGAATTTATGAAATTTTAATAGCATTTATGCAGTGCACGTCTGATAATCATTTTCACTTTCGAGTGATTGAAGATCTATAGATTCTTTTAACTCCGAAATGATCACGAAAATGTGTTTAGAAGTAATGATAGAGTGCAAAAAACTTGGTTTAAAATATCTGTCAGTCGTAACTTTTTTATATCAATAAGGTGGCAAACAAGCGTACGGCCTTCCTGATGATAAGCAGTTACCCAGCCTATGGACATTTGCAACACCAGGGGTATCACTCTTGTATTGCCGCCCCTATAAAAACCTCTTCATGCCTTTCTTGAAGAACCCCATGCTGTAGTCTCTTGAGAAAACCTCGGCAGGGAGCTGTAACTGCTTATTATCAACGATTTCATCTAAACCAATGATCGAAATTTTACGATAATTGGTAAATATTTAGAACTAGCGACCCACCCCGGCTTCCTATGGGTAAACTCGCACGAGTGTTCCGATCGCTACCAAATTTCACAGAATCATTCGCTGGACTAATGTAAAGATTCCAGGAAAATGACATTAAAATCTATCCAGCCGTGAGAATCCATAGGGAACATACATATAGGTACACACATTGAATTTTATATATAAGATGATTTTTCTGGACTTTTTTGTAACTCGAATATTTAGAAAAATATATTTCAGTCACACTATACTGTTGAGATTTCATATGAATGAATGACCTCCGCTGCTAAAATCATCCATAACTTCACGCCAAATCCCTGGCGAGGTAGGCAGAGAAAACCCAGCGCCACGTGATCCTTACACACCTCACTCCTTTCACATTCATTGCTATTCTCATGCACGCTCGCCGGTTTCTAGGGATCCTGAGATCACCTTCTGATAGAACATGACTAATTTGGTCACGGTAGATAAGTCTTGGCTTTCCTCGGCTCCTACATCCTTCCACTTTTGCGTTGTATCTGCTTCGTCATTCTTTCATCCTACATTTTGTCTGCATGTCCGACCCTGCGGAGCATGCTCTTCTTATTTTAACACCGACGCTCTCTTTCAGAGCAACTCTGTTTCTAACATCATCATTTGGAATACGGTCTACAAGCGTTACGCCACAAATTTTGCGTCACGCTCGCATTTGGACCGCGTTTGTCCTACTTTCATGCTCTCTGCCGTACCCAGCTCCAGCTTCCATAAGTAAGCGTTGGGACCAGCACTGTACATGTAGCGAACTATGCCTTCTGGCTTTAGTTTTACTGCCAAGACGTTTTCTCAACGCTGCCTTCATACTATTCCCAGCACTCACTTGTCTTTCCACATCAGTGGTATACCTTCCATCTCTGCTGAACCTTTTTCTTTTTTTTCTTACATTGGTTCTGGTTTCTTCTCTTTCCAATACCATTATCTTTATTTTCTTAGCATTCAATAGTAAGTTTTTTTCCATACAATCGGTTTTCATCATTGTGACCAGTGTTTGCAGTTCAGTTGGTGTTTCTGCTAATATCACGGCATCGTCAGCATATAGCAGACATTTCACTACTAGGTCAGCCATGCGCAATCCTACATTCGATGACCTTGTTCTCTGCAGACAGCTATCGAGATACAGAATAAACAGCCTAGCAGATAGCATGGAACCCTGTTTGACACCAATTTTAACATCCAACCAGGGTGACATGCTACCATCTATCCGCACACATGCTGAGCAATCCTTGGACTGCATACCACGGAGCAGTGAATCGTCAATCCCATATCCCGGTAATATGTTTCACAGTTTTTTCGAGCAACCCTATCAAATTTACTTTCTTAACATCCACAAAACCGCAGAAAACTTTCTGGTCTATGGCCAGTGCTTCTCCACGATATTGCGGAGCGAGAAAACTTAATCTGTATATCCCATTCCGGAATCATTTCGGAATCCTCCCTGTGCTTCCCACAGCATTGCTAAAAGCATCTAATTCACTCGCTCCAACACTTTAACATCAACCGCAATCCTTGCATTCATTCTGTATTCCTCTCTATCTTGATTTATTTCGCATTCTATAGCGCTCGCTTCACTGTATAATAGTAGTTTTTCATAATTGTAACTAGTATTTTTTTTTATATATTAGAGAGGGGCAAACGAGCATGTGGGTCACCTGATGGTAAGTTCTCACATAGACAGTACTTGCAATCTCGATGGTATTTCTGCAAATAACACTACATAAAGCCGACAATTTACACTATGTCCCCCATTCGCAATTTTATATTCGTAGATCTTAATCTTTTTGAACAATTTGTCCACATATAGAATGTAAAGTCGAGCTAACAGCGCGCATCCCTGCCATTTGACGCGACAAGCTGCCGCTCACGCGTATGTAGGTACCTATAATATGTTCTAAGGTACTGAACACTAAACATAAAAGGATATTTCGACATTATAGCATTATTAAAAATGAAAGAAAGAAAGAATTGCGAAGAAGATATACAATACAAAGGCAAGCGAGGTGTGTAAGGACCGAGACATGTAGCCCTCGATTCTCTCTGTCTAACCGATTTGCCAAGAAATTATAGAAAGATTTTATTATTAAAAAGAATGAGAAAGGTACCAAGAAAACAACTTGATTTATGTTCAAAAAAACATTAGTGAAATAAACATAATTTGCTTACAAAGTTATGAACTATAGACGTTAAGAGCATGCAAACGGTGATCCAATTAGAGCTCAATCTCAAATCAAAAAAAATATCTCAAGCTCAAAGCAAAGATCAATCTCATCCCATACTCTCTGCCTACCCCGTAAGGGACTTGACGTGAATATATACATAGAAATAGAAAGAAGAGAGAAGAAATATCATCTTTCCTTTCATCATTTACCAATCTTTTAGATTTTGAAAATGTTTGTGTATCTTTGAGCACATTTTTGATAGCCAGACCGTATTTTTCTTCTGCTAATATCATAACTATTATAAAATATAGTCGACTGCACAACAGAAATTGCAATAATAAAGAGTTACAATCCAGAAATATTCGGATTACCTTGGAAATCGATTACAATTTACGTTATGTCACCCAGAAGGCAGTGGTCTGCGTGGAGGCCGTCAGGGTCACCAGAGGCTCGGTGAAAGTGTGACATCCGCGATAAACCGGCATTACTATATTATTCTTTAGAAGCATACATTTTACGAATTCATTTCCGAACGGCAATAAAAGTATCGCGGAACCAGTTAAGTATCCGTTAATTGCGCAAACACCAAAGAAGCCGCTGTCACCTACCGCATGATATATTTTGTGGAATCTGATAACTTTTTTTTTATTTAGTGCAGTAATGTTACATAAACACAGCTTATGAGACAATGTATACAAACAATGACAGACTTATCCCTGGGATCTGTTTCAGTCAAGCTTTAACTACCTGAAAGGAATTTGAATGAGAAACCAATTTAGATTGTGAAAACATTACGGGTCACATGTAAAAATAATATATTTTACCCAAGTACTCGAAATTATTTTTTCAAAATCTTTTCTGTACCTACAGACAAAATCATTCAGTATCTTTATCTCCTCTGTTTGTGTACCGTTTTTTTTTTTACTAATTGATTACTATTACCAATAAAAAATAAATTATATATAATGGAAAAAAAAATATCGAAACATGCAAATTCTATATGCATGTATTTGTTCGTATATGTGCCTCAAGTTTTCAATAATAATTCCTCAAATTATGGACGAATTTCGGTGATTGGGGTGACCACATGTTCGTAATAAAAACAAAAGACCCCACAAATGATTCAAAATAAAATAATGTTAGGTACATTATTTTGTTTTGTCTAATGAGCGATTTCACTTGAAATAATAATTTTTCACTTTTATAAATAATAATTACGGCTAATGTTAGAGTTTTAATTTTCACATAATGTTCTCCTTTCCAAGACCAAGGATTTGTGGATTCTATTATTAATTTATAATATTATACGCCGTCTATGTAATAGAAATCATCTGTTACATTCCAAGTGTGAAGCCTTAGTGCCAACATTGCAAATTACGCTGATACCTTGGCAGCCGGTACTGTTTTTATCGTATAATCTTACAATTTTAATGCACACTTATTGAACATTGCAATGCTTCATTTCGGCCAATGGCTACAGAAAGATAGAGTTATAATCAGTTATGACATTGCCTTCCAATTTCTACTATGTGTCAAACTGCAAAAACAAAAAACTACAGTCACGTCTCTATTGATTGATGGCCAGTGATCCATGAAACATTGATCTTAAATATTTATGGTATGGTGGACAAAAAACTAAATCGTATAACATTTCATTCGTTCCCACTTTAGTTTCTGCTCATTTTAATTGGTTGCATTTTCCAGCCTTGCAGTGTAGTTGCGCCACGTCACGGTCGTGTGCACCCATCTGCACTCTATCTTACTTTTATTAAGTAGTCTAACAAGTCTCGTCGTGATGCAAGTACAGGCACGTAAATGATTAGATAGCTAATAAAAACTAAGAAAGTTATTCTGTTACAGTATATGCAATTATGAATCAGCCTCTTATTGTCAAATTAAATATGTCTATTTTTTCCCGCTGTTTATGCATGCAGAGAAGAAAGTAAATAAAATAAAATTAGATATTTTGATTGTTGTAGAATGAACTCCCTGCTGAGATTCTTTAAAAGAGGCATGAAGAGGTTTTTACAGGATCAGCAACGCAAGAGTGACACCCCTAATCTTGCAAATGTCCATAGGCTACTGTAACTGCTTATCATCAGGCTGGCAGTATGCTTATTTACCACCTTAAAAAATAATTTCTATTTTAAAACTTACATACTAAGTGCAACTGTGCATGTATTTATTGGTAATGTTGATATCATTAAAAATCATCATTAAACATCTGCTCGTCAAGCCATGTTAATGGCCAAAACTGTATGTTATACCAAAATTCAATTTACAGTTGAGACTGCAAATACACCGTAAATGGTCAAAAATGCTATTGCGGTGCAATTACTGTGCCATTGCTATATAAAGCTCTCATTGTACACGGCTACACTAAAACGGTGTATCATTGCGTGTGCTCGATTTTAAACGGTTGACCGAGTAACAACGACATGCATCGAATTTCTCACTATGATATAACTAAAGCATCTTACCATCAGATTATATGACATAACAGTGACCGCATGCTGGCCACTAACTATTCAATAGTACAAAAAACATAAACAAATGCGATTACACCTTTAAAATCTTTACTAACACAATTGGTTTCATTTACGTTGCAACACTGTCTTAAAATGGGACACAGATGTGAGACCGCTAATGTAATAATTGAATCAAAACTCGGAGCTGCATATTATCCGTCGTTCATAATTCTATATCATTACTTGTCATTATAATATTGACAGCGTTTAAAGTGATTGAATTTGAGTATTGTTCTGTTATGTTACCTAATATGGCATCTCCGCATTATCTCCACGATACTATTTTCAATCGTATGAATATTGTAATCTTCATTTAACTGAGACAAGAAATACTTAATTGCGGGAAGCGACATAACGACATGGACAGAGAAAGCAAGATACAAAGGAAAAGCGTTTCCTTGCTTTAGAAATGTCCATCAAGTGCTATTTAAGATATACCAATAGAAAGTTACTTAATATACATACCTTTACGTTTACATCACATATTGATAAGTATTATATAAATATTTTAATTGAAGAGTAAAGCAGCGTGTCCATTTAAGGAGATGGAATATTAAAATCTCTCGAATATACATAAAAAAAGTCGTCAAGTGCGAGTCCGTAAAAAAATTTACGTAAATTATTCTCGAATTTTTTTTCTTGTGATGTAACTACAAATTTACGGGTTTCGGAGTTTTTCCTTAACTTGTGATACATGACATTGCTTCTTACCAAAGTTCATAATTCTAGGTCAACAGGAAGTAGGTTTTGATTCCCTTGCGAGTGTCGAAATATGCGCATAAACGGTCCAACGGAAAAATGTATGCCCCATAAACGGTCATATCTTTTGATTGCGTTGACTTCGAGGTTTATTTTTTTCACTGATCGAAGGGATCTGAGTATTTGATGTTAATTTTAGCTTGATAGCTCCACCCGTCCCTGAGAAAAAGGGTCTTGACAGACGGGCAGACAGACATATGGACAACAAAGTGATCCTATAAGGGTTCTGTTTTTCCTTTTGAGGTACGGAACTCTAAAAATATGAATATTGAATTGAATATTATACAAAATATGATTGAAAGTTAGGTAGTATCGGCTTTCATATGTAGCCTTTTTATGTCTTATATTATATATTATTTATGAATAAGTTGTCCTTATTTGGGCGTGTACCACTAGATTCAAGTAATGGGATTTCTTTAGATACTTATTTTTAATTATCACTTGCTTGAAGATGAAGGGAAACATCGTAAGAAAACCCGGCACGTTAAAAAAATATATATTTCGAAAGATGCGTAACCTAAAAATGGTCTGTTTTCCCCTATGGGATTTTGAAGACTGACGTCAGTCGCTCGTAGACAAAATCAGTATTTTCGCCAAATCCTTGGGGTTAGGTATTGGACCCCGCCAATCTTACTGGATTAGGAAACGGGATAAGAAGTAGGGTAATTACTAATACATTCATAAATTATGTTTGAAATTATAAACTGAGTCGACTATCGAAAATCTTAAGCATCCCATATTAGTATGCATCCATATAATCATATATCACCTTCAGTGGTATTATGCTAATCATGAACACAAATAAGGCAGAGGCTAATATGCAATTTGTATTATTTAGATTACTAATCACAAATTTGATATCCACCACAGAGGAATTTACCATGTCTCAACTATGGCATCAATCATTTGCAAAATTGTGACCAATTATAGACATGATGCATGCTCCTGTGTATGAATACAAACGTTGTTAAACACCCTTATCAAAGTATATGAAATTAGCTGTAAATGAAGAACCGAAATGGTAATATTATAGTATTTCAAGAAAAAAGAGAATAAACCTAATATGTGTATATAGAGTGAACAAAACCTTTTCTGCTATGATGAAAGAAGGCCAGTCCACAATGATGATACTATATATATATGGTGGTACTGTGATGATTATAATGAATATGGCGGTAACAATTCATCGATTAAAAATATTTGTACAGTCAATAACTTTTGATTATTTTATTTTTATCATTTTTATTTAGGTGTAAATAAAAAAATAAAAAAACCATCTATATGAGAGGTTGAACTTAAATAAACGTTGGAGTGTACGAGATACATTCCTTTACACGGGACCTGATAAATATTCAACATGAACCTCTACAAGTCTACACTGTATTTATATGCGTCAACCTACATTTTTAATAACGAAGGCTACATTTACAATGACAAATTGGCTCCACACTGGTGAGTTGGTGCCACCAGTATAATATGTATCATACGATTATCCCCTTTGTAAGAGATTACGTTAGTTACCCGTTGAACTCGTCAACGGCGAATATCTCCTGTAATCATTGTCCAACGACAAAACATGTAATTCTTTGTGTCATTACCTACTGCTTGACTTTTTATCACAGACATTGGCATTGAGAACGATCTCATTTCAGGTAACCTTTTTAACACCTTTGATTATATAAGGTTATTGTGAAATACAACAGACAAAAATTCATGAGAACTCAATGAAACAAAAGGATTCTTTAAATATTACTTCAGCCGTGATTCCGGTATCCGTTTTCGAAATTGTAATTCTGTAAATTCTTGCATTATTTGTGTTAACTTTCATAGATAGTCTAATGACTTTTTAACAACTAAAGTTACAACTGATGATGATTTTAAAGTAATACATATATTTTTTTATTACTGCAAAACATTTAAATCAAATGTTTAGAAGTAATAATACATCTACGTTTATAGAGCTGTTTTTTCACCACGCCGGGAGGCGTACAAGCCCACCTGTTGTAAACTGATTACCGTAGCCTATGAACTCTTACAATACAGGAAATATCGCGTACATGTTGCCACCGCTGCTGCTAACACAAAAACTCCTCAGGAGCTTAGTAGTAGGGGCTAGTAACCTCATTCACACAGGAACGCAACAACCCTCCACGGTGTTGTTATTTGCTTACGGCTTTCTGTGAGATGAAGATATGTACTTGTTGAGAGTAGTTGTTTTGACTATACCTTTCTTAAACAAAATTATGATGAAGAATTTAATTTTATATATTTAAGTTTTGCTTGTATAAAAAGTTTATCTTGAATGATTGTAAAAATGTATTTTTTTACACATTTTACTTGATCTTATTACAGTTAAAAAGAACATTTCTACAGAAGCGTAGTACATGTAATTGAAATTGTAAATTACTGTGATGTTTGTCATGTACTTGTCAGGCTTTTTCGACAACATGTATTTCCTAGATTTCATTTTGTTATTTTTGCGCGTAAACTTACACTCAACAGTCGGTTTCAGGTACGCGGGTAAAACATGTTGGTACATAATCTTATATACCTAAACAATCTCTTAAGACACTAATCATCAATTAACTAGCGTTTTCTTTTTAAGTTGTATAAGATTGCTCGTTGTAAAATAAAAGTAAAAGAATCTTTCATCACAAACTTACCATATAAAATTAGTATGAAAAGTTCCATTTTGAAATCCGTAAAAAATTACATGAACGAGAGCGAACAGATTTAAAGATTTTCCAAATCGTACATACGAAAAAAATGTTTTTCACGTGGCACAAACTCGTTCGTAATATTCCGCGGAAACGATACAGATGCCTTGAACGAAGTTGCGCGTGCGTTTGCCGCGCTGCGCGAAAGAAATGACAGTGCGCGTTGGTAGCCGCGCCATGCGGCCAATTTTGGACAGGAAAGGTTCTCAAAGTATGTGTATCTGAGCACACACGTTATGCATAGTGTGTACGGCGAAAAAGATTCGTGTAAAGTGAGCCACGCGAAATTCCCACGGTTGGCGCATTTAACACACAGTAGGTAATTCATATCGACGACCCTTAGATATGAATTGGCATTGTTAACAAACGCCTTGGTATTGTGTTGTATGCCATGTGATCGTAGTGATGATTGTTTGTTTTTCTGCCCCCATTGTGGTCAAGGATTCCTGGAAAACATGCTATGTATGTAATAAAATTTTCATGTGTAGGTATATTTTCTCTTTTAAAACGCGTCTATTAAATATTTAACAACTGATATACTAACCATAGTGGTCGGGTAGTTAACAATGGCTATTTTAACATCAAGGTCATGAGTTCACCCAACAAACATTTGTGTGTATGAACATGTATATTTGTCTGGACCTGGGTACTTTCTATATATGTATTTACAAAATAAAGGTTTTTTTTTATACAACGTCAGGAGGAATATGGCCCACCTGATGTAAATCAGTTACCGCAGCCTATTAACGCTTGTAATATATTGGGTATCACTCGCGTGATGCCTCTTTGCTGCTTACACAGCAACTCCTTAGGAGCTTCCTGGTGACCTCACTCACACGCAGGAACACAACAGCCATCTAGGGAGTTGTAATTTGGGCGGGGAGTTCACCCTCAAACGCTGGAACCGCAATGGCGTACTGTGCCATTCCAGAGAAGTTTTCTTCCGAGAACTCTCAAGCTGTGGAATGAGCTCCCAGCCGATGTTTTTCCAAAGGACTACAGCATGGAATTTTTCAAGAAATGAAGAAGTTTTTAGAGGGTTGGTAACGCATGAGTGACACCCCTGGTGTCGCAAAGGCTACGGTGACTTTTTACCATCTGGCGATCCGTATGCTTGATTTCCACTTTAGTGGTATAAAAACCATTTGCCATAAGCTTCGCTTAGTTTCTAGGACAGCATTGAAAACTGCCGCTTTCTTTAAAACAATTGCAGAATACTAAAGTCTTTAAGAATTACTTAGCTATTGCTAATTTCATTGAGTAACTCGCAAAATATTCAATTTGTTTTGTTCTGCAATAAACACATAGCTACGTATTCACCACAATATTGTTGCGAAAAATAAAATGCAGTATGTACCTACTTCATTTTCAGGTAACAGTATCTCAAATGTAACAAATGCCTAATTTATTTTTGTAGCAAAAGTCATACAATTACCAAAACTGCACATGTTGTAATCACAGAAAGTTACACATTTTAATCATCATTTCAACAGTAAGGGCGTCCTATACTATTGTTGGCATTTCACTCTTTTTGTTTTTTTTTTTATACAGCGTCGGGAAACATACAAGGCCCACCTGATAAAAAGTTGTTACCGTAGACTATGACCGCTTGGGATACATTGAGTATTGCTCACGATACCACCTCTGCTGCTAACAAATAACCCTTTCGGAGTTTACTGGTAACCTAACTCGAACACAACAGGAAGTTTTTATCGGTTTTCTGTGAGGCGGAGGTACTTCCCTGGACATCAAGGCAGCCCGCCTTGATGCACCCTACATCTCTTAAAATCACCCAGACCAAAACAAGCAATGTCTGCATGTTTTGGTTCATGCACACAAATATTTGTCCATGGAAATCGAACCCACGAACTTTGGTGTCATAATAGCATTATTAATCATGCGGCACCCTGCTTGATGTTAAATGACAAGCTCGGTGGCGCAGTCGTGAATGACGCGACTTTGACATCAAAGCTCGTGGGTTCGATTCCCACAGAAGACAAAAAATTGTGTGCATGAACATGTCTTTTTGTCTTGGTCTGGATGTTTTAACAAACTGCAGCCAAATAACAACTCCCTAGAGGGTTGTTGTGTTCCTACGTGTGAGTGAGGTCACCAGTAAGCTCCTAAAGAGTTGCTGTGTTTGCAGCAGAGGAGGCATCGCGCGAGTGATACATAATGTATTACAAGCGTTCATAGGCTACGGTGACCGCTTTACATCGAGTGGGCCATATGCTTGTATGACTTCCGACGTTGTATAAAAAAACGATACTCTCTCTCTTTTATTTTAAAATTTTCCAAAATAACAACACTGAGAATGAGCAAGCTTGCATTGCCAGAGGAACACCAGGCTCGTCAATTATATAACATTTTTTTTTTAAATTTGTCGGCCATTTTAACCATGTTCCTTAAGAAATATGATATTGGTTTTTAAGACATTGCTATTCTACTTTTTAATTTACTTTTCGAATCTGAAATAAAATTCAATTATTTTTTTTAATTTGTCGGCCATTTTGACCATGTTCCTTAAGAGATAGGAGGTTGGTTTTTCAGACATTCCTATTCTACTTTTTTATGCTGAATCTGAAGTCAAAATTCGAATATTCGAAAAAAGCGACAGACACACACAGAGACAAGCATATAGATTTCATATAGGAACGGTGTTCCTGAATACGTTTAAAAAGATAAACAACTACCCGGCGGTAGCGAAGCGAACACCCAAGCTACTGATGGTTAGGGTTCCAGAGTGAGGAACCTCCTCACAATGGGGGCCATGTCCAGGAGAATCGCCTTCTGAATCTGGTTCCTGACCCAACTGCCAAAAGAGAGCCTCTCATGATAGCGGGCGAGACTCTTCGCTATAAGTCCGTTTGCTGTCACGACTATTGGAACAATTATGCATATTATCGCCATGTGGCTGAATCCACATGCCAGGGGTGTGGTGGCAATCACACTAATCTCATCACCGACGATCGTGGGTGATCATGCGATGTGCCGTTAGCAGTTTTCAGACCTTTACGTCCAGGGTGTCTAACTCGGTCTGAGTCCACCTTGATATGCCGAAAGTGTACGCTAACAGGGGTATAATCCAACCGTTGAAAGCCCAAACTAAGTTGCCACCCGACAAAAGATTTTTCGGAACTTTTGTTAGACGACCAAAGAACTGTTTCGTCACCGAATATTTTATGTCTCTGTCCGCTATACCCAAAGATTCCGATATACCAAGGTAATATAAATAATAAATAAATATTGTCGGACAAATTACACAGCGCCATCTAGCCCCAAAGTAAGCGAAGCTTGTGTTATGGGTACTAGACAACTGATAAACATACGTAAATACATTTTTTTTTTTGTAAATACATACTTATTATACATAGATAATACCCAGACCAAGACAAACAGACATGTTCATGCACACAAATGTTTGTACTGTGTGGGAATCGAACCCACGTGCGTTAGTGTCAAAGTAGCGTAACAACGCGTTTCACCACTGCGCCACCGAGCTCGTCGTGTGGTATTTGTAGGTTTCGTCTTCAGAGAGGGATCTGAGAGACATAGTCTCCGAGAGTTGTAAACTAACGGAATTTAGAATGCTACCCCACTCTATATGTATAACCGCACGTTTGTCGACACCTAATACCATACCTATGGCGCTGCTGAAAGTTTCAGTAACTGTAAAAGATCTGGCTTCCATAAGGGACTCAGACTGTCACCCTGGAAGATGCCACGTTGTATCCTTACGGGATCTACCAATTCAGGAAAAACTTCGCCTCCTGGTTGACTAAGGACTGTGAAAGCAGCGTGGGGTTGGACCTACTTTATAACTCTAGTACCCGTCTCAGACATTAATGCGGTACCGAATCATAGGTCTTTTTGTAATCTATCCAGGCAGCGGAAAGTTTTTTTCTGTTTCAGCATACCTGTTGGCAAACTGTAGCATTAATGAGGAAAAGCTTCTTAGTACCACGGGACCCAGACCTACATGATCCAAGACATTATAGGCATTCATATGCTTTGTAATTTTACATGTCAGAACGGATGTAAGTGGCTTGTCTAACGTTGGTAATCATGTGATGGGTCGGTAGTTCTTAGCTTCCGTGGTACTACCATTCTTATAGAGCAGGAAGGTAACACCGGTAGTCATGAAAGTAGGTAGCGATCCCGCTTCAATAGCATCTTGGAACTGAGTTGACAAAAGCGCATGTGAGCGACGGAACTATGTAAGCCAAAAGTTATGCAATCCGTCCGAACCTTTCAGAGATTTCCAATTATGTGCCAAAGGAATTGTATCACTAATGTCTTGAGTACTAATGGTTATAGCCTCCATGGCTTCTATCGATACACACGCTCTCCTGATCACATCCATTCAGTCTACCTCGGTGTGGTTTGTGTTGTTGACAGCATCGACCAAATGCGTCTCCAGAATTCTGAGATAGCATTAGAAAGAAAGAAAGAAAGAAAAACATTTATTCGTACACACTGTAGCATTAATCTCATAGTGATGTCTTTATCTAACGCCGGTTAATACAAAGTTTGGACAGTGGAAAGTCAGCAGAAACCGTTATGGTTGCAACTGATATAATCTCATGAGGTACTTGTTATCGGATGGGATGATCAAATTAGGTGATACTTACGTCTGGGATGCGTTCTGGTATTTATGTACAATTTATAAAATCACAATTTATGCTAGAGAAACGGTAATTTCTTCACGAATTAGAGACGGACAGTCATCGTGCCGTGTATGAAGACAAGGTGTCACCAATGAACTGCGCCGGCTAACAAACACCAGTTGTCAATCTTGCTTGTAAAAGTATAAATAATAGAGAAAAATTAAAGTAAAATTCGATGGAGTGCTGTGGGAAGTCCAAGGAGGATACCGAAATAGAAAAGAATGTATAGACCACCTTTTCTCCTTTCTCAATATCGTAGAAAATCTTCGGGCTCTAGACCGGTAGGCTTTGTGGAATCTGTGGCTTTGTCATTTTGTGGGTCCTGAGAAAGCATTTGAGATTGTGGTGCGAGAGCACCTCTGGGATCTATTGTCGGGATACGGGATTGAAGGTGCCCTGCTCCGTATTGTGCAGTCCATAGAATAAGGTCTACAAACATAGATGATCTGTGTTGTGTGTTATTTAGGATTACTTCTAAACAAATACTTTAAAGTTTTTTTGCCTAGAATATAATGCTAAAAATATATTACATAATTTTTATTTTTTTGGCGATAGAGATATCTAGATTCTTCAACAATAATAAAAAGGAATTGAGACCAGTTTCAGACCTGGTCTCAATTCCTTTTGTTAGGATTACTTCTAAATCTTAGGTGACTGCAGTACTCCAAGTGCGGTCTGACTTGAGACTTATATAATATAAGTCTTTGCCCCACACTGAAGCCTATATACACACTGCTTAGCCCTGTTTTATTATTGTTAATAAAAGGAATTGAGACCATATTATTGTTAGAATGATATGTTGTCAATTGATGGCATTCATTGTTATGCGGACGATAGCACCGGGGACACTTATTATACAGGCCGTGCAAACATCCCTCGTTCCCTTGTGGAGGAAAGCCGCGACAAACTTGTGTCTGAAATGGATGGTACTCTGGCTAAAGTATCCGACTGGGGGCGGCTTAACATGGTCGAATTCAACCCCAAGAAGACACAAGTTTGCGCGTTTACCGCTAAGAAAACTCAATTTGCTGTGGTTCCTAAATTACAGAACACACCTCTTACCGTCACCAAAAGTATTAGGATGCTTGGCGTTGAGATCTCCAGTGATGTGCAATATCGAAATCACCTGAAGGAGAAGGTCAAGCTAGCGTCGAAAAAACTTGGTGTGCTCAACAGGGCTAAGCAGTGTGTATATAGGCTTCAGTGCGGGGCAAAGACTTATATTACATAAGTCTCAAGTCAGACCGCACTTGGAGTACTGCAGTCACCTAAGATTTAGAAGTAATCCTAACAAAAGGAATTGAGACCAGGTCTGAAACTGGTCTCAATTCCTTTTTATTATTGTTGAAGAATCTAGACATCTCTATCGGCAAAAAAATAAAAATTATGTATAAGGTCAAACTGGTCTCTGGTTAAGCTATCCAAAGCTGGCCTCATTTTTAAGGTGCAAATATTCGATGGCTAATCAAGAATGTTGTCAAACAGTAGGTACATCCGTCGATACGTAGTAGGACAAAATGCTGACGAATGAGTTGCATTTAACACTCGAGCTGGTTTATTCAATTGTTGCAGACGATTTCAATCACTGTTATCAAATCAAATCAAATCAAACATTTTATTTGCAGAGAATATGGGTAACATACAGTTATTCACAAGATTTTCGATCCAACATATTCTACTGTTTCAATACAGCGTGCAAAAAATAATTAATATTATGTTTTAAGTAAATTTTTAAATTTAATAACATTTTAATAAAAATAATATCAATGTCAAATATGTTATTCAATTTCTTAATAAATTAATAAGTGCAGAGAAAAAAATGACATAAAATGTTAACAATAGGTAATGTCAGTCATTGATTCTGTTTTTATCATTGACATAATCATTATAAGAGTAATAACATTTGTCTAAAAGATAATTAAATTGATGTTTTTTAAATGTTTTCAAAGCTATGTCTTTAAAACGGTTTGGTAATAAATTATACAGCTTTATTGCCATGCAGTACACATTTTTTTGAAAAAGAGCCAATTTTTGTTGAGGTACGTACAGTTTATTCTTATGTCGAGTTCTAGAACCGATTGTCTCCATGTCTAATAAATAAATTGAAATGCTTGTGTACAAACACACATGTTTCGAAAATGTAAAGACAAAGTAATGGTAGAATTTTGTGTTTTTTAAATGCAAACACACAGCTATCTAGTAAGTCGAGTCCACTGATAGCTCTAATACATTTTTTCTGGGCTATGAATACTTTCGACACATCTACTGAATTTCCCCATAGTATTCCATATCGTAAGATTGATGATACATATCCATGGTATGCAGTAAGTGTTGCATCGATAGTGGCAACTTTTTTTTTTTTTTTTTTTTATACGACGTCGGGAGGTATGCAAGCATACGGCCCACCTGGTGTAAAGCGGGTACCGTAGCCTATTAACGCTTGCGATATATTAAGTATCACTCGCGCGATGCCTCCTCTGCTGATTACACAGCAACTCCTTGGGAGCTTACTGGTGACCTCACTCACACGCAGGAACACAACAACCCTCTAGGGAGTTGTTACTTGGCTGCGGTTTTCTGTAAGGTGGAGGTACTTCCCCAGACGGGCTGCTTTGGTGCACCCTACCTCTCTTAAAACATCCAGACCAAGACAAACATACATGTTCATGCACACAAATGTGTGCCTTGTGTGGGAATCGAACCCACGAGCGTTGGTGTCAAAGTCACGTCATTCACGACTGAGCCACCAAGCTCGTCAACTTGTTTCACTCGCCTCAACACATAGACAAAAATTATATGTATATATATATATATTGTTTAGTACAAAGAACATCTACGTGGGCCTTCCAATTACATTGACTATCTAACGTGATACCCAAAAATTTAGTTGTATCTACTTCTTCTATTTCTGCGTTATTAAAATTGATATTTAAGTATTTACGAGTACTATATGTATTGTTTTTCGTCCTAAAATGAATAAAATTAGTTTTATCAGTATTAATTTTTTAATTATTATCTTCTAGCCATAGAGTTACATTTTTTAATGTATTGTTAATATCAAGCTCGTGACTGATATTATCCCTTTTATTAATAATCAGTGTCACATCGTCCGCAAACATTATACATTGGTGACTCAATACCTGAGGCAAGTCATTGATGCAGATCAAAAATAGCAGTGGGGCCAAAATGCTACCCTGTGGCACTCCATGTGCGTTATGACGGTATTCGGACTGATATGTCTTTTTATCGTAGCCAGTCGTTCGGGTTATCTCTACACATTGCTGTCTGTTACTTAAGTAGCTTTGAATCCAACTATGAGCTAACCTCGAATACCATAACGCCATCCAACAATATTTTATGAGACACGGTATCGAAAGTCTTGAACATATCTAAAAATAGTGCGGTTACGGTGTGTTCCATTATTTAGATATTCCGTGACATTTTTCATTATATGGAAACAGACTAGAGTGGTCGATTTATTTTTTCTAAATTCAAACTAGTCAGGCGTTAATATGTTAAACTTTGTTAAAAAATTTGAAATTTTTTCGTACACATTACGCTTTCCACAATTTTAGCTAGTACAGGGATTAAGGTAATAGGCTGATAATTACTAAAAATCTTTTTGTCTCGTTTTTTAAAAAGCGGTTTAACAACCGAGTTCTTTAATCGCGTGGGATGTTTTTGTTAATGTTAAGATTCACAATATGGTCTAGTGGTGCAGCTATGCACTGGGCGCATCGCTTTAATATCAAAGTTTTTATGTCCTCATAATCAGTACTGTTACAATTTTTAAGTCCAATAATTAATTTATACATGTCATAATTGTCTACAGGCGTCAAGTACTCGTAAATACTATTATCGTTATTATTTATTGCGTTAATTTTATTATATATGTCATTTGTGCCAGTGTCATTCAGTTGTAAGAAATAATTATTGATTATATCTGGTATTTTAAATGGGTCAGTGTGTAAATTTCCATCATGTTCAATTTCTCTTATTTCGGTATTGTCTTTCGTATTATCTTTTATTATGTCCCATGCGGCTTTGCATGAGTTTTTTGCTTTTAAGATATATTTTGTATTAGTAATTTTTTGTGCGTCATTTATACATCTTCTTAATATTTTTGAATACTTTTCATAAATAGTTTTATTCCTATTTTTGTTTGTAGATGATTGTAGATATTTTAAATAAAGTTTTCTTTTAACAACGCAGCATTTTTTCAGTCCTTTAGTAATCCACCTATTTTTTGTTTTCTTGCTTGCTTATTAGAATTAAAATCCTAGACTTTACTTTTAGTAATTTATTTTAGAAACCATCACCGGATGGTAAGAGGCATCTTGAACCTTATCATAAAGCGGAAAAGGTCTCGCCTGGTGAAGTCTACGCTCCGTCCATCTCCTGCCATGATCCAAAGCCTCGAAAGCTTTCAACTCGCACTTTGCAATCGTTTTTAGTGCCTAGGAAACTATCCATGCAGCGGGAGCACAATTTCTAAAGCCTCGCCCAAAAAGAACCCAAAAACTCTCGACTCACTCGCAGAATCTCATGCAGGTCAGACATGAAATGTTGCAGTCTTCACCTCACAAGTTAGAGTGCAGGTAGCTGAATAGGTAGATCTCTAAATGCATGCGGCGAGATATACCCCAATTTAACACAATTCGTATTAAAAAGGCGATAAAGCAAACCAAGGCTCCAAAGTCTTCGCCAAAGATCTGTCTGTTGGGTAAAGTCAGCTTACGAAGCTGAAGACCAATACAGGCGCCATTATTTCTACGAAGGCTGAGATTGTGAGTGAGATGGAGAAATTCTATGGACAGCGGTACACATCGGCGTTACAACCGGGCAACAGTGCTAGTAACGACTCAAGAGCTAAACTGACCCGACACTATACCGAAGATATCCCGGACATCAGTCTGTATGAGAGTAGTATGGCTCTCAAACAGCTTAAAAATGGGAAAGCACAAAGTGAGGATGGAATTACGGCGGAGCTTCTGAAAGCGGGCGGAAGGCCGATACTTGTAGTCCTTAAGAAGCTATTCAATTCAGTCATACACTCCGGCGAAACACCGGAAGCGTGGAGCAGATGCCTGGTTTTTTTATATCCAGTAGAGCTCGTAGCCAGAAGAGCCTTGACCGAAAAAAGCAAAGAAGGCCTAAAATTCATAAAAAATGCCATTTTGACACTCGGCGGACATTCATGTACTTTCTATGTACGTATATATATTAAAAAATAATGTGTATATATAAAAAAATGTAGATATGTATGTATCTTTATCAGTTGTCTATACCCATAACACAAGCTTCGCTTACTTTAGTTACTTACTTTAGGGGCTAGATGGCGCTGTGAAATTTGTCACAGACTACAATTGCAGGAAAAATATCTAAAAACTACGCTAACCAAGTTACCGACGTTTGGTAGACCTACTTCAGGGCACAATCCAATCAATTCATTATCACACCCAAGTAGCTGATCTGATTTACTGTATACTTAAAACAGATATAGATCGTAACTTACAGTAGCATCAAATTATCAAGCTAATGAACTCGTGAGTGTGCGTTAGTTACTTTTTCTCCACAACGAAAATGCTGGCACTCTGGATATCTCAGATAGAATATTTGTTATATAACTTACCTTTTTTACATATATTTGTCGCTAAGGTGACAAACAAGCTAGAAGGAGACTTTGTACAAAAGCCGTCTGCGTGTGTACCTGTCTCACCTATTTCTACCGCCAAACAGCGATATATGGGTGAATCTTGAAAATTTGGTTAACTTATGGCCTAATTTTGACAAAGGTGTTTTTAGATAGTTTTCAGTAAAATTATAATACTATACAGTAGGTATAATATCTACTTTGTTGCATCTAAAAGGGCCAGTCACTTTACTAAGTATTTAAAGAGATATTAAAGGTTTTTTGAAATTAAGTTTCTAGGGACTGACGAGACATTATAGGGACTGACGCCAAACACGGTTAGTGTGTTTTATAACATTTTTATTGCAATATAACTATAACAAAATAAAAAATGACTTACACATTATTGCTAATTACTGTAACAAATAGTCAAAATATAAGTTATTTTGTATGGTTAGTCTTAATAGGTGTTGTTTCTACAATTTTAAATTTAGTATCGTAGCCTAGTTTCAGTCTCAAAAGTATCCAATATATTGAGATAGATAGTTATTTTTTTTTTATAAATAGTTAACAAGCTATTTTTTTAATATCAGTGATACTTATCTCCCCAGTAAACAAAATGTATGAACTCTGAGTAAACTTAAAAGTTACAGCCACAGGCTTCCTTTCATTAACTATAATGTTTCTTAGCACTTTAACTGTACTTTGAGTTTAGTACTTACAAACTAATAAATTTTAAGCAATTAACAATATTTAAAAAAAAACAGCTTTTTAAGTAACTAAATTATAATTTGAACGTAATGTTCAGTCTTTTTCTAATTAATCACAAAGACTATCACATCACTAAATATTCTACCTTTTCATAAACGTTAAAACGGTTTCTTAAATTTGTAAAATACTGTTCCACTCTGGACTATTAGGTTAGGAACTGGCAATTTCTGTAAGACATCTTCGTAAGGCACGTCAGCGATATCATTCTCATTTATTTGAAATTCTGTGCCGTTATCATTGCATACTTTAAGGAATGTAAATGTCAGCTCTCCATCTTCATCGTCATATTTGGAGCAAATCGCGGCATAACGGGACAGGCCCACCACTGTGTCTCCTGTGTAGCCAGAATTAACAGTGGCGACCACAAAAAGGCAATGAACAGTGAAGTTCATTGCTGTGCCGGGGGCTGCTATAGCTGCCTTGGAACTCACAACGAATTTAATTACAAGAAATTTGTATGAGTGGGAAGTTTTGGAGTTGACTTCCCCTCTTGGCAAAGTGAGAGACAGCAATATGACAAATAAGGCATTTAAAAACCTCAAAGAGATATCTAGTCAAGTGAAGCTCAACTGCCGTGCACCACGGTTTATCAAATATCTAACACTATTGGGACCTAAACTGTGAGTTGTTACCTAACACATCGATTCCAATAATATAGATTGCAAATCGCGGCATATCTATATTCTTTTCTCTTCATAATTAACTTGATTAGAACATAACTTCCATTGCCATAGCTCGTTTTAGACTTTTCCTGTGCATCCTGGCTTATGCTTGAGAATGGTACATCACCTTCGGAATCCGTGTAAACATCTTCAACATGAATCCGCTTTGAATCGCTTTTGTACGTTATAGTCCCTAACTTATAATGATTACATCCAACATTATCACAGAAGCAACTTACTGACTTCAAAACAAGTTTATTCGGGTTATAAATATTACCCGAGACTTGGTGCACTAACAGAGTGCCTTTAAATGGTTTCTGCTCTTTCTCATGCTCCTTGATCATTTTGTTGACTGCTTCTATTTGAGCATCTTCGATAACAGAAATTTGTATATTTGGACACCTTTCTCGAAGTACAGCCACAAGGTCGTATAAGTTTGTAATGTCACCTTTCTGAGCTATGAGTTGGTCCGCACTACATTTGCAAGTCGCTCCGATCCCATCTGGGGCATCTTTACCATGTCCCGCCTCATGGAAATTCCACGTGTATTTAATTTTTTTCTAAACGTCTTTAGGCCCGTTCAGTTTTTTTTTTTTGCGAGTTCCTCTTTGGACAGTATTGTTTTCTTTCTAGGCTGTATATTCTACAACAAATACACGGATTTTATGATTAAAACCATGCATTACGGAGTATAACCGTCAGTCCCTAGGCGTGACGTCAGTCCCTAGTCACTTTTACGACGAGGGCCTGACGGTCTAGGGACTGACAAATCAAAGCAAAATCAAACATAGCCTATGTTTTAAAGTAAATATTAACACCAGCAGGTGATCAAAATAACAAGGCAGACAAAGCTCAAATTAACAATAAGTAATGACAACAATTATTAATTAACTATCTTTGAAACGACTTACCTAGGGCCTGAGAGTTTGACTGGCACAGCGCGTGTTTCCGTAACAAAATCGGCGACCGCACTAAAAACAAAATGGCGGACGCGGCATAGGTCGTATTTACAACTAACTTGACATGGATACTTTCGCTTGAGTATGTTTTGATAAACGCCATTAGCTTAGTTGCCGCACATTTTTGAATTTTACAAACAGCTAGGGACTGATATTTTTTAACGCTTACACTTTTTGACTTGAAATAATTTGATAAAAAATATTGTTATTAATAAGTAAATCACAATGAAAAGGTCAGTAATGTAGTATTAAACGTGTTTAAGTGACTTAAATCATAATATTATATATAGAATTAGACTGACAATGAAATGCTTGCTAAATTTGGGAGATCTTACATGGCTAGGGACTGATATTTGGAGTAGAAAGAAGCTATTTTCGGAAATAAAAAATATTGTGATGTAAATCAAAATGAGTGACCTAATTACATGGACTTTATAATATCGCCTAGTAGTTGCAAATAATGGATAAAATCGATGTAAATATGTGAAAATTGCTGCTAACATCAAGTTAACCAAATTTTAAAGATCCACCCATATATATCTTTGTGTTCCGGAAGGGGGAGATATGAAAGAGAAATGACTGGGTACTGTGACAAAACAGTCTTAGATCACAAGATTGGCAGCGCGCGAATATCATCCCCGTGGTGTTGCGAGCGTCAATAGGCTGCAGTGACCGCTTACCATCTAATGAGGGCCGCATGCTTGTTTGCCAATCTAGTTTTATAAAAAAAAGCGTACGAACTGCCTAATAGTAACAATTACTGTAGCCTGTGGATACTTGTAACACCAGGGCATAAGTAGTGATTTACCGACACTGTAGAAAGTTAACGTCTTTTTTGCTAAGCCTTATTCTCGGAAGATAACGACTTTGGAACAGCACGGTACACGACCGTTGCTGTCCCAGTTTATAAGCATCAAGTCATCTGCGTCAGTGAGTAGTAATTGCAGAAGAAAACAACTGGTATGATATCAAACATCTCCTTGGGACCCAACCGCCCGTACAATCGGTAGAACACACAAAGGACGGCAAAGTCTCTCCTTCAACTTGAGGTCTCAATATAGTGTGTAAGCTTAGGATCATAGTTCACATCTCGTTTCTTCACCGGATCCATCGGTTGTCTTGAGGTTGTATAACAATAGTCTTTGCCCCGAGCTGCAGTACTGTTTCACTATGTTGACCTTCTCCCTCGGGTAACTTCGGAACTAAACTTTACTTCACTGGATTTCGATACCGGGAATCCATCCAAATCGTCTCTACACACGATAGAGCTACATACACGCTAAAAACCACATTTCTTGTAGGTCCTCCATTCTAGAAATCATCTATGGATTCCCGGTATCGAAGAACATAAAAGAAATCGTCTCTACACACGATTTGTTTTATGTTCCAATTCAATGTTGTTAATATACAACTTTGCACGTTTATTGCTAAAAACCACATTTCTTTCGTTTTTAAATATTCGTAATATTCGTCTTTAAATTATATATAAAATTGAAATGAAAATGTTAGAATTGACCGTAATAAAAAAAAAGTTGCCTATTCCCTAATATAAGCAAAACATTGAAAGTATTTTTTTTTCTAGTACAACAAAGCCTGATTTTAGCAAAGTATTATGTATGTATGTTGGTATATGTGTATATTCCCGCAATTATTTTACTCTCGTCTCAAACGGGACGTCAATTAAAAGAGATAAAAAAATCTAATATAGAGTAGTTCAAAACTATATATATAGAGCAATATTGAATTATAACAACCAACAAAAAAGTATTTTACTATATTTCAGCAGAATACCGCTATCAATAGACAGTTCTGAATAACAGGGTGGTAAAACTTACACGAGTTCAGTGCGACTACAATCAATTCCAATTTCAACCTTGTGCACCTTAATGCCGCCACTTTATTACCGACAGAATAGGTAATACTATAAAAGCGAACGCACAGCCCAACGTACTCATGTTTTATCAACCTATTCACTACTAAACAGACTGAACTTTTTTCAAAATTCACTTTTAGAAAAAAATAATTCATTCGTCAGTTTAGTAGTGATTAGGTACTTTTTTCAACATTGAATTATTCAGTTTCGCGTCGTATATCTATTTCGTCATTCTTTCATCTTGTATTCCTCCTAAATGTACGAACCAACGAAGCATGCCTTTTCTTATTTTAACCCCAACACTCTCTTTCAGGCCAACTCTCTTTCTTACATTTCGAACGCGATCAGCAAGCATAACGCTCGACTGTTTTTTTTTTTAAGTCTCGTATTATCATAATCTCGATGGCATATTACTATCATGCTCTCTCTGCCATACCCAGCTTTCACTTCCGTAAGATAGCAATGTGTAATATGGGTATAGCACGTTGCGTACAGCGACCTGCTTAGAAGTTTACCCAGCGCTCCATTCACGCTGTTCCCTGCACTTACTCGTCTCTTCACATGAGCGGTGTACCTCTCATCCCTGCTAAAAGCGCTTCAAAGATATACAATCTCATCCATTTGCTCCAACGCTACATTTTCACATCACATCAACCGTAATCCTCGTATTCGTTCTGGTTGTCTCTCTTTCAAATATTATGCATGCTTGCTTGCTTGCAGACATGCTTAGTTTTCTTCGCATTCAATTCATTCAAAATCGACTATGTATTTATTTCTTCGCTTTCATGCTATCACTCTGGTGCAAAGATGTAACATAATCCAGCCACACTTTCCTCTTTTTTCCACGGAGTATTCAACCTCCAATTAGTTTGTTTTCTATTCATCCGAAGTCCACTTTTAATTGTTTACACTTTTATTTTTACCTAGATAAAATAAGTATTAAACCTTTCAAACAACAATGACATAACGGTATATAAATTATAGAAATAAAAATGTACTATGTTCTTTATTTTAAATAATAATAGATAGATTCAGTGATAAATAAATTATAGCTTTACTAAAAAAAGAAATCATTTCACAGAAGTTTTATACTTGCAAAGATAGGTATAATTTCAATATCAATGTCAATATCAAGTTTTCTTTGTAATATAGAAAGGTGTTCGATTTATGACTATCGTTTAAGAGAGTGCTGTTTCACTTGGCATTCTTTATGTTCATATCCCTTTTATTATTTAAAATCATATACAGATTTCAGTGTAGGTATTTATGTAATATCGATATCTGTTATAATGTGGCAAACCTATCTTGTATTGACGTTAACGCTTTGTCCCTGCTTTTTTGGTCATTATTTGAGGAATACAGAGGTAAGTACGTATTTTTCTCTCCTTATTACATGTCAAATATAAATTAAAAATTTTATAATATCAAAAAAAATCGTTTGACATAAGTATAAGATGAAATAAAGAAGTGATATTGTCTACTTTTTTTATGCCATCGTATTGCACTTGTTTCTAAAACGTTGGATAGTCACTAGCAGATAGCTATGCTTAAGAAAAACTACCAAACATTACATTAGGTAAATTTAATGTATAAAAAATATTTATAACTATATATACAAACGTTGGCGACAGTGAATTACAGACAATTTCAAAACGTAGGTATCTACAATTTGGAATACACCAGCCATTTATCATAAGCATCAGTTTAAAACTAAGACGCATATATTCGGGTCAAGTTTAATCTATTAGAGGCATATTCGTACAAGTACCCAGGGCACTTGAAATATTAGAGCTCCTGTATGTTAAATGAAGAGGTAAGCTCAGACTAATGGAGATCCTACTCGCTTTGAGATGCGTAAGGTACTGACAGCTACTAATCATTCGTAGTCTGAAACTCGATCCAATGTGGGATCCTGCTGTGCGGTATACACCTATTATATTTATTTGGGGTGTGCGTAACTAATTACCTATAAAGTCTAAAGCTAACCTCACCTGCACGTGGTACTGCACTCATACGTGGTGTGAATTTACGAACAAGACTCTGACGGAAGGGAGGTATTGTAATTCAAAGCGATCAGTCTAGGGAAGTACTTCTATATCACAGAAGGCGCAGCCAAATAGCAACTCCCTGAAGGGTTATCTAAGCTCTTAAGGAGTTGCTGTATTAGCAGCCGGACGTAGCAAGTCACGAGCGATACTCATTGTATTACAAGCACACATAAGTTACCATTATCATTCATACCAGGTGAGCTGTTTGCTTGTTTTGCTTCTAGACGTTGTATAAACAATACTTAAAACCATTTTGGGTAATTTTGATCTATTATAATATGTATCGATAATATTGATCATGGGCTGCTGGTCGGCAGGAAGTAGGAGACCCAATTGATCGCGGAGCCCTAGGAACTTGCTCAAAGTGAGCAATGGAAAAGAGTGGTCTTCTAAACAAAATAATCATTCGTCACAGAAGTTAATTCTTCCATACTCCCACTAGTTACGTCCGATTCCGACCGTCAATAAAATTCCTATATATAAAATTTATATTAGTATGAGAAAATACATCAAATAAAATAAATCAAACACTGAACAAAAATAATGTTGTTATGTTATTTTAGAGCAGTGGTAGCCCAATGGATAATGAGCCCACCTATTGATGAACTGGTCCCCGATTTGAATCTCGACGTGTACCACTAAATTCATGTTTTGTATTTATGTACATATTTGTAATAACCACATGCCCGACGGTGAAGGAAAACATCGTGAGGAAACCCGCACGTTCAGGAAATTATATTTCGAATGACGTGTGACCTTACTTAAGAAAAGTCTGGTTTTCTTTAGGTTCTGGAGGTCTGACGGCATTCGCCCCAGTAACATCTTTAGCTTCGCGAGATTCTTAGTCTTAGATAGCACATCCCGCCAATTATTAGGAAACGGGATAATGCTATATTATATGATATATAGTGTTAAATGAAGAAGAGCCCGGTAGTCGGTAACGACTTGGGGGTAATTAATTAGGAAATACTCGTATTTCTTTTTTCGTTCGTTCGTTGGGTTAATTGTTATATGGCTGCGAAATTCTCTAACGTGGAATATATAAATACTTCCCCTATGGACCTGTTTAGATGCGCCTTACCTCTCTCATGTCGGAGACTCGTCTGTTACTTAGCAGGGTGCACTACATGCGGTTTATTTTGACTTTGACTCTAACAGTGTAAAATGTCTCTAATGGCACATTTCAGCAGTTCATATTATAATAAACAATGAATGTAAACAAACGTAATAATGTAGTTTTTTATAGAAACATCTAATTAGGTTGCTCTACAAATAGAGGCTGATGTTAAACTGAATCCCAGCCTCAACTCCGTTAAATTATTCTTCTTAGAGCATCGTCTATGTCGATTGTCAATGTGGTTTATCTTACAACAAAGACATCTCAATATACTTTGTTTACATTTTAGTACAAAGAACAATGGGTGTTTTAAACGAAGACTAAAATCTAGGGGTTGCTACATAAAAGATGCGCAAACGAAAATTTAAGCGATTTTGTTACTATGTAAAAAGATCAATTTCATCATGAAAAAACCGGCCAAGTGCATGTCGGGCCACGCATATCCACTACTTGGCTGGTCAAATTAGAAACAAGAAGCAAAACGCTTAATACTGATAAGTGCAATGTAATATTTTGTGACATTTGTACGTTTTCATGAAAGAAAATACATTTTATAAGTTCATCGACAATTACTCGTTAACCTGTTTCACCTGCTTAGCCTTGACAGTTTTCTTTTTAAATATCCACTCTATGGATAATTACCATGTTTTTTTTTTACAAATACAACAGTTAGTCTTAGATAGCGGACCCCGCCAATCCTAGTGTATTAGGAAACGGAATAACGCTACGATGAAGATGCTATTTAGCCTGGTAGTCGGTAACAGGAACAACAACAGCCCAGGGAATAGTTATATGGCTGCGAAATTCTCTGAGGTGGAGTACTTCCCTTAAGGACCTGTTTAGATGCGCCCTATCTCTCTCACGTCGGAGACTCGTTTGTTAAACAGCAGGGTGCACTTCGTGCAGTTTCAGCACATTTCGGCACCTCATATTATAATACTAACTATGAATGTAAACAAACGTAATAATAATGTATTTTTTTTAATGACGGACAGATAGGCGGACATGGCGAAACTATAAGGGTTCCTTGTTTCCTACGGAACCCTAAAAATGATACAAGATGATTTGTATTAATTATAGTATTTAACATTTTGCTATGATTGCCGAGCCAACGCTCAGATTAGTTTCTGCTACCCGTTAATGTTTTTTTCTAAAAATACAATGGAAGTAGTACCTACTCTGACCAAAATTCTATCACTATATTCGTAATCGAGGACAAATATTTTGGTATAAATTTTGGAACCGAGTAGAACAACTGAGGCTGAGGTCGGAAGCCATTTTAAATGTCGAGAGCGGTGACAGTGGAGGATGGCACAGTCCCAAGTGTCATTTTCCACGTTATTTGAAACTGGAGTTCGCGTGAGGTACCTAGTTATATCAGTTAGTTAAATATACACATTTTGTTTTTGCAAAATCTATCAGTATCCGCGATGTCTTTTCTAGGCTGAATTCTGTGAGATTGCAGTTACATAGTAAATATTTTGAAATGATAAACAAAAACACCCGTTATTCTTTACGTGATTAGTATACAATTACACGACCTAAAAGAAGTATCACAAATACATATTCGAAATTATGAAACTAAACACAAACTATGTAATTATCGGTTCTCTCTACCTGGTCCACAACGGGCTTGGCATGAAGTTATAGATAATCAAATAGAATCTTAAAACATTTTAATAATAATCACATACCGACCGATTTGAAGTCGACATCTGTTTACACTGTTTTTTTACAATAGCGAATTAATTATTTTGCATTATATACGCTTTTTAACGTTCCAAAATGTATATGCAAAAATCACTCATTTCACAGATAAAATGATCAGTATATCACTTTTCAATTATGAGTACTGTACCCATAGGCTTTGACATGTTTAATGCAGATTTTACAAGAATATTTCGTCGACCAGCTGTTTGTCTATCAGCCGATGTGGTTTGGGCCTAGACTGCTTCCTCCTGCGACGGTACAGTCGCGCGTTAAGAGGGTACAGGGCCGGCGAGAGCGCGCAGCGTACGTTGAACCACCAGTCGCAGGAAGCGACACCCTGTGAGAACACTGTCCCATTGGGACACAGGAATGATGCTTGTCGACCGTCGATGTCACAGTAATGCCACGCTGGAATCATAAAAAATGTAACTATAAATAGCACATTCATATTTTTTGTATATTTGTTTGACCCCTATACAAGCATACAACTATTTTAATGTAAAGAGGTTAGTAGTAACGTAAGGACGCTTGCAATACAAGGAATATCTCTCGTGCGTTTCCCCTCCCATTGCTATATATATATTTATATATATATATATATATATGCATGCGTGAGTGAACTAGCACTCACGCGCGCGCACACAGCGACGCTACAGGATATTTTCATTTGACTGCAGTCTTCTGCAAGGTGAAGATAGGCAAGGTTTCTTAGTCGAGTCGCTTCTTATTAAAAATGATGGCATATAGCCGTATCCAAGTCCTCTTTAGCCCGATCACAGCTAGCTAATATGCTAGCAAAGCCACATGCAAGCGCAGTTGGTTATGGCTCTAAAGATATAGTATGAAGTGACATAACATAACATAAAAATTATATATTTTTTTTACAGTATGGATAGAGAGAATTAAGAGGATGAAATCCGATGGAATGCTGTGGGAAGCACAAGGAAAACTTCTAAAAGGGAATAGACTGATTACGTTTTTTAGCAGAGAAGCAATTGTAGACAAGAAGGTTACTGCGGTTTTGTTGATATCGTCGTATATCGTCAACCTATTTGACAGGCTTATCCAAAAGAACCTCTGGGGCATGTGCTGTGCAGTCCACGTATGAGGATTGTACATGGACTACACAAACGGAGCAGATGCAGTACAATCTGTATATCTATAATTATCTACAGATAATATGATGTACGAATGTATTGTGTATGGACTGCAAATACTGGTCAGAATGATGAAAAATGATGAGCCAAAAATCACAGCTCGCATACATAATGTGGTGTTGACTCCAAGGTCAACATACAGGGCAAGAGTAGTTTATGACATAGAGAGTAAGAAAGTAGAAAAAAAGCAGTCTAATTGCAAGAGTTGCTCAAATCTGTGGTATAATACGAGTACTAGATGACCGCGTTTGCAATGATGATATAAAGAGAGCTAGTCTAAAAAAGCATCAGCATAAAGATAAGAAAAGACACGCTCCGTTCGTTCTGAAATGTAAAAAGAATATACAGGAGAGAATAAGGACGAAAGTGGAAATATGTAGGAGCCAAGGTAAGCCTAGAGTCTATCACAACCGAATTTGTCATATTTTATCCGAAAGTTACAAGAGATTTAGAAATCGGCAAGCGTGTATGAAGTATGTATATAGTGCCATATTAAAAATGGAATATTGGATAGTTACCTATGTATGTAGTGCCATATATGGCACTCAGATCTCTCTGCCTACTCTACAATGGACTTGGTGTGAAGATTTAGATAGTAGGTATACGTATATGCAATTTGAAATATTTTGATAAATTTATTTCGTGACTGTTACTAACCAATTTGAATGACGTCATGTGCGAATTAAGGAGTGTTCTCCGTGTGTCTTTGATTTCAAAATGACATAATCTAAACCAAAATGTCAAGATATAATAGTCATTGCTCCATAATTTGCAAATTATATAAAAATGCATAAAACTATCTAATATGATAATTTGTGAAAATAAAGTGACCCATATGTTTATATCTAAATTTACAAAATTAACTATACTGTCAATAGACCTAACGAATTGTAGCCCGCTACTTCATCTGCGCTTGTTCCGGTAACCTATTTAAAAGCTTTTTCGTACTTTATTTCTTTTTTCTCGAGTTTTTAGCTTTATGTCTTACTGTAGATTAAGTATATCTTAAAAATCGTATGTAATCAGAAAGTGGTATATTTTTATTGTACATTTTATAGATGGTAAGAAGGAAATTACTGACGACGAAGGCTTTACTTACTAAATTCTGTAATTCATGTGCACGTACAATGTTTTTCTATCTTCATTCCCTACCTTGCCTATCGCGCGAATCTTATCTGTCTAAAATAATAAAAGAGCAAAGGTAGAAACCAAAACAAAATATTTAGTTCATTTCTTACTTAGTCTCCTTGCCTGGAATTTAACATATTGATCAAAATCTAAACAAGGGGACGCAATGTAAAAAACAAATCGGCCAAGTGCGAGTCGGACTCGCGCACTAAAGGTTCCGTACCACTATCTATAAAAACGGCAAAAAAAAACACGTTTGTTGTATGGGAGCCCCGCCTAAATATTTGCTTTATTTTAATTTAATTGTTTATTCTTAAAGTGAATATATAACTAAATATTCTGTGAATATTTCAAGCGTCTACCTGTTGCCGTTATCAATATCGAGCAAAAAATCACGTTTGTTTTATGGGAGCCACCTTAAATATTTATGTTATTCTATTTTTTAGTATTTGTTGTTATAGCGGCAACAGAAATACATCATCTGTAAAAAATTTCAACTGTCTAACTATCACGGTTCGTGAGATACAGCCTGGTGACAGACGGACGGACGGACAGCGAAGTCTCAGTAATAGGGTTCCGTTTTACCCTTTGGGTACGGAACCCTAAAAAGATGACTCCCGTAGGTATATTGAAGGCCACATTGTACAATATTTTTCACAAAAGTATACCAAATCAAACAGAAACAACCACTCAATCAATCTAATAGCGGATCTCATGTTTCGAACAACATTTCTGATCTTCTTCCGGGTGAGTTTTTGTTATAATTAGCTGACCTCAGACAACCATAAGGTCACCTTTGTTAATCATCTCGCCACTACCAAGGCCTTGCGACTGTAGGCAACATAAATTTTAGACAATACTATGATCAAATGAAACACCCACTCAGGAGCAGTAAGAATAGTATCTTTTTATGTACGCGTATCTGAATCTACCCACACCCACGTGTCTTCCAAATTGGGTTAAACCAATAATTATAATGATTTACGTCCTTAAGCAATAACATAGCAGAGAATAAGTAACACTATAAGATTTTATTTAATTAAGCGCAATATAGTTTGAACAGGAATTAAAAACCCACTAACGAAAAGGGACTGGATCGCGGCGGCACGGGGTGAAAACAACACGCAAATGGGTATTGTCACTAACGTGGCATAGCATCACACGTCAATAAACCACCCAACTGCCCATAAAGGTACCCTGCGCTCACAAAAACGTTGTGACTTAGCGCCTAAATATTTCAGCGATTCTTTAATCAGCGATATTTTAACCAATAAATCGATAAGTGACGCGATATTGATCCGCGAACTAGCCAATAAGAGATGCGCGTTCTTCTTTCCCACCCGTGAATTGTTACTACGTCATATCAGTCTCATTGGTTCATAGGTATCCTTCGTGCATTCATATATTATTGTAAATGTTATTATTATTACATCAAGCGTGATATAGTGTAAGAACTAGGCATCAATCCTCCTTACACGTTACAAAAGTTGTATTAGAGTAATTTTCCTGTTTCATTGATTGTCATTTACCAATATATGAAGACGAGATGATGTAATAATCTGTATAAAGTTTGTATTTACGAGTATTAGGATATTTTTTTTTCTTTTTTAAACTATAATTAATTCGAAACAAGTATACATGTAATTTTAAAAGCAGAGGTCACTCTGAGACGCAGAAAATGGAAATAAGTTTTTTCGTACATTATTTATGTTCACCAATATGCTAGTAATTATTTCGTATTACCACTTTTTAGTAAGTTTAAAACTTGTTAGAAGCCTTTGCATGTCTTATATCTTTTTTTTTATTATACCAGTTACCGAACTTCATTTATAATGCAATGGAAGCAAATCCGTTTGCCTTTCATGTTTATACGCCCACCTGACAGTTATATGCGTGAAATCCTCTCGAGTTCAAGATTCTTTTATGCAATTGTATTACATATTTTTCCTCGTGGCTGATTTCCAACACGCTCGAATAGGAACAAGTATATAAACCTTACCTGACCTTTCTTTCATTTTATTATTATATAGACATACATTGGCTTTTATAGTTAAACTGCCGTACATATATTAATAATCACTCATTTATTTCAATTGGCTACACTTATTGATGAGTCTATTTCGATGTTTCTTCCTTCCTTTTCCTTTGTTTATGTAGAAAGCAATAGAATATAATAATTGATAAGAGAATAAGAATTATATAAAATACAAGCGGACCCGACAAACGTTGATAATGGGCAAAATTGAAAAAGAATTCCATTATGGCAACACATTCCGTTTACACCCATCTATGCTATATATTGCGAAAATTTTTACTTGATTGTCGTTAACTTGGCATTTTAAACGAATTATTGTTAATTTTACAAGAAGAGTTTAAAACTACCTTGACATCGCGTGTCCATATCTGCGAAAAATCCTGGATACGGTTGATCGTCGCAATAGAAGTTCGTGTATGGAACAGCGCCGAGCACTGGGTAGTCGGTACCAGGTTTGCCTGAAAATAATAACACAACGGATGAGAAATTGGTAATATGCAAAGACAGTGAAAGATGTATCCACTTATATTTGATAAAAGTAGTGTAATGTTTATAATTGATAAAAATTAACAATATTTAGATTTTTTATACCACTAAGGTGGCAAACAAGCGTACGGCCTGCCTGATGGTAAACAATTACCGTAGCCTATGGACATTTGTAACCAGGGATGTCACTCTGGCGTTGACGACCATGTAAGAACCTCTTCACGCCTTTCTTGAAGAACCCCATACTGTAGTCCCTTGAGAAAACCTCGGCAAGGAGCTCATTCCACATCTTAACAATTCTCGGTAGAAAACTGCTCAGGAACCGTACAGTACGCGACCATTATGGTTCCAGTGTATGAGGATGAACTCCGAGCCGTCGGCGAGCTGTGCGATTGTAAAACGATTTTATTAAGATCCTTTTAGTAACTTGTACAAGATGCATGCGCAATAGGTCGTCATAAGATAAAAACTTTTTAAAATGATAATTTTCGACTACACTATACGTATGTAAACATAAAGTATTATTTTTAATACTCGATAATATAGTACCTAAATAAGTACCTACTTACATGTAGCAAAATTTAACGCAATATATATTTAACCAATCGATAAAGCACCAAGCAGTCGTTGATGTCTTTTGTATGTAACGGCACAACATGACTTATCACACACACTCGACCTGTTTAACTAGTATGTATGAACAACTTTATGTACATACTCGTGAGTAAACACGCTACCACTGACACTGATGGATTTCGTAACAACATTGTTCGTATGTAACAGGTATATATGTACTATAGTAGAATAATTTACGAGTTGTATATATTAATTTCTAAAATTAGTTGTTTAAGATTTTTTACACATTTGCAATTGTGGGTAACAATAGCAAATGTGATAACAAGCACAAAAAAATATTAAAAACATAATAAAATAGATTCTTAGGTAATGTCACACGTCTTTCGAAATACTATTTCTTGAACATGCGGGTTTCCTCACGATGTTTTCCTTCACTGCCGAGCAAGTTATGATTACAAATATGTACTTTATCATTTGCTCAGCGGTGAAGGCAAAAACATCGTGATAAATCGAAAATTTTCAATATAAAATTAGTAAATGATGTTAAAGTTGGACCTTCATTTATTGACTTTATATTTGGTAATCCTAATTTATTTATTAAAAGGTATGAAGAACTGTTTACATAGTCATTAATTTGCGATGAGTGCGATTAAATACTTCTGTAATACTTACAATTAGAACGTACGCTTATATGCCACATTAGTCTCACAAAACCTGATGTGTAGCAGTTAGTATCTTATAAACATTTCCAACACATGGATACAGCTCAAGCGCTGCAAAAGTACTTTGCTTTGAAGATTCTTAGCAGTCTCCATCGCTCGTTAGGACATAACAATCAAATAAGGAATAGTCCTTGGCTTGCAGTCTTCTTTACGTTAAAGGTATATTTCTAGTTTGTTTAGGATTGTTGTTCCTTACATATCGTGGCAAATTTTTTAATTGTCAGAATCTCATACTATTTTCATCGTTCTGACTTGGCGCATAGACAAAAGTACTTTATTGTTATTCCTGTCGTTTATTCGCCCTATTCCTGATATGAGTTCCTATCAATAAGCATAATGTAATATTTTTTTTTACTTAATAATTTTTTTTTACAGTTTATTGTATTATTTTACATATTTTCACAAGTACTAATTTTATTGCTATCAACGCCATTACGTATATGTTATTTTTTTTGTAATGTACCAATATTGAGATATAAGTTTCTCATACGCCCTAGTAGTAGAAATAATAGAAAGAAAATCTACAATGTACTTATTGTAGGAAAGGTAGGAAATGAAATTGTGATGTCATTTCTTTCACAATCTGATTGCTTTTACGATGTACTATCACTGTTATATCCAGAGTAATTTATTCTCCCACACATATCAGAATTGACTACATTTTGTACCTACAATAGGAATGGCTATTAATCTTTCTTTTTTATTAGACAACCTAAATTGATGTAATTGACAAGTGTCTTAGATTAAGAAAAGAAATCTTTTAACTAGAGCAAGGACTTAATAAGCTATTAACCTTGTCCTAATATAATTAATGAAGTAAAAAGATAAATTAATGTTCTTATTTATTGTTATTCCATAAAGAATCCTTCGGCCCGCCTGACTTGAAATCGGATCTTGTTATTGTATCCTACTGATTGTAACCGCTTCCAAATCAGGAGCGCATTGCCCATTACCTGCCAACGTAGCATCCTCTCAGAACTTTCCTGGTGAACTCAGTCTTGAACACGTCCCTCCAGGGAGGTTTTCCTTAACCTTTTACTGCTAGGGTTTTCTATGAAGTGAAGGTTTTCCCTCTTATAATTAAACCTTTACATCAATTTGGTAGCTTCTCCCTTCGTAATTGGCGGAATGCATCATGAACAGATAAGATTAGTCTATATAGATGATGCTAGTTTTTACATTATATAAACTGTTTAAATCAATACATAGCACTCAATGCTAAGTTTATGAAATACAGAATTAATCACTGTACATATAATTCTCACGATAATTGAACGTCATTGTGTATGTCCGGTAATTAACTTCTAGTCCCTAACTGAGTGAGAAGCATTCACTAATTCATAAGCATGACCCTGCGTTCTCATTCTGAGAAATGTATAAACAACTTCGTTATCTCAAAATGTATTTCTTTTTCTTTTGCTTTATCTGACGTGAAATTTTGTTGTATAACATAATTTACTATGTTTAGTTCCAAAATTATAGTACTTACAATTAAAAGTCATAAGCGAATCGAGTACTATTTAGGAATAGATTATTTGGAACGATTTCATGTATAAATTATAATTTTTTTTTGACGAATTGACGAGTTTTACACAGAGGGCCCTGCCTACCTCTAAAAATGTTTGTTAACTAAATACATGTAGAACTTAATTAAAAATATATATTCTATATACTCATGTGCAACTCCTTCATGGTGTGATATATGGTACCTATATTTTAATATCAAAAAACATATTGAAATTAAACTATTTTTAACGGAAGTATCGCGTGTTTTATTTATTTTGTTGAATCAAAAAACATATTTTTTTTATACTACGTCGGGAGGCATACAAGCATACGGCCCACCTGATGTAAAGCGGGTACCGTAGCCTATTAACGCTTGCGATATATTAAGTATCACTCGCGCGATGCCTCCTCTGCTGCTTACACAGCAGCTCCTTAAGAAAGGTAGGGCGCATCAAAACAGCCCTCTGGGGAAGTACCTCCACGTCACAGAAAACCGCAGCCAAATAACAACTCCCTAGGGGGTTGTTGTGTTCCTGCGCGTGAGTGAGGTCACCAGTAAGCTCCCAAGGAGTTGCTGTGTAAGCAGCAGAGGAGGCATCGCGCGAGTGATACTTAATATATCGCAAGCGTTAATAGGCTACGGTACCCGCTTTACATCAGGTGGGCCGTATGCTTGTATGCCTCCCGACGTAGTATAAAAAATAATAATCTTTAAACTACCTATATATAGATATAGCATTTGAATAGCAACGACAAACGTGTAGTAAATAAGCTAAATAATTAATAACCATTCATAAAATTCAATAATTAAAAATAATAAAAATATTAAACAACCACACATACATTATGGTGAAAAACACCTTGCTTTTGCTGTCGCGCAGTTTGGTAAAGAGCATAATACTTATTCATAATACTTTCACATACGCCATTGTGTTAAAGACCTTGATGTCAATATTAAGCATAATCGGTGGTTTTGCAATAAAACTCGTCACAAGATTACCATAGATAAGACATCCACACAGACATACATATTATTACACTGTAATCATGTAGCAGTATAATCTGTAATATATATATCACTGTAATCTGATAATTTTAATAATGACACAGCATTAAGGATATTATCTCATAATATTTATTTGTGTTATGTAACAACTTGACTTGCTTGGCTTTAATATATTACACGCCCGACGTGTTAGTCAATCAATGAACTCTTGCAATACAAGTAGTACCGATCTCATCTTGCCGCATTCACGCTGCTAACGCATCTTCTCAGACGCAGAAGTAACCTCCGTTACGATCAAGAACAGTTTTCCGGCTATACGGTAGAGTTACTTCCTCATTCGAGCTACAATGTTGGCAGTTGCATTTTGGTAAATGAAACTTAATTTAGATTTGACTCTAAACATGATGTCATACACTTACACAACATAATCTTCCAAATTTAATAATTTGCATGTATCTGTCACATTTACAGTTATAACTGTGACTGTGATAGATTGTTGTTTGAGGTTGTGCGACTGTACACAGCCTCGGTCATCCTACATAGATTATAAATAGTTGACAAATAATAATGTTTCAAAAATCATGTTTTTAAATTTATACCTGGACTTATTTGTTCCTGATTACTAACATGAATTCATAATAAAGATACTTGACACACCTTTTGAAGTAAGAATCCGTTGATGAATCGTATATGGTTTTCATTTGAATATTGATGAATGAAATTTATCTAACTTCAAATCTACAATAGTTTCTAGGGCCGTACTCTCTAGTATATTCTGTTAGAGTTTATCGTACAAAACTCTATCGATCGACACCCTGTCTATATCAACCTATTTACTATTCAGGTTCTCATGCTCATAATACTTGTGGTTACTCCCGGTAGTTGCAAAGGTAACGAAAGTTCGCTTGCCTATAACCACTTTCACTATTGCTTGACCCTAACCACCTATTCTCACAATTATAATTGCAAAGCACTCATCTACTACGTTATGCTGGAATGAAATCGATATTTAAATGCGAAGTATAATCGAGAATCAATAGTTCGTGCTCGAACAAAAGCCGCGAGCAATGCAATCACCTCTAACCCTTATTAATTCGTAGTACGGTGTAGTGTAATGAGTGCAATGATTGTGCAGTACAGTAATAATAGGCGAGTGACTCATCTTATGTCCGCTTGCGTTTAAGGTTGCATAATATTGTTGTATATGTATCGACTTACAAAAGACTGTGTCATTCAATACTCGTATATCATTATAATTTATGTATTTCTTGCATTATACTAGCCTTTTTACTCGTGACTTTTGTTCAATAAATAGCATTGATTTTACTTATTACTTATTCATTTTACTATTCAAACGTCAAATAATATGTGGTAATATATTCTAACTTATCGAATTATGCCTTAAACCGTTATTAAGTCTTATATTTTAGACTTGTATTTCTTTGAAGGAGATTTCTATTGGAGTATTTATGACTTTTTAAAGGAGTAGGAGAGTACTTGCTTTCGTTTTACTTGCTTTGCGGTGAAAGCAAACACCAAAAATAGTTACCTACTCCTTTAAAAAAACGTACGACAATATCTCAGCTGGCAACACCAGGCGACATATTCGCGCCTACAAAATGAACAATTCAATACGAATGAAATCAAACAAGAAAAATATGCGTGGATCCAAGATCCTTTCCATGCTTAAGTTCCACCAGAATTCACTTTACAAGAAGAACAGAGTCTTATTCACGTGTTCTGACTTGGTGGAGTTTTGGATATCGTTCCAAAATGAATACCTAACTTAGCATTAAGCATAGCATTAAGAATTCTCATTCACTTTGCAACATCTTATTTATGTGAGGCGGCATTTTCAGCTGGAGCTGTAATAAAAGCAAATATCGGTCAAAGATAAATGTGGAGCATGAAATGAGAGTAGTGGTATCACCAGCTCACACGTCACATTCATTAAGTTGGCATAGTATTTCATATCCTATTTTTCTTAAATTATAAATGTTCCTTGCGTGTCAATAAAAATGTAAAAACTCAGCATCATATTGCGGATGTTTTATTTTTTGTGCCTAGTATCCTTGTACTTATTTTTTAGTACTAACGACCTCGGGGCGCCGAGACAAAATATTAAACCTGTAAGTGAACTACTGCGAACTGAAAAAGTTTGGGAACCCCTGACATAATTCCTATTTTATATGTGAGCAATGCTCTATCTTCTACATTAATATATGTGTATATATCAATTGTTGTCAGCGTCCATAGGCTACGGTAACTACTAATCATCAACCAGGCCGTACGTCTGTAAAATTATATGCGTACTTTTTTGTACTAAATAAAGTATATTGAAGAGTTGGTATGTTTCAAAAACAGAAAAAAGATAAATATGTATAATTCTTCTTCCTAGCGTTGTCCGCTTCCTAATCCATTAGGTTTGGCTGGGTCCGCGACCTAAACCTAAAGATTTGACGAAGATACTAATTTTGACATGGAGCGACTGTCGTCAGCCCTCCACAAGCCAGAGGGAAGCCTATACCATTCTCAGGTTAGGTCACACTAATAATTTCTTGAATGTGCGGATTTCCTCGCGATGTTTTCCGTCACCGCCGAGCAAGTGATAATTACGAGTATGTACATAAATCCGAGAATAATAAATACAGGTACACGCCATGTTTCGAACCGGGGACCTGTTGGTCAATAGGTCGGTTTCTTATCCACTGGGATATCACTGCTCATAAGTATTTTTAATTACTTTTTACAATTTGGAACAAACAAATTAATCATCCTCCAGCATATTTTTGCATAGGATATTTATAAAAAGAAGCATGTGCATAACGACGACAGCACTATGATTTTAGAGGTACATACCAAGATTATACCACTGCTGTAAAAAAAATCGGCCAAGTGCGAGTCGGACTCGCGCACAAAGGGTTCCGTACCATTATCTATAAAAAAGGCAAAAAAATCACGTTTGTTGTATGGAAGCCCCCTTAAATATTTGTTTTATTCTAGTTTTTAGTATTTGTTGTTATAGCGGCAACAGAAATACATCATCTGTGAAAATTTCAACTGTCTAACTATCACGGTTCATGAGATATAGCCTGGTGACAGACGGACGGACGGACGGACGGACAGCGGAGCCTCAGTAGGGTCCATAGGGTTCCGTTTTACCCTTTGGGTACGGAACCCTAAAAAATATAATATATATCTATAATATAAAAATGAATCGCTAAATGTGTTGCTAAGCGCAAATCTCGAGAGCAGCTAAACCGATTTCGCTAACTCTTTTTTTAGAATATTCCTTGAAGAACGAAGAGAAAATTCTTACGAAGAGAAAAATTAAAAAAACATGCCTATAAAAGTCTAAAAAGAACACTTTTCTATACACCCATACAAAAGATTCGTAATAATACTTAAAAGTCAATTTGAACTTTAATATCATAGCATAAAGTGTAAGTGTTTGTGGAGAGGTTCCGGGAAGGAAAAACAATTGAGTGACGTTAGTATCGTATAAATATTAATGTCAATATTTGTTGTCAATAATTATACGATGGGAACATGACTCAAAAACGTAGACGTACCATTCGAGTTTAAACGACTGCAGTTTCCAGTACGGCTTGCTTTCGCTATGACTATAAACAAATCCCAGGGGCAGGCGGTACGAAGTTCGCCGGGTCAGCTAATCACTATAATTTCTGTTCATACGTAGGTCTTCATACATGAAACTATTTACGCAAAAATCCATCTACATAAATTAAAATCAGCGCATGTATGTTTGTCCTCTATGGACTCAAAAATAGCGAGATCAATTTTGATGAAATTTTCAGGGCATCTTCAGATTAACCTAGCGGGTGATCCTATGAAGATTGATAGCGATCCGATCACCAGTGCGAAGTCGGGGCGGGTCGCTAGCATACTATAATTCAACTAATATAATACAACTACAACTATGTTAAATTAGAAAGTATTCAATTTCTATCTACTATTTGTACGTTAGTATTATCGATATGAAAATATTAGTTAACAACATGGATAAAAAATATACTAAGGCAACAGAAGATTAGCTACAGCATTGGTACGTTGTAGTCAATCTAAGTAATAAAGTGTCGTAACTAGCATTAACCACTTATATATAGACACTGCTCGATGGGTTTAGGGAAGTGCTCCGATCAAATGATTACCCAACGACCGTACTTACATAAACTCTCAATTAGACTGAATACACAACATATTTTAATTCTGCAAGTAGCCGTTTCAATCTTTCAACTGCTCTCTATTAAGCAACAGTTTACAACGAGTGATTATGGAACTCAAAAAATTATGCCAATATTATAATAACGAAGCATTAATCTAATGATATAATGTGCATCTCCGCAATGATCTAATACTAGCTGAATGATTGAATAAAATTTTTATTAAGATTTGCATCTAAATCATAATTTGATAGATGGATGATAAACTTTACTGACGAAATAAAGTACAATTTTATCAGCTGCTGAAATTTAACCTTTTCTCAACACTAACTTTGAATTTATCAGATTAAATTGAATATCTAAAGTGCCCACAAAGATAAAGTTGAAACCGGACAGAAGAGGAGTTAGTTATAGAACTCTATAGAGATGAATTGGAAGGCAGTTAGAAGATTCGAGGCTCTAAATACACAATCGCTATATTCACCATTCGACCTCGACGATAAAAGCACATTGTATCTGCATTGAGCGCATATATTCAATTAAGTTTGTAGCTTAACCTTGCCTAGGTCAATAATAGTCAAACTGCAATGCAATTTACGAGGCCTATTCATGATATTTAAACTATTAAATAAAAAAATGACAACTATACGCAAACGTTAAATGTTTTCTTGTGAAAAATTTAATATGTTCGTACAGAAAACAGTTATTCAGATATACTATTACTACTACTATAACTTCACGCCAAATCCCTTACGGGGTAGGCAGAGAGAACCGAGCGCCACGCGACTCGATCCTTACATACCTCACTCGCTTCCTTAACATTCATTGCTCTTTTCATGTATATTCAGATATACATTACATATTTATCTTTGTTACGCAAAGTGTCACGACGCATTACTTAGCAAACCTTGAACTGTAGCAATAGAACCTCCAATAGTATTAAATAATATCCGGAAACAACATTTACATAACACTATATGAAAATCCGCAGACGACATCTAATCGATGTGTGAATTGGAAAACAATATAAGCAATAAACTTAAAGGTCACAAGGAACACAAGATAAGGCCAAACACATTTACATAATAGTTTGAAACGATGAGATATTTTTCTCGTTTTAAGATTGTTAATGATAAAAAATATGTCTACTATTTAACTTATAATATCGTTATTAAAATTGAATATTGCGCTAAAATTCAATAGATTTGAATATTTTAATTAACTTGTTAGAAAGAATGTTACAAAGTTCTTGCGTGTGTGTATATCATCATATATCATCCTGATTGGCACACAAAACATAAGTGTGTTATGAAACAATCGCTATACGCAAAGAGTTGCATTCGTTTGAAGAATGTTATTTGGATTATATCTTTTAATAATATTGACAGTTCACTAACTTCATAGGTGTTTACGTCTATTAAAAAAAATATGGCATATTATCAAAATTTTTGATAACCGACATAAACCAGGCCAATACCACGGTTTGGTTTATTTTGAAAGCAATATACTACAGCACATTGATAAAAAAAATTACGGAAATAAACACTGGATTTTATACTCTTGTTATTAAAAAATCCATAATAATTATTTACATTTAATCCTAATTATATATCAATAATCAATATTAGGTGAGCTATTTGAGATCAAGGAACTCAAAGGTTGATGTTAGTATAGATATGTCTACGATATCCCCGGAATTTCAAGTGATTATTATAGTTATATATTTAAATAATATATATATTTACTACATGCTATGTATACAATAGTAATTCTCACTTTCGCTACCGCTACTTGTTTCGTTTTCGTCAGATTATATACACGTGGAAGACCAGCTTAAGCAGATAAAATGCTGTTTACCGCCCGCCGCAATAGTACATTGCATATACAACAATTTGCGGTTAACAAAAAAACTCCGTTAAATTTTTAAATGAAGTATTTGAGACACTAATTTCAAACATAGGGCTTGTACCCAATTTATGTATCTATTACTATAGTTCAGCGAAAAGATTTCATTTTCAGGAACACCGTTCCTATATGAAATCTATGTATTTGTCTGTCACTTTTTTTCGAATATTCGAATTTTGACTTCAGATTCGGAATAAGCAAAAAAAAAAATTAATAGGAATGTTCAGGAACACCATTCTTATCTCTTAAGGAACATGGTCAAAATGGCCGACAAATTAAAAAAAAAATTGAATTGTGATATAATTGACGAGCCAGGTGTTCCACTGGCAATGCGAGCTTGCGCATTCTCAAATGGTTTTAAATTTACAATATTGTAGCACAGGTGCATAGAACATAACATTGTTCCTTACGCAAAAGTAACACCCCTTGGGTTGCAAATGTCCATAGGTTATGGTAACTGCTTACCATCAGTCATGCTATATGCTTTTAGCCATCTTTGTGATATAAAAGAAAGCACATAAAATAGTTCACCTAATTCCGATCACTGATTACAACATACGAGAGTATTCGGTATTTTTGTGTTTGTAGAGAAAAATTTTGGACACAAAATGTATAAATCCATACTATGAAACTCTATATAGTAGTGCCAATCGAATAAAAATGATATGGAAATTACTAAGCGTAACTGTGTATGCTGCTAAATTAACTATGAAATTAAGTTTAGTATTCAATGGATATTGTAATTCAGAATAATTAACTGAACGTGGCTTCAAACATCGTGAACACGCTTCAAGGGCAATAGACATTTATGAAATTATATTGTGTGCAATTATCAACTATTGCATACTCACACACACCTAGCTAACATTAATTAGTATGAAAAGTGTCTTTATGAAACGTCGCGCATGCTCATATATGTTAACTAATTGTGAAGACGCTTATGTCTACATCTATTCATATAATACGCACATCTTCGGCAAACCGGATTGTCTGGATTCTAGAATAAAGAGGTTGTTATTATATTTAGATGTGACCTCATCTTCATTATATAATGTTTTCTATATTTCCATATGGCTCAGTGTTATTTTGGACGAAACGTTGAACATTCAATCTGTGGATAGCGTAAGTGGAAACTATTTCAACTTCATCCGCAACTTGGCGATGGCCATATAAGCGGACTTCAGTAACATTCTATTCCCACGATGTATCTTAGATATAATAACAGGAATTATACATTAATATTATAAAGAAATAAAGTTTGTTTGGATGTAACGTGATAGACATTAAAGGAACCAATCCATTTCTTAAAATTATTTTAGTAATAGGAAGCCAAATTATACAAGAGGCCAATAGGCCTCGCGGGACGCCATCATTGCTATCCATACCATCGAAGCAGCAACCATCAATAACGGCTTTTATTTCTCTGCTTGCATCTCATTTGCATAAACCCTCGGGCAGCGATACGATGGCTGTCAGCTAATATCTCACCTTGACTCTCGATCGCCTGAGCCCAACGGTGCGTAGATAAGCCAATAGAAGATTATCTGTCGAGCGACAGTGGTGGAAGCCGTAGTCGATCGCTGCTCAAGTGGTGATCTTTCGGGTTTGTCAGGAGTTGCGCGTTCCCCTAAAGACACAAGTGTGCGCATTTACTGCGAAAAAGTCACCATTTGTCGTAGCTCTTCGATTAGAAGGTATACCCCTCAGCGTTACACGTCGGTATCCTGGGTATCGTCATATCGAGCGATGTACAGTTTCGCGGTCGGTAAGAGAGCAAAGCTAAGTGGGCGTTCAAGTAGATTGTTGACACTTTACACCTCAACATCGCCTTCAACTTTATAAGGCCCAGGTCCGGCCCATGTACTATTCAATTCTTTAGGCTGGCGTTGGAATATTTGCTTACTCCATTTGATCGCATACAACGTAGAGCAGTTCAAATCGTTGGCAACTCAGACTCGCTTTCTACCCGAAGAGACGTTGCTTCTCTTTATGTACTGTACAAATTGTATCATGGGGAGTGTTCGGAGGAGTTGTTCAACTTAAAACCAGCAGCTGAGTTCCACTATCGTACCACTCGCAGTTCACAGAAATACGGTCATTGAATTAGCTTCATGTTTATCATGAATAATACGTATAGCTCTTAAATGGCGCAACCTCAGCTATGATGTTATGACGCAAGCGCAACAAGACTGAGACGCCGTGCGCCGCGGCCGCCGGCTCGCTAAATAGACGAAACTAACATGCCCATTCAAATAACTATTACATGTTAAAGCATTTTGTTTCTTATCACATTGAAAAAAGGAACTACTCACTACCGGTTTGGCGATAATGAATATTTAAGTGATATGTAAAGACGGCTGCACAACAAACGTCAACATGTCCACACATCTTAATAATGACAACTTAATAGCCTGTCATATTAATATTTCATCGTCAATGGTCAAATGTCATAATTTATTCTTACAGTCATTTTACTTATTGTCTGTTGATTAAATTACAGTTTGACTTTGGATATTGTGGTTTCTTATAACCACAAAACATAACGATAATCAATTAACACTTAGTTTCCATACTAACTTAAAAAAAATACGTTTCTTACAATTCACCTTCCCAACGGTTCAAAAGTTCTCGTGAGACAAAGGTTATTTATACAATACATACATGTAAAAAAAAAAAAAACTTTTTGCGACAACCCCATTTAGAGACAACAATTTGTTCCTTGCCCACGTGTAAACTGTAAATATCCTAGAAGTCTTAAAAAGTTCTAACTATAAATGGAGGCTTTTAGGTTTTTCCCTATTAATTGTGGTTTGAGATCCAGCTCTTTGTCAAATTTAATCTATCTATCTATCTATAACTTCACGCCAAATCCCTTACGGGGTAGGCAGAGAGTACCGATCGCCACGCGACTCGATCCTTACATACCTCACTCGCTTCTTTCACATTCATTGCTCTTTTCGCTCGCTCGTCAAATTTAATAATCCTAGATAAACGGTAAATGAGTACCTCATATTTTAATTTCAGGAAAAAATAGGCAGATACGACCGCATGTGTGTTTTTAAATCTTGTTACGACTTCACGTTGAAGTGATCATTGCGCGATTTATTAACAAACAGACAGACAAACTAATCGTAGTTTCTTATTAATATATTGAATTAATAATTAACTTCTGTCAAAGTTTTGCTGAAAACATACTACGCTATTATCCTATTTAAGAATACATGGTTATGATGCATTCGTCAATGCCCCAGCATTGTTTGTTTTGTTTACAAAATTATGTAACCGCAGGAAACAATTATTATTGTCGTGCTAAATGTCAATACACTCGATAGTGTACGACAACCTTGTGCATATATTAATGATTGTATGGACATTTCACAATGCCGAATTAGCACCGAGCAATATTATAAACTGTGTTATGTGATTATATGCTAAAAAGCTATATTAACAAATATATTATAGGTATTACAGCAAACGCGTAGTTCAAGTTATGCGAAAGAATAAATATGTATTACGTTACACAGTGAGTCGTAACATGCAACCACAGTAATATATAACGATATCATTTGGAACTATACTACTATATTTAAAGTATATTAGTAATTTAAAGTACTTAACCAATGGTATGTAAGTGGTCGTGTATATATTTTAAGGTTATTCTGTGGATTCCTATTTGTTATATGCACTAATTGAAAGCGCATGTTGAAACTAAAATATGATTCTACACTCAGAACAAGTTCACGTGAAGTTCGAGACGAGAAGTATGGTTTCTGGTCGAACCTTCTCCAATCAAGAACTCCCGGGAAATGACTGACTCTACCCGATATGCGAAAAAAGTTTCAAGAAATCGAGTTTATGTTGATTATTATTACTAGATTATATTTTTGTTTAATTACACGAATGCTACTAAAAGTTGTAATTATTTATAGGAAGAAAGATAATGTAAGTATTCAACTTTACTCGACCAAATAGGTCGTGTTTTATCAGAAGGTGATGTCAGAAGCCCCAGGAACCGGCGAGCGTGCATGAAAAGAGCTATGAATGTCACAGAAGCGAGTGAAGTATGCAAGGACCGCGTCTTATGGCGTTCGGTTCTCTCTGCCTACCCCGCAAGGGACTTGGCGTGAAGATATACATACATACATACAACTTTAATTTAAAGACTGTTTATATGAAGATACTAGTTTTTTTTAAGGTGATACTTAGGTAAGTCGACTTGGCTAATGCAACTGCGGGGAAATTACGACGTTTGGCTATAACTTTTGTTCTATAGGATCTTGGTACGAATACTCATTATTTCGTTAAATAAATGTTCGCAGTTTCAATAGTCCTGTCCGATTATTTAGTATTTGTTTGATAATTTTTTTTTTTGTTATTTTGATTAAAAAAATGTGTAAATTAAAAACATATACATATATTATTTACACATTTCTCGAATATTCGAGAATTCTCGAACACCGAGAAAAAATAAGGACAGAAATCAAAGATGCCAACATTGAATTAAAATAGCTATCATGCACATTAACAAATTTACAACTGTTTAATAGTGATGATCGTTTGCTATCTAACCCAGACGACGAATCAATAAAATGAGAGATACATGAAAGACGCATAAACAACCTAACAAATACACTTTCACATTTAAATATTCTTTAGGATTTTTTAAATTAAATATGTTTGTACAGTTGTTATTTCAAGAAAATGTTTAACAACTGCATGTTTACTACATCACAAGTATTTCCTTTTACACTTACGTATAGAATACAAATATATTATATATTATACATAATATAAGATACTACAAACACAAGTAACTCTGTTAAATAACACAATTACTATTGTAAAAATACATATAGCAAACCGATATAGTTCCTCTGTACAATCATTATAATAAACGAATTCGAAAAGAATTGGTGAATATGGCCACCTTGACCGCTGGGCAAGGACTAAGTTGCTGGCCACTTAATTATAATATAATCTTATGCTTTCGGTATTCTTGTAATATAAATAGTGTTCGTAATTGCACATATTTTTTACACAGGAACACCTGCGTCGTTATCTCCGCGTGTATTCGCCCCACTAACTTGGTCACGCTGGTGACGGTCTAGTACGAGTAGCAGCCGAACCAGTTTTACCGGGTTTCCGAATAAAAGGAAGAAGCGCTTATAAACTCACCATCATTATGTGTGGACAGGTACTGAAAAAATGCTCTTGCTACAATTTCGAACTCTATGAATACGTTGATGTTTATTCTAAAGAGTATAATTAATTATACATATAGACGGCAGACTTGAAAAATGTATAGGTGAGCATGTAATAACCTAAAAATGGGTAAGATAGAATAAAATCTTTCAATTTATCAAATGATTAAAAGTAATGCACTATATTTAAGGCTGAACATTACATAAACAAATCAATAATTATATATATTTTTTAATAGACTATAATTTCGCAAACACCCAGTTTGTTAAATTACCTAGCTAAGTTTTCTTAATATATCAAATCGTCTTACCTCTAGTACTGCCATTATACAGGCTAAAAACTTGTTTTTCGCTTTCAAGGTATGAAAAAGTAAATCCAGTTCCCACTTCAGCGGACAATTAGGTACTTATACATATATAGATAGTTTGTTAAGTGTATTATTAAATTGTCAGTCTAATGGACCAAAGACTCTTATATCTTTAGGTATTATTTATATTTATTTGTATTTGTATGTTGTAATGTTTCGATTTTTTGTTTATTCATAAATATCCAGGCAAGTCACCAGAATACCAGATCGACCGTGATAACTCTTATAGTCTACACATGACTGCCTTCGTATCGACCTCTAGCCTCGTGCAGAATGTCAGGGCGATTGGCACGAATGGACGCGATTAGGGTTGCCGCCTCTGGGGGTTTGGCTATTGTCGAGTTTATACTGCGCATACATGCGCTTTGAGGCATCACAAAACAAGAGAAGAATACTTCTACGTGGCACTAGAGGCAACAGTGAAATCATGACGATTTTAAGGAAAAAAAACTTTCAACTGAATGTGAAGAATACAAAAATTAACGAACGAACGCAAGAATTTCGGTTCATGATGTAATGTAGAACAAGAGAATGAGATTATATATCTTGGTTGCACTTTTAGTAGGAATGGAAGGTACACCGCTGATGTGGTGTGGCGAATGAATGCAGGAAATAATGTGAATAAAACGTTGATAAATCTATTTGACAGTAAGAAGCTAAGCCGTAAGACACAGCTCGCTATAGACAAGCTGTGCTCTTCTCAATGCTATGTATGGAAGCGAGAACTGGATTTGGCAGTGGGAGCATGAAAGTAAAATAAACTCCGTCGAAAATCGAGCATTATGCAAAAATTGTTGTGTAACGCTTTGTAAACCGAGTTCGCAATAAAAATGTGAAAAAGAGCTGATCTGAAAGAAAATATTACTTTTAAGATTAGAAAAGGCATTCTTCACCCGAGTTCGGAAAGGTAGAAAGAATAGAAGAAGAAATAATAACGAAACAGATAATCTAGACAAGAGTCACCTACGACCAAATAGGTCGTGTGTTATCAGAAGGTTGTATTAGGAGCCCTAGGAACTGGCGAGTGTGCATGGACAGAGCTACGAATGTTAAAGAAGCGAGTTAGTTGTGTAAAGACCAAGTCATGTGGCGCTCAGTACTCTGTGGCTACCCCGCAAAATGCCTGACGTAATGATATTGATAGAAAAAGATTAAAGAAATAGTGACTCTTACCCAATAACTACGGATTTGCCGTTTTCGGAAAGAACCAGCCCTATATACGGCCTAAATAACGCAAGACCTAACAACAACATGCAATTAGCGAATTTTGATATGTCTTTTAAGGTAGGTAATCGGCTATCAAACATTGAATTAGGCAGTAAATATTTAGTGATAGAGCTAATCGTTTTTCGATTCATAGTGATCAATGTATCAAGTTTTTCTGTTTGTCAATCAGCTCCTACCTCGCATATTGTGTCGGTGTTTTCATGGCCCATAAATATTTCAATCTCAGCAGCGACGCGTTGTTTAATAATGTTGACATCCTATTCACATAGAAACAAGCAAACGAAGTTTTATCGTATTCTCGCTGCCGAAGATTTCACACATTTATACGTTTCGTATACACGAATAAACAAAAGTGATATAACTGAAACATGCAATAGCTGCTGGTTTACCATTTTTGTAACGAGGCAGCCCTGCATACTACCTAAGTAATGTAAGCCCTCACAACAACATACAATTAGCGAATTTCAATTATCTTACATGTCATTCTAACGTTATAATCAGCAATCTTATCTTACACTGATTTAGGCAATCAATCATTTAGTAGTTAAAGTGTCTGTAACTACCTAGTCCCGTCATAAGTTCTATTACAAATGAATATGCATTCATTTCTTTATGAAGTAATGTAATCTTAATAAAACTTATATGTACATAATTATGGAAGTCTTAGCAAAAAAAATGATTCTTTTCAAAATGGCCACCTCTGACTTTAATACAGGCATTTAATCTGTTTAGCCACGAATCTATGGATTTACACACTGTTTCCATGGAAAATTAAGCCACTGCTTGCTCCAGAGATTTCTAAAGAGACACAATGTTAGCCTGTCGTTTCGAGTAGGTCGTAACCTCTAAAACTGACCATAATTTTTAGTCTAAGGGTTTCAGATCTAGGCTAGACGAGGGTCAGTCTTCAACTCTTATAAAGTCTAGAACGTTGGTTTCGAGCCAGGCTTGGGTAGTTCGTGCCTTGTGCCCAGGTGTAGAGTCCAGCTGAAAAGTCCTCGGAACATTTTTAAAAAGTGTATTGCTGAGAGGTTTTACAACACGATTCAAGACAATATCTTGATACACTTTGCCTGGAAGTCTTCACTTCTTTTTTACATAAACGAATCTTTGTGTCTCATTGATAATACACCCCGCACCAAACCATTACAGACGCAGGATGATGACCACGCCCACTTCGGCGGCTTCTCTAGAACTGTGTGCGTACACTTTGTCATTTTGCTTGCTATAGTGCTCTTCAATCGTGATTTTTTTTTTATCAGTAAAGCGCATATTATTTCTGTGCCTTTCAGATTCGTATTTTTTTATATTAGCTCAGCATAGTGGCTCCGCTTTGCGTGGTGGTAAGCGAAAAGAGGAGGCAAGGTGCTTTTTTACACTTCGTTCTGGCCCGCAAGGTGCTTTTTTACACTTGGTTCAACATTGGAATAATGACAACGCAAGCCTACACGTGTGGTTCTATGACGAAAGGGAGAGGGTGTGATAAGGCAAAACAGTTCTTCAGAGCACTCACCATGGTAAATGCGGTAAAATATGATTAGCGAGGTAACATCCGAACGAAGTTTCAGAGTTTCTAGGTTTTTGGTGACCTCTTCGTCGTCGACTATGCTATCCGCCCTTTGCTGCAACCTATCGCGAGTCTCAAGAAGATATTGCACGTAGTCGTACCAGAGATGCGAGCAATACTCCACGCAGGCCCGAACTTGAGTTTTATAGAGCAGACAAAGCTGGTCTGGCGTGAAGAACCCGCGCACACTGTTCATGACTCTGATTTTTTTTTAAGCTATTAAGATGAGGCTTTTTGTGAACGCGCACACCTGAGTTTTCTTGGCATTAAACTCAACCAGGTTATTGGAATCCCATTTACTAATGAGATCCAAACCCCGATTTAGCTCAACGACAAGACATTTGCGCTTCTCACCGATTTCTGCACGACCAGCATCAGGCCGACCGAAATATCGCCTATGGACCGTAATATCATCTGCATAGCAATGAATATTACCAAGTGGCAGCATGTCATTGATATGAAGACGAAAGAGGGTAGGCGATAGGACGGAGCCCTGTGGGATACCGGTATTTACTGACATGAACCGCGAAGCACATACATCTGCAAAGACGTGGATTCAACGCTCATGCAGGAAGCCGGCAATCGTAAGTGGATTGCTGGCTTCCTGCTGGAGCTGTAGGGCCAGACCGTATGCCGTAAATTTGGAGAAAAGTGCTTTATGCCAAACCCGATTAAATGCCTTGGCGAAATCTAGGCTGACTGCCATAGATTCGCCATGTTTATCAATTGCCTCCCCTAGAAGTGCGTCACATACGCTAGAAGATCACCCGTCGATCGTTTCGGTCTAAAACCATACTGACGATCATTAATTAGGCAGTGATCTTCTAGGTAACGGAATAACTGATTGTTAAGGATCCGTTCCATGACTTTGCACAACACTGAAGTTACGGTAATAGGGCGGTAATTCGATAGGTCAGAATAGTCTCCGGTCGGTCTAGTACGAGAGACGAAAGAGGCGCGTCAACACCGGGGACAATTTCGCTGCATATTTTTTCAGAACAATCGATGGGATACCATCAGGACTTTACGGACATCGAGTGACTGTAGTTCAAAACGCACATCGCGCTGCGCAATATGGATATCAGGCATAACAGAACCACTGCAGGATATCGTTGGTTGCGTGCTACAGTCATCGATCCGGGGATTAGGCGAAAAGAAGCTGGCCATAAAATCGGCTTTCTCCTGCGGCTGATGCGCCACTCGTTGGGGCATCTCAGCGGAGACAGCGAGGGTTGGCAGAAGTTGGCCTGCACGGCTTTGGCTAGTCGCCAGTAGTTACGCGATCCAGTAGGGTGTGACACTAGTACCGTGCCGACTCGTGTAACGCGCTGGGCGTCCGCTCTTATGTGTGCCGTCTTGCAGACCTTAGTGGCAGTAGTGTAGACTGATTTCAGGAAGTTAACATTCGGATCTTTGAGGACCTCCGGTCCAAGCGCGATACGCCGCCTGTTTGTTACTAACAGCTTCAGCGCAATTGCGATTAAACCAAGGGCGTCACCAGTTTTTGATGACGACATCGGAGTGAAGAATTAATATTCCTTCCCAACGCTGATCTCGACAACAATCGCCGTATCACTTGCCGTAAGATCTTTTTCACTGAAACAGCGCTGCTATGGGAGCAGAAGGGACGGAAGCAAAGTAGTCGCGCATGCTAGCCCAATCTGCTGACGAGTAGTGCCAGACACGATGCTTAACCGCCATGGGTTGTGATACAGCTGTGCTTGGCACTGTACTGGATACTACCTCAACCCGGTAGCTCTAGTAGAGAGGGCCCTGACCAGCGCTGTCTGGTATTCTGGTAGGTTGATAGGTCAAAAGTATTTCTTGAACTAAAAGTTGAATTGTTAAGAAATTGTTTTATTTGAAGTGAGTTGCTTTAGACTTTGTAAGTATACTCTCAATCAAGGAATTAAAAAAGTAATTTCAGTGTTTTTCAAAATTCCACCAATAGGGGGCTGAAAAGAGGTTGACAGTTTGTATGGAGCAGAAATATTTTTGAACTTAGTGACTTAAATCTTTGTACAGATATTCTTTATTAGAATAAAAAAAAAATCCCTTAAATGAAGTAATAGGGGTCAAAAGTATTTCTTCATTTAAAAGTTGAACTGTTGAATTTTTTTTTTAAAGTGTACTACTTTGGTCTTTGTAACTATACTTTCAATCAAGACGTTAAAAAAGTAATTTCAGCGTTTTTCAAAATTCCATCCTTAGGTAACTGAAAATGAGGTTTGTATGGAATAGAAGTATTTTTTGAAGTTAGTAACTTGAAACTTTGAACAGATACTCTCTATTAGAATTTAAATAAATGGTTTTTGCGTTTTCAAAAATTTCACCCCTTAAAGTGTGTAATGGGAGTCAAAATTATTTCTTGATCTAAAATTGAACTGTTTAAGAAATAGTTTTTTTTTAAAGTGAGCTACTTTAGACTTTGTAAATATACTTTCAATCAAGACGTCAAAAAAGTGATTTCAGCGTTCTTCAAAATTCCTCCCTTAGAAGGCTGAAAATAGGGTTGACAGCTTGTATGGAGTAGAAATAGGTTTTGAAGTTCGTAACTTGAAACTTTGTACAGATACTCTCTATCAGAATAAAAAAGTGGTTTCAGCGTTTTCAAAAATTCCACGTCTTAAAAGTGTATAATGGGGGTCAAAAGTATTTCTTGAATTAAAAGTTGAACTGTTAAGGGATTGTTTTTTTTTAAGTGAGCTACTTTAGGCTTGGTAAATATATTCTCAACCAAAACACCAAAAAAGTAATTTCAGCATTTTTCAAACCCTTAGGTGGCTGAAAAGGGGCTTGACACTTTGTATGGAGTAGAAATATCTTTTGAGGTTAGTGACTTTGTACAGTTATGTGTTTAAAATAGGCAATGTTGTGTATTTAACAAGAGGTGCTTTGAGTGTATTCAGTCAATATCAAATAGTTGATGAAAACCGAACAAATCGTGACATATCTTCATTACTACACAAATACGAATATTTGGTACTTTTACTAACTATATAATGCTGACTGTACCAAAAAATAAGAAGTAAAATAAAAATAAGTAAAACTGTCGAAATTCCAAAACTACGCGTGCGAAGCCGCGGGTATAAGCTAGTAGTTATATATTTCTTTAATTCATCAAGTGATCACTGTCATCATTTTCTGTTTGTCAGTTAGAGAAGCGAGTGAAATGTGTAAAGACCGCGTCTTATGACGCTCGGTTCTCTCTGCCTACCCCGCAAGGGACCTAGCGTCAGTGGCGGCGTAAAGGGCGGAGGGGAGGCGTAAAATTTACGATGCATTTTCAGCAGATGACATCGTGTTGATTTTATGACTGAGGCGCCATTTGGAAGCCGCCAACATTTCTGCCAAAGAAGCGGTTCAATGGACTTACATAGGAATTTCTCAGATTTATTGTAAAATGGGGATATCCTAAGTCTGTTCCAAGTATAGCGCTATCTCTTAGATTTTTTAACAATTTGTGTTTCGGTGGCTTCATGCGAAAGATGTTTTTCAAAGTTGAAAATTAATAAAGCCTTACTTGGGGTAGACGATGAGCGCGATTAACCAATCTTTCGATTTGATCAATTGAAATCAATTGAGTAAAATGAAGTCTCGTAAACGTGTCGTCTTCGGAGTTTCATTTTAAATAGGGGTGTTCAATACAAAACCGCCCGGGGTGCCAATCTACCCTACGTTGCCACTGCCTGGCGCGAAGATATACGTACATATATATACAGTTACTATCTCGCATATTACGTAGGTTATTTCATGGTCCATACATATTGCAATCGCAGCAACTACGTGTTGTATACATACAGTGCTGATATGCGGATATTATCTATATATCATACACACACAAAGGCACGCAAACGTTGCTAAATTCGTCAGTCACATTCTCGTATCCAAAAATTTCATACGTTTCTTATCACTACCAACTTAGAAATATGAATAAACAAAAGCTACGTAACATAATCTCGCATAATATTCTCTTATCTAACAGCCACGGATTTACAATTTTAGAATTGAGACAACCCTAGACAATGAGATTCTATCTTACACTGATTTAGGCAATTATTTAGCAATTAGAGCGTCTGCAAGAATTTAGTATTTCAATTCATCAACTTATCAATGGATTAGGTTTTTCTATTCGCCAGTTACTTGGTACCTTGCATATTGCGTAGGTGTGTGCACGGCCCATAAATTCAATAGCAGCAAGGATGTGTTGTGTACACTGCCATATTGTCTGATGTCTTAATCAGGTACTAGGCGCACGCAAATGTAGTAAAGTACTCGTACTTCGTATTCTGAATACTGACTACCAAAGACTTGATACATATATATGTTTAATATATCTACCTACTGAGGTTCAAGAAAAGATTCTCTAAAGGGAATAAATATTATTTTGGAAACATATCTATACTTCTATACTATCTATACTATTATTATAAAGAGGAAAGATTTGCATGTATATTATGAATAAACTCAAAAACTACTGGGCCGATTTCAAAAATTCTTTCACCATTAGAATGCTACAATATAAATGATTAACATAGGCTATAAAATATTTTGAAAATAGTTAGGGATCCGTATGAAAACTTCGATAATGTGTGAAAAGGATACCAAAAAATCCTTATACCGCGTACGCTGCTGAAACTATTGACAATAGAGCAAAGTAATGTACTACAGTTTTATAGAGGACATCAATATCTACAAAAAAGTCTGCGATACCATATGTCTAACTATTACAGTTACGTCACAATAACTACTTTTTCATGTTAAAATATGCTTTGGATTAAATTTTGCAATTAATTAAGATTTGCTTTGTAATTTTATCTACGTATGCGTATTTCCTGAAAAAAAAAACGGAACTTTGCGAAGCAAACATCGCTACAAGCAAAAAAACTCGCGGTGCCGAGACACCCAGGTATATACTATTTATTTATCTGGCAAGTTTGTTCTGAACTTCACAGTATTCTTCTTATTTTTGCGTTAATATCTCGCGTTCTTAGCTAAATAATATCTGTGAGATTCTGGCGAGAACACTGTTCAGACTTGGTTGTTGTCGCTGTGTATCGTAACTATTTCCAATTATTTCGCGGTTTGATTCATAGTATTGATAGTGTGAAATGAAGCAAACATGGGCGAAAGTGTACATTGATTAGAACTTCAATCAGAGACGCAATAACGGCCCTCTTATGTTACCTCCAGATTCCTCTTGCTCCGCGGAATTTTCAAATATCATTTTTTTTAATAATTCCAAATGAGTACTTAATTCTAGTAAAATGGTAGATGATATGGAAGGAATAAAATGTAGAAAAAATGTCTTGCATACACTAAATTGTATTACTAAACGCCGGTAGAGTTCGCGATGAATATGTAAGAAAGGAGTTGATCTGATGTATCGGTACAAACATAATAAGAGGCCTACTCTGTAGGTTCGGACATGCATAAAGAATGCGAGACGAAAGAATGATGAAACGGATATAGGTACAACGCGAAATTGGAAGAATGTAGAAGTCCAGGAAGACCAAGACTCACTATCACGACCAAATTGATAGACCTTATCAGAAGACGATATCAGCATCCCTAGGGCCTGGCAAACATGCTTGAAAAGTGCTATCTATAAATGTAAAAGAGGTTTATAAGGACCGAATCTAGTCTACACCGCGAGGGACTTAGCGTGAAGATTGACAAATAGAATGATAGGTAGCTTACATTGATTCTAGAAATGCAAATTTGGACAAATGTCAATGTCTCTGTTATATAAAATACCTACATAATCATATGGTAGCATTATTAGCTTTCATCGCCTATCTGTCAACTATTTAAATTGTAAATGAATTACGCTGGCCTCAAATGCCCGAGTTACGGGTGCGTTGCCCAAAGCTGTATGCTATGAGCATGGCCTTGTTCATAATGCGCGATTGTTAGCACAATTAAGAACTAAGGTTTAGGTATAAGACAAAGCCTTGAGAGTGCATGGCTGCTCACCTTTCCGAACCATAGCTCACCTTGATAGTGCATTCTCAATTGGGTTACATCTTAAACTAGCTAACTAAACGGCGGCTTAAGGCGGGTCTTCCCTTATAAACGATTACCTACATGTAACCTATTGATGGTACGAAGATATATATTGTATTTTTATCGCGGATAAGCAGTAAAAACCCAGTGATTAAAGAACCCGCCTATTGACCGACTAACCCAAAATTCGTAATTATACTTATTTATACATATTTGTAATCACTTGCTCGGCGGTGAAGAAAAACGCAAATCTAAGAAATTATATTTGGAAGACGTTTGACCTAATCTAAGACAGTAAGATGTAAAAAAATCTATATATTCGCTAAATCCTTAGGCTTAAGTAGCGGACCTCGCCTATCGCAATGGATTAGAAAACGGTATAACGCTAGGAACCTATATACCTTATATATCGAATTTTATTCAAATATTTAAAACTAATAGTAAGTCCCACGTGCAGAAAAATTGAGATATTACAAGCTAAATTTAAAATATAGTGTATAAATACAGTAACAGCCTACAAAATTTAGTGGTTTTCCACAAATTTCATCTGTACTCAGGTTAATGTACTCATTGATTGTAAAAGTGAAATTAAAAACATCTCACTGGAACCCTACGACAGTTATTGAAATTCTAAAAATTATATTTTATTAAAAGTTCTAATAACTTATACAAAACGGAATAATTATGGTCTCATCTTGGAGTCCATCCGCCCGTCTCTCGATTTCTTAACTCGGAAAGCCCGAAAATATATCGATTTCCTGGCCACTTTTGCGAGGGAAAGTATTACGAGTGTATATCGCGATTTCGAAGTTAGTCGCATCGCAGAGTTAAAATTATATTTAGTTATTACTGATGGTTACATTTACCTCCTTTTTTTTATTACAAGTGATTCAATGGCCGCCTGTATAAACTTATTACATTTTTTTTTATCAAATGGCTTTGTTAATAATGACGGGGGCTTTTTAGGGTAATACAATATTCTTTATCTGTCTAGTTCTTACATTGCGACAACCCATGAAAAGAAAACAACGTTTATACGTCGCAACTTGCAAAGTACGTTATCCGTGGTGCACGGCAGTTGAGCTTCACTTGACTAACCATCTCTTTGAGGTTTTTAAATGCTTTACTTGTCATATTGCTGTCTCTCACTTTGCCAAGAGTGGAAGTCAATTCCAAAACTTCCTACTCCTACAAATTTCTTCTGATTAAATTCGTTGTGAGTTCCAAGGCAGCCGTAGTTTAACCCCCGGGACAGAAATGAACTTCATTGTTCATTGCCTTTTTGTTGTCGCCTCCTGTGTAGACAGAATTAACAAATTCTGTCTACACAGGAGGCACAGTGGTGGGTATGAGTGGTGGGCCTATCCCGGTTAAAAAAAAATGTACGTTATCAAATTGAGCTCAAGCACTGTAAGTACAGTACGCAATATTCATACGAACGTTATAGCATACAGTGCATATTTAGAAATTCCGTATTTTAAGTTTCGAGTATTCCGTTCATATGGTCTGCAACTGTTATATAATACGGAATGCCGAATGCGCTGGTCAAGCCGTTATGTGTGATAATGAAATAGAGACAGTAATTTTTAAATAACTTAAGCATGCAGTGAAAATCTTTACGAGTGAACGTAACCAAATTTCGATTATAAATACCCAAAGGCATTATACGACGTGACGAGAACTATTGGAAATAAACGAGTGAATTTGCTATTTTAAATAAATGTTGGTTGTTGTACCCAAATAAAAGTTAACAAAGACACATTGCAAGTTTTTTTTTTTTTGGAGTGCGTCCATGTGTCGCAACACAAAAAAAGTAGTTCAGTAGCAGTACCCGGCAATCACGTCACATAACGTAGGTAACTAGTACTCGCAAGTACGAACATAGACATAACATACGAGTATCTTTGATAGCACAATATTTATCCATGTCACCACTAGATTGACTAAATGAAACTATCAAATTGTATATACCTATATAATATTATTCAGGGATGGCGATTTAATAGCCATACAAAAGTATGTGAATGTATTCATGAATTATACTAACTTTTAGTGTGTACTAATTTTGAATTCATTAAAAATATCTGTCTCCGTACAAATTTAGACGTAGTAAATCGTTATTATTCATGAGTACATTCACCTCCCTTTTAGAGTACATAATTAGAGTACCGTATTCAACAAAGAACCCTTATCTAAGTTTCGGGTTCAAGTTTCACTAACCGTCCGTCTGACTGTAGCTTAAGTCAGAGACTCTTAGTACCTACTAGAAATCTGCAATTTTGGCACTGATATACATGTTAGTCACGCCGACAAAGTGATAAAATAAAATCTTGAAAATATTTTTTTTTTTTTTGGTGTGAGGTACACCAAAAAAAAATATTTTCTCTACACGTAAAGTGGGGATGTTTTTTTGTCGTCTATTCCATGGTGGGAAGGTTTCTTCTTAGCGTTATACCGTTTCCTAATCCATCAGGATCGGCAGGGTCCGCTACCTAAGCCGAAGGATTTAGCGAAAATACTGATTTTTTGAAGACTGATTGGTATAAGTATCGTTGGAGAAGTCTTTCGAAAATATTACGGGTTTGTGAAAACAATTTTTCAATTAAGGAATCCGTTAGTGAAACATTAAGCTTTAAAGTACTGATTTTTGTTTGAGTCAAATGTCCTCAAGCACCCTGCTGGCTAAAGGGTTGTTTTTGGATATGTGAAAAATTTCACAATAGTAGTATTTATAACGAATTTAAAATGAAAACTATCACAGCTGAGTAGGATTTACAAGTAATAGTCGACCAATTTATGAAATTAAGTACCTGGAGAATAAAAAATTTGTACAAATTCCTCTGAAAATTACTTACATGGTGTTGTTAGTTGTGTTAAACAGGGAGTAAATATAAGTTTATGAACCATGTAAAAATATACAGAAATAAAATCATAAATTTTCATATTAATTAATATGAAAATTAATTATGAATATTCATCAACATTAAAAAAAATGTTCACAGTACGAAGCAATAAAAAGTCCTCTTCTTAGTCTGCATTATTGTGATAGGCAACTACGGAACTCTACATAGCGCGTGGCCCGACACGCATTTGACCGGTTTGTAAAGTTCTTCTCTGCATATAATTTTGTTTAAATAGTTTCTAATATACAATATAACTATGGCAAGAAAGACGTTACCTTGCACGAAAAAACGTGCTTTTAAAAATATGTACAATAGGTACCCGCGTCGTGAGTCATGCCGAGCGAACTTAAATAAATAGCCTCCGTTCCCCGTGTATCAGCGATCTCTCATTATATGAAATTATATTATCATCGCGAGTATCAAACTCACGCTTTATTCCTTATAACAATTTAATCAAGAATCGTTCATAGATCCGTAATAATATCAATAAATGAGATAATCATATGAAATGTCGAGGCCAGATTTTGACTATTCGAGTTTTTAACTATGTTATTTTAGTATAATGTCATTGGTATAACTTTAAAATTTTCGAATTACTTACCGTTCCGCTGCGCAGACAGGCTTATTATTAAAATATTATATGTATATTTTCAGTGCATGCTTCGAACTATGTCGATTATACACAAGCTCACCCAAATATTCTTTTGTAAAATTCTTACCCAGAAGCGAACAATAAAGAGAATTAGAAACATTTAATATCTTTTAAAAACACTATACTTAATTTTTTACCTAAATATTTCACTCCAATCTTTTCTATAATAATTTCCCGTTCGTTTTCCCTCTGGTTTGTAGAGGTCTCACGGCAGTCGCTCCAAGTAAAAGTCAGTATCATCGCCAAGGTCTTAGGCTTAGAGATGTTATATTAACGGAGTCGGCCAATCCTAATGTATTAGGAAACGGGACAACGCGAAGAAGAACAAGAAGAATTACTATTTAGAGCCTCGCTTGCATTGCGATGTTGCGATCAGTCGTCAGCGCGGGATTTACATATAAATATATTATATTTAACAATTTAACATATGAGCGTAATATATGAGCGCTTGTAGAACAAAAAAAATATAACTCGCTGGGAGTTACCCTGTTGCTAAAGCAGCTACTTAGGATTTCATTGATAACCTCACTGACTCGCACAGAAATGCAACGACCCTTCAAATTGTTGAAGTCTTCTGTAAGGTGGCAGTATTCTATGTTTTCCTATGTTTGCAGCTTATTTAAATAAAATACTATATTGAGATATACTGAATATCATTTCCTTAATTACGTATTTCAATAGCATTGATCGATTATTAATATTGATGATCGAACTTTCAATTGTATTGAAAGCTACCGGCAAACCATTCAATGCGTTTGCGCAACCGAGTTTAAATGTAATATGGACATCTCAAAAAGTTATCAAACAGATCAAACTGAAAGCAATATTGAACTAAAATAGCACGATATAAGAACAATGTGAAAAGAAAGATGAAGTAGTGACAAAAATTGAAAACGGAACCGAGATGGTTTTGAAATCTGGGAAGAATGGATGCCAAGAGTGAGTGGATTAGATTTACTCGTATCGGTAGGGATCAGTAGGGATAGATGCATAATCAATGATCAAGTAGATATTGTGCTGAAAAAACACATCATCTACTTGATCAAAGTGTACTCAAATCAATATCATAAGTCAATATTATGTACAGGAAAACATATTTTATGTACTTGTATGTACATAACTGACGGATGGGTCATCTCTTTACTCTATGAGTGTTTGCAGAATGCAGATATTAACATAGAACAGCTCTCTGCAACGACATTCCATTCCGTTTCCATCTCAAATTTTCTCACGGTATTTTTTTACCCGGTGCGGCGTTGGATGAGGAATTTTGTCCGTGTACTGTCGTACTTAAAGTACATTTATTTCTATGTGGCTGACTACATTTTTATTACATTCTAACAACAAATAAATTATGCAGTTTATCTTCATTGTCTCCGTCGCATTGAAACATTCCTAGATAGCTTCTTTTAATTATTATTAACTAGCTGCTGCCCCAAATCCTTTTGCTCTGCGCCTGCTTGGAATTCGACTTGACAATATTTACACAGTTCCCCTAAATATTTTCGAGATAAAAAGTAATCTTTTTATTAATCCAGAATATGCTCTATTCCTGTGCTAAACTTTGTCCAAATCCCTTCGCCCATTTTTATATTATTCAATGAAATCAAATCAATTTCGTTATTTTTCTCCACAAATCTCATACGTGTATACTAGATACAACAGTAAGTACAATAGGTGTGAAATTGTTTCAAGATTGTGAGAGACTGGTGTCTGAACTAAACAAAGCTTGTATCTCAGTATACCAGCCTCTCCCTACTAGGTGTTAATAGCATAACAGTAAGCAGTTAACTATTTATTTGCAACTATATACAAAGTAGGAGAAATTATTACAACATGAGTTATCTTACCTACAAGAATGTGCGCTTGCGTATGATTGAGGGGGTAGATGAATGAGGGATTCCAATTCAAGAGCTATATTTTCAATAAATACAAGTATATAAGCAAATTTATTTTATTACGCAATTGGTTCTATAATATTTTCATTATCGATGTTGTTAAGGGCTAGGAAGTTCATAACCTTCTTCTTGCAGTTAAATTTTGTGAGTAGGTGAATGTTTGCTTTGCGATTTATTTTATTGTAGAGGTACAGACCCAGAAAACAGTAAAAACGATTGGAGAATGCAGTGAAAAGATCAGGAGCAAAAATGGGAGTAGGGCGGCGGGTAGAACGAGAAGAAATAGGAACACGTTTGGTATCGGGGTGTTGTTTTAGAATAGAACTTAGGATGTGAAGTTGGCGAACAGTAAGCATTTGACATTGCTGGTAGAGGAGAGAGGTGGAGAAGCGAATATTTAATTTAGTAAACAATATCCATAGATTCTCACAAACTTTCACATTATAATGCTCGTTGGATATTTTACATTCATCTTGCTACTTCTATTAACTTCTGGTTAAACTCTCCTTGCATATTTCATGTCTGCCACAGTTTTACCTACGGAGCTATTATATAACGAACATTATTGTTTGTTGCTATTCTGGCGGGTGGTGCTGTTAATACTGGTTACACGACGATGGAAATAGGTGATGGCTTTAATCTTTATTAATTAAGCTTTATATACGAGTAGATGAAGCTAATTCCCTTAATATCATTGATTATTTAAAAACACCCCATGGACCGCTGAACTATCTACGTATATATCTGTTTTTAGAGGGAATCACCAGTAATTCTAACAAAAAAACTACTTAAAGCCACATGTTTTAAACACTTCATATATCAAAAAATAACATATAAGCAACCCACAATATATTTTAAAAACTTTTTCAATACATTGTGCGATGAGGGTTACTCATAAAAACACTTTAGGTGTTGTGTAGTGGCGGTTGTACATATTTTTACTCGATAACATTTTTGTGATTATCAAAATCTATAACCATACCAAATTTAACTGCAAATTAAACGGTTATAACATACAGCAAGAGGTACAGTCCGACAGACGTGACGAAGTTATAACTTGTTTACGACGAAACCCCAAAGAACTGAAAATAGTTTACACTCAAGGAATAATGTGTCACATGATTTGAATGTTCATATTAATATTAATTAAAATTTCATGCAAGCTCCAAAAAAATAAGGATGTTTATTATCTGCCCAGGCAATTTGAAAAGGAAGCTGTATTTTATATCAATATTCGCTTATTAGCCACATGTGGTGATTTCTTATCTAGTCGATGATTGATCGATAGCATAACTAATTTCGCTTCGCTAAGACTTGGAAAACGATAGAAACCTAGGTATATTTTTCTATGGTAAATAATACATTCCGACATTATCAAATTGGACAGTTCTGTAGTCGAGGCGATAACGAGTATCTTTATAAAATAATATTGCTAATGTTTTTGATACCTACTCAATTGAATTGATAAAAATATTCGAATGCTGATTGTCGATCAGTTACATTACCAGTATTCTGATATTATAAAACTTACCGGGTATGGCCATTCCAAGTTCAAGGTACTCTTTGACCGAGGGGCTGAGAAATGCGGGAGGTGCTGGTGCAGCGTCGGGCTCCGGGTCAGGAGCATCCAGGGCTTGGGCAGGCTCCCGGGCGACTAGTGAGCTGTCAGCACGAACTCGCTTCACACGTGCGCCTTCCTCTGAACCTCCTAGTAACCAAAACATAGCCTTGTTATAATGGCATTGTAATATCTAATACATACGACCTTTCGGATGATGTCAAGAGCTCTAGGAATCGGTATGCGTGCATGAAAAGAGCTATGAATGTTAAAAAAGCTAGTGACATGTATAAGGACTGCGTCTTATGGCGATTGTGTCTCTTTGCATATGGTAGTAGTGACCTTGTGTGAAGATATACATACATATATACGTTCATCTCTTTTTTCAAACTCGTACATTTTTTGTGACATGCCAAATGCTGGGTACGAGCGCTTGGCATGCCAATAAAAAAATGTATGTCCCCTGCGTAGTGAACAGAAGACAAACTCAAACTTATGAATTATTCTCACTACGAGGTACAAAAGTAACAAAAAAGCAAAACTTAGTGCGAAAATAAACGAAGAAGTGTGTGTGTGAAGGTGTTCGGTGGCGCAGCGGCTGATAACACGACTTCGACACCTCACTCACACATAGGAAGAACCCACTGCGCCGCCGGGTTCGTCGAAATAATAAAGGAATGTATGCAGTGTATATAGAAAATAATAGAAACAATAGCACATGCACAATGTACAGACTAGAGAAACAAAAATCTTGCAGATCCTATATTTTGATACTATGATAATACTCCAGAGCATTCGAAGATTTATTTAATCTACTATTTTAAAATTAGCTTTTATTTAAACAAGTATTACTTAAGGATTGCTCAGCATGTGTGCGAATAGATGGCAACATGTCACCCTGGTTTGATGTTAAAATTGGTGTCAAACAGGGTTGCATGTTGTCTGCTAGGCTGTATATTCTGCATCTCGATAGTTGTCTACAGAGAATAAGATCGACAAATGTAGGATTGTAGGATTACGCATGGGTGACCTAGTAGTGAACTGTCTGCTGTATGCAGACGATACCGTCCTATTAGCAGAAACACCATATGAACTGCAAACACTAGTCACAATGATGAAAGACGAATATATGAAGAAAGGCTTACTGCGAAGAAAACAAAGATAATGGTATTTGAAAGAGAAGAAACCAGAACCAATGTAAGGATTACGGTAGATGATGAAGTGTAGGAACAAAGTGGTTGAGATTGTATATCTTGGATGCGTTTTCAGCAGGGATGTGGAAAGGCGAGTGAGTGCTGGGAATAGTGTGAATGGAGCGTTCGGAAAACTTTTTGCCAGTAAAAATCTGAACCAGAAGGCACTGCTGGCTATACACAATGCAGTGCTGGTCCCAACGCTTACTTATGGAAGCGAGAACTGGGTATGGCAGAGAGCGCATGAAAGTAGGATAAACGCGGTTGAAATGCGAGCGTTGCGCAAAATTTGTGGTGTAACGCTTGTAGACCGTATTCGCAATGATGAGGTTAGAAGCAGAGTTGGCCTGAAAGAGCGCTATGTGTTAAAATAAGAAGAGGCATGCTCCGTTTGTTCGGACATGAAAAGAATGACGAAGCAGATATACAATGCAAAAGTGGAAGGATGCAGAAGCCGAGGAAGGCCAAGACTTACCTACCATGACCAAATTGGTCATGTTCTATCAGAAGGTGATGTCAGGAGCCCTAGAAACCGGCAAGCGTGCATGAAAAGAGCAATGAATATTAAAGAAGCGAGTGAGGTATGTAAGGATCGAGTCGCGTGGCGCTCGGTTCTCTCTGCCTACCCCGTAAGGGATTTGGCGTGAAGTTATAGATTAAGTAATCAAAATATTTTAAAATCGAAATCATGTATAATCTTAGAATATAACGTAATATAAAAAGTCAATGGTAGCATGTTGATTACACATATAGGTACAATTCAACGAAACAATTTCACATTTCATTTTCAGTGCAAATTTAGATGATAAAATAATATAAATTATTTACATAATTGAAAAATGATAAAACCATATCATTTGAACTAAAAACTGTGTTAAAAGTTGATTTCTGAAGTAATTACCAGCTGTATGCTTACTTATGTGGTTGAAATCTAAATCTTCCTCCTTGGCCTTTTATAGAGCACAGCGGGTCATATAATTAATTGTAAGCAGGGTCGAGTTTAATCACGGAACATGTTTTTAAAGTGATTCGGTTTTTTTCTGTCAATACAGAACATAAAATACGCATATATATTTTTTTATGTCTATGGAAAACTAAAAAGTATATTTTGATTAACTCACATTATGATCTGAAATCGCAGTTCACTTCACGTGTACGAAGATTCAGACAATAGTTAGGAAGCAATATCTACAATTAGTTAAGAAAAAGCACTAGCTGTCTACCCTGCAGCGGACTTTGCGTGATGTTATAGATTGATAGATAAGATAAAAACGCTCTGATCTCAGCAGGTACTTTAACCGGCATTTGGATACTATAATAATTTATGTTGATCGCACTACCGCACCACCTAGTAACTAAAGTAGGATATTTTTTATACCGTAACGAGCTGCATCTTGATGGGACTGTAACGTAACGGAACTGCAACTTTATATCTAAGTAATTGTAAATCATAGCTGTATCGTGTGGAGTTGTTTTTCTGAATTAAATAATAAATTTTCCCAAGAGAATACAGCACGACCATACAACTAGCGCGTGATGGCTTTGGCATCCAAATTATTCATAGGCCGTACTTATTCATACCGTAGCTTACCTATCATTATGCAAGCAGTAAACTTCTTTGTCATCTCGGTTTATAAAAAATATATATTAAAGTATAAAGTTGAATCTGCAATGCAATATTTAGTTGCAGTATAGAGTCAAATTTATACTTCAATGCAGTTGGCTCTATCACTAAAGTCAAAGCTTACCATCAATATCTAGTTCTCAGTTGTACACATGTACTTCTATGGTAAATTTAGATATTAGAAAAAAATAATTAGGAAACAGATATACAACGCGAAAGTAGAAGGATGCAGGAGCCGAGGAAGGCTAAGACTTACCTACCAGGATCAAACTGATCGCGTTTTATCAGAAGGCGTTTTCAGGAGCCTTAGAAGGCTAAGATTTACCTACCAGGATCAAACTGATCGCGTTTTATCAGAAGATGTTTTCAGGAGCCCAGTGAGCGTGCATGAGAAGAGCAATGAATATTAAAGAAGCGAGTAAGATGTGTAAGGATCGAGTCATGTGGCACTCGGTTATCTCTGCCTACCCCGCAAGGGATTTGGCGTGAATTTATATATAGATAGATAGACTTTTAGATATTAGCTGATACGCTAATGGGAGGCATTGTATAAGTAGGTATTATTTATATATTGCAAGAGTCTAGAAGCTACGGTAATCACATTACATCAGGCCATATTCCTATTTACCAATCGACTACACCTTCACCAACCCTAGCTCATCCCACTGAAGGGATACGGATCTTCCTTCAACCCAGGGGGTTTTTGAGCACACCCCAGCATGCTGCTCAACTGCGGATTAGCGGAGGTCAGTGTTTTAAAGCCGCCCGAAAGCTTGGCTTCGCTTCTTTCATCTATCGCCAAAAGCTAGGACCGACAGCTTAACATGCCCTGCGAGGGCACCGAGAAGCTCGAATTTGATTAAACCCATCCATAGACAGGTTGCGGTCGGCGTTGCTTAATCTGCGTGTTCCGTTTGAATGCAACGACGCTATCGGGCTTATTATCTGTATATAAATATGTAGCAAAAACAATAACACGCCTTATGTATTGTATTACCTAATAGAGGTATAACAATACAGTTAATATACTAAATAACTTTGTATTACATTGACAAGGGTATACAATAAGAAATTCCTCCAAATTTCATATCACCAGACGCGTATCTCGATCAGTAAGACAAGTAAGATAAAGATAAGTTTTTTTTGTTGTACAAATAAGGACATTTCGCGCCACCGTCGTGTCTAGCCCATGTAGTGCCCGGGTACAAGTAATGTCTTGGCGCTGCCATCCCCTTTAGAGTTAGGAGTACGGCCAGCGGCCTCCCCAAAATCTGACGCTTGTGTGCACCGCACGCGTTACACCGTAGCTAGAGACGACGCTGTCTGCGGCACATTCCTCTTCCTGTGTCTAGGAATATCGTAATCCGTAAAAAAATATGTTTGTACCAATTTTACTTATAAACGTATGGCAGGTATGTAATTGCCTGCAACGTGAATCTTTTAAATAGTTAATAGATTCAGGCGTCATTTTGCGAAAGTCAAATTTACATGCAATTTGATCTAACCTGCTCTGTGTGCTTCCGCCACCAATTAGTCCATGCGTCCTAGCGCCGGCCGGCACCCACCCACTAACAGTTGCACGTACTAACAGTAGTGGGTGGGGGCCGGCCGGCGCTAGGCTGCATGAACTAATTGGTGGCGGAAGCACACAAAGCAGGTTAGATCAAATTGCATGTGAATCTTTTATTCAGCATAGATACACGTAAATTTACCTTATTTGTTTTACTTAGGTTAGATATACCAAAACCGAAAACAGCCGCTGGAGTGTATTACTCACAAGTTATTACCCGTGGCCCCAGCATATCAACCACTCAGTAGCTCCTTGTGACCTCACTCACTCACAGGATCAGAATAATCCTTTAGGAAAGCAATATTTGGCTGCGGCCTTTCCACGGTACAAATAAATCGCCATTTGACCTATCCTTAACTAAATATTACGAGTACCATAGCCTCGTATGCTAATTGGCAATACACACCACGTGTAGGTGAGATTATATTTGACTCTATAGATAGTAATAATTTTTTTTCGTCACAAGTTATCGGAATAGGTACAGTGATATTGTGTATGAACAAACGTCAAAGCCAAGCTCGAAAACTTTCACATATATAATCAGTTAATAAGAGACATACAAGATACTAAGCACATGCATCGTATAGTACTGATGCACTGTGAAATGACTTACCAGTGACTGTGAGAAATGATAGCAATATAGCTGACAACACACCAAAAACACCTTTCTTCATCTTGAATAAACGTTACATTCAAATTCAATCACAGAAACATACAAAAACACATGTTTAATTCAACCGTGTCACAATGGCTTCAGCCGGCATTGGAGTTAACTGAAGGCCTCAGGATTGATGTATTTCGTAATTTAGCGTATGTTGGTTGATAAGTCACCGCACGCCGCCGCGGTCTCTTGGTAGATGGGTTTATGTTGCGTAACCACACGGTACGGGCGTGCGCTTTCGGGGGCAGCCGAGCGCGCAATGTTCGCACTGGCCATACGCCTCTACTTTGATACCTCATAAACCAGCAGAACCTAGACCGACCTCTAACTTCCCCAATAGATCTTGCTGTAACCACTTAAATAAAGTTTAATGTTTAGAAAGGACTTTCCGATTATTATTTTATACTAAGTGATTCGGACCACATAAATAGTTGAGAGGTCCTTTTAAAATCAATACACACGTCTTAGTTTATTTATTTAAGCCGTGATTTTTGGGTAATAGGTTAAAAGGGGTAGATACGTAATTGACTAAACTCGGATTTGTTTCCATCCGAATTTATTAAATTGGCTGACCATCATATTTTTTTTCTCAATCTGATGATGAACGAGCATACGATCCATGTTAGAAATATCACTTTCCCGTTTCCACCCCCTGTACCAACACATCTCTTTGACTGCGATCTACTTGAATTAGGCCGAGTACTTCACCGTATTCCAAATTTGGCAGTAAATATCCTGCATGACTGGCGAAATCCTAAGGTGAGTGCCCTCTAATTGCGAAACTGAATAAAAGTGAAAAACAAACATATGACCTGACTGCTAGTTACCATAGTATATGACACTTGTTACACCAGGGACGTTATTGTACCACCGTGTTTACCAAAGTGTCTTCACGCCCTTTTAAAATGATCTCAATCTTGTTTATCAAATATACACTAACCTAAAGCCTAGAGAAACGAAGTACTCTGTGCCCAAACTAAGGACCCGAATTTAAACCTCTCCTAATTGTAGTACCGACCATCATCATGATTTGATCAACTCAATGGTACACCCCTACCCTTCAATTCGATGTGTGATGTAAATATCCTGTATCTCTATTCTACCATTTTATCTTAATCGTGAAAAATGGAGTTTGCTAAGACACACGCGCATCGTCGCGGTGTAATATATTATGTTATTCATTATTTTTAAAACGTGATTATGAAAGAAGCAACCCTGAAATATATATAACCTTCAAAGCAATTTTGGATTGTTACGTTGTTACTTTATAACTGTTACCGCTGCCTAACAGCCCTTGCAACACCCGCTAGTTGCCGGTCCTATCTACATTTTCACGCCAAGTGCTTTGAGGGTAAGCAAAGAGAACGGAGTCCTACATGACTCAGTCCTAACATACCTTACTCGCTTCTTTGACATTCATAGCTATTTTCATGAGTTTCATTTTCCCGAATGTTAAGGGCTTCGATATCAGCTTCTAATAAAATACAACCAATTTAGTCATGAATGGCCATGGTCTTGGCAAGCCTCAGTTCCTATAACCCTCCACTTTCAAGTTGTAAATGTAATTGATCGTTCATCCGACATTATTTCTTCATTTCCGAAGCAACAGGATATGCCTTTTCTTAACCCCGACAGTTTCTTTCAGACCAACGGTATTTCTTACACCATTGATACAAACGCTACGAGTATCATCAAGCGTCACAAATTCTAGGTTAGGTTTTCCCACAAAAATTTGCAATTTCTTCATTGACACTGCACTTAAATATCTCGTTTCGTGCCTCCTGACCAATGTAATTTAAGAATATTTTAACCAATAAGCTGATAAGTGCAGCGATGTTGAATGGCGAAATAGCCACTAAGAGTTCTACTCTATGCCGGTTCTACTTTACTCCAACCCGAAGAAGTGAATTGAGTTACTGCATAATATCGATTTCATTGGCTCTCCATAGGTTATTTTTTTTGATACTACGTCGGGAGGCCTACAAGCATACGGCCCACCTGATGTAAAGCGGTTATCGTAGCCTATTAACGCTTGCGATATATTAAGTATCACTCGCACGATACCTCCTTTGCTGCTTATACAGCAAATCTTAGAGTTTACTGATGACCTCACTCACACGCAGGAACACAACAACCCTCTAAGAAGTTGTTATTTGGCTGCGGTTTTCTGTGAGGTGGAGGCACTTCCCCAGCTGCTTTGATGCGCCCTACCTCTCTTAAAACATCCATACCAAGACAAACAGACATGTTCATTCACACAAATGTTTGCCTTGTGTGGGAATCGAACCCACGAGCGTTGGTGTCAAAGTCACGTCATTCAGGACTGAGCCACCGAGCTCGTCATATATATATTATCTCCATCATGGGTTTTGTTTGTAAATAATAAATTTACCGCAAGTCGATGACGTATCTAGTTACTACTTTGGGTTTTTGCCAAAGACATTACCTCAGGGGCCTCGTTTTAAAAATGATATCATCGAGCATCAACCTCTCCGTGTGGATTAATTAGCCAACATATGTACCCGGTGTTTTCTCGACTACAAACGGAGCTCTCCGATGTCTCCGATTACCGATCACTCCTTCCCATTTTGGTCTCTAACTTTAACGTCAAAATCTTCCATGCGTTTGGTATCAGTGGTATTAAGGTGTGTAATATGTACCTAATACCACTGAGACATTGTACTCATATAGTGTACATTGGAGATAATATATCCAACATGACCCGACCTCCTGTCCTGTCTTGTTGTCTCGCAATTGTACCTTAAAGACTTATAAGTCCCAAGTCAGACCGCATATGGAGTACTGTAGTCATCTCTGGGCGGGGGCACCTGGTTACCAGCTAGGACCCTGTGTCTCGGTGCAAAGACGAGCTGTGAGAATCGTCGATGATCCCAAACTCACACACGGTATTGAGCCCTTGAGTCTAAGGAGAGATTTCGCCTCCCTTTGCGTGTTCTACCGATTGTACAATGGGTTGTGTTCTGAGGAATTGTTCGATATCATGCCAACAGTCTCGTTTTACAATCGCACTGCTCGCCGACGGCTGGGAGTTCACCCTCATACACTGGAACCGCGTACTCAGTGGCGTAGCGTAGTGGGGGCAGCGGCAGGGGCGGCCCGCCCCGGGCGGCACTTTTTAGGGGGCGGCAAAATTTCTTAATAAATAATAAAAATATTTGAACCATTTCATATTTTTATCGCAACTACAAATTCGGACCAATTGAAAAGAGCACGGAATTTTTCATTACTTATTCTGTGACGAATTCGGGAATCCCCTTTCTTTAAATATTTTGTAGCAACACTAGCAACTGCTGGCAACAGCGTCTATACTGACTTGCGGGGATTCCCCGTAGGTATTTTATTTTAAAAACTAAAGGTAAGTAAGTCCCTTCAAGTAAGTACTAGTTGCTTGGACAATTCAAAGAAAGTTTTATTATTTTATGGATCGTCTGTTGTCCATTTCACATTGTCTCGTATCGTAATTTAGGTTACGCTTTAAAACTGTAATTTCTGTGCAAAAAAGTACGTGTAGTGGTTGTGACATTAATGAGCATTGTGAAAAATTGAATTTTTCCGTTACCTACCTCCGTACCTACATTCTGTACATTCAACAGAACTGTAACTTTTTAATTTAAAATCTATCCCAAACAGCGGCGGCCTTAGGGGGTGGCGAACAGGGCAATCGCCCGGGGCCTCGCTATTACAGGGGCCTCGCACAACAACCCAAATTTAAAAAAATATAGATTTTTTTTACTATATATTTTTAAATATAGATTTTTTTAACTAAGTATATTTTTTTTATTTAAACCTTGATTTTGATCCTTAATTACTTACTAAGGTTATAACATATCGGTAAATTAAAATTAAGTTAGTCAACTAATTCATTCATTCAAAACACACGCGTTCATAAATTGGCTCGATAATTATCGAGAAAATGGTTTTCAGTCATCCCTTGTAACAGCGAGAGAAATAGCCGAGGAAAATGATATTGACAGACAGTTCAAAGAAGTCAGAAGACGACGTAATATCTATGACAGTAGGAGAATCATGTGATATTGATGGACATGAATTGTACGAAGAACTGAATATGTTCATCCGTGTGTATGAACGCTGTGTATGAAGGCAACGACGACATTATTTCGGTGCTGTAATACATAATACAAAAAAATTAAGTGAAGTTTACCCTACTATCGAAATAGTCCTGAGAATTATTGCTACCACACCTGTTACAGTTGCGTCCGCTGAAAGGAGTTTTTCGAGGGTTAAAATTATTGAAACATATTTGGGGAATTCGATGACATAAGATCGGCTTTCAGCCCTTGCTATTCTTTCAATCGAAAATAACGTATCTCATTCCTTAGATTATTGGGCTTTAATTAAAGATAGTCTTAGGAAAATCCGCAAGCATCAATTTTAAAATTTATCATCTCTGTATTTGTTAATTTTGTAAAATAATTTAAAACTCAAATTTTATTTATTTGTACAACTTTAGCACTTCTCCTCAAACATGACAAATACCTAAACCAAACAACCAGACCTACTTTCGCATCACATACTTTTCACGAAGGACAAAGAGCCTCGCAAAGACCTGCCGCCCGGAGCCTCGCAATGGGTAAGGCCGCCTCTGATCCCGAATAATACAAAATAATGATGACTGTTATTGCCGAAAAGTTCTCTAGAATTAATGTATGTAATGTATAGTATACATTAAATTGAAATACCTAAATAAGAGGGCGGCAAAATTGTCTTCCGCCCCGGGCGGCTGATACCCTCGCTACGCCGCTGCGCGTACTATGCGGTTCCTGAGAAGCTTTCTACCGAGAACTATTAAGTTGTGGAATGAGATCCCTGCCGAGGTTTTCCCAAGGGACTACAGTATAGGGTTCTTCAAAAAAGGCGTGAAGAGGTTCTTACAGGGTCGCCAACGCAAGAATGACACCCCCTAGTGTTGCAAATGTCCATAGGCTACGGTAACTGCTTACCATCAGGCAGGCCGTATGCTTGCCACCTTAGTGGTATAAAAAAAAGCTAGAACATAGAATTAAAATTTTGAAATGGTTTGTGAACCGAAGACTTGGCTGTATGAGCTAGATCCCTTTGCTTTTTCCCTCAGGGATAAAAAAAAAACAAAAACAAGGTAATGTTTATTTTCACTCCATAATTGATGGCTGCCCTTTCCTCGGCTTGCCGGTGTCTTGCATACCTACCTATCTAAAGTTACCTCATTGTTTGGACCAATTTTGTAATCTTTGTGAAAGAAATACCTAGAACATCGAATATCATTAAACAATCTCACCATGGACCTATGTCCTAATTGTAATGAGTTATACAAATTGAGTAAGTAATTCTCAAATTTTCTAATTTTGCATAGAAATTTTACTTTTATATCCTATTTAATTTATATATTGGAATCGTAAGGCTAATTGTGATTATATAAATTAATGTTGGCAGTTAATTACAATGTCAGGAGTTCTAGAAACCGGCGGGCGTGCACGCAATGTGCATGCGAGCATTTTACATCTCCCTATTACCCACAAGAGATCATGGACCACAGCACACTTTAATGTTACTATGTTAAATAATATTATATATACTTATATAATGTCCTATTATATATACAAATATATTACAGTGCTTCTATTTTCTTATTGTCTCTTGGCAAACCAGTTGCTTACCTAATTGTCAAACACAAGAAGCTCCTCTTTTTTGGAAGTTGGTTGAAGAAGTATTTTATTTTTTTTATATTTTAATTAATTTCATTGGTATACTATATGTATATGTTGAAAAGAAAAAAATTATATTTAAAAAGGAAGTAGTTTTACAGCTTTATATAGTGAACTATATAAAGCTGTAAAACTACTACGCAGGAATCAAAACAGAACAAAAATAAAGTACTTACTTCTGAATTCAAATTCTGATAAACGATAAATGTAATAATTGATGGACATGGAAATTAGCATTTGTTTGTATTCGGAAATGTGATGATTGCAGAAGTGCAATATTTACCGCAGGGCATTGTACCTGCAACTTCCACACTAGGACGAGCCTGTCTCGTGAAAGTCAAACAGTGTGTTGTCAAGTAGTTACTGCTGAGATGTGATCATTTTACTTCCTGATGATAATGTGTGTGTGTGTGTGTTACAGTTGTGCAATGAAATAATATATTATTTAACAATTTGAATGTTTCAGTGTCAGGTCAGGATAGCGTTAATAAAAAATTATGGAGCTCAGCTTAAAGCTTTTATGTCGCAAACCTTAAGAACTTTGTTATATAGGAATGTTAACATAAATTCTTGCATGTGTTGAGCGAAAGCAGTGGTCACTATTTTTAACTTTATTTTAAAAACTTAGGTGTTGCAGAAGCTGGAGACATTCCACAGACCTAGGAACTGCAGCATGTTGTTTTAGCACAATTTTAAGAATGTACAGTTGGCGAACATTTAACACGGCTGCTTCTGCATAAAGTAGTGTTGTTGGGTAATGGCCCATCCGTTACCCATCTCTTCAACATAACCTTTAAAATTTAACAATGAGCTTTTTCTATATCAGCTATTATGAGTACTCCAACGCCTCCCCATACAGTGATGCAATAGGTGATTACAGATTCACATAGCGTTACATACACCATTTTCAAAGTTTTATCATTACATACATACATACATAATTTGCACCTTCATTAGACACAATTATACTTAACAAAAAACACTAAATGAATAAATACATTATTAATTTAATCAACATCTCTCAAGTAATTAAAGTATGAAGTTTATTTCATACAAAGGAACGTTAACTTTAGAGCAAAGTTAACAAACCAGACAATATGAACGCAAAAAAAACTTAAAATGGCCCTGCTGTAAAATTGCAATATTGCAATTGTACTCTTTTTTTCTACCAAAGGTGCAATATTATATTGTTTGATATGATGCCTGCAGCTTCACTCTACAACCTCCATCAGCAGGGAATACATTCCCACACACAAGAACTGGAATGGTTGCATACTGTTCGGTTCCAGAGAGTTTTCTTCCAAGAACTCTTAAGTTTTAGAATGAACACCCAGCTGAGGTTTCATCGAGTCACTACAACATGAGATTGTTTAAAAACTGCGTTAATTGATTTTACATGTTCGGCAAAGCAAGAATTACAATGTGTGTGTCTACAGCTTCCTCATCGACATAAGAGAAATTCTAAGCATGTCATATACATGTAACACGGGCTAACACATACTGAATTACTGTAACTATAGAAGCAGAGTTTCGTTTTAAAATCAGATAAGACATTATATCTTTAGCACACACGAGGCATAATTTCAAATCACTAAGCCTCTTAGCTTTAAAATTATAAGAAAAAAAACTATTTTCTTACCTAAAACCATATTTCCGAATTTCGTACAAGATTGAAGTGGCTCCCTATCCGCCTTCGCAGAAATGTGCACATATTATGGTATCTGTACAAAATCCTAAATAACCCAGAGACTCCCCAATACCTTCGATCCCGGTTTTCAATTAAATCAACTCCTATCTGTTACCAACGTCCTTGTCTAACCAAAACTTTGAATTATCCATCATCCAACACTATCTTTTATTTTCTTCTTTCAATGTTAATGCCGCACAGCTGTGGGACAAATTACCGCTACAAATACGGAACAGTTGCAATGTAGTTACTTTCAGCAAAAGATTGAGAGAGTACTTATCTTACTCACAGTAAGTGATATTATATGTATAGTACTTATAAATTTATATGTGTAGTTATTTATATGTATTGATATTATTAAAGACTATGTATGTATTTTAAATGTGAATATGTGTATGTATTTATGTATGTATGTACATATTTTTGCATATAATTTAGTGTATAAAATTCATGAACATATTTAATTTCGCATAACTTTTTAACTCCCGGCCAAAATAAAATTACTGCACACATGATACGGCTAGCTGGAAGAAATCTCTTAAAGGGATAAGCTCACCATTGTACATTAATTTTAATGTAACTAACTCTGTTTGTAATGTTATGCAATAAAGAATATATATATATATATATAAACTTCAAAATGCGCGCCGTTGCCATTCCGTGTGTTACACTATTGCAATCGAGTTTAAACTTAGAGCTAGCATTATTTTGACTCATTTTGATTTGCGCTATTGATTGTTTTTAATTCTGTTCTGAGAATTTTAGACTATTTAAAAGAAAAGTAAAGTCTATTTATGTAGGAATTTTTATATTGCTATGCTTCGTTATATAAGTTTGTCTGTCTGTATGTTTGTGACTCCTTCACGCTGTAATGTGTTAACAGATTTGGATGAAATTTTGATTTACCTACGGATAGATATGGCCTATATTTACACACAGGTTACTTTTTATATTTGATAAACAAAATCTGTTCGCGTACCAAGTATTTGAAAGTATAATGATTGGATGATAATCTAGTAGTCCCTCAGTGATCGAAATGATATTCAACCATTTTGTTTTATTTCATGAAATATGTTTGTAACACATTAAGTATACATATATTTTATCTTTCTGCACTCTTCCATATGTTTATTATATCATTGTTTTATCAACAAATAAAGATAGAAAACATGTCCGTGTGTGAAATCTTGCATCAAAATTTTAAAAAATACCTATTATAGAACTATTTGTTTCTCTTATAAAGATTATTTATCAACATCATCAGATGGCTCCTAGTCTAAAATTCTAAGAACAGAAATTAAAACGATCGATCAACTCGATTGCAATAGTGTAACACACAGAACGTAACGCGCGCGCTTAGCGGCTTCCTAATTATACATCTACTGTATGGAAATTTCGTTTAAAAATTTGTTCAATATTTACCTACATTTCAACTATATTCTCACATTGCTGTTTTTTGTGACCACAAATTCAGATTTGTGCCTTATTTTTTAATATTGGGTCCATTGTGTGCCACCAACACAGAGCACATTATGTCAATGATGTCTAATCGCCATATTTTGAATTGGATTGTATATTTGATGTAATAAAAAGTGAATCTTGTATAACAAAGTTCCAAATATATTACCAGGAGCATCACACATATGTTGCTGTAGCATTTCATGAATAAACCTCCCTATGGATTGTAGAAGATAAATATTCCACAACCATTAATTTTGAAATTTTATGTTCATAGGTGTTACTCAGCCAAAAGTCAATAATTTGCCCTTATTCTTATCATGTGGCCACTCCATGTGCGAAAAATGCATTGGGCACATAGTAAAAGTAGGAGAACCCATAGAGTGCAAAATGTGTCATCGTGATATGGCCGTGGACCCTGACAATGTGAAGCTGTTGACGCAAAATAAGCTGAATCTGCATGAGTTGTTTCCAGTTAACATTTACATGCTTGGTGAACTGTGCCTGCGACTATTTGAGGTATTTTATTATACTAAATTAATTTCTCAAATTGAAAGCCCTTGAAACTATTTATACTGTAAACTGAAATGAAAGTAACCCTAAAAGCATGCTTATGCCGGTTGGCATAACTGTAGAGAAATCAGCGGAACTATAGAGAGAGACAAGCAATAAAACTTTTAAGATTCAATTTTCTTTTTTTATACAACGTCGGAAGGCATACAAGCATACGGCCCACCGGCTGTAAAGCAGTTTACGTAGCCTATAAACGCTAGCAATACATTAAGTATCACTCGCGCGATGCCACCTCCACTCCTGACACAGTTCATCGTTAGGAGCTTTTCTGTGAGGCGGAGGTGCTTCCCCAGAGGTACTGTGCTTTGATGCGCCCTACCTCTCTTAAAAACATCCAGACCAAGACAAACAGACATGTTCATGCACACAAATGTTAGTTCTGTGTGGGAATGGAACCCACGAACGTAGGTGTCAAAGTCGCGTTATTCACGATTCCACCACTGAGCTCGTCAAAAGGTGGCTCTCATGCAAATACCTACACATATTGAGTATCGAAATCAGTCGCAGTTAACACAACGAAAAGGCTCGTCACTTTTTATGTCCTGTATAAGGCGCCGATCACTGTTCACAGTCTCTTATTCAAACCTTGTAGAATCTTTTTAAAACTGGTATAAAAACTTTAGAAATCCATATGGAGAAATGCATGCATGGATGGAGAATATGGAGATAGAGAAATAAGATTATTTTTTAACATTTTTTTGTTGTTGTCTGGGCTGCGAATTTTTTAATTCTACCCTCATAAATAATAAGAGTAATATATATACTTTTTATGAAGTGTTGAAAAGTTTCTTTCTCTCGGAACGGTATGACCCTTAACTAGAATCTGAAGCTCTTGACTTAGGAGTATCAAGTCTTCGGATTAATATTTCAAAATGATGCCTATGACTATTTGAAACAAGAAATGGTTAGATCTTGAGGCAGGAGAAAAAGATAAGAAGGGCTACATGAATATTATAAATATTTATTTATTTATAAACAATGTGTTAAACTAAATACGGGATCGTCAGCCGAAGGTCCCAAAAAAAAATGATTTTATTAATTTAATTTATTACAAAATAAAATTACAATTTAAGTATACTAAACTAAATAGGTATTGATTCAGTTCGATGGTAGAACAAAATGGCCGATGAATGAGTATAATACAACCTCGGTCGCGGACGTCACGCCGGTCACGTTGCGCTGACGCTGCGGCTCGTGTTGAATCGAAACTGGATCATCGTCGCTGCTTCTATGTTGCAATTGATGTTCGATATATGTATGCAGCGCGTATGTAATTCCTCCCCCTTTAGATCAGCAACTATTTTCCAATATTGTGGGAAAATATTGCTGGTTGACTTGGATTCCGGGATGGTCTTGCGTAGGTATGGTTTTCATGGTCCTCATCCAGCTGTAGACTGGACGTCGATTTGCAGTCTTTTTCTTTCTTGCAGCAGTGTTTCCAAAGTCCATAGCGTCGATTCAATGTGATGCCCAAAAGTACAATTGTACCCATCGATAGCATGGCATAGAATGGCACTGTTGTGTGGTAAAGCTCACTTTACCACACAGATGTCGTCTCGAGTTGAAGTGGGGTTTGTATCTGCATTTTCTCTTGAATTTTATGAAGTGTCTTCAGGTCGACGGTGTCTAGATTGAACTGGGGTGATTTCAAATGGGTTTCAGGTGGGTAATTGATCTTGGTTATCTTCAATGGCTGTCCCTGTACTACATCATCGGAGTTTGTTAGGATGAGTTCAGGTGTTTTCATAGAGCAGTGTATTGGTATTGTTGCTAAAAAGCTTCCATTTAGTATGTTGTAAGTTTCAGTTCCACAAATGAGGTGAACTTTCGTTGGTTTGGGAAACATTATAACATAGCTGCGATCGTCGAGTTGCTCCATGGCCTCTCTGGTTAAGTTGACGTTTGAAAAAGTGCAGGACGGGCTGAAAGACTGGTGTAAAACGACTTCTTGTATGCAATTGGGCTGGGTATCGAATCTGCGGTGCGGAGTCTCTTCACAGAGATGTTGGCCTTCGAACTTCGGGCATTCAGCCTCTATGTACACGAAATTTTCCGTATTGGTTGCTATAAGTGGAAAGGGAGGTATGAGGACTTGATGGAATTTATTTGGAGCCAGAGACAATTTGTAAAGGTCATAAGTACTATCCGAAACTACAGGGAACTTAAAAACTATAACTATTTGTTTCCGAATATAATAAGAACCTGACTTAATAATATTATAGTAATTTCTTAACTCTAGATCCATCACCTTATCCTTACCATATACTAACTTTAATTTATCTAACATTTTCCCGAGCACTTGCGTAGTTATCATAGAATGATGGGTAGTTGTAGTTCGCGTAAAAGCTAAAATATTTTCTATTCTCTTAAGTTCGTCTAATAGATCATCTGCGTTTTCCGAGATGATTGCAAGCAATTGAGCAAACTTAGCGTATTTAATAAGATTACTATCTCCATATGCATTTGAATCTAATAATAGTTTTAAGGTAGTATTAATTTTCTTTTCATTATCGACAATTTGGCTGATTATGCTGTTATGTTCAGACATCCATTCTTTATTCAAGCTAGCGCGATTATTAAATTCCGTAGTTATCTTATTCTGGTTATGTTCTAATATTTTAAGGGCATCGTTATATCTCACAGCATCCTGATGGTCTAAATTACCGGTTATGCTTTTAATTAAAGACCCTAAACCATCTAACAAAGCTCTCTTTGTCCTAGTGGGCTCAAGGCTTTTTAAATGATCTAATATCTTATTCGCATTGTTAGTTAAGTGGTTTATTTGAAGTTCGTACAGTAAAAACGTGTCGTTCGGTAAACTTCTCTCAGTCTTGTAACTGCGTTCTGAGTCTAAAGATTTCGAGTTCTATTTTGTCAAGTTCTATATACTGTAGAAAAGTATGGTAGTGAGTCGTTATTCGTGTCGGTCCTATTTTAAAAGGCAGAAGTCCGGGTTCATCATTAAGGCTGTCAAGTTTTATCTCCTCGGCTCGTGCTAGGTATGTTGTCAACAGCAGAAGTGTCCTGTAACAATTTTTTATTTTTAGTGGTACGTTTCAGACTTGATTTTGCTACTGGACCGCGTTTTTTAGACGTGTAGATGTGGATGGGTAAGTCAGCGAGCACCATGTCCTGAGTATAACGAGGAGCTACCTTTTGTCGACTGGCAACCGGGTTTTTGATGAAAACTTCCTGTTGCGGTTCATATTCCGCTTCAGGTTCCCTAGATTTATTACGGTTATTGATAATGGAAATTCGATTTTCTAATGAGGAGTCATTAATAATATCATACACAGCTTTCATTTGCTCACGGTGGTTCTGAACATATTGTTGTAATAGTCGCTCTGTTAAGTTAAAGTCTGTGGGATCACGAGGGTCAAAGTGTCCTTTTAATATGTCATAAGGTCTACATTTGGTAAAACTATGTATTGAGCTATTGTATGCAATGAGTGCATAAGGCATTAGATTTACTATAGGTTCATCTTTTTGTTTTAGCTTAAGTACACGTAAATGTTCCAGTAATGTTGAGTGAAACCTCTCAATGTTACCGTTGTCGTTGGGCGAGTGTGGTAAGGTTCTATGGTGTGATATTTTGTGAAATTTCAGAAATTCAGCAAACAACTGGTTTGTAAATTCAGTTCCGTTGTCAGTCACTATAGTCAAAGGAAAGCCATGGTGAGTACAGTACATTAGAAGGGCTTGGAGTACACTTATAGCAGTGCCATCTCTTAAGTAATAAGCCTGCCCGTACTTAGAGAAAACATCGATAAATGTAATGTACTTGTCATTCTGTACGCTGAATAAGTCAGCATGTACTATTTCTAATGGTTTGGTTGCTGGTGGGACGATGTTAAACTGTTGCTTTATAGGATTCCTATCATATTTGCTCTGACCGCATATACTACATTCATTTATGTGTTTAGTAATGTGGTCTTTCATTTTCGGCCAATAGTACCTACGGGACAGTGCTAGATAACATTCGTTGATTCCCCTGTGGTTGGTTTTTCCATCATGATACTGTTGGATTATATCTTGTTGTCTCATGTATACTTTGATGTTTTCTAGTTCCGTTTTGCATAATACAAGGTTCATTGAGGAACTTTTGAATTTTTCCTGAATGATAGGAATTATTTTATACATGGCCAAGGGTGGATTGATCAACAACGCAGTTTTTACCTTAGGATTTATGTATTCTTTGATGGCATTTACTATGTCTTGCTCTAAGTTATCTTCAGTCACTTGTACTGTCACTCGTGTATGGGTCTCAAAGGGTTTACTTACAGCAGGTCGTCTTTTGATGTCACTTACTACAGTCATGCACAATTGTCTGTGGAATTTATTTATGGGTTCATCTATTATGGGAACTTCTAAAATAGGGTGCTCTTGGCCGGTATGGGCTGTATCTGTATCAGAATTGTTAATAGGCATTTGATTTTCGGATGGGTTGGCAATTATGGAACTAATTTCTTCGTTGTGGATTTCTATTCTAGACAGGGCGTCTGCGTTTGTGTTGTTCTTACCCTTTTTATATACCACTGTAAAGTCATATTCACTTAATTTTAGTCTCCATCTCGTTAATCTAGAGTTCGGCTCTTTGAGACTCATTATCCATTGGAGTGGCTTATGATCAGTTAAGATTTTAAACTTACGTCCAAATAGATATGGCCTAAAATATTTCGTCGCCCAGACGATTGCTAAGAGTTCTTTCTCAATCGTACTGTAATTAACTTCGCTCTCATTGAGAGTGCGAGAGGCGTACGATATTGGCTTGTCGGACCCTACCGGTCCCTGAGAAAGAATAGCCCCAATTGCGAAATTCGAGGCATCAGTAGTTAATAGGAACTCTTTTGTAAAGTCCGGGTACTGTAATATAGGGTCGTTAGTCAGTAATTTTTTGCATTTCTCGAAACAGTTGATACAGTCATTGTCTAGGGTGATTTTTCTGACTTTCTTTAAACACTGTGTTAGAGGTTTAGTTGTTTTAGCAAAGTCGGGGATGAATTTACGGTAATACCCTAATAGGCCTAAAAACTGCTTAATCTCTTTAGGAGATTTTGGCAGAGGGTATTTCTCTATAGAGGAAATTTTATCAGGATTAGGTTTAACTCCATTGCGAGTAATAATATGACCGAGATAAGCCGTTTCAAGCTTTAGAAATTCTGATTTGTCCATCTGGATCTTGAAGTTGGACTCGCGAAGTCTATCAAAAACTTTTTCGAGATTGTTCATGTGCTCTTGAAGAGAGGTACTGAACACGATTATGTCGTCCAAATAGACTAGACATATCTCATTTTGTAAGCCTTTAAGAACATTATCCATGACGCGTTGGAATGTCGATGGTGAATTTTTTAAGCCCATGGGCATTCTCCGAAATTCGAAATGCCCATGTTCCACGTTGAAAGCAGTTTTCTGAATGTCTCCATGGTCCATTTCAACCTGGTAAAAGCCACTGGCAAGGTCAAGGGTTGTAAAATATTGACACTTCCCTAATTTGTCCAAAACGTCACTAATGTTAGGGATAGGGTATTTGTCGTCTATTGTCTTTTCGTTTAATTTCCGAAAGTCAATAACTATACGCCATTTTTGCTTGCCTGAAGCATCAGCCTTCTTGGGTACCACCCAAATTGGCGAGCTCCATGCGGACTCCGAGGGTCGTATAATGCCCTGTGCGAGCATCTTTTCTATCTGTTCTTTAACCTCTTGTCTGTGCACGAACGGATACCTATAGCTCTTTGTATGAACTGGTATCTCGTCGGTGGTGTTGATTCGATGCTTTACTTTATTAGTGAAAGTTAAAGGTTCATTTTCAACATAAAATATGTCTGCATAGCGAGAACAGAGTAAGGTTAAGTTTGATCTTTCCTCATCATTCAAGTGATCAGTGCGCAGTCGTGATATTACATCTTGCGCGCGTGATGACAGTATTTCACTATTGAAACACTCGATATTGGATACTTCAGCATTAATAGAATGGTCTAGAGAAAGTATTATATCATTGTCGGTTACATTTAAGATCTCTACATAGGCTCGATTATTAACTACGGTTGTGAGACATTCGGAAATTATACAATTACAAGTTATTTGTTCAGGAATATAAACTTCACCATCAGATGCGTTAATTGGAAGCCTCAGCATTTTGGAACTTTTTGCTGGGATGACGTCTTCGTATAAATTGACGTTTCGGGAATTGTACATTTTTATTTCGTTAATCATACATTTTGTAGTCAAAGTTTTGTCCTTTAGGTCGATTTTAGCCTCCCATTTATCTAGTAAATCGAGACCAATGAGTCCGTCAAAGTAGTCGTGGAAGTCATAGAAGAAAAGTCGTATGTCCTCTGTATCGTTAAATTCATCAAAGCAAGGTACCGTAATGGAGTAATTATTTCTACTAGTGGCGTGGACGTTTGTGACCTCGAAGGGGTCATAGGTAAGTGGGATGTTAGAAAAATAATTCTGTACTGCTTTCGGGCTGATAAATGATTGGTTTGCGCCCGTATCAATCAAGAGCTTAAGTGGAGGCTGTCTTATCTGGATGTATGGTAGCTGCCTCTGAGTTTGTAGATTTATTTCTATTTTGGTCTTTTTGATATCTGACTGAGGTGAAAATTTTGGCTATTATCTTTCGGTTGGTAATCGTCCGTGTCGTCAGTGCTTGGGTTATTCGGTACGTCATTGTAATAAGTGGGTGATTCAGTATGACAGTCATAAAATGAATAATTACCATGTGCACAATCTAACTCCTCGCTGCTTTGTGGGGCATAATAGCATGCATTGTCTATTTCGTACTCATAGTCGTACTGGTCTGAGTCGTAAAAGTTATTATAACATTCGTTAAGGTTCATCTCACGCGATTTAAAGTAGTTGGTCGGTGGCGGATTCCCGTGAATTCGCCAATCACGGCCATGAATCCCTCCTGAGGGCGGTAACACTCTCGGCGTGAAATGTTGTACACCGCTCATAGGCTTAGGAGCAAAAGATGGGCCGGGCTGATTCCTAGGTGGAAGGCGGAATGTGTTACTTTGCGCGTTATAGTTAGGGGGCCTAGCACTAAACATTTGTTGTGTACGCGTCGGCATTGTACGTACCTGGGGCTGGTGCGGAACTTGCAGAGGGCTAGGTCTAAACTCCCGTTGTGGCAGCGGCGCGTACCTAAATGGCTGCGGCGCTGGTGGCAAGGGCCTCTGTATAGCTGGTGCCGGCCAGGATGGAGATGGCGGTTGAAAATGTAAAGGTTTTTGAGTATGTACAGGTATTAACTGAGTATTTTTAGGCACTGCGTGCGACTTAGGTACAACGTCATTACGTTGTTGCAGATACATAATGTTCATTTCTTCCTGTACAAATTCCAAAGCCTTTTCCATAGTGGTTGGTCGCATGCATCTAATTCTAGAGCCTAGGGGTTCATGCAAACCACGTACGAATGCCTGTTTAGCAAGGTTACGGTAAAGAGTACGCTTTGCCTCTATGGTGGTCGCTATAGTTTCGTGAAGACTTACATAAGTCATAATCGTACTGAACAATGTTTGACAGTGAGTAAAATTCCTGTGGAGTTCTCTGTCCTTGAGTGGCCAAGGAGAGGTCATTATAGAGAGCAGTTTCGTCTCTCTGGTCAGCAAAATTATTGATCAACGCATTACGAATATCTAACCAATTATCAGGTATACCGTTAGAGTTAATTATGCTAGCGGCCGGTCCCGTGATTTTATTTAATATTCCATTTAACAAACATAGATTTGATAATTCGCTACCGGGCTCAGTACTCATATACGAACATACTATCTGATCACATATTTTAATAAATCTAGTGAGTACGTTAGGATTGCCGTCAAAGTCAGGCACTGGGCGTAAGGCCTTAAAAATGGTGTCGGGGTCATGTGGCATTTTGGTATCAAATAATATATTTAAATCGATATCAGTTATCTCTAAATTCCTACGACTATCTATTCTTTTTTTGCCTGCGAGACTGCCTTAGCGCAGACTCGCTTGACCCTGGCTTGCTAGGGCGGAAAATGGTTAAGGATAAAAAGGACAACACTAAGGATACAAGGAAAGCAACACAAGAAAAATCTGTGCAACTCACAATTTCATATCTCCGCTGGGTGTATCGAGGTTCGGATACCGTGGTCCCCTGGTGGCTGCGACACTCGTAGGTTCAGGATACTCGTACCGAAGCTAGATAGCTCCCGGGCTATTCGCGATTCTTGAATTCGATTTTGGAAAACTACTCGCAATTATCCCGCAAGTATCCTACCCGACTGCGCCAAATACGGGATCGTCAGCCGAAGGTCCCAAAAAAAATGATTTTATTAATTTAATTTATTACAAAATAAAATTACAATTTAAGTATACTAAACTAAATAGGTATTGCTTCAGTTCGATGGTAGAACAAAATGGCCGATGAATGTCCGTTTTACGTATAATGCAACCTCGGTCGCGGACGTCACGCCGGTCACGTTGCGCTGACGCTGCGGCTCGTGTTGAATCGAAACTGGGTCATCGTCGCTGCTTCTATGTTGCAATTGATGTTCGATATATGTATGCAGCGCGTATGTAATTAACTTGACAACGATCCCAGTAAACTTAAATATAATATACAAGATTTTACATCGAACATTTATAAAGACAACAAACGAATGCCATTATGCTCTCTAAAATTGCCACCCTCTTCCTCATAATTTCTACAGCTCCACCATTGCCTCATGCAATGTAACCAAAAGCTTATCTATAACTTAATTGTAATATCATAAATATGAAAATATAAAGTAAGCTCCTAAGAAGTTGTTGTGTTATTAGCAAGGGTCGCAACGCACAAATCATACTTCATGTATTGCTGTAATGCTTGCATGCCCCCGACGTTGTATAAATATATATATATTGAGGACATTTTCTTGAGTATGTGTGAAGTCTTCTAAAAACTGTATATGGATACCATTACTCCAAAAAGCTCTCCATTCCTCTATGAAAAATGAAAGTAACTTTTGAGTTTATAGACATATTGCTAGCAAAGTTGTGTGGATTATAATCATATCATAATAAAACTTTCAACTCTGTTTTTAAATCATGTACCAATATATTTTTATTTTAAACACATTCCCAGGATAAATCTGAAAGAAAACTAAAACCTACAGGCAGCGACTGCTTTATTGATCTTAAGGCACTTTTAAACAGTGTTGATAACACTCAAGGTATTGTACAAATTATGATGACATACCAGTAATTTTAACAGCTATCTAGTCAGATTGTAGTAATATTCTTGATTTTTTTACAGGTGAATGTTTAGAATGCCATGGCCCAACAACAAAAATGTGCCAACAATGTGCCACTAATCTATGTGAACCTTGTTTCAATAAAATACACAAGAATTTTGCCATCTTCAAAAGTCACGTCCTCAAAAATATTGGTATGTATACATTTAATTAGTACGTGTCCTGACACCCGCTTGACTGGCTCGCCATCACCATTGCCAAGTGCAAACCAGTAAGGACAGTTGAAATTTTGCGAGGATGTTTTTTTTTGGTATCAAATCAATGCCAGCACACACAAATTAGCATCACGAGAGAATAAGCAAATAAATCCAAGGGAGATGTTTATAATACAGATGAATTGCTGTTAGTTATCTGTGTATTATAAAAGGCTAGGTATTGTCCGGGACTTTATCATCGACATCGTTACGGATGGCTTGGAATTCTGATTGGGGTTGTATTTAGACTGGGGTTCGGATTCGGATGGGAAGCAGACTCGGTATTTTCAAAAGGACTTGATAAGAAACAAGGATTTGGGGACTGTGACTTTCGTCTCCATACACACAGTTAGGGTCCCTGACCCCTGTCTCAGGTCGAGCTCCAATATTTTTATAACTTTTGCATCGTTTTCTAAGAAAGAAGTTCCATTATTTCCACAAATTTTTTGAGGGCAATTTCACCGACTATTGACATTTGATTTTGAATGGTTCAATAGAAAGAATGAATGAGAGTAATATAGCAAACTGGCTTTGTATATGTCTATAATGTTTTATCGAATTTACGTAAAACACCCTTGCTGGGTTAGGTTAGGTTTGAACAGTAATCACGAAATTTTTTGAGCATACAACCTCAATTTTTTAAATATTTTATTTCTCGAAAACTATAAATTTCTGAGATTTATCCTTTTGAGGGCAGAATTGGAAGAATCTCCCCTCCCTCCTCTCTTTCCCCATTCCGTAATGGCAAATAATGTAAATCCTTGCCATAAAATCCTTATCATTAATATGCATCTCTTTCAGATTTGTATTTATTGTAGTTCGATACAGGTTCGGGTTTCTTTTCAATATTGTAATTAATGTATAATTATGTATTGTAAGCGAACCCTTGAAATATTTATTTTTTATAGCTGATAGATCAATTATTTGACTCTCCATGCGTAATTCCAAGTTACATAAGAAATTTTAAATCTATAGTTGTGTAAAAGTGCTGAATCTTGGAAAGAGAAGTGGTTTAAATTTGATAAATGTTAGGCAGTTAATCAATCAAAAGTTTTTCATCTTGTGATGTTTATGTAAATATATTCACAGGTCGCACCAATGAGCGCAATGATTGTAAACTGCATGAGGGAAAATCTTTGGATTACTATTGCTTAGAATGCGGCAAGCCCGTATGTATGGATTGCATGATGGTTGGTGGAGCTAACTCTTGCAAAAACCACAATATTACCTCAATGCAAGAAATTGTGAGTTGAACAAAATTATCCTGTGTTATTATGTAAAAAGAAGCGTCTAACAAGTTTGAAGGCTTTTGTCTGATTGTTAATCGTAACTCCGACATGAATAGCAGCTTATGAAAAGCAAAGGGGTATGCGAAATATATATTTATATATACATACAGGTACTTCTCGTTTAAAGTTATGAATTATGTGGTATAATGAAAAGTTAAGAGTCCACCTCTAGATGGACCGATGACCTCAAACGAGCGGTCGGAAATGGGTGGATGTGGAAAACAGAAGATCAGATCGCATTATAGTAGAAAGCATTACAAAAAGTAGTGCGTAAATTTGATGATGTATCACTATGTCATTGTAACAACATCATCAAGCTGCAAATTTTTGACGAGCCCAGTGGTGGCATGATTAGCAATGCTTTTTTAACACCATAGCTCGTGGGTTCGATTCCCACACAAGACAAGTATTGATTGTTATGAACATATCTTTTGTATTGGTACTCTCAAGGTAAGGGAGAAGTACCTCCACATCACAAAAGTCTGCTACCACAACAACTCTAAGGAATTCCTATTGTTGCGATAACCGTGAGAGTGACGATAACGCGTGAACGATAATCCTGTGTAGCAAGCGTTCATAGGCTACAGTAACTACTTTACATGAGGTACTTGTATGCATTCCGTATAAAAAAATACTACTTGTTTTCATGAACATTTAAGAAAAATATGTAAATATTTCAGAATGAGGGGTGTCTTGAAGAATTAAGCAGCATTTTTCCAAAAGTTGATGAAACTTTTAGAAGGCTTACTAAAACTGCTGTTGTAAGTATTGTACTTAAACCCTTTCTTTTTTGCATGAATGCTTCCGCTAGATTAGTTCGTACGGAAGCGTGAAATCACTGTGATATAAGTTTTATTTTGATCTGACTTTGTATGCTTCCGGCACTACTTAGTTAATAGAAACCAGCGCCGGCCGGCACCCACCCCATACCGTTATACTCTACCCTATAACATTTGAATCTATTCACTATATGATTAGACATGTAATTTTGCAAAATTTCGTTTTTAATGTAATGTTACAAAATTACATTTAAAATTTTCTATATATTATTTTTTATAAACATAAATTAATATACTTGTTACTCATATCGTAGGACATAGGTCAATTATTGTATAAAATGGACGACGAGACAAAATCAAATACCTGTGAAAGTTCAAAGGCAATAGCTGCCATCGAACAGCACTTTTCAAAATTGGACTCCCAGCTGCAAAGACATAAACAGGAGCTTATAAGCATATGTGAAAAGTACAAGATGTCTGAAAAGGAATCTCTAATAAAAGCTAAAGACGACGTCGCGGATGCCATAAAGAAAGCTAAGACTACTTTGGATAAGATAACTTCATCCACAGACACGAAAGTACTTAAAGAGGTAAAATTTATAAACTTTCGATGGCGACTTCCTCTACGCGCACCCTGATAACCTGGTGTAATTATAGAATATAGTTTCCCTCCTCCGTAGTACCTTCCTCCAACTCTTCTCTCTTTACAAACCTTCCCGCTCTCCCTTCCCAGCTCCAGCCCATTATCTCTTCTCCTTTTCTTTCCTTTCTGTATATCTTCTACTTTTATTTTAGACTTTATAAATCTGTGATAGTTTCTCGAGGATAGTTATCAAAACTACCCTCTCCGGCCACTTCTCCCTTATTCGCAGCATTTAGAGACGCCATATTACGTGCTTTATAACATATTTTATTCGTATCTCTCCCCGTCCCCCACGCCACTTTTTTATATGCTTTCCTACTCTTTATTCTCTTATTCGTCACTCCATACTCTTGTTGCTCATCCTTCGTCTTACTCTTTCCGGCCTCTTTTTCTTCTATTCTATACCAACTTGCTCATATATCTTATTAATTTTATTATGATTTCATATTAATTTTACTCAAATTATTTGCAGGCTAACTTGTCTGTTCTGCTTGAAACTGCCAAACAAATTGTTGATACCCCATGGTATTTGAAAAAAGACGAAACCCAAGATGCATTGAAGTAAGCAAATCGAATATAAGTCTTTATTTTCTAAACGTTACCACTACATTTTGTAACTGAAATCATCGTATTATTCATCTAGTGGCAATTCGGAAACTACTATGGCTTACATCCATTTAGACGTTAATAAAGATGTCGATAAATGTTTCTGGAGGTATACCGGTTTCTCTCCATGCATTCATTTCGAAGTTGATAAATATTATGATGATGCTATGAATCTGTCGAATAAACCAAGCGGGAGTGGAGCATGGATCAATCTTTTTATTCGGCGTGTCGGTCTATTGGAATACGAAACATAAACACATTTTTAAGAGAGATAGGTAGGTAGGGTGCGTCAAAACAGGCTTTCTGGAAAAGGGTCGTAGATTGGGCCGGAGCCCTACAAACTGGGTTGCTAGAAGATCCGTCCCGGTTGGAAATGAATTATTCTATCAAAATGTTCGAACTATCAGTTCAGCGCGGGTGTCGCACAACGTCGGTGATGGCGAGTGAGGTCGCGCGGTCGCCGCGACGTCCCCTCGCGCGTCCGCCGTAGCGCGCTCAGCAGCGGAGCGCGTCTATGGCGTGGTGTTGCCACCAGGCCGCCTGCACTTTGCAGAACACTGCAGCCACATAACAACTCGCGGGAGCGTTGTTGTGTTCCTACGCGTTTATTGAGCAGTCAGAACCCGTTATATACGTTTTCCCATACATTTCGCGGTCGTATACGACCACCCGGGTTTCGAAGGGTTAAGTAATCTCCTGACGAGTTGCTATATTAGCAGCGCGACGTCAACGCTTGAGCGGTAGATACTTTTTGTGTTGCAAGCTTTCTACGGTAGTTTACGGTAACTATTAACATTAGGCAAGCATACGTCTAATGCTTGATTGCATTTAACGTTGTATAATAAACAAGCCAACATAGTCTGCAGCCTGTCTATAGATGGTTTCATTTATTTTATGCTTCAGGCACGTTAACCTGTTGGCACTGGTACCTAATATTCTATATGGATGACAGTAGTTACGCTAAGTCTTATGATCTTCGGGGAATTTACTGATCTCCTTGAGTAGAGTGACCATAGCGGGACTAGTGTGGGATGCTGTGGTACTATATACCAGTGTTCCCAAACTTTTTGTGTTCAAAGTACCTACATCTGTCAAAGCAGGAAAATTTATATGTAAAACATTGAAAAGCCTAACGTTTATTTGACTATCTTTATATATTAAACTAGCGGCTTGTTATATTAACTATTTAACTAACTAAATAGTGGCGAATAGCGATTTGATTTTGCTGCAAGTGCAACGAAGCGCGCTCATATATATCTCAGTTTGTGTAGGTAATATTTTCGTATCTGTCTGACTTATATCTGTTCTAAAAAATCTGTCTTCTGAAAAAGGCCATGTTTCGTCAGAAAGAACTGTGTAGTCAACAATACCTTGAGTATCACAGGTGTGTTGCCACCTCTGTAACTCCTTAGGAACTTACTGGTAACCCCACTAACTCGCAGGAACACAACAACCCTTAATGGAGTTGTTATTTGAATGTGAGGTGGAGATACTTCTCCAGCCGCCCGGCTTTGATGCGCCCTACATCTCGTAAAACAAACCGACACGTTTTTCCTGTGTGTCGCACAAATGTCTGGGATTGGAACCCACGAGCCCTGGTCATCATGAGATGTGTTCAATGGTAACTTTCATATTTTAGAGTTGTTGTAACCGAGGGTGTAGTTGAAGTAGCAGGAGGGTACATTAAACTCCAAGAGAAGAGCAAGCCCGTTTACAAGCTATACTCAAGCTCAGATCTGGGTGAGGATGCCGATATACCCTCGGCGCCGACCCTGCCTGTGTATCCACCAGAACTGCCTAAAGGTATGTAAATAAATTGTTAATTATTGCGAATTAAATTACGAATAATAAAAGTCACAAGAAATTTTTTTTTTTTTTATTAAAACACCAAACTTTATTCGTTCGTAACTACCGCTTATGAAGGTAACACTTTGCCAAACAATTTATAGTATCCCCCAATCTTGCACATATTATGTAAGTGAAATTATAAAACGAATTGTTAAGGATCAATTAGAAATTATAATCCCAACGCTAACTTATGGAAGCGAAAGTTGGATGTAGCAGAGAGAGAGAGCACGAAAGTAGAATAAATGCGAGCGTTGCGCAATTTGGGCGTAATACTTGTAGATCGTGTTCGCAATGATGATGTTAAAAAAAGAGTTGGGCTAAAAGAGAGTGTCAGTGCTGAAATAAGAATAGGCATGCTCCGTTGCTTCGGACATGTGGAAAGAATGCAGGGAGAAAGGTATATCCTTTCTACCGTTTTATGTTGCTCTCGTCATGTTGCATATAATAAAACAAATAGACAAGAATTCTAAAATATCAATTTTTGTTTCGATTCATAGTCTAGCACTTCCTAACACAGTGTTTTCAATAAATACTCAACATTATAATCTTTGCACCCCTTTTATACAATCTCTATACTGAATAACAAAATATTTTGAACAAAATGACGATATTAACAAAAACTAAAATATGTTTAAAAACGGACCTATTTATATGAAACTTATAATATATCTCTTCCAGCCAATCTTAGGGTTTGCAGTTATAATATAAAGATTATTGCTATGTGCAGATGTGAAGCCGCCCGTTAAGGTTAAAACAGAGACTGTAAGTGAGAAACAACCACAGAAGCAGCCGCCGCCCTATGTCGGCTTCTACAAGAGCGCACCGCAGTACCGCACCAAGAGCGGGTCTGTCTCCTCGCTCAACTCCGACCGCAGTGAGACTTCCATGTCCTCCTATAAAAGTTCACTTCAAAGTAAGAAGAAATATCATTCGCTCTTTGTCACTAAATCACTCGATTCTTGGAACCTTACTTACTCACAGAAATTCATCTTCCACGGAATTGCTGTTTGACTATAGTTTTCTTTAACCTTTTCACAGCCGAAAGTAAGAATATATTTCACGACGAATATATTCTTACTACAGGTTAATGCCGATGCTGGATCAATCCGTAATTGGAAATAAGCCAGTAAACATTTCAGGATGATAAAATAAGGTTTTTTTACGTCAAACAGAATAGCGACTTTTGTATTTGACGTGGTGGTGAAAAGGTTAACATACCCCCTAATGTAACCCCAGTACATAATTTTTATTGAATATATTTCCACGACTCCAGTTTGCATGCATAAGAGCGCCCACATTGTGTTCTTAAATGTCTAGTCTAGTCCCTGACTAACAATATCTCTACTATGCGTTCTGCAGTTTATCCGTGAAATAGTTATTAATGTGAAACTCTGTCTGTAATATCGCTATGTTATCTACACTACGAAACCGTTTTTAGAGTCCTATAGCTAAAAGGAAAAACGGAAGCCCTGGAAGTTTACTCACGCCTCTTGTCTGTTATGACTTTATATCAGTAGTTACAAATGCCAATTACCGAAAGTGTATTTGTTAAATTGAAATATAGGTTGATATTTAGTATGAACATAAATATTTACCGTAATTGCAGTGCTTGGGTAGTAAATACCACCCAAATCGGCATAACAACGCAGATAAGGTATATTCGCCCTGTTACTTTACTAGTGGTAGTAGGATCAAGTAATTGAATCACGGACAATGGACCATATGTACCTACCGTGAAGTCACATTGATCATATTTTTCTTTAGTTTTGTTTGTTTTGTTCTGTAGAAAATGACGTCACCGGACAAAATGAGTAATTGTTCTCATTTTATTTTCAAAGAACAATAATCTAGCGTTTCAACTGAATTGACTTCCCAGTAACGGCATGTACAAAATGGGATTCTAATTTTTTCCCAAATTGTTCCATATTTCATTTTCTGTTTAATTATGCATAGAGTTTATCTAATACATTTCAAATGCTAGGTGTTGGTGATGGAAACCAGAGGCCTATAGTCAACACTGTATCGCCTTTTGCTGAAAGCAAACATCCCAAACAACTCCACGAAGGTAAGAAGGGTTAAATAAAACTATTATAGACTTTAATGATCGTAATATAAACAAGAACTGTAATTTATGGTCGTTTTAAGAAATATGAATATCGATAAGATTGCCTGCAATAAATAGAAAAATCTAAGTTTACAGTTAAGTTACTGACAATTTTTATACTGGGTCAGTAAAGGTATTTAAAGTCGAAAGGGAATGATTCTGGTTATTAATATAAACACCTTTTACTATTAGATCCACTTCTAAATAGTAAAAAAAATCAAGGTTTCCTACAAAAGCGATCAGCGTAATTACGTGAATTTAGTATTTTTTTTTTCACGACATTGAGATTGGTATTATTGTAAAAGATGTTCATGTCTATGAGTAGACCTCCCTCTTCGGCTTAATACGCCTTTTTGACGCTTTGACGACGATTGATTCTGTGAATATTTTAGGGTGGGCAGCGCATGACACCCCTGGTGTTGCAAATGTCCATAGACTATAACTGCTTATCATCAGACAGGCCGTACGCTTGTTTGTCTCACTTTAGTGGTATTCAGTATATTGTAAATAAGTTTTTTTTAGTTTTGGATTAATTGATATTGTTTTTTTCTTTTATACAATGACTGTAATTAACAACGTTTAGTTTAATTAAATTATATGTGCGAATTAAAACCAGCTGACACCCACCCACCGACATTAATAGAAACGATTTGAGCGGCCATGACAGCCAGGAAATTGGCGTGCATTTATTAACACAATGGCTGAGTGCGAACATGCGCTAGTTCGTGATAATCGTACACGATATATGAAACAGGTGATGGCGGAAACACCAATTAGTACAGTTAGAATTAACAATAACTGTGTTTATATATGTTTGCGAATATTTCAGGTGCCCAGGAGGTGGTGTTCATGACTCATATCGTGGATCCCCATAATTTCTTTGTCCAGAGATCGTGTCATCAAAGTATGGTCAAAGAAATGATGCGCGAGTTTCGCAATGCTCATTCTTTGCCTAAACCATCTTTAAGCCACATTGCAGAAGGTAATTAGCGCTAGTTTATGATTCTGTCATATACATATTAACACGTCTGTCTCCTATTAGGGTAGGTAGAGACTACGGAACGCCAGGTGCACCGATCTAAACATACCCCTCTCGCCTCTTCCACACTCATCAACCTCTTCACGCATGCTTTTCAGTTTGAGATATTTCCGCTCACGGTCACATAAAAGAGGTTATTATAATCACGAGTGTAAGTTTAAATTCCTAATGATTTTAAAATGCCACACTAGTGTTATAATACCCAGTTGTGTACAGAATTATAGTACACTGTTTTATCTAAACGGTATAATACTCTATAAAAAGTCACATTAAATATTTGTTCATAATAATTTTACGTGATAATTAATAATACGGTGTAATATTCGAAAAAATTGACATCAAATAAAATTCTCAAAATCACACACCATTCCATGGTTATACTGGTTATAGTCCTTCATTGAACATGAATTTCTTCAATTCTTTGGAGTCTTCGGTAAGATCTCCGTCAACAATTTGATCACATACATGATTCTAATGGGAGACTTCAATATTTATCTTATCGCAACCAAAAATACTATCAGATATGCTATATATCTTTAGATTAACATCAGCTGCAACTTGGTCCTACTATTACTCACATAGTGCACCCACTTTTACGACTCAAGACCTTATTTCGCTTCCATGAAGTTCGAATCCCAAGAACGCAGTATAAGGTCATGATGCCGCGAAGCCACAAGACGATCACGACGCATTGCAGGAGAAGTTCTCAAATGCGAATTGGAGCTCTGTTTTCTCTGCTGCAGATCCTGATTTAAAGCCTACTGCTTTTAATTCTATTTTGTTTATTTATGATGCACATGCGCCTCTGCAGTCCGTAAAAGTTAAATCCTTAGCTTACCAATAATATTAAGTGCCTCATAGCTAAAAGAGTCAGTGCCAAAGTTAAGTGGAGAAACCGTCCTTCTGCCATTAACCGACTTAATTATGTCATACTGCGCAACAAAAGTAACAGGCAATGTCATGTAGAAAATCCACCTCCTCAGTTGATTGAAATGTCTCCAATAATTTGTGGGGATTTCTCAATAAAATTGAGTGTGAATACTAATGTCGATTTTCACTACTTTAGCTCTACTACAAGCAGCGTGTACCTCAAGCTAGATAGCTCGCTGTGAGTCTCTCTGTCATTTTCCTGTTTTAGCTAGACGTGTTTATATCATTCCTTTTCCGAAAAATCCAATCGCAATACAATAACATTCATGTGTACATCGTCGGTGATTTCAATCAACGAAACCATTATTTCAGAGACGACTACTGCTACAAAACTTATATTTTTAAAGATGTTCCCCACATATTTGGTTTCTTATTCGTATCCATTTTTTTTTTATTATTAATTGCATTCAAAGGAAACATATAGGTTATGAAATTCACTAGCCAAAAAATCGTACGTTTTTTTAACCCGACCGCACAATGCTATCAATACGTACATTTTAAAGCGTACTAAGATTTTAAAACTATAAATTAAAATCTTAAGTTACGATGAACTAGAAATACTGAAAAATATGTTTGAAAATATCGAAATATCGATAGATATTATACAATCCCCACATCCAACTGTTTCTTTCTGTCGTCCACAATTTTTCTTCTTACTTTACTCCTAATTATTCAAAATAATATATTGACAAATGTAGTGTTTAGTGTGTTATTCATACATTGTTTAAACATTTGAGGCATATAATTTAAGAGCGGTAGCGCATCAAAGCACCCCGCCTTGGGTAGAAGCTCCACCTCACAGAATACCGCAGCTAAATAGCTACCTGGAGGGTTGTTGCATTCCTGCGTATAAGTGAGGTCACCAGTGAACTCCTAAGGAGTAGCTAAGTTAACAACAGAGGTGGCATCGCGCGAGTGACGCTTAATATATTGCACGCGTTCATTGGCTACGGTAACAACTTTACATCAGGCGGACCGTATGATAGAAGTACTCCCAACGTTATAAAAATAATGTATACAATGAAAGTCTTATTGTATGTGGCACACGGGATTTACCAGTGAAATGTTACACTAATCCAATACCGAACACGACTTCATTGAGATTTTTATCTATAGAATAAAACATAGAAGGGTCGTGAAAAACTTCACGAAAATTTTGACTGCAATCTGACGGAAAGTAAATTGTTATTAACGGATTTTACGATCCATTTTATTGGGTCTTGTTATCTTACGTAGGGGTTTTCGTAAAGATTGGTACCTCTCTCTACACTTTGGTTGTCTACTGTAGGTATATGCGTAAGTATGATTTCCCATTGGACGGTTGTGTCACATTAATTTGACATACCTGGTGCAAATCCCGGAATTCGAAACTGAAGCCATAACTATAATGTATAATGCAATGACGTCATCGTATTATAGTTTGAAATTCCGTAATGTGACCTAAGCGTCCAATGGAAATCATACTTATGCCTCAGAATACAGAATAAACCAGAAACCGCAAACACGCCCAACACTGAAGCCATACAAACTACTCTCAATGAGAGTAGTTTGACATTTGGACGACTAGCATATATATTTGGCCACCGTGTCTATTACGCGTAAAAATTTCTCGATAGTTTTTATTAAGGCGACACCTCGATCGTGAAGCTTTAAAATGGCTCCGCCCAATCACCCCGCGCCCCTCAATTGACACTCGACGCTCGATTTGTAAAATTTGAAATTAGCGCCTTATAGGTAACCTGGGGTCAACGTATAGTCAATGCAAACGAACAGAAAAGCTACAGAGTCGCGTCACACTTAAATAAAATTTATAATATCAATATTTAATAAAAATTATTGATTTAATTATTATTTAGCTTTATACATACTGAACCAAACATATTTATTTAAGCTAGACGGAAAACAATAGTAATAATAGTAATAAAAAACTACAGAAACGTATTCACTTTTAAAAGTTTATTGAAAGAGAAATCAATGACATCGTTTTATGTTTATATCTCTACAAGTTAACATGTCTTGGTATCTATGTTGTTCTTACTTAGGTCTCGTCTAGTGGCGAATTTTTTTTTTAAATTTAAATTTCGAATTCAGTCCTCATTTAATAAAAAAACATATTATAGCATAGAAGATAAACATTATGAAATCTTATGTTGCATTTATTACGAAGATAGTAAAGTATTTTTACGTCATTAAACCAACACTCAAAATATTCCACTATCGTTGTTATAAGCAAAAGTGCTAAAAGAGGCCGTTTTTTGGCAATTATGCCTATAACAACGAAAGCAAAACATTTCAATTGTTGGTTTAATGACGTAAAAGTGCGTTATTGTATTTGTAACACACGCAACACATGACTTTATAATGTTTATCTTCCACGCTAAGATACGATATTTTATTCCTTGAGGCGCCACTGGACGGCATGTATCCCCCTTAAGAAGAATGAAACACCAGCTACATAATACAACATTGTTTATCGAGAGGCTAAAGCGGGCCATTTGTTGATTCGGACACATATGTTTAGTTAGCAGATACACCATCTAAACTGTAAACACTGGTCACAGCGATGAAAGACGACTGTATGGAGAAAGGCTTACTACTGAATGCGAAGAAAACAAAGATAATGGTATTTGAAAGAGAAGAATCCAGAACTAATGTAAGGATTACGATTGATGATGAAGTGTTGGAACAGGTGGATGAGTTTGTATATCTTGGATGCGCTTTCAGCAGGGATGGAAGGTACACCGCAGATGTGGAAAGACGAGTGAGTGCTGGGAATAGTGTGAATGGAGCGTTGGGAAAACTTCTTGGCAGTAAAATCCTGAGCCAGAAGGCACAACTCGCTATACACAATGCAGTGTTGGTTCCAACGCTAACTTATGGAAGCGAGAGTTGGGTATGGCAGAAAGAGCATGAAAGTAGAATAAACGCGGTTGAAATGCGAGCGCTGCGCAAAATTTGTGGCGTAAGGCTTGTAGACCGTATTCGTAATGATGATGTTAGAAATAGAGTTGGTCTGAAAGAGAGCGTCGGTGTTAAAATAAGAAGAGGCATGCTCCGATGGTTCGGGCATGTAGAAAGAATGCAAGATGAAAGAATGACGAAGCAGATATACAATGCAAAAGTGGAAGGATGTAGGAGCCGGGGAAGGCCAAGACTTACCTACCATGACCAAATTGGTCATGTTCTATCAGAAGGTGATGTCAGGAGCCCTAGAAACCGGCGTGCGTGCATGAGAAGAGCAATGAATGTTAAAGAAGCGAGTGAGATATGTAAGGATCGAGTCACGTGGCGCTCGGCTCTCTCTGCCTACCCCGCAAGGGATTTGGCTTGAAGTTATAGATGTTCGAGTGTCATAATGGCTGATAGCGCCGAGTAAACACAGGATTTTTTATTTCGAATAAATAAGAGAAATAAAATTATCAGATTGAATTAGATTGAAATTGAAATAGAAAATTGGAATTTTTTTGCAACTCCCTCCTGGTGAAGATTCACAAGTTATTTTACACAGTTAGGTATAGCTCTGGTAGGGATCCTAGGTTTTTCCCTAAATATAATACACTCTCGAATGACTAGGTATGCGCTTTCACTAACAGTCAATTTAACTTCGCGAATTTTATAAAAAAGTACAGGAAGAACTTGACGGTTAGACGGTAATTTTGCGCCTATTATTTGATAATTTACGTCTCCAACTAAGAAAATACTTGATTTATTGCTTCTCAATTCCACTGCCATCTTATAAAAGTTAAAACATTACGTATTAATCACGAGAATAACTGACATTCAAAATTAATAGACGGTTAGGTAATTATGACGAAGTTAACGATGCTCTCTCTAAAGTTATTCATTGGTTTAGTGTTAATAATCTGCTTTTAAATGATAAAAAGACTAAAGTAATTAAGTTCTCAACACCTAATGTAAGGTAGGTGGCTACCAATGTACATGTTAATGGAACTAATTTAGCCTCTGTGGAGACAACTGTGTTCTTGGATATAACAATTGACTCCAGACTACAAAGGGGCCCACAAATTGAAAAATTATCAGGAAAACTAAGTTCTGCAGCTTATGCAGTGAAAACTATTAGACGGCTCACTGATATTGATACGGCTAGAATAGTTTATTTCAGCTACTTTCATAGTATTATGTCATATGGAATTCTTCTTTGGGGTAACTCCGCGGATATTAACACCATCTTTTTATTGCAAAAGAGAGCCATAAGATCTATCTACAAACTTGGTCCCCGGGAGAGCCTTAGAGAAAAATTCAAAGAAATAAATATTTTAACAGTCGCATCGCAATATATCTATGAAAATCTTTTGTATGTCCATAAAAACATAGACTCATTTTGTAAAAAGAGTGATACTCATAGCATAAATACTAGATATAAGCATAATCTTGTGTTATATGCAAGCCGTCTCCACAAAACAAGTAATTATTTTATGGGGCAATGTATACGGTTCTATAACAAACTTCCCAGCAATATAAGAGATTTGTCAATAAACAAATTTAAAACTACTATTAAAGCCAAATTGTGTAGCAGGGCATATTATAAAGTATCTGACTATATTAATGATAAAAATGCCTGGGAGTGAGTCGATCCAATTATAATGTAATTAACAAAATATGTAAATTTGTTTGGATACCAAAAGAGGGATGCCTGAGTTTTTTGGCAGTATTTTTATCAGTGCTCACCTAGTCATAAACTGCACGGTAGGGAAAAAAAATGTGACGATTCCAAACAAATGTAGCCATTTTTACGGAATAAAAAGATTTTGACTTTGAATTTGAACAAATGAATACCGCGAGTACGTGCGGCACTGCCGCGCAACTTGTATGAACATGTTTCGATGTAATTCGGCACGGATTATCGTAATCCAAATAAGTTAAAAATTAATTTCCGAGTGTTTTAAAAGCAAATGAACAAAACTAAGACATATGCGTTAGAAAATAAAAACTTTGAAAAATAAGGGACACCCTAATATACATATATACAAATAGATTTTATAATCTATTCATATTTAAAAAAAACATGTGACAAATGATTTTCTTGCTGTTTCATAACTTTAACTTCAGTATAATGACATTTATTGTATTTTACTTATGTATACTCTGTGTTTTGTATTGTTGTACGTTTCCTTGTTATTTATTAAACTCTCAAGAAGAAAGAACCAGGACCATCTCTGATGTTGCAAAATAAATCTAATCCGTACAATAGTTCAATACTAACCACAATGTATAGAATAGATGATTTTTTTGTGTTTTCAGTGTTGGTTCATAGTAAATATTATTTGTTTTCACGAGTACCATGGGTATAAGTATACTATCTATCTATATCTTCACGCTAAATCCCTCGTGAGCGCCACATGACTCGGTACTTACACACCTCGCTCGCTTCTTTAACATGAAACATACCGAGTTTTTTTAAAAACTATCAAAATATACTATTTTACTAGTAATTATTTTAATACAAAAAAAAAAAAAACCTCCACTGGTTTTCTATCTTCTGATTGGATAAATTTCCAACGTAAACTAACCTTCACCTACGTACAATGTCTAAGTCGGAGTTCGGTGAGCTTATAATGGTTACTATGAGTTTGTCGTCCCGTATGACACTTACGTTAAAGTAGCATATAAATCGAGTAGTGATTATTCTGGTGGAATATGTTTATTTAGTAAGTTTCTCCTAAAAAACAAAACAGCAAAAATATTCTATTTTATAAGTTTTTATTTTAATACAAAGAAATAAAGAGTCTCCACTGGTTGCTATGTGCTGAGAGCGCGAACCTTATTGGTATAAATTTCCAACGTAACCTGACCTCCACCGACGTACAACTTCTAAGTCGGAGTTCGGTCAGATTATAATGGATATAATAGGAGTTTGACGTCCTATATAGGTACGCGGTCAGCCTGTGGATAATGTATACCAATTATCAAATGTTACTGTTTATTCCTGCAAAAAATAACTCTTATTTAATTAATGCAGTTTTATATAGAGTTATTAAGTAAGCAAAATTAAAAAAAAGTTTGAAGAGGAATTAAATAGCTTGGGCCAACCATACCTAGGAACTGTTCTAAAAACTAGAAATATGTCTACACAATGTTATTATAATATGTTTAATGAATATAATAATTAAAAAAAAAAAATACCTTGTCTTGTTCGCCTCCGCCATTCTACGAACATTTTCTTTGTATTTTTATTCTATATATTTTCTTTTTAGTGTTCCCCATTATTACAACAGTATAATAAATATATATAAACCTATAATATTATTTACTACTTATATCTAATAATAATACACTTACGCTAAATACTATAATATTGAATATTTACAACTATTAATTATAAAAACTTCGGTGTCGCGATGTAAATGGAGCGAGCTCGAGCAGACAGTCGACATAGGTCTTACCTCGAAGCGGGCTGCAGCCGGACTGGCTGGATGTAGTTAGTCAACGCGTTTATAATCCTCATTACCGCACAATAAGGTCGAAAACACGTAGCACCCAAGACGAATGTGATCGCTTAGAAATTGTCAGAAACTTAAAATATTTTTAAAAAATTTCATGTTTCACTTATCAAAATATGCAGCAACCATATTATAAACATAGATATTACTAATAGATTTAAGTAATTTTGAAGCGTATAAACAGAACAACTTCGTTGTAATTTCAAAAATAATGAATTTCAGGAGGTGTTTTCGAAAGTAATTATTATCGAATCAATTTTACACAATCGCGTATTTGAGCAAGCAAATTCAAGATAAAGAAATGAAGTTATTTATATTAAAATCTTAGATCCGTCAGTTTAGTCATTAGCCTATACTATTCGATGAAAGTTGGTCTAATTTTTCGATGTGTCGCCTTAAATAATGCCGTCTTGTGCGGTTCCCACCTGCAAGAATGCAGTTAGAAGCATAAAAAAACAAGATGGGATCACATTTCATGTGTAATTAGCGCATTTACATCTCATTTTATTTAAATAATGAATTTCTTTTACTCGTTGATAGTGGTAAACAATTTGGGCGAGTCCATTTTGTTCATGTTGCCAGTTTTACTGGTTTCTTTTCCCTACTTTTTTATAAAGTTGACATTGATGAAATAAATAATAAATGCATGTTAAGTAATTAAAAAATAGTTTGATTAATATAAAATATGTAAATACATTTATTTAATTTTAAGGTATTTACGATATGATAATGTAAACATAGGCTTACATTATTTGAGATCTTTTAATATAAATATTACCTGAAATAAATAATAATTATTGACTTAATAATAATGATTGAAATACTAAACTAATGTTTTTGGTATATAGTCTGCATATGTGAAATTGTGTAAATAGTAGTTTTTTTACAAAAATATTTTGTGTAAAACTATTCTAATTATTATATATGGAATTTCAGTTCCCCACTGATGAAATTATAAAAGCAAAGAGCAAGACTGCTTCATTTGTCGAAACGTAAAAATGATTACCTCAGAATCAAAACGGCAATATTATTAGTACAACAAAATGTACCTAAGTAAAGACATATTTTTTGTAAATGACTTGTGTTTTATTTTACTAAAGCATTTTTTTATGCATAACAGTATATTAATATAACATCTTTTATATTAATATAACACTTTTAATTTACCCTAAAAGAGGCGAACTCTCACTAAGCTAGCAATACTGTACGGGTGGGAAGTATGAGGAGTGCGAGGGATTGCGAAATGTTTCTGGACACAGCGGACCGCATGTATTATCGGCTGTAGGCTCCTTCTGGTTTATTCTGTATTCTGAGACTTATGCATGCACCTACATATACATGTGTTGTGACTTGAAATACTCAAATTAAAAAAGCAAATATAAAATATTTACCAGAGGGAAACTATGTACAAAAGTCGGTCTGCGAGGGTACCTACCTCTGTCCCACCTATTCCTACCGCCAAGCAGCTATATTTATTAAGCTGTGTTCCGATTTGAAGGGTGATATATGGCAGAGAAATTACTGGGTACTGTGACGAAACATCCTTAGGTCACAAGATTGGCAGCGCGCGAGTAACATCGCCGTGGTGTTGCGAGCGTGAATAGGCTGCGTGACCGCTTACCATCAAATGCGGGCCGTATGCTTGTTTGCCAATCTAGTTGTATAAGTAAAAATGTATATTGTCATTTATATTTTAGTACCTAAAAAGGGCATTTAATTTGAAGTACCTACTTTTCTGGACGTATTTTCTATTTTCAAAAATAAAACAAAATGCAAATTTCTGTTCAATTTTATCAAAATCCCCGGTCTGTTAATAAGTAACTAAAGTTAATTACATTAGCTATTAGAAATGTGCTAGTAGCTAGGATTGCGGTTGCAAATCAATTGCTCAGAATCTGTCTCATTGTCTTCGATTTTCTTACGCTTACAAAGAATATCGCTCTTGCGCGTTGCCACCCCCACTATTAACAAAACAATTAGTATTTGTCATGTGTAGGAATCAAACCTATAAACCACCTCGGCTCGTCAATTGAGGTCGACTTTGACTCTAAAGATAATAAAGAGCCAATCACAATTCAAACTATTATTATCTTTTATATTATATATTAACTAATAAATAGTATTCATTTGAAATGTGTTTCAAGAGTAATTTTCAACATACACACAATTTAAATTGAGGTGTGTTGAATTACTCTTGAAACACAATCCAATCACAAACCAATAAACCATATGACTGACGGCGCCCAGCACTCATAAACCGTTGACTTGTACTACTGGTACTGACCGATGAGAGGATTTTGTAATCAATAAGCCGATAAATGCTGCGATTTTGACCCGTGAACTAGCCAATAAGAGCCGCGCGTTCTACTTTACTCCTCGATCCGTGGCCGTGAAATAAGTTACTATGCAAAATCGGTCTCATTGGTTCTTCATTTCTTTCATTGTATTGGTGGCTAATTGTTGAACTACACGCTATTGAAGTGATTCGATGTCATGTCGATAATTAAAGTCGATGTTACGAAGTTTTACTCGATTGTAGTGGGATTGTCATTCGTGTTACTTTCAAGAGTAACCCCATGGTTCTGCTGTTTTGTCCAGGGAAAGTGTACCTGGTACACAACAGGGCTGACGATATGTGGCAGCGCGGCCGGATCATAAGCATCGACCGAAAGGACATCAACAAGCCAACAATACACGTTTACTGCATCGATTTTGGTAGTACGGAGTCTGTTACTATTGACAAGTATGTAATTTTTAACTCACGTTTAAAAAGGAATGAAAACGGAAAATTGTAATATTTTGTATTGATATCAATGTTTACAATTTATACAATGTATTTGGGCAAATTTTAAGTGTGCGTACTACAGAACATTTTATCGAAAATATACATCTATATGTAAGGGCTAAACTCGATGCCCTTGGAGACTCCACTATTGAAATTTTTACTCATCGTTTTTAGCTATATGATTACTACATAACTAAAATATCACGAGAAATTGAAGTCGTATTGACTTTAAAAATCCTGGAAAGGTAAAAGTATATGCAAATGAACATGTATTAGTAAAAGTCTAAAAAATTATGAAACATTAAAAAAAAGTTAATGTTTTGGTATAATATATCACTAAAAACATCCAAATTTTTACGTTTACTTCATTTTCTGCAATACTTTTCCCATTATGTATTTATCCACTCTAGATTCTATCCTTAGCTTCAAAATACACATTGACACCTTGGTTAGTAAACTTAGAAAATTAAAATACATCTTCAAATCCCTCAGACATATGACTGCCGATCGTAAGATAATGAAAACAATTTATATCGCAGTGTGACAATCAATCACAAGATACTGTATTGCACCATGGCACAGCAATATCAAACTTAATTGAAGCAGGGAGAGCGCAGCATGCTATTCTTAAGACTGCGACTTGTCTTCCCTTTAGATATCCTACTCCGGAATTATACAAATTATGGGATGTTCTTTCTGTCAGAAAACTGTTTATTCTTAGAACATTACTAACAAAACATTCAGAGCTATCCTATGATCCTAAACAAAGTTTGTCCTAATATCCAAATCTTTACCGCACTTCCTCGAAAGACAATATTATTTCGTGGGCAACTACATCTACAATAAAATTAATTCAGTTTTACCAAACTATCATCAACCTAAATCTATGTCTGTCTATCTATCTTTTGACGAGCTTGGTGGCTCAGTGGCTTTGCCACCAATGCTCGTGGGTTCGATTCACATACAACAAACACGTTTGTGCATGAACATGTCTGTTTGTCTTAGCCTGGATGTTTTACGAGAGGTAGGGCGCATCAAAGCAGCCCGTTTGGGGAAGTACCTCCACCTCACAGAAAACCGCCAAATAACAACTCACTAGAGGGTTGTGTGTGTGAGTCAGGTTACCTGTGAGCTGCTAAGGAGTTGCTGTGTAAGCGAATGCATCGTGCGAGTGATACTTATTATATTACAGGCGTTAATAGGGTACGGTAACTGCTTTACATCAGGTGGGCCGTATGCTTGAATGCCTTCTGAAGTTGTATAAAAAAAACTTACCTGTTTGTGATGAAAAAAAAATATACATTCTATTCTAACCAAAACTATTTGAGCTCATTTAAACAACGGTGCCATTCAATTAAGTCTGTATTATTATTTTCACCCTAATGCAATCGAAAATACTTAAAATGTATCTGCAGTCACGCAGATACCAGACACTATGTTTAAGCTACGTAATGGAGTGTAGCACCACTCCTTAAAGTCCTTTGTCACATGCGTGCCCAAACACATTGTATATAAATTTCATTGTCAGTGTTTAGACAACATTACCAGATTTTTAGTACAATAAATTAACAATACATACGTCTCAGATAAGATTGCATAAATAAACTACTATCACAGATAAAATATAATATCAAAGTCTATTCCGTAGAATCGTAAGTGAATGGTGGCATTTCTGATATTATGAATTTATTTTAATGTGACTGAAATAGTTGTCTGTTTTAGATTGCGTCTCATACCTCCTCAGAGGTTGAACGCGCCCTTACCTTTGGCTATAAATTGTTCTTTGGCCAACTGCGAGCCCAAAGCAGGTGGATGGGTCAGTGAGGACTCTTTTCTCATAAGAAATATTATCGACAAGTAAGTGTTATTTTTTTATAATATGAATCACAATATTTAACTTGTTAGTTAGTAAACCAAAAAGCCCTTTCTACAGTGCCCGACGGAATACAAACGAATACTAATTTCCATGTCCATCAATTATTACATTTATCGTTTATCAGAATTTGAATTCAGAACTACTTTATTGTTGTTTTGTTTTGATTGCTCCGTGAACTATATAGAGTTGTACAACTACTTCCTTTTTAAATATCATTTACTCCTTTTCAACATGTGTAGTACTACTACTACTATTCCGAGATCTAAACCAGAAGGCACAACACGCTGTACCCAACGCTAACTTATAGAAGTGAGAGCTGGGTATGGAGAGAGCATGAAAGTAGAATAAATGCAGTCGAGATGAGAGCATTGCGCAAAATTTGTGGCATAACGCTTGCTGACCGCGTTTGTTGCTTTATTGTATAAGCACTTCAACGCTTCGATGTACCGACGATAGTCAATTCGGCATCGCTGGAGAGACTGTAGCACCGCCCATGTCTCAAGGAATCAAAGGTTTTTTTGTAGTCCACATACGCCAGACATAAGGGCAGATTATATTCCTCAGTCTTCTGTATAATCTGGCGAACGGTATGTATGTGATCTACGGTGTTAAAGCCTTTTCGGAATCCGGCTTGTCCGGCTTAGAATTGCTATATCATTCATCAAGTCTGCCTGCGAGACGGTTTGTGGTGACTCTTGAAGACAGTAACATAAACGCAGTTCAGAAGCGATATTGGCCTATATTTCTTCAAAACGGTTTTATCACCCTGTTTGTAGAACAGCATGGCCAGGCTTCTGCCCCACGCTTTCGGGGTTTCACCGGAGTGTATGACGGAATTGAATAGCCTCTGAAGAACTACAAGTATCGGCTTTCCGCCCTCTTTCAGAAGCTCCGCCGTAATTCCGTCCTCACCCGTTGCTTTTTCCCTTTGTAAGCTATTTAAGAGCCATACGAATCTCGTAGAGACTGATGTCCGGGATATCTTCGGTATACTACTTTTTGATAATTAAATTAAATTTAGTTTCAATGGGACCCATAGTCCTCATACCATAACACACACCAGACCCATAGTACCCATAGAGAACCTATCCATTATCTGATGGTCCCTAGTTTGAATCCTGGTGTGTACCACTAAAAAATCAGTGTTATCGGTTTTATGTGCATATTTGTAATTATCACTTGCTCGGTGGTGAAGGAAATCATCGTGAGGAAACCCGCACGTTCAAGAACTTCATTTCAAATTTCACAAAAAAGTGTGACCTTGCCAAGGAAGGTCTGGTTTTCCTTCCGGGTTGTGGAGGTCTGACAGCAGTTGCTCCATGTAAAAATCCGTATCTTCGCCAAATCCTTAAGCTTAGATAGCATACCCCGCCAATCTTAATATATTAGGGCTATTAACGCTAAGAAGAAAAATCGTAAAATTATTATCTCTGTTATTATGTTTATAAATATATATATTTAGGAAGACAAGTTCATTGAACTATATTAGAATTGCTATATCATACAACTAATTTTCTGCGTATGTCACACTGGAGACAGGAAATGATGTACTGGTTCACGCTTCACATAGAGGTTTCCCAAAGAAAATGTGCGCATAAGCAGTCGATGTAATGTGAAATCTGAATGAAGTGGTTTTTACAGGATCGGTACCTCACAAGATGCTCTCGATGTCGTTGCAATTGTCTATAGGCTGAAATAAATGTTTACCTTCTGACAGACATGCACTTAAGCCTTAGTCGCAAAAAAATATTATAAAGTTCAAGCTTTACATCCTGGTTCACCAAATTGTGTTATTGATAAAATCTATATGAAATCCACTTTACATCATGTGAGACGTATGATTGTACGTCTTCCGATATTGTATCATAAAAGTGTGTGTATATTGTAACCGCCGTATATGTAATTCGGGTGCTGAGAAAGTATGTACCTTCACTTTACTGAAGACCACTGCCACGTAACAATTTCCTAGCTGGTTGTTGTATTCCAGTGAGTAAGGTCAGATAGGTGATGAAAAATTGATATTAATTAATAGAAAAAATGGTACAAGTAATAGGCGATTTTCCTTGTGTTGCATTTTTTTATACCACTAAAGGTGGTGGCGATCAAGCATACGGCCTGCCTATACGTAGCCTGTGGACATTTGCAACACCAGGGGTGTCACGCATGTGTTGCCGACCCTCTAAAAACCTCTTTTTGAAGAATCCCATGCATGTTTAACTACGCTTCGCATCACGTTCTTCCGCCACCCGATGTAACTGAGCGTAAAAACAAGTTGTGCTTAGGTATCGTAATGTGATACAAAACCACGCAGTGAAGTTTGTTTACTTTAGTTGCAATAACACAACTCTGAACTTTCGCTTAGGTCTAAGTCTTTCGCGGAATTAGTGGTTTCGTATTAATTAATCGCATGTACTCGTTAGTATTGTGCATTATGTTTATTTGTTACGCGTGCTTTTGTTTACTACTTTAATTATTTTAATCATAAATTGAATGTTGTCATTCAGCAAACAAGCCGTGATCCACGTGCGTTATATTCGCGCCACTACAGAGTACACGCTCAAGTTTGATTGCGACGTGGCCACCTTTGAAGACGGCATCAGTTTGGCTCATGCTTTAGTGTTCCACGAACGCGCTCGGATGCCTAACCCAAAGCTGCCAGTATGTATACTTACGTATGTAGTAGTAGACACATAGAACGATCATTTGAATTTTTTTAACATTTAAATTACAAGTTGTAACATTTTTTTTTAGTAGAAGGGTGTAGGTGCCTGGGAAGGGAGTAGACTGACCTACCACGATCAAATAGATCGGATGTTATCAAAAGGTGGTGTTAGGTGCATGAAAAGAGCTATGAATGTTGAAGAAGTAAGTGAGGTGTGTAAGGACCGAGATGTTATGGCACTCGGTTCTCTCTACCTGCTTCTCTAAGGACGTAGCGTAAAGTTATAGATAGATATTAGCTGATCCGGTGAAGTTCGCCGGGTCAACTAGTATCTGTCTATAACTTGTGTAGTGTTGTGTTAACTTATTAGGTGAATTAAATTCAGTTTTTTATTAAGACAAAATGAATTAAGTATAATAAATGTTCAAAAATATAAATGAGAAGTATTTAATTATATTAAAACTAATATAAAATATTTTTTATGTTTATAATTTACACGCACAAGGCCAAAACTTACCTACCATGACCAAATTGGTCGTGTTCTATCAGAAGGTGATGTAAGGAGCCCTAGAAACCGGCGAGCGTGCATGAGAAGAGCAATGAATGTTAAAGAATATATGTAAGGATCGAGTCACGTGGCGCTCGATTCTCTCTGCCTACCCCACAAGGGATTTGGCGTGAACTTATAGATAGATAGATAGACAAATGAGTACTGATATTGTATTTAATGAATATTACCTTTCAGCTTCGTCTTTTTCTAATGATAGTTCCCATAGTATTCCAATCACTTTAAAGGAATGTTTCTAGCAATTTTTTTCAGATACACCTAAAAATTTTAATGTTGTGCATATAAATGCATAGAGTATTTCGGCGCATTTTCCAGACCTACTCGATACTTTCGACGTCAAGAATATCCACGCTATCCTAGTCTCTGAGTCCTGGCTAAATGCTTGCTTGCCATCAACGTCATATTCTGTGCCTGGGTTTCGACTTATACAAAGTTATACATAACGATCGCGTTGGCAGAGGTGGCGGCGGTGTTGCCATTTTTCTACGTGCGCATATTCCGTTTCAGATCGTGTCTAAATCTCGATTAACAAACCCTTCGAATGAATTGTAGTATGTTTTGATTGATGTCTCTTTCCCACACCCATATTCTTCTAGGCGTTGTTTACAGCCCTTCTCCCACTATTAACTATTTTTCCTCTCTTGAGACCCTTCTAGAAAACTATGTTCCTTCTTTCGATCACACTATAATTATGGGTGATTTTAATACCTGTCTTCTCAAAGATGATTATCGATCAGATTCCTTTAAATCTCTTACTAACACTTGCAACTTAGCTATTTTGCCTCTTAATGCAACTCATTTCTTTCCTAGTTGCAAGCCCTCCCTCCTTGACCTCATTCTTGTATCATCTCCCAGTCACGTTTTAAAACATGGCTAGTGTCCGGCTGAGGCCTATTCCTTTCACGATCTCCTTTACCTTTCTTACAAAGTGCGTACTCCTAAAGCCAACCCTCTAAATTCTCCTGCAACGTAATTTTAGTAGCATGGATGTCAGCAAGGTACGCGAAGATGCGCATAACATCGACTGGTTTGACCTTTTAAGGGATTTGGCGGTGGACGTACAAGTCAGTCTCTTTACTGAGAAATTGATACAGCTGTACGACCATCATGCTCCTATACGGCCTGTAAAGATTAAGCATCTGCCTGCGCCTTGGTTAACAGACAAAATTAAGGGTTTTATTGCCAAAAAAAAACATTGCCAAAGCTAAATTAGCGTTACATTCGCGCTCGTAATGTCTGTAACAAGATGTGTAGGGAAGCACAACGTCGCCATATTCATAAGTCCGTCGAGAATGGGGATCCTGCAAAGGTCTGGAAATTCTTAAAATCAATTGGAGTTGGAAAAAGCCATCACAATAATTCTAATAAAATGTAGATGATCTCAATATCCATTTTTCCTCTTCTGCTGTTTTTGATAGCAGCACTAAAACAGCGACACTTAATTATCTTTCGTCACTTCCAGCTCCAGATTTTCCACCATTCTTCTTTACTCAATTTACTGACAGTGATGTTGAGAAGAACGTGCGTGCAATAGCGTCAAATGCCGTGGGGGACGACAACGTTAGTCGCCTTATGATCCTTCCGATTCTTGATATCATCCTTCCTGCTATTACACTGATAACTAACTCCATATTATCCGGATTTTTTCCTTCCACTTGGAAAAATGCTCACGTTTTACCCTTACCCAAAAAACCTAATCCTTCGTCTTGCTCAGATTACCGTCCCATTTCTATTCTTCCTTTTTATCTAAGGTCCTCGAACGCTTGGTTCAGCAGCTGTTAAGTTGTTTCCTGGATAAGCACAAAATTCTTAATCCCTACCAATCAGGTTTCCGTCCGGGTCATTCTCATTTACTGTGTGCATATTCATTGTATGTATCATTTTGGTAAATTTGTGTGTATGTGTATATTTATGTATATTATATGTGTATATTTATGTAAATTGTATGTATTTATTTGTCTATTTATATAATATTTTATTTTCTTTGAGTTATGCTCTGCGCCACCCTACCTTGTTTCTTCACTTCTCCTCTACCCTAAGGTTGTCTGGAAGAGATCGCATCGCGATATTTTTCTTGTTTGATTCGATTCGATTTGAATTGTTTATTTCGTAGGCGCGAATACCTAAATTTCGTTTCTAGGCAATGGTAAACAGGAGTGTCTCACGGCGCTCCTCTGTACTCTCTACGGCGCACCAAGGCGCCGCGGCACACACTTTGGGAACCCCTGAACCTAGTGTATTATAAACTACAAATGAATAAAAAATCTTACACATTTTAAATCTAGAATGACCGTACTAACAAGTTGCGATATTTTTTAACATATCCTAAAACCCTTCAAAAAGGGGTTAATGAGGTTTACCTACCCTGTAAAACCTCTTTATACCTAGTGCATATAGTGACAATAAGAAGCACCTAACCATCGGAGATCATACGCGTGTTTGCCAGCATAGTGACATGTAGTTTGAAAACTCATCCCGTGGCAATATTAATTAACATGACACAGTCGTCTGCTAAGAGCAACAATTATATGACACCTAGACTACCTGCCTACATGTCATATTTCCCATGTATCACCATACTATGCCTTGACGCGCCTAACACCGTAACCTAAACATACTTGTGGTGTTGACGTTCGAGTGTAAAGTTGTGGGTATGTTGTATATGAATACGTGTTATACGGGATATCTGTTATTCGAGACCTACGGCAAAAGATGGAATGGGCTAGTACACACATGGTATGTGTACGGCGTGCAATATACACAGGAAATAGTCTTCTCACTGCCAGACGAGCTGACTTACAAGACCGATCGTACTGACATCTAAAAGTGTCTTGGCCGCAGTGAGAGTAGGCTGCAGTTCATGGATTCCCATCCAGGCTTATACTGTACAAATGTAGGCACCTCCGGCTCTTCCAGTTAGCCACTGGGTAGTTCGGTTGCCCTCCTTCCGAGTTGATACTGGACAGATATAGCCTCCGCCTCTTCTAATTGCTTGTTGGGTACTTACTTCAAATGGTACTTGATTCAAACACCGCTTCTGGATAATGACTGATTTTATTTACAAATAACTTTTCTTATACACTAATCTTAAAACTATACACAAACGATACTTTTTTGTTGTGTCACCTCCGTGTAATTTGTCGACACGGCGAAATGTTGACTGGCGAATTGTTCGCTGACCGCTTATTCAAGGCTTGACGTCTCGAGGCCCGTTATATACTTGGTGCCGTAACGCGCATGGCGGAATTCAGCCACGCGTGACTCGTCTATAATAATATGTATGAACTGATAAATATTTATAATTGTACTAATTTTAAATAAACTGCCTGCTTTAAATAAACGTGATGTTAGCAGCATTCATCTTGGTTTAGAATAAGTGAAAATAGCATGTCGACTAAATAAATCCGGTAGACAACTGATAGATAATAATAGAAATACGAAGCTTACCGATGCACATCAAGAAAATGTAAATTGTACAGCCCGTACATGTGTATGTGTCTCGTTGTGGAATATTTATGGATACATTTGTGAAAATTAAAATATTTGCACATAGGTGTGTATCAATGAAGATTTTTTTGTACTGAACTTTCTCTTTCTTTTTTAGTATCCAAAAATATTGGGATCTTCTAATAAACCAAAGATTTACACGAGCACACATGATTTGAAACCTAAAGCAGTGGAAGAAGTTTACATTACACACATTGTGAGTCCCGACAAATTCTTCGTGAGGAAGGTGAGAAATATGATTGATTATTTTTTACATTTCTGCCAAAAAATACAATGTAATGTGCACTATATAATCAATGTGATAGTTTGTGAGAATTTATGGATGTTTGTTACTGTTCCACGCACACAAATAGAGCACGTTCTGTATTAACACATAGGCTACTTTTTATTCCGAAAATTTTAGGGTTTAGGATAGAAAAGGCCACGTTGGACTCTTGACATCGCCTTTTGATAAAACACGACCAATTTCATGTTTTATCAGAGGGCGATGTCAGGAACTAGACCGCGTCTTGTGGCACTCAGTTCTCTCTGCATACTCCGCAAGGGCCCTGGCGTAAAGATATAGATAGATAGTTTAGGGTTCCTGTGTAAAACTTGAAAATTCAAACTTCACGTGAGTGGAGCTGTAGGCAACATCTAGTTACACATTTTTTTTACACAATCTAAGTTTCACATATACACACCGCTCGTCTGGCGTCAAAGTAGTTACCGTAGCCAACTGACGCTTTCAGCACCAAGTATATCCCTGCTACAGTTCCCCATACTGTGGTCTCCTGGGAAAATGTCGATATTGAAATTATTATTAATAGTTGACGTGAGTAACCCCTAAATATCACAGTACGTGTTGGTTTTAATGTGTGAGGATGAATTCTTTGCCGACAACGAGTGGTACGATTATTGAAGAATAAGAAGAAGTTAAGAGCACCATATAGCAACTTCTCTGGACATGACACAAACAAGGGTTAGAACACACAATAGATATACTTTTGTACAAAACCGTTCAAAACTTACCTTTACTTCAATGACATAAGACACATAGGTGCATAACTTGATGTATCGTTGTGTGTACATGTTACACAGAGAACTATTAGTGTTGTCCGCGACTCAAATACCTAAAATGTTAAACATTGTTGCAGCGTCACTTACAAAATGTGTATGAGAAACTTAGCGAGGACTTGGAGCAGGAATACAGTATCCATGATGATTCCGGCATCATATATCTACCCGAAGTTGGTAAGTTTATTATTTTAATCTGTGAATAGCAGTTGGTAAAGTTTATGCTCTGCCGGACATTAAAAAGATTTCATCAGGAAAGAATGACGAAATAGATATACAACTTTTCCAGTTTGCCGTGTTAGCAACAGAGGTGGCATCGCGCGACTAATACTTAATGTATTTCAAGCGTTTATAGGCTACGGTAACCGCTTTACATATAGTGGGTCGTTTGCATGTATGCCTTCCGACGTTGTATAATAAAAAAAAAACAACGCTAAAGTAGAAGCACGTAGCAGCCAAGGAAGGCCAAGACTCGTCACGAATTGGTCGCGTGTTATCAGAATGTGGTGCATGAAAAAAGCTATGAATGTTAAAGAGTTGAGTGAGGTGTGTAATTCATGTGAAGCTCGATTCTCTCTGCCTACCCCGCAAGGGAGTTGACTTGAAGTTATAGATAGATTTGTAAACAAAAAAATGTAGAATATAATAATGTAAGAAATCAATAATAATGAAATTAAGACAGTTATGTCTTACATATTTTACATTTTTTATATTATATATAAAATATGTAAGACATAACTGTCTTCAGTGCTAATAATGTAAAAATAATAATTGTAATCTGAACAGCTCTTCATAAGAAAAAAACACATGAGCGGGCATAAACTATTTCTGTACTATATACTCCTAATATTATTTTGTTACAAACGTTTTGTGCGTGTTAAAATGTGTTGCGATATTCGCAGGCATGGTATGTGTGGTGAACCTGTCCAAGACGCCGATGGCGGGCGCCAGTGTGGTGTGGGCGCGCGCCATGGTCACCGAGCTTCCCGGCAGAACCCGCGTGCGCGTCACTCTTCCAGACACTGGCGATACGCTGCTGGTGCACTGGACTGCCCTGCGACGTATCCATCACAAGTTTGCCACACTCGGAGCGCTGGTAAGTTGTTAATGGGGCAAATATTAAATTAATGAAAAGCAAATATACCCGTATGAAGCACGCTAGTTATCTCAGCTACACTCGACCAGAAGGTGGCACTTAGCGAGACTGAAAGCGATCGATTAATGTATTTACGGTCAACAGATGACGCCGGTAGTACCTAAATCTGCATCAACATGCATGTAAATTCGGTGCAAATTCAAACAAAGTCACATTTAAGAGATAATATATAACATGTATTGCTCGGAGGATCGGATAGGCGATAATGTTTTGGAGTAAAATTAAAAGCGTCGTTCAAGTAGGAGCAGCCATGTTTATGGAATGTATTACAGATAAGTCAAATGTCAAGTACAAACACTACATTTTCAACGATAGCGCCATCTACCGGCAATACCGTGAGACATTTAATATCATGTCAACGTGCAACCAACATTTTATTTGGTTACAAATTGTAAAGACAGAGAGCGGTGGTGAATTTTGTGTAGTTATTATTATTACTCGCAATAGGCGTGATCTTGACATCATCTGACATCGAAGAGCTACTTATATAATGACGATCTAATAGACATCTGCCCATTAAAGATTGGATAAGAAATTCACCACGCTCGGGGCGCTCCTGTGTCACGATCTTATACACGTGTTTATATCAAGTAGGGGGCGGGGTGTGGCCGAAATTCGCGGTGCTGTAATGGCCAGCTCGGGCCAACGAAGTCTCAGCGAAACGACTAATCAATTCTGTACTAATATAAACTCAACCTTATTATGTTCTGAAATTAACTAAAATATGTATAAAGAAATCACATGAAAAGCAGCTCATAGCGCGGCCGAACGCCGCAACCTAAACAGCGGGCTTTTACCCTGCTATTTTGGAGCGCAAATGGTTTCTTACCAATAAATAGTTCTTAAAAATGGTTCAAAACTTAATGAATTATTATTATGTAATTTAAAAAAACTAGCGCCGACAGTCTGGCTATTTGTATACTTCGTCATTTTGCTCGTGCTTGGATTTTATCATCCACGCACACTTGAAAAATTTATATTTAGTTTGTAAGTTACCTGCCTATTATTTTGAAAATATCATATTAAATTATTAACCGATGTCATCTTCACGACTGCAATAAATAATCTTAGTCAGTAGATACTTGAGTTGTGATAACAAGATTCCATTGCCACTAATTGGCATAATTAATTATTTTGACAAGCTCGGTGCCGCAGTGGTGAATCGTGCTGTTACGCTGCTTTAACACCAACGCTCGTGGGTTCGATTCCTACATAGGACGAACATGTGTGAATGAACATGTCTGTTTGTCTTGTACTGGGTATTTTTAAGAGAAATAGGGTGCGTCAAGCAGCCCATCTGGGGAAGTACCTTCACCTCACAGAAAAACCGCGGCCAAATAGCAATTCCGTATATAATTCGAACATTAGAAACTAAAGTCAGATTTAACTACTTACATTGCAGGCTGTAGAATGCCACCTGGCGGGCGTGACGCCCCTGAACAAGAAGTGGAGCACAGGGTCTGTGTCGCTACTACAGCGGTTCGAAGCGCGACTGCTCGAGATGCAAGTAGAAGAGAACCGCGGCCGAGGCTCACTAGGCGTCACGCTGGTAGACAAGGCTGACGCCGAAAACATCATCTGTATCAACACACTCATGATGAAGCATAAGTTTGCTGTATCTTTCGGGTTCGTATTTTTTCATTTCATTGTAACCAACTAGTCCGATGCACCCATGCTCGAGACGTGAGTAAAAGGCAATCGCTACCGAAGCTCATTCGACGTCAGTCTGTTAAACAAGGCTGAATGACTGAAAAGAATATCCGTAGAAATAAAAATGTTCACGATTAGGCCGCATTTAAACGAAAGCATATGATAATCATCATCGATTATGAGCCAGCCTCCACTGTGAGGTGAGACCCAGGTTCAAAAAGTATACTTGTACACCCTTGATACATGCGCTGAGTGGCCGACCACTGTGTTACTTAATTGGGGATGTGCTACTAAACAACACCACATCTTTTTTGTATTCTATTTAAAGATTAAAACCCATATTTAATCGTACATTTGAGTAGGTTAAATTCAGTTTCTAACTGACATCATTGCTTTTATTTTCAAGTAATTGTTTATTACAGTTGTTATATTGTTTTTAACAGGGTAGTTGACACCTTAATCAAATTATTATTTTTGTCACTTGTCAGAATGTAATTTTTGTACGTAAAATGTATTATCTAAATACATTGAGTTATTAATGTTATTATGTACTAAACAAGCTATCCTAAGTAAAAGTCTAGCTCCATTTTTTGGTAATAATTAAAACTAATGTCCACTGCAGCGCTGAAATAATTTAGATGTCCATCCCAAAGATTCAAAGATACAGCACTTAATCGCTTCCAAGGCGCATTTTTCTCGCGACCAAAAGGTCAAAAACGCCGTGATTTTCATGGCGCTTATGCGTTTCGTTCAACGTTGTGTAGCAAATAGTTGTTGTTGATCTGCAACAAAGCATAGGGCAAACATTTGATTCGCGGTGTCGGTTCTAGTATACTAGTACATAATAATTCAATGTCTAAATAGCAAATTTTTGACGTCACTCTTATAACCTAGTGAAGATACTCTGAATGAAGTATTTTCTTTTTTTTTTGTTCAATGTGTATCTGAACATAAAGTATAATGATTGTAACAAGCTAGAAGACTTATATTTTCGGAAATGTTTTATGATATTTGATTTTTAATGAAGCTAACATTATCATCCATTTATTTCGTAAAAAATCTTGTTTGTATGTCGATATGTACACAATTTATTTTGTAATATTATTTTTGTACTTTGTAATTGGCGTAAATAACTTTGCTAGCAGTGTTTACCTATAAATAGCCGAGCATTTAGAGTACTAATTTTCGTTGTATACTTATCATGATTGTATCGATGTATTGATTCAGATTGTGATTTTTTTTTATATCAGGCTTTGATGGAAAACATTCAGACGCGTTTATAGAATCTAAAAAGCGCGAATAAAATGATCGGTCCGTTAACAACGATTCTACCTTAAAGTAAAATTAATTTATTTATTGAAGTAAATTTTTTATGGAATCATTGAATAAAATATTAATAAATAATTGGGTTCATGTGTCAAAAGCATGCTTGTTGCGACCCCTGCCAATCCAGTGGATTGCAAATCTGGACCAATTGCATGCTGATGTGCGGGTTTAGAGCTTACCTCGGAGGCGACCGATCCGCCATTGTTAAGGCGAAATTCATTTCATACTCGTCAACCTGTCGGTCGAGGAGAACTGAGTTTTTTTTATACAACGTCGGAGGGCATTCAAGCATACGGCCCACCTGATGTAAAGCGGTTAACGTAGCCTATGGACGCTTGTAGTAAATTAAGTATCACTCACGCGATGCCTCCGCTGCTGCTAACACAGCAACTCCTTAGGAGCTCACTGGTGACCTAACTCACACGCGGGAACACTACAACCATCTAGGGAGTTGTTATTTGGCTGCGGTTTCCTATGAGGTGGAGGCACTTCCCCATAGGGGCTGCTTTGGTATGTCCTACCTCTCTTAAAACATACAGACCAAGACAAACAGTGTTGTTCATGCACACAAATATTTGTCTTGTGTGGGAATCGAACCCACGACCGTTAGTGTCAAAGTCGCGTCATTCACGACTGCGCCACCGAGCTCGTCAAAAATTGAGCCGTGATGAGTGCCGTGTGCTGCCACATGGGGTAGGCTGAAAGATTAACGGATGGATATAATGAATGAGATACCCTTGGATGTTATGTGTGTATGAGAAAGATACCGACGAACCTCCCGGTAGCATGATCAAGCCCTCTGCTTTATGGTGGACGCTCTAAGCTATCATACCAGCGCGAGTGTATATGTCGTTCTCACCTCGTAGGCGCAAGACTTCTCTGAATTCATATAAAACTAAGGATCACGTTTTTACTATTTTCTATCATAACAAAATCAAAGGAGTCAAGTCAAAAGACAAATGAAAGTTCGACAGATCCTCTGATGTTCACGTACATTATATTGAAAGATAAAGCAATCCAAATACGCTGTGCAAATAAATGCCTTAACGTATAAAGTCATAATCTTGTGCGAAATAAAATTAATTTTTCAGGAAATTGTAGTTATCCTAATAATAATTCTTAGTCGAACAACTTTTAACCAAGAATGTTATATTTTTTTTATATCTATCATGACCCTGTCACATTATGATGTAATAATTTGTATGTTACAGAATGTTTGGTTTCAATAAGGACAATATCGTCGAAAGTCAAGTCTCTAACAAACTGCACCCGGAACCGAAACCATCTAACTGCCAGGAAAACATAAACAAGACTATCGTACTGAAAAAGAGTGCCCCAACTAAAATCAAAGAAGATGATTTAAACGCAAAAGACAAAGGCCCTTTGAGATTGGAGGCTAAAATTTTACACTACCAATCACCGTCGCTCTTATATCTAAGTCTGATCCATCAACAGAAAGTATTCAATGAACTGTTTGATAAGATGCAGAAATATTACAATGCTAAAAAATTACCTACCAAAAAAAAATGGAAAGTTGGTGACCGTTGTTGTACTCTTTTTAGCCAGTCACAAACATGGCGCAGGGCTGTCATAATTGACATTGAAAATAACAATGCACAAATATTTTTGTCTGACTTTGCTTGCGTCGAGACCGTTGCGATGACAAGTTTGCTTGAACTTACGCCGGAGTTCGCCTCGATCGGTGACGCGGCGATCAAGTGTCACTTGTGTGGAGTCGTGCCAGTGGGCGATGAATGGCCGTCTCTCACTAAAGAGTACTTAAAGGAATTACTCGACGCTTATAAACGAGTGTTTATTACCAAAATAGGTAACTTCAAAGATAAAAGCATGCCCATCGAAATTTGGGTGTACCACACCGTACAGGGCGGTGCCCTCGAGCCTGACAAGTCTGAATGGCGGTGCCTCAATACTAAGATAATTGAGCAGGGTTTAGGCATTCCAGATAAAACTCAAGAGGTCAGTATTTGCCCCTACTGGACAATTAAGAAATTTCCATTTTCTTCTTTCCGGTCATTAAAAATATTTTAGTTTGACAGCAAGAAGGACAGAACTTGTTTAACAAAGTTACTTTTATACTAAATTTGTATTTTAAAGATCAAATCGTTAATCGACCCTCCAGAACAACTGTTAATTGCAGAATCAAAATTAAAACTATCTCTACGTGCAGTTAAAAATACCATTTTTTTATTACTAACGGACAATAAGGTTAATTGGTATTTGGCTACTGGAGGGAATTCTTTGAATATACATGACGAAATTAATCCGACCTTTTCCAAACATTAATGAAATAATTTTGTCTTACAATTTGGCTGATAATTACTGGAATGGTATCATTTTGAAACAAGTACAAATATAAAAATTATAATAATAGTTGTGAATGTCAAGCAGGGGTATTCACATGTGAATGGAAACTTGTCATTCGAATCGAAGAGTTGTCACACCGAGTGGAACCAAATACATTTTTTTAGTTCTTTTTAGCCCAGAGGGGGAAAGGTCTTAGCCTACACAGTACTTCATTGTCTTAAGTTTAGAACCGTTTAAAATTTTTGTTAATTGTTGATATCCCAACTTTAAAAACTGCTGCAAACACTCGGAAAAGGTTGCTAGACAAAGTCCCGAAGTTTCAATACCACCCGTAAAAGATAACGAATTTTATCTTCATGATCTTATTTTTTTTTAATTTAGACATAATTCACGAGCTCGAAACCTTCTATCCATAACTTCACGCCATATCGCTTGCGGTGTAGGGCAGAGAGAACGGAGCTTACTACCTATCTTATTCCTTAAAATTACTTAATGTTTGCAATTTACAAATAATATTTCGCGTTAAAATTGCGTAATTGTATAGCTGAAGAAGAAGAAACGTTTTGACCAGAAATCGTAACTTGCATGTATTCAGACATTCGGTTTATCGACGAATATGGCTTTCCTAGACAATGTAAATGAAATGTATTTCACTGGGAAAAAAATCCAGTTTTACACTTCTCGATTTGAATTTTCCGTGTCAATGTGAATACAACTGGTCCGGTAAAACTCACTAAACGCAGATTTGCCAATCAGCCAGGCCAATCAGCACCATGTTAGTCAAGAAGAAAAGGGTTAGTAAGTGAGATTTACCAGTCAAACTACAATCGTTGAACTTGAATGAATTAACATTACCTTCGTTTGTGATCGATTTGTTCGGAACATCTCTATTGTCACAATCTCAGTTGCGAACAACCTCTCAAATTCAGCTGTGGCATCCAAACCACTTTACTACAAGTATTTTTTCAGGTCCCTGTGACTGAGAGTGCCGAAAATCCTGATGACGAAATGCTCTCTTTCTTGAACATAACAGGATCCGTTTCAGACTGGGTCCATTTAGAACCTTTGATATCGAATCCTGCTGCACCGCAACCTGAATCTCACAGTAACCCTGGATCACCTGTTGATGACCATAGCCAGGAAACATCAAATGATGCTGCTAATACAGTTTTTGTAACGGATTGGTTACCACCGGAACCGTTTAGTTCATTCGAATTCACCGGAGTGCCGACGTAAGTTTTTTTTTTTACTTATGCCACTTGGGTTGTTTTTACGAGCCCTGTGGCGGATTGGTAACAGTTCTATTTAACACCCATGCTCGTAGGTTCCATTCCCACACAGGACAAACATTAAGAGAGATAGGAGTCAAAGCAGCCCGGCTGGGCAAGTACCTCTACCTCACAGAAAACAACAACTCTCTAGAAGGATGTGTTCCTGCAAATGAGTGACGTTTCCCATAAGCTCCTAAGTAGTTGCTGTTAGCAGCAGGGTTGGTAACGCGCGGACTAATCAAAAAACTCGGACAAATTAAAAAATAATATAAGAGTCTGCCGCATATTACTTATTTAGGTTTGGATACGAAAAATATGCAAAATTAACTAATACAACAATGTGTTATACATTAGTCGCCAACATCTTGGTGTGTTGCCGAAATTCATACATCTTTGGGAAACAATTATCCACATTATAGGTACATATAAAATAAATAATTCCTTTTATTATCAGGTACGTGGACAACGATTGTGCCATTTATCTGCATGAAATCACACAGCAAGATACTCTCGACCTCATTCGTAAAGCACTAGATGTCCGTTTCAGTGATTCTGATCCGAGAGCTAAATATACCAGGTGGAGAGTCGGTGAACCGTGCATAGCTCTATACTTCTTGGATAACTGCTTCTATAGAGGAAAAGTGTTAGAAGTGAACGAGGACACCTCGACTTGTTTAATACAATATGTTGATTATGGAAACGAGGAATTGTGTTCATTCGAGAACATGAGGAAAAGCGTGGCCCTTTATCAAATACCAATCCAAGCACATAAATGCGTTTTGAACCGCATACAGCCACTGGGAGGTCAATGGAAGAAACAGGTATTAGATTACATTCACAAGTCTATTGTCGAAAAACATTGCTTTGTGAAGGTGACTGGCGATCAAGTCGATAATGTGGTGCCCGTTGATTTAAAGTATGACAAGCTATGGATAAATGATCACCTGGTTGATTTTGAGATGGCAGTGTACACAGATGGCTCAAAGCCTATAGTACCAATGTTTACACATGTCGCACCTCAGCACTGTAAAGAAGACATTATTATAGAATCTGAGTCCGACCCAGACTTTATAATAGAAGATGACGTCACGCCGACCCCGCAATCCTCAACGTCGCCAGATTCTTTCAATATAGAATCTATGAAAGGCAAGGACTGGAATAAATTACTGGAGGAAGAAGAACATAATACCGTTGATGGAGATTTCAAAAAGTATCCCAAAGATACTAAAGAAGAATTTCTGTGTAACATTTTAGTTATTCAAGACTTGAAAGAATTTGAACTAAATATTATTCACGATGACGAAAGCACCGCGGTGTATGAAGAATTATTTGCAACCATACAAAAAGAGGCTGAGAATATGGCTTCACTGAATGGTATATACGAAAACAAGGCGTGCATTGCTTTATTTCCCGAAGACGAACAGTGGTACCGAGCGTCCATATTGCAACAATCCAAAAGTGTAATCAAAGTGAAATTTGTCGACTACGGCAATATAGGATTGATTCCATTGAAGAATGTCAGAGAAATACATCAGAATTGGACGAAGCTCCCGCCGGCTACCATGACAGCAAGGTTATGGGACATAAAGCCAAATGAAGAGTTGGATGTGGAGAAGATCTTCAAAGAGTACGCTGACACATTTTTAGATAAAGGACCATTCCAGGTCAAAGTCATCGAGCATGAAGATTCGATCCCATTGGTAGAGCTTAGAAACCCCAATGGCGATCTTAGTTACGATAACCTCGTTAACAATGGTACATTGTTGAAAAAATGATGAGGATTATTAAATAAGAATAAGAAATAAAAAAAAACACGCGATTTAAAACTTTATTTACGTGAAAGTGTGCGTATGTTGTTATCGTAAAAATTGTTTTCCTGAACACGTGACTGCATTCCGTTCATTGAAACACCTGATAAAATCAGTATGTTTATTATCACTCATTTAAACCATTTTAATTATTATGTTTATTACAACACCGATAGTTAAGATATTTTAAGTTACTCTTTCAACGTTTTTACTTGTTAATTAAAGAAAATGTGCTATTATTTCATTGTTATTTTTACCAAATCGCCCCGTCAAAATCCTGAAGGTATTTTTAATTTATATTTTATATTTAAGGCTTAGGGCATATTGCAACTAATCGCAATGGAGCTCCAGTGCCATGAGCTATTTTCATTGGCATAACTAGCGCCGTACATTTTTGATCTGAAACAGTAACAAAAGATATTGTCAAGCGTTGTGTTCGAGTAGCTAGCAATGACTATACAAGGCAAACATTTGTGTACAGGGCAAATACGAGGCCGCAGTGCGGGATGCCCAGACTGACAGCTGGAGGAAATTTTGCGGGAGGCAAGACAGAAGGCGTCTGGGAAGGTATCTATCGGGTCATTGGGAGGGTAACCGAGCGCAAGGAGGATGTACTCCTCCAGGAGGGCGGGAGGACGTTGTATCACAGGGAGTCTCTCGAGCTGTTGGCGGATACGTTCTATCCTGCCGACAGCGAGTTGGATGACGATACAGATCACCGCGAAATGAGAAAGAAGGCCCGCGAGGTAAACGAGCGGGTCGATGATGATCATGACCCGCCGTTTACCAGTGGCGTGCACTCCATATAGGCAAAAAGACATTGCCTACCCTATCAATTTGATAAATAACATCCGATGTTTCTTAATTCTTAAACATAGTTTTTAACTAATATTTATAGTATAATATATATAATAGTATCAAACAAAAAAAAAACAGCTCCATCTATCGGTATCGGTGCAAGTTATAACATTTCATTAAGCAAGATCCATTAGTACCTACCCGCTACATCGATGTGCTACACTAGCGCAGCAATGGTATGGGAGCTTAACGGCAGAGTCACAAATTAATTCTGTCTAAATTTACGTATGTGTGCCGGGTTTAAATACGGATAGTGTAGTGTGCATTTCTATAATTACATTGCTCACAATAACACAAATAACGCACACAATCGTTTAGGATAGACAATGCCTTTTTACCCGAATCATGACGTAAATTACCGAAGTGTCACATTGCTTCGTTTATTTTGTTTATATAAACTAGGCCGCCATTGTTTGTTTAGAAATGGTTTTGAATTGACTTGTGGTAGCAGTAGTAAAATAAGATTTCAAGTTTTACAGTTGATAAAAATGGATAATATTCACTGCGTAAGTTGTTCAAATGGTGTGTGTATAGGGAAAATAAAAAAATATGCGTTTTTAAAACTATCTTTCGGTGATAAAAAACAAGTGATTGAGAAAGGCCGCTGTACACCGGATTTGAAATTAATACAAACTAAAGGCAAAGTTAATCGTAAGTTTAATGCAAAACAATATGATTCACATTATTGGCTCACGGGTTGCGTACACAGCAATCGCTTGTTCTGTTTTCCCTGCCTACTGTTTTCAAATAATAAAACCGTATGGAATGACGCGGGTTACATCGATATTCATAATTTCACCACGGCAGCAAAAAAACACGAGCAATCGGAAAAACATTTAGAAGCTACTCTTAAATATCACACCTTTGGAAAAAATCGTATTGAGACGCGTTTAAATTCTCAAATACAAATCGATATTGATAGGCATAACGCTAAAGTCGATCGAAACCGAAATATATTTCAAAGACTTATTGACATTGTCTGCTTTTTAGGGAAACAAGAGCTCGCTTTTCGTGGACATGACGAATCTGCTTCGTCCGTCAATAAGGGAAATTATTTAGAGATAGTGGACTTGCTCGCTAAATACGACGGAATTTTGGAAAATCATTTACAAAATTGCACTAGCTCATTTACGGGATTGTCAAATCGTATTCAAAATGACCTAATCTCCAGTGTAGCGTCTGTGATGATTGAAACAATAAAACAGCAGATAGCTACCACTGATTTTGTTGCTGTAATGGTCGATGAAACACCAGACGTTAGTGGAAAAGAGCAACTAGTACTGATTTTAAGATATTTTCATAATTCAGAAGTGTATGATCGATTCATAAAATATATTGACGTAAGTTCCGACCGCACCGTGAACACTTTAAGTACCATTATATTGCAGAATCTGTCAGAAATTAATTGTTTGTCGAAATTAATAGCACAGACATACGACGGCGCGGCTGTGCTTTCATCTGAACTAAACGGCGTTCAGTCGTTGATTCGCCAGCAATGTCCACTAGCTGAATATGTTTGGTGTTCTGCCCATGTCCTTAATTTGGTACTTTCCAAGTCCTGTGAACGTATCCCCGAAACTAAACGTTTTTTCCATCTCGTAAAAACATTAGCCAATTTCTTTAAGACTAGTACCAAAAGGCAAAACCACTACAATAAAATGACTGATATAAAAAAATTGCCTCGCGTTGCTGACACACGATGGACTTACAATTCGCGTACTGTAAATGTCATTTTTAATTATTTTCCACATTTAATAGAAATGTTTGAGGATATGACTGAAAACGAAGGCTCCTGGGATGGCGAGACCTTAAGTCAAGCTTCGTCATTGTTGTACAATTTAAAAGAGTTTGAATTCCAGTTTTTTCTCCACACATTTAACAAAATATTCGCAGAATCTGACGTGCTTTATGAAATTATGCAAAAAAAGACGTCAGATGTTTCTTATTGCCTCAAAAAAATTAAAGAGTTTGAATCGTTTTTAGAATCACTCAGATCTAAGTTTAATATCATTTTCGAAGACGTAAAAAAAATGACGGGACCGCCTAAACGAAAGCGTAATGTTGCGGACGCAAAAATCAATTTCAAGCGAATTTTTATTGAAATTATAGACAATATATCTAATGAATGTCGCGATCGTTACAAAAGCCTGAAAAATTTTAAATTCTTTGAACTACTTTCATGCGAAAATTTCAATAAATATAATGAGCAATTTCCGGTAGAATTAGTAACGCAATTCGTTAATGTTTATAAATCACACGACTTTAACTTAGACCGCCTTATCAATGAGCTCAAATGTATTTATAAATCCACTGAATTCGAAAACCTCGGTATTTACAAAATTATAGAGCATTTTTACGAAAATAACATAAATACAGTTTTTCCCGAAGTATTGCGTTTGGCAAAATTAATTGTTACTGTTCCCGCGAGCAGTGCTTCTACCGAAAGGTCATTCTCGTCGCTGAAACGTATACATACTTATCTAAGAAATACACAAGGCCAGCAACGACTTACAGATCTTTCGATGATTTCAATAGAAAAAAACCTTCTTACGGAAATGAAACGCCTTCCCATCTTTTACGATTCCATATTACAGACATACTTACAGAAAGATAGACGTGTAGATTTAATATATAAATGAGACAGTACCTAAAGTAACTTAATAAATTCATATAAGTACACACACCATCTTAACATGCTTGTTTAAACTTTTTTGCTGCTATTATTTGTAAATACAGAACATCAAACAAACGCGCCGAAAGGCCGCTTCGAATATCTGCAAATTGATATGTATATAAAATCAATCAATCTATAGATATTTGAGGTAGCTAACCAATCACATACATCATTATTTCCACAAGACTGGGTAACCAAAATCAACAATGCAACATGCTGTATTTTTTTGGTAAGTTAAAAAAAAATCTGCCTACCCTGTCAAAAATCTCTGTGCACGCCACTGCCGTTTACCATGAGGGAGCTCACAGCGGCTGTATCGTCGTGCAACTCGAAGAAGGCTCCCGGTGCCGACGGCCTAACGCCTGACATTTGCGCTCGGGCCATCAACGGTGACCCTGAGTTCTTCCTGGCCCTTCTCAATAAATGTCGAGCCCTCCGCTACTTTCCTCGGCTGTGGAAGAGAGCACTCTTGTCCTTCGGAAACTAGGCAAGGACTCATATACCTTGCCCAAATCATACAGGCGGATTGGGCTTTTGCCTGTCTTCGGCAAGATATACAAGAAAATGCTGATCGCTCGCCTCGAGCACCACATTCTGCCGAGGATTAGTACTCGCCAGTACGGGTTTATGCCACAAAGGGGCACCGAAGACTCCCTCTATTACCTGGTGCGGTACATCCGCGCCAAGCTTGATGAGAGGAGAATGCTCACTCTCGTCTCGCTGGATATAGAGGGAGCCTCCGACAACGCCTGGTGGCCGGCCATCAAACTGCGACTGGCTGAGATAAAATTGTCCTCTGGGCTTGAGGAGAGTGATGGACAGCTATCTCAGCGATAGGACGGTCAGAGTGAGGTACGCCGGGGGGAAACCTTGCGGTCCACCTCCAAAGGGTGCGTCCAAGGATCCATAGGAGGACCGATTTTGTGGAACCTCCTATTGGACCCTCTCCTGCAGCAACTCGACCTTGCGTGGGTGCACTGTCAGGCCTCGCCGATGACGTTGTGCTGATGTTCGACGGCAACACTGCGCTGCGATATAGAGAGACAGGCCAATGCCGCTCTCGAGCATGTGAGGGCGTGGGGTGTCAAAAACCGTTTGAAGTTTGCGCCGCAAAAGACCAGCGCTATGCTGATCACGCGCAAACTTCGGTATGACACCCCGCGCCTTACCATGGGCGGGATAGACATTGGCATGTCTTGGCAAATCAAATTGTTGGGGTTGACGATTGACGCGGGTCTGACGTTCAACGCGCACGATGCTATTGTCTGTAAAAGGGCAATAGCCATATATGGGCGCCTTGCGCGTACGGCTCGGGTCAGTTGAGGACTCAACCCTGAAGTAGTAAAGATCATATATTCAGCCGTAGTGGAACCTACGATATTGTACGCTGCCGCCGCATGGGCTCCAGCGGTCAATAAGCTGGGCATCCAGAAACAGCTCAACAGCGTGCAGCGGGGCTTCACGCAGAAGATCTGTAGAGCCTACCGCACGGTCTCCCTGAACTCTGCACTGCTGCTGGTCGGGGTGCTGCCTCTTGACCTCAGAGTGCGCGAGGTGTCCTCTTTATACGGGGCCAAGAGGGGGCTACCCCATCCGCTGCTCGGGGACAGGGAGATCGAGCGGATGGCCTCGAAAATCGAGGCCCCGCATCCCGCGGAGCTTGGAGTTCGGCAGCCAGGTGGACGAGGAACAATGCAGGGCACACTCCAACTTTGCCCTGCGAATGTATACGGACGGCAGCAAGATTGAGGGTCGGGTTGGGGCCGCTGTGTCCATATGGAACGGCGACGCAGAAATCAAGGCGCTCAAGCTTGCTTTGTCGTCCTACTGTGTCGTCTACCAGGCGGAACTCCTGGCTATCTGCACGGCGCCCGACTGCGTTTTGAACTGCGATGGACCCAGCATTGGCATCTTCAGCAACCCCATGACGGCGCTCCAGGCAGTGGCGAACGTCGAGACCCCCATCCTCTGGAGGTGCAGACACGGGGCGCTCTTAAACTGTGCAAAAGCCAGGGTAAGAGCGTCTCGTTGTTCTGGATCAAAGAACACGCGGGGTTGGAGGGGAACGAACTTGCCGATGAACTCGCCAGGAGCGCCGCACTGGAGTTGCGGAGGCGGGCAGACTACGACCGCTGCCCTGTCTCATTCGTCAAAGGTATGATCCGCAAGGGGAACATTGACGAATGGGACAGGAGATACAAATCGGGAACAACAGCTTCGACAACGAAGATGTTCTTCCCGAGTGCAAGGGATCGTGGGCAAAATGGTGTCGTCGAGCATCAGTACGCAGGTACTCTCGGGGCATGGTGGGTTCTCCGCGTACTTGCACAGATTCAAGTACGCGGATGACCCATCGTGCTTCTGCGAGCCCGGCGTGGACCAGACAGTGCAGCACATATTGTTTTGGTGTCCCGCATTCTCCAAACAGAGGTACGATTTGGAACAGGAGTTGGGAATGCGGGTCACCGAAGAAACGGTCTCCGAAATAGTGGTGGGGAAAACTCAGTCAAAATTTTTAAAATACTGCGTCAGTCTAGCCACGGCTGTCATAGATCGGAACAGGCAGAGCAGCTCCACCTAGGACTAATGCTGTATAGCCGATGGTATCGCGGTGGCTAGGTGGAGCTGTGAAGTTCTGTCGCCCATGGCTGGACTGACGCAGTATGGGGAGGGAAGTTTGGAAACGGCCATTATCGTTTCACCGACGTTCTAAAATGGGCAAAATCATTTTTTTCTTAGGAAATAAAACTGAAAGATGATGAATGGAAGAATGAATTGCGGAATGAAAGGGAAGATGATGTATGAATGTGTTTATGTTGTAATGATTTTTAAAAATGTATGTAATCAATATATCTACTGTTGCAAAAAGCGCCTTGGCCACGGCAGGGTGTAAGATTTAAAAATAAGAAAAAAAAAACATTGGTGTACACAATTATGTCTGTTCGTCTAGATGTTACTACATATTAGAAATATGTATGTTTATCACAGGAGCAGCCTAGTGGTTAACTAAACACCCTATTGACTAATGATCCCTGGTTCGAATCCTTATGTGGTCATGTACCACTAAGCACGTAATCATCACTTGCTGCACATCAGGTTACTGGATACTGAAAAGTAGGTACAACACTGGGATTGTGTCATGGAGATAGTGATTTCCAGTACACCTGGTGATGTCATGGGGAATGATCGGAAAAAAGGTATGTATGTAAGTAACCAGATAGTTAATTAAAGTTATTATTAAAAGAAATAGTAATCTGACTACATTTAAATGAAGAAACAATGATGAACCCAACCAGAAGTAAATAACTAACAAGTGCAATATCATTTATAAATAGTTTTTATGGGATTGTAATGACGAGTTAAGTTTGTCACAAAAAGAATGCTGGGAATCCATCATCGCCATGTACTGAATATTTGAAGTAGATTTTTTATTTGAAACTCGAAATCCAGAATTGGTATTTCGCTAACAAGACTAATTTAAAACGGAGTAGGTAGGTGAATGCGCGCGCCCAAGGGCTACAGCAGAGAGGCGTCGTGGTGGTAGGCTACCCACCTGAGTGGAAGGGGTGGTGCCCTTAAAAATTGATCATGCGGCGTCTACAAAAATATAAATTTTATAACTTTAACTATAGCTAACTAGAACTTATCCCGCGTATAACCTCTGCCTACCGCTTTTATAACTGAATTTAGATTACTAAAATATATTTGAGGAGGTCGATGACATCGCTGCGCTCGTCAATCTAACCGGCCACACAAGCAACACCGACTGCAGTCTGGGGTAAATCTTTCCTAGTTTGTCCCTACTACGTATAAAAAATTTACACAGCCCTATTTTTCGTAAGTCGTAACTCATAATAATAAAATAATTTAAGAAGCATAAAGCTGTTCCGATCAGACAAATACCAGGCGGATAAAGTGTCACCATAAAGGTTTATTTTTTAACGGTCCATTTTGTACAAACCCCTAAAATACAACTTATTTTCTATGCCTACGTCCAACGCTACCGAGTTACGAGCGCAACCGAAATGCGCAGAGGTGACTTTTTTTTATAAAACTTAAAATTAAACTATATGTTCATTTGCTTATTGATCTTGCGGGATGTTTCCATTGCGTTGGAACTTTAATAATAATATAGTAGTAGTAAGTTAATTTTGTGGTGTCATTTAAAAAACCTTTTCTCTGCGCTCCTCTCAGTCCACACCAACAGGGAAACCCACGTGAAAAGTATGTGACCGAGAAGTAACGTTTGTAATACGTTTACAAGCAGAATGCTCTATACATTAAGATAACATAAAATGCTGTGAGGAGTATTGTACGTGTTTCGGCGGGACACATTTTTCACCCATGTGTAATGTGTATCGGGTCACTTACTCTAATTTTGATATTATTTCTTTATTGTCAGATACGACAATGCTATCAGCGCCGACCAGCGAAACTGTCTTTCAGCGCCCTTTGGTCGACGCTTTCACTTCACGTAAATTGTACTTTTAAAAAAACTGTCATAATAATATTATTTTGCATATTATTTTAAATATTATTTTGCACTGGAAATTGTTTTTAGTAAGTATTTGTCGTTTTGGCGCCCCTTGCCACTCGGCGCTTAGAGCGACCGCTCCTCTCGCTATACCCCAGGTCCGGCGCTGAATCCTATGATATGAATAATTCCAGACTTCCATTTCTCCTGTAGTATAAAGTGATGACATTTACTTGGGCACTCACTTGGTACATGTTGATTCAAATTTATGTTTTCAATGTTGTAAAGTCCTGCGCTCGCCGTTATCTTGTGCACATCACTTGTATTGCTAGAGCCTGGATCAACTGATGCTACATCCACGCCAATGCCAACAATATTTTTATGTGAAGTTGTTATCCATTCTGCTATTTCACCGCTCAAGCCTAAAATAATAGTAAAAATGTGTTTAGAATATGCCTACATGATAATGAGTATGAAAATAGGTAAAGTTGCAGAATATGATAGGAATATCTGCCGAAATACTCAAAACAGGAGTAAGCGTTGTAGAAAAATACAAAAATTTAAATGGTAAGTATATCTGTTAGGTATTATAACTAAGATGGTTCGGACATTTATAAACAATTACGAAAGAGATCATAACATCGAGCGAGATTGAATGGAAATGTCAGCATGGTCCTAATTAGATACACATCAATGTGCTGAAAATGGGCCAAATCAAAATGCTTATTGTTTTATTACCTTTGTTAAAATCCAAAGTTTTGTCTATAAACCCATTATCTGTTTTCTTAGGCAATTATAGGTATTTTATAGTGTATATTTGTTCTAAAGGAAAAGCAAAATTTGACACTATTATTATGAAATATATTATGAGCTTCCAAAGCAGACTAATAGGAAAGTCTTCTCGATCAATTTTAACCTAGCTGCAATTACCTTCTTCAACTTCAAATCAATATCGAGTGATAGGGTACATTATAGCAGCCAACTAGAAAGCACATCCACCTCACAGAAAACCGCACCCAAATAATTCTATGGAAATTACTGTGTTACTGCGAGCTAGTAGGGTTACCAGTAAACTCTCATGTATTAGCTTCTTATCTAGCACTAGCTGAAGCCCGCAATTTTGCGTGTATCCCATGGGATCCCGTGGGAACCGGTTTTTCTTATTTTCTTTCATTTCCTCCGCTACTAAGAGTCGTATTATGGTGTAGAATAGCTTGTAACCTTCCTAAGAATATGACTCAAATGCAAAAAGAATTTTTCAAATTCAACCGCTTATTAAAAGAAACAAAATCTTCTGCTTTATAATTAATAATTATAAAGCAGAAGATTTATATTATATTATATAAGAAATATATTATGAGCTTCCAAAGCAGACTAATTCAACCGCTTATTAAAAGAAACAAAATCTTCTGCTTTATATATTACTATATAGATTATTATCAGAGCAGATATAAGACCTGCTTTGTGATTACAACTTACTTGGAAAATTTAGAGATCCATCGTTTTCATTTAAACCCATATATTTATTCTTGTCGTTAAAATACTTGCTCCAGCCAAATTTGAATACGAGCAAAGTGCGCTTGCCCACATCTTCGTACAACATGTGGTCCAAATGATGTTTGTACAACACGAAATTTGGATTGTCGTTCACCAACGCGCTTACGTCAACAATTATTACTGAAAACACACCTAGCATTAAAATATTTTTTATAAAAAGCAATTAAATATAACCTAGGTACCCGCTCGTGGTCTACCCAAATGATGGGTAATATGCTAATCAAAAATGTCTATAGGCCATGGTCCATTTTTAATACTTATGATCGAAACTCATAATCATCAGAATTCATAATATCACTATTAATACACCTGGTTTATACTATAATATTTGTTTTCATATATTTTCTTATACCAATTATCTAAGCAGGTGGACCACGACCGAAGCCTTGACAATGAATGTCCAATGAGTTTAAAAATCGAAACGCTCACTATATTTTACTAATGTTTTCTATACAGCGTAATCTGACGCTGACCTAAATAGTGTTTGTCTATCATTAACCAATCAACCACTTGACATAGGGGCATCCCTCGCTCACGTAGTGTTTTAGCGGCTAATCTCTGCGATTCGAGCCTAATGACCAATGGGAGAATATTTTAACCTAGAAGCCGATAAGTTAATCCGTGAAATAGCCAATAAGAGCTGCGTGTTCCACAAAATCAAAACAAAAATGGTTTCATTCGTTCTCTATATATAGATATTTTCTTCATGTTATCAATACATATTAAATGAGTTCAACTCATTGGGAGGTGCAATATTTTATTGCCGAGTCACGGTTGTCATTCGCCCTCCAACATCAGGCCTTGCCCTAACCATATTCTCACATTGACAACGCGTGTATCACGAGTATATCATTTAATGACTCTAACCATTAAATGATATACTCGTGATGCACGCGTAAACTAGTAGGTAGTCAAACCGCTGATATGTAAATACATAATCCAGTTAATTTTTAAAACCGACCGGTTTCGCCTTTACGGCCTTGATAATGCTGTAAAGGCGAAACCGGTCGGTAAAAATAATTAATAAATAAAAGTGTGAAGTGGAATCTGTACAAGTGCAAGAATTAACATTAACGAGATGTCTTCAAAATTCCACCAAGCGCCTACAATCAACAGTATCAACATAATCCAATTTCCAGTCACCAGATTTTGACGAGCTATGTGTCGCAGTGGTTAATAACGTGGCTTTGACACAAACGCTCGTCGGTTCGATTCACACACAGGATAAACAGTTGTGCGCATGAACATGTGCCTGTTTATCTTGATCTGGGTGTTTTTAAGAGAAATAGGGCGCATTAAATCGGTCCGTCTGGGGACCTCCACCTCACAGAAAAACGCAGCCAAGTAACAATTCACTGGAGAGTTGTTATGTTCCTGCATGTGGGTGACGTCACCAGTAAGCTCCTAAGGGGAGCTGTGTTAGCAGCAGATGAGATATCGGGCGAGTGATACTTAAATGTTGCAAGCGTTCGGTTCATAGGCCACGCTAACTGCTTTACATCATGTGGGCCGTATGCTCGTATACCTCCCGACGTTGTATAAAAAAAAAAGCCACCGGCTCAGACTAAACTAAATGTTAATTTGAAATTAGATATATTTACTAGCTAGTTCATACCTGTGACTTCTTCCGCATATTTCTTATTCTAACTAAACCTACCCGGTAATATTTTCAACAGACCAAAAAATAAAAGATTTGAATATATTTTTTGGTATTTAAAAATATACAGTGGACTTTCCAGCAGGACTCTGCACCTGATCACAAGTCACGAACTACCCAAGCCTGGCTCGAAAACAATGTTCCGGACTTTATAAGAGCTGAAAAATGATGCTCGTAAAGCATATCCCAGATCTGAACCCCTTAGACGACAAATTATGGTCAGTATTAGAGGACATGGCCTGCTCGAAACTACACGCCTACATTGTGTCTCTTTAAGAAATCTCTGGAGCAAGCAGTGACTAAATTTCCCATGGAAAAAGCGTGTAAATCCAAAGATTCGTGGCCAGATAGATGAAACGCCTGTATCAAAGCCAAAATAAAATAAATGCATACTCATTTGTAATTTAACTTAAGGCCGCTTTATATGTTAGGCGTAATGATTGGAAATTGGAAACCGATACTGAAAACATATTTCTTTTTTGGGAAAGGATTTTGGCTCCTATTACAAATTTGACAATGTTAAGAATTCATTGAAGTCTGTTTTACGAGTCTCTTGCAATAACTAAAGCAGGCTCTCAGAGCCATTACGAATACTTCAATGTCCCGTCGTCCTGATTTTGCCCCGAAATGCGCCATAATGACTTTCTAAGTAAGTACTTTCTCTAATCTGTGCGTACGCTCGACCTTGAGTTTTATTGTAATTTTTTTGCATTTTGCTTACTATTCTACCTAAACCAATATTTTTGAAAAGTTTGTATAAGAATATATTATGCATACAAGTTACGATGAGTTTTTCCATAGGTATTTCACCAACCCGCAATCCTGTCCTGCTAAAATGGTATGGCGCATCGATGTGTGTGCCTCCATGTTCACCAGCAGCGAAATCATTGGAGGCATACCTGGAACACAACAATATGACTTTATTGAGCTTAATGATAAGGAGAAGGATGTTGGGTTCACCTTTCCAGTTGTTTACATTTACCTGCTCAAATTAAAAAGTAGAGCTACTCCCGAAGTTAAATGCAATGGCAATCCAATTCTTATATCCAATTACCTACTGAGTAAAACTCCGTAAGCTCGAGCGGCTAGACTACCAATTTTGCAAACTTTGAATATCATCCGTTGTGCTTAGTTCGACAATTGGCCACCACGAATAAATAAAGTGTCGCGGTTTGATTTTTTTTATATATGTACAAGGTCGGAAGGGGCACCTGATGTAAAGTGGCTACCGTAACACTTGCTTGCAATACATTAAGTACCGCTCGCACCTCTGCTGCTAACACAGCAACTCCTTAAGAGTTTACTGGTACACAACAACCTTCATTCACTCGCAGGAACACAACAACCTTCCACGGAGTTATTATTTGGCTGCGGTTTTTTGTAAGGTGGAGGTACTTCCCCGGACGAGTTGCTTAGATGCTCCCTACCTCTCTTGAAAACGCCCAGACGAAGACTTGTAGGTACAGGCACACACATATTTGCCTTGTCTGGGAATCGAACCCAAGAGCCTTGTAGGCCAATTCTGCTAAATAACTGCAGCTGCACGTTTACGCCTGTCACTTGAGTCGTGCAGCAATAGTGCAGTGCTAATAGGTGTATTCTATTAAAATTTCCTGCACTGCAAATACGCTGGAACTGCGCGTATGCTGCACTGCAACGGCACTGTAACTACGCTACAACTGTGCGTATCCTGCAAGTGAACTACTTAACACCTGAAATGTTACCATATTTCAATCAAATAAATAGTTTCACACCCCATTGCCCTTGGTTGCCGGCGTGGAGGTATTTCTAACCGAGAAGAAGCTTTACTTAATCATATATACTTACACAAACATTTCCCAAAACAAAACAAATTTATTTATTTAAGGTTTGCCAACAGACATACATCATATGACTAAATAATATCCACTTGCAATTTTGTAAATAGATTATTATAATCGCGACATATCCTCGGAATCGTACTGTACATGCCTGTATTGGCTCTATATTTTTTAACAAAAAAGGGCTTAAAATTAATTATCCTGACACTACGTCGGGGAATCACAAATTTAAACTGTTCCAGTAAGCGTGGTCAATCGACGTTCCCTCTTAATATTCTAAACAGAAATACTTGGTCATTGATTAGACGTCTCGTCGCAAGTGTAGTCATGTGAAAATATTCCAAGCGGTCCTTGTAAGACGACAAAAGTGAAAGCTTTCTCTGATGAACTGTTAAAAAGTAGAGAAAAGGTTTTTGTAGTTTTTCTAATCTATCAATATGACAGTGATAATGAGGACTCCATATAACAGAACCATATTCGAGCACAGAACGAACCATAGTAAAGTATACAATTTTGAGAACAGATACATTTTTAAAAAATTGCAATTTCTCCAGACAAATCCTAATAATCGAAAAGCTCTTTTAATAATATCGTCAATGTGAATGTTAAACGTCAGTTTTTTGTCGAAAATAACCCCTAAGTCTCTCATACTGAAGACCTCCTCAAGACGCTTAACTCCCAGATAGTATGATGTCTTGATTGGTGAAGTCTTTTTAGTAAAAGTAATATGTTTACATTTTTTTGTATTAAGAGGTAAATAGTTTTCCAAACACCAATTTTGTACGTTATTTAAGTCTTCCTGGAGAAGGATGGCATCCGAATTATCCTCTATTATACGGAATAATTTGAGGTCATCTGCAAATAGCAAGAATTCAGAGTTTACAATATGTTTAGAAATATCGTTTATGAACGCTAAAAAGAGAATAGGACCCAAATGCGAGCCCTGCGGGACTCCTGATATAGCAATAAAGGGATCAGATTCATATCCATAAGTTGTTATCTTTTGCAATCTACATGCCAAATATGATGAAAGCCACGATAGGACACTCCCATAGATGCCAAAATGTTCCAGTTTACGGATAAGAAGAAGATGATTAACACGATCAAAGGCTTTACTTATATCCGTATATATTGCATCCACTTGCTTGTTGCGGTCAACTGCTTCAGCCAAACAATTTGTGTAAATCGCGAGATTAGATGATGTCGACATTTGACTTCTAAATCCATGTTGTTGTGGAATTATCATAGGATTAAGAAATTTAGAAAGATGCGCATAAGTAATAGCTTCAAAAACTTTGGCCACCACTGAAAGTATTGAGATGGGCCTATAGTTCTGTATGTCACTCGCATCACCGCCTTTTAATATAGGAACTACGTTTGCAATCTTCCATGCCGAAGGAAATACCCCGCTATTTAATGAAGCATTAAAAATAATACAGAGAGGCCGAGACAAGGTTTTTGCACAATTAATAAAAAAAATTCGCTGGAAGACCATCCGGCCCTGCTCCCTTATTAGGGTCTAGTTTGGTTAAAGCTTTCTCAATTGTATCTCGAGAAATGCTTATGGTGCCCAAAGTGCTGTTATAACCTTTACTGTTGCTATCAAATTCAGAACTGGTGGAAGAAATATTAATATTGGATGACAAGGAATATACTGAAGCAAATTGATCTGCGAAAGCGTTACAAATGGATTGAGGTGTGGAAAATTCTGATCCATTCAGGTGCATTTTCATAGGGAAAGATCCATTTGCATGCCGTTTAGTTCGCCAAAAAGACCAAAGAGCTTTAAAATTGTCTTTAGATATTGAATTTTCAATAGAATTAAGGTAATTTGAGTAATATATTTTTATCTGTCGATGACATCTTGCCCTGAGTAATGAAAACTCATACATATCAACTGGATTTCCATATTTTTTAACTTTTTTGCGAAGTTTATCCTTTTCCCTCAGCATACTCAAAAGAGATCCATCATACCAGATAGGATATTGCCCACGCTTTCGGATAGTAACTTTCGGAACATTATTTTTAATTATATTATTGACAGTTTCATAAAACACTTCGACCATAGTGTCAACCGATTCCAGTTGACCCAATAGGTTATCCCAATTAACATCCTCCAATTCTTCATTTATTACAACATAATTGGCTTTAAAAAAATTGTATCTATCAATAACTTTCTTTTCAATAAATTTCACAACAGGGTAGTCTAGATCTATAATAATTGGAGGATGAAAGGGGTCAACTTTGGTTAGCACTACAGAAGCCGGTTTAGTCCTCAAATGAGGCAGATTGCTCATAACTAGGTCCAAGCTCCTCCCATCCTTATTCTTAATTACATTAAATTGATTAAGGTCATGTAATGACATGAAGTCGAGGAGAGCATGGCCCAGGTTAGACGAAATATTAATGGCCTCGGTGATTGTATAATTAGACGACTGAGAATCAATGCTTTGCCAACTTATACCCCCGATATTGAAATCACCAATCAAAATTACGTCATTATTCATTTGCGATATTGAGTTACTCAAATTCTCTAATTGTTTTCCAAGACTATTAAAGGTCTGAAGAGGAGGAAAATACGCAGCGCAAATATTGACAACTTTAGAAATATTTTTAGTACGCAGTGTTACTGACACCCATAAGGTCTCTGTGTTCACTGAAGTTTGCAAAAAAGATGATTCCAACCTTTTAGCGACAGCTATCAATACTCCCCCACCATCGGCCTTGGCACTGCCTCCCACGTCTCGATCTCTACGATATATCCAATAATTATTATTTAAGATTTCAGTATCATATACACTACAAATATAAATCACCGCTCAGAATATTAATTTCACTTCGCAAAAGTTGCTCAAGAGTAACGTTAACAAAACTGCAAGTATACTCCTTCAAAAGTTCTGTCACCGGTATACAAATGTCAAAACAATTTATCAGAATACGATTATATTGCAGGAAACGTGCATGTGCAGTGCAGGTTTTTTAACAGAATAGCGAGTCATTTACTGCAGCATTCCTGCAACGTCAAAATGTACGCATTTTGACACACGCCGCGCTGCATTGCAGTTGCAGTTTTTAGTAGAATCGGCCTACTGGTGTCAAATCAGCGTTATTAGCCCCCTGTGCACTCGTCATTGATTGAGTCGAATTAAGTTAAATGAATATTAATTGTAATTCCATGGTATCGTGTATCGTTAAGTGTAATCCTACAGAGTAGGTACAAATCGGATAATGCAAATAATTCCTTAAAATGTTTTAAAAATCAAGACGTATGGATGAGAATTCCAGTTTAGGTTCTTACCTACCGAAATCTATTGCTTGTGCAGACAATAAATAGGTTCTAGTCAGTAATTCTAGATAATATTAGGTATTCGAAGATAAAAGCTGGAAACTGGAAATGATCCTAGTTTAAACCAGTAGCTTTTGTTCCCGCTTATCGCCAATGCTAAGGATTAGTATATATATATATATATATATATATATATATATATATATATATATATATATATATATATAAGAAGTTTTCTCGATTTAATAAGAAAATAAAAATTAAGCTAAAATATTAAAACCCTACGGAAAACTAGAAATCAATTCAGAATTTATTTCACCCGAAAATAGTAAATAGTTCAGGATAGTCAGTGTCAAACTAAAACAAACCTACTGTAAACAATGTTCGTGTGCCTTTCAAGTTATTTTACGCACGCAGGTTGCTAGGGCTTCTGACATCACCTTCTAATAAAACTCGATCAATTTGGTTGTGGTAGACGGGTCTTGGTCTTCCTCGGCTTCTACATTCTTCCTTTACTACTTTCGCATTGTATATCTGTTTCATGATTCTTTTTCTTATATCATCATTGCGAACGCAGAGCAAGCGTTACGCCACAAGTTTCGCGCAATGCTCGCATCACGCCCGCATTTATTCTACTTCAATTATCTCTGCGTTCTGTACAACAAGCTATTCTGGCTTAGATTTCGGCTGCCTAGAAGTTTACACAACATTCCATTCATTCTGTTCCCTGCACTCTCTCGTCTCTCCACATCGGCGATGTATCTTCCATCCATGCGTAAAGCGTTTCTATGTATACAATCTTATCCGCTTGTTCCAACACTACATCATCAAACGTAATTCTCGTGTGTGTTCTGGTTTCCGCTCTTTCAAATACCAATATCTTGGTTTTCTTCGCATTCGATTGTAAGCCTTTCTTCTTACAAAAATCTTTTATTGTAACTAGTGTTTATAGTTTGGATGGTGATTCTGCTATTAATACGAGCAGAAACGATCAGAATAAAACATAATTTTTCAAATTCGACTGGTAGTGCCAGAAATTAGTGCGTTCAAACAAACAAACTCTTCCGCTTTATACACTAATACAGATGTGTGTCTAAGTAAGATACATATGATACCTACATTTAGTAATGACCGGTGACTAGGGCAACAAACCGATATTTGAATAAATATTTGAATTATAATCTACTTAAATAAGCAGTGTATAATAATGTTTATCGTTTATAATAAAAATATACCTACATTGAAACTTCTCAGTGAGCATTTTTCTCGTAGTTGAGCTAGTTTTTAACGGGGGGGCCTCCCGTTAAAACTGTTATGTTCAGTAGGTAGTAAATAGAAAAAAACCTGATGTGAAAATGATAATAATTTCGTAAGAAACGTAATGATTTCAAAATACACCAAGAAGAAAAGAATAAATAAAATATTTCAAATCAATATGTACAAGGTGTCTTTGAAATTTTTCGAATAAATAGTTTAACAAAATTTAAATAAATATAAAAGGATACCTAATCAAAACATCAGCTATCCTAGAACTGAAAGTAACCACAAGTTGTTGTAAATGTTCAAAGGAACCTTGTATTAATTTTAAAAATCCTTTAAAATGATACAGGTAGGTAAATGATACAGCCATGGTGGCTGAGACGTTAACAAAGGGAACATTTACATTAGAAATTAGAAGTATTAGTATTATTTCCAAAAAATATATAATTTTGGTCCATTATAACAAATCGATCGATACCGCAGTGATTAAAATCGGGTGAATAATTTTGATGCACACAACAAGCAACAACATTTTGTCATTACCGTTGTCGGTAAAAAAACAGAACAAGAACATGTCAACATGGCATTATTAATGTTCAGTACCAAAAAGCCTTTTGCTAGGTTCCGCAAGGACATTTTTTAAATTTAGTATGATACAATTGACCCTTTAACCGCCATATTTTGTTACATCATCATACACCCTAACGCCAGCGGCCTGTCGGCGTAATTTCAAATAGGGTTGGGAAATAGTGTTATCGATTAGTTTAAATGAATAAAAGTTCAAAATTTAATTAATATTAAACCAGTCTTTATTAATCAAGTATCAAGGGACTACAGTATAGGGTTATTCAAGAAAGGCGTGAAGAGGTTCTTACAGGGTCGGCAACGCAAGAGTGACACCCCTGGTGTTGCAAATGTCCATAGGCTACGGTGACTGCTTACCATCAGGCAGGCCGTAAGCTTGTTTGCTACCTTAGTGGTATAAAAAATAACATTATTTACCACGTTTCAATCAATATTCTAGCAATGAATCTAGTATAACATCTTCGTTTTCTGATACATCTCTTCGAGCTTGATTTATCAAATTAATAATTTTCATTTATAATTCTGATCGTACCTCAGGTAGAACAGTCGTTATTTCCTTCTAAAATATTTGATAATTCGTAGTCTTCTACCACGGCAAGGGAACAACCCTAATTTGTACAAGGAACGTGTTATTACGGTGACGGCGCCTGAGCAACAGCCATCAAGATACAAATATGGCGTCGTTTGACCTTGAGCCGCACGTAAAATCACGGTGACGGCGATCGGAGATAATCTGAACTAGTGAAGTTCTCAGTTATCGCTTCTTTATCGAAACATTAAATTATCTTTTATATTTAACACACATTAAAATAAACATTTTTATTGTTTTAACATGCTTCTACTTAGTACGACTATTCGTACTTCGAGTTTGACGAAATAATTTGGATTTCAATGCAAAATTTTTGCTTTCACACCATGATTATTCAATAAAGTTTCGTTTAGATTACGTTGATTTGCTCATCCCTAGTACACGTCATATCACGATATTGGCGATTCGTGTTGGTACTAAGTAACACCTTACAACGATACTAAGTACATTAATCAACTTCGCGATTTTCTTTAAATATCATAATGAAACGCAGCAAAATTTGTTAATTATTAAGAATACATCCTGGAATGTAATATACTACGTTTATTGCAACTTAATCTTTAATATAAATGCATCAATAAACAATTTATAAAACTTGACGTGAAATTACTACTGTGGCGCGTGGAGCACATTTTTCATATCCCGAAATGCTACGGGCATGGCGGTTAAAGGGTTAAGAATTTTAGGGCCTTTGTATCGTCTACATATTCAACTGCACTCACCAATTTGGATACAGATGGGTATTTTCGTGGTAATTGTTTCCAAAGGGGGCGATGATTGGGTACAGATGTGAATCAAACTCTTTATTTCCCGATTTAATATTTAATTTATCTTCGCAGTGAACTGCAATTCACAGAATCATTTTTTTCAACCGTATTAATTAGAAACAAACCCGTTTAAATCCGAGTGTGATCTCGAGCACCAGGTTAAGTTTTTCAAGCCGTATAACTAAGTTTCATGCAATTTGATCTAACCTGCTTTGTGTGCTTCCGCCACCAATTAGTTCATGCGGCCTAGCGTCGGCCGGCACCCACCCACTACTGTTAGTAAATGCAACATGCCGACGCTGCCATGGCTGCTCCGGTAGTCTCTACCTCGGCTGCTGCGGTCGTCCGCCATCTGGAACAGAATCCGCATGCCCCCACCACCATCGTCGCTGCGACACGTGTTTCGCCTCTCCACGAGGCATCATCAGGCGTTGTAGACGTTAATCGTAAGAATAACATGCTACCAGTGACAAATCCATCGAATCACATATATTATTAACTATCGTGCTCGTACAACGATGTACAAAGTACGAGTACTATGTTTTTAACATGAAATTCTACGGTATCTACTGAATATACATGACATCAGTAGGTATCTATTTTAAATTTGAAGTACATGGAGCTTTTAAAAGTATAGAAGGATGGAAACTGTATATTCGTACCTACTGCTAAATATATTTTGAGACCCAGATGAGGCCATTACGTTCTTCGGTTTTCAGCACTACACTGGCCACTAGTAAACTAACTTATTATACACTACCTACTTACCATGAGCCATCTTCATTTACTTCTGCAACCTTTCTAGTAAATTGGAAGTCTTGCGAATCGATCCAGTAAATGGTGCGTCTATCAAACGGATACGACAAGTCAATAAACTCATAGTTCCCGCCGAATAAAATAGAATTTAAGTCATTATTGGTATCATCAGTCGTAACAGCCATGGCAGAAGACAAAGACAAGAGTACAAAATCTATTACACATAAAGCGGCCATTTGGAATCAAAGTGATCGCGCGAATGGAAATAATTTAGACAAATTCGCGTAAATGGTCGTGTAGTCGTGTAGTAGAAATTAGAATTAAAATTTACGTAGCCATAAATTATTGGTAAAACCAAAACTACACACTCAGAACGTCTCATTTATAGACACAGAAATATACAAGTCAATTTATTAATAAATTAGAAAACATGCCTGCCATTATTTCTAATGAAAACACGTTTATATTAATACACGATTACATAATGAGCTACATAACAACTCGCACATGTCAAGGCAAGAAATTAAAATAAGTCTGCTCCTTTTCACGTATGAGACTACAATAAAAAAACTTTAATTGGCCTACTTATAAAAGTCTAGATTCTCAATTTAATCTGTATTTTTACGTGTCGGGGATATCTTTGCTAATTGTGAAACCGTAAATTATTATTTTTTATTAAGAAAATATTTTTTGCGAAGTTAGAACTCCACTGAAGTCAATTTTGCGGGGTGTATTTATGTTATTATTAACAGTTTGTTTTTGTTCTGAAGCTCCTAACATCCGATTGGGATTGATCACTTGTGTATGTATGTATGTATATAAACCTAATATGAATCAATTTATTAAAATAATTCTAATTGTCACACACATATGTTTACAACAGCAGTTCAATGATAACGTGTCCCCGGTCAATCGACACAAGTCTCCCAAAGTATCGTTTAGTCGAAGCACAAAATAAACACGAGATTAAGAGAGGTAGGGCGCATCAAAGCAGCCCGCCTAGGGAAGTACCTCCACCTCACAGAAAACCGCAGCCAAATAATAACTCCCTAGAGGGTTGTCCAGTAAGCTCCCAAGGAGTTGCTGTGTAAACAGCAGATGAGGCATCTCGCGAGTGAAAATAAATATATCGCAAGCGTTAATAGGCTACGGTACCCGCTTTTCATCAGGTAGGCCGTATGCTTGTATGCCTCCCGACGTAGTATAAAAAGAACACGATTCAGTTTTACACTTTTCGATTCGAATTTTCCGTGTCAATGTGAATACAACTGGTCCGGTAAAACTCACTAAACGCAGATTTAGACAAATTTAAATAAATTTGAATGGAATACCATACTGTTAATCTTGGCCAATCAGCATCATGTTAGTCAACAAGAAAAGGGGTAGTATGTGAGATTTACCAGTCAAACTACAATCGTTGAACTTGAAGGTATAAATTACCTTCGTTTGTGATCGATTCGGTCGGAACATCTATATTGTCACAGTCTCAGTTGCGAACAACCTCTCAAACTCAGCTGTGGCATCCAGAGCACTTTACTACGAGTATTTTTTCAGGTCCCTGTGACTGAGAGTGCTGAAAATCCTGATGACAAAATGCTCACTTTCTTGAACATAACAGGATCCGTTTCAAACTGGGTCAATTTAGAACCTTTGACATCGAATCCTGCAGCACCGCAACCTGAATCTCACAGTAACCCTGGATCACCTGTTGAAGAGTTGGATGTGGAGACGCTCTTCAAACAATACGCCGACATATTTTAGATAAAGGACCATTCCAGATCTAAGTCATGGAGCATGAAGATTCGAACCCATTGGTAGAGCTTAGAAACCCCAATGGTGATCTTATATACGATAACCTCGTTAACAATGGTATATTGTTGAAAAAATAATGAGGATTATTAAATAAGAATAACAAATAAAAAAGAACTCGTGATTTAAAACTTTATTTACGTGATAGTGTGCGTATATTGTTATCGTAAAAATTGCTTTCCTGAGCTCGTGACTGCATTCCGTTCATTGAAACACCTGATAAAATCAGTATGTTTATTATCTCGCTCATTGAAACCATTTTAATTATTATTTTTATCACAACATCGATAGGTAAGATATTTTTAAGGTACTGTTTCAACGTTTTTACTTGTTAATTCAAGAAAATGTGCTATTATTTCATTGTTATTTTTACCAAAACGCCCCGTCAAAATCCTGAAGGTATTTGCTTAGGGCATATTGCAACTAATCGCAATGGAGCTCCAGTGCCCTGAGCTATTTTCATTGGCATGACTAACGCTGTACATTTTTGATCTGAAACAGTAACAAAAGATTGTTATCAAGCGTTGTGTTCGAGTAGCTAGCAATGACTATACCTACAAGGCAAACATTTGTGTACAGAATAATATCTGTTCGTCTAGATGTTACTACATATTAGAAATATATATGTTTATCACAGGAGCAGCCTAGTGGTTAACGAAACACCCTATTAACTGAATGGTCCCTGGTTCGAATCCTTATGTGGTCATGTACCACTAAGCTCGTAATCATCACATGCCCGGCGGTGAAGGAAGACATCTTCACACGCTCATATTAGTATTACATTCTCACACCAGGATTCCAGCCAGGAACCACTCTAGTAACAGAATGGTTTGTTATCCTGATATATATATATATAACTCTTAAAATTACGGGATACTAAAAAGTAGGTACAACACTGGGATTGTGTCATGGAGATAGTGATTTCCAGTACACCTGGTGGTGTCATGGGGAATGATCGGAAAAAAGGTATCTATGGAAGTAAGCAGATAGTTAGTTAAAGTTATTATTAAAAGAAATAGTAATCTGACTACATTCAAATGAAGAAACAATGATGAACCCAACCAGAAGAAAATAACTAGCAAGTGCAATATCATTTATGAATCGTTTTTATGGGATTGTAATGACGAGTTAAGTTTGTCACAAAAAGAAGGCTGGGAATCCATCATCGCCATGCACTGAATATCTGAAGTAGAATTTTTATTTGAAACTCGAAATCCAGAATTGGTATTTCGCTAACAAGATTAATTTAAAACGGAATAGGTAGGTGACTGTGCGCGCTACCCAGGCTACCCACCCGAGTGGAAGGGGTGGTGCCATCACACGCCCTTAAAAATTGATCATTCATCATCATTGTCTACAAAAATATAAATTTTATAACTAACTTTAACTATAGCTAACTAGAACTTATCCCGCGTATAACCTCTGCCTACCGCTCTTATAACTTAATTTAGATTACTAAAATATATTTGAGGAGATCAGTGACATCTCTGCGCTCATCAATCTAACCAAAATCTAACATACTCGTACAAGCAACACCGACTGCAGTCTGGGGTAAATCTTTCCTAGTTTCTCCCTACTACGCATAAAAAAATTACACAGCCCTATTTTTCATAAGTCATAATAATAAAATAAATTTAAGAAGCATAAAACTGTTCCGATCAGACAAATACCAGGCGGATAAAGTGCAGGGGCGTAGCTACCGCCGTATTTGCCGTATCAATTATACGGGGCCCCCCGGCCACGGGGGCCCCCAAAGTGTGTAAGGAAAAAGAATAAAAACTTTCTAATTTATTTTATTTTACAAATGACAAAATTCTATTAAGCAATTCCTTTTTTTCCCGCCTTAAGCGTGCGTTCAAAAGTTGGCAACACTACATCGTTATCGCAGGCTGCGGGACTTCCTCGTTTTACTTACTTCATCTTCAACTCAGCGGGGAATCCCCGGGAATCCTTCATCGATATCGCGATGTACGTGTACGTTGTTGTACTTTGCATTGGATGTTAAACCACGGAGTGCAGTGCACTGTTTATTTACGCGCTTTATATAAATGTGCATTACATTGTAATTCAGTACAAACAATATTGTTCTTCTGGTTTAGCAGTATTAGTAGCGATTTGTAAAAGAAATGAGTGAAAGGAAAAGAGATTATCCCAGCGGCGCTGAGAAAAGAAAAATTAAACAGAAAAGGGACGAGGTTATAAAAAAAGTGCCCAAAATTTCTTCATTTTTTCAGAGACAAGATACTGTGAGTGATTTAGATTGGAAAGGTAAGTACTACACTACTACCCAACCCATTTATTAGGGGCCCGTAGTGATAAACAAGGAAATCTTTTAATTTCGGTCTGTCCATCTGTCCGTCACAAAAAGTTGTCTCCCCCCTCGATTTTCACAATTATACTGTTTTTAGGGTTCCGTGCCTTGATTAAAAAAAAAACAAAATTCTAACTTATCTATAGGATCGATTTGTTTTGTTGTTTGTCTATCAGTCCGTATCGTATCGTTAATTGCGTGTTGAGAACTTCAGATGTGTAGACTCGCTTTCGGGTTCTCGTTTTGTATGGCCACTACACTACGCGCTGCGTTTAAATAGCACGCAGGTGTATAGTAATGCACGGACGGGCTGCAGGTGATTTTGTATCTACTAATAGGTACGAGCACAATCCGCGTAGAGTCTGTGTGCGTCTGAACTGAACACTCTCTAACTGTGACCCTTAGTAACGTTATTTATTTATATATAACTCTTTTTAGTTTAGTATCAAAGCATTCGTATTTATTTTTTAACAATTACTCGTTTATTTTTAGATTCTTCTGAAGCATGTTCTTCGTCACATATCCATCCGGAAATAGAAGAAAGCCAAGCACATACTTTATCGGATGTCCATCCAGAAATCGAGGAACCCCAAGTCAACGATTCTGATATATCTGCAGATAATGCAGATTGTAATATAATTTCATCAGATAGAGGAAATTTTGGTGACAATTTAACTGAATGCGAACGAAAAATAATTTTTAAATTGGGTCCATTTAAACCACAAGGACCATTTCCAAAAGTTTCAGAAAATAACCGACCTTTTTCGGCTTATTATTATTCATATTTCAATCAGGCAGGCATAAAAATTATAAGACCATGGTTATGTTATTCTAACGTTTTAAACAAACCGTACTGTCACTTCTGTTGGTTATTAGCAGATCGTCAAAACAAATCGTACTCCTCTGCTTGGGTTAACGGTGTTTCGGTTAGAAGCAATTTCACACAAACTATTCTTGACCATGAAAAGTCACAGCAGCATATTAGTGCCTCACTCTCTTATAATAATTGGTTGCAAGGAAATACCATCGATACTCTATTGAAAAGTGAAATCGATAGTAAAATTACATTCTGGAGAGATGTACTGCATCGTATAATTAATGTTATAATTACTTTAGTATCTTGTAATCTACCTTTGAGGGGGCATGATTCTGATTCTGGCAATTTCACGTCTGCTATCTAACTATGATGCAACTTTAAAAGAACTTCTTCTAAAACCGAAAGGTGAAATAAATTATTTAAGCCCTACGATTCAAAACGAAATTATTAGTTTGCTTGGTACTAACGTTAGGAACAGTATTATCTCAGAAATTAAAAAAGCTCCATTTCTGACAATAATTCTGGATACAACACAAGACTTATCAAAAATTGACCAACTATCTGTAGTTTTTCGATATATCTCGGTTACAGAAAATGATGATAATGTGCCTAAAGAAATAAAAATCTGTGAGTCCTTTTTAGGATTCATAGCAGTAACCGATTGCAGTGCTGCAGGTCTGAAAACTGTCATTTTAAATTTGACTAAAGAATATGGAATTGATTTGACTAAATGTAGAGGACAGGGATACGATGGAGCAAATGTTATGTCGGGTGTGTATGGAGGATTACAAACCCTAATAAAAGGGCATGCTCCAAATGCCGACTATGTTCATTGCGCTGCGCACGCTTTAAACTTGGTTTTGAACGATGCTGCGAGACATGTTCGTGAAGTATCGACTTTTTTCGATAATTTAGAAAAAATATATACTTTTTTTGGCAATAGTATAAAACGCTGGGCTATGCTAAGTGACGATTCATCTGAAAAATATTTGATTACCCTTAAAAAGGTATGTCCTACCAGATGGTCTTCTAGGAACGACGCTTTATTAGCAGTAAAGAAAATTTTTTTACTAATCATGAAAACTTTGTACCAACTAAATTTAATTTCAAATAAAAAAGATGAACGTGAAGAATGTAAAAGTATAATTAACATTTTAGAGAGTTTTGATTTCTTAGTGCTCGTTACATTTTTTTCTTCACTATTTGAAATTATTAATCCTGTTTCTAAAGCTCTACAGCATGAAAATAATGACTTACAGAAATCTAGTATTTTATTAAGTAATCTTTTAAATAGACTGTGCCAATTAAGAAATCAGAATTCATTTAATAGTTTGCTAAATGAATCCAAAGATTTAGCAAAAGAGTGGGGGGTAACAACTGTTTTTAAAAACAGTAGGCGAAAGATAACGAAGCGTTTTTTTGATGAGTTACCACAAGATGAGAGAATTTCCGACCCGGAATCCTATTTCAAAGTCAATGTTTACTATTGCTGTTTAGATATATTAATTTCTCAAACTAAAGAAAGATTTCAGAGCCTTTGCAACCTGAGTAGTATATTCGAAATATTACAACCGGAGAAACTCCTATCTTCTTCAAGCGAAGAGATATTAAACGCTTCCGGAAAACTGTCTGCTAAATACAGTAAAGACATCTCACTTAATCTTTGTGACCAATTAAAGGCTCTAAAAACATGCTTAAATTCTGAAATTAAAAAAATTATTCCATTAAAGAACTCATTGAATTATTGCTAGTAAAATTCAATAGTCTTGCATCCAGTTTTCCCGAGGTAATCACAGCATGCTTTTTATTCTTGACCCTTCCAGTTACAACCGCAACGGCAGAAAGAAGTTTTTCAAAATTAAAACTAATAAAAAATTACTTAAGAACTTCGATGGGACAAGAACGGCTGTCAGACATCTCACTATTGTCCATAGAGGCAGAAACTTTAGAAAAACTAAAATCATCATCAGCCATAAATGATTTAATAAATCAGTTTGCCGAAAAAAAGGCAAGGAGAGTGAATATTTAAAATTCGATTTTTATTTGTAAAATGGGTAAATTATGTGATAAATAAATATTTCTTCTCACAATATTTTTTTTCTTTTGTGAAAAATCTTTACCTCCATATAAGGGCCTCCAAAAAAATTTTTATACGGGGCCCCGACAAGGCACGCTACGCCACTGATAAAGTGCCACCATAAAGGTTTATTTTTAACGGTCCATTTTGTACAAACCCCTAAAATACAACTTATTTTCTATGCCTCCGTCATAGTATAAACAAATAAGTAGGATATCTTCATAGATCCGCACAGTGTTCGGTTTGTATGCGCACACATACAAACCGAACACTGTGCGGATCTATGAAGATATCCTACTTATTTGTTTATACTATGACGGAGGCATAGAAAATAAGTTGTATTTTAGGGGTTTGTACAAAATGGACCGTTAAAAATAAACCTTTATGGTGGCACTTTATCAGTGGCGTAGCGTGCCTTGTCGGGGCCCCGTATAAAAATTTTTTTGGAGGCCCTTATATGGAGGTAAAGATTTTTCACAAAAGAAAAAAAATATTGTGAGAAGAAATATTTATTTATCACATAATTTACCCATTTTACAAATAAAAATCGAATTTTAAATATTCACTCTCCTTGCCTTTTTTTCGGCAAACTGATTTATTAAATCATTTATGGCTGATGATGATTTTAGTTTTTCTAAAGTTTCTGCCTCTATGGACAATAGTGAGATGTCTGACAGCCGTTCTTGTCCCATCGAAGTTCTTAAGTAATTTTTTATTAGTTTTAATTTTGAAAAACTTCTTTCTGCCGTTGCGGTTGTAACTGGAAGGGTCAAGAATAAAAAGCATGCTGTGATTACCTCGGGAAAACTGGATGCAAGACTATTGAATTTTACTAGCAATAATTCAATGAGTTCTTTAATGGAATAATTTTTTTAATTTCAGAATTTAAGCATGTTTTTAGAGCCTTTAATTGGTCACAAAGATTAAGTGAGATGTCTTTACTGTATTTAGCAGACAGTTTTCCGGAAGCGTTTAATATCTCTTCGCTTGAAGAAGATAGGAGTTTCTCCGGTTGTAATATTTCGAATATACTACTCAGGTTGCAAAGGCTCTGAAATCTTTCTTTAGTTTGAGAAATTAATATATCTAAACAGCAATAGTAAACATTGACTTTGAAATAGGATTCCGGGTCGGAAATTCTCTCATCTTGTGGTAACTCATCAAAAAAACGCTTCGTTATCTTTCGCCTACTGTTTTTAAAAACAGTTGTTACCCCCCACTCTTTTGCTAAATCTTTGGATTCATTTAGCAAACTATTAAATGAATTCTGATTTCTTAATTGGCACAGTCTATTTAAAAGATTACTTAATAAAATACTAGATTTCTGTAAGTCATTATTTTCATGCTGTAGAGCTTTAGAAACAGGATTAATAATTTCAAATAGTGAAGAAAAAAATGTAACGAGCACTAAGAAATCAAAACTCTCTAAAATGTTAATTATACTTTTACATTCTTCACGTTCATCTTTTTTATTTGAAATTAAATTTAGTTGGTACAAAGTTTTCATGATTAGTAAAAAAATTTTCTTTACTGCTAATAAAGCGTCGTTCCTAGAAGACCATCTGGTAGGACATACCTTTTTAAGGGTAATCAAATATTTTTCAGATGAATCGTCACTTAGCATAGCCCAGCGTTTTATACTATTGCCAAAAAAAGTATATATTTTTTCTAAATTATCGAAAAAAGTCGATACTTCACGAACATGTCTCGCAGCATCGTTCAAAACCAAGTTTAAAGCGTGCGCAGCGCAATGAACATAGTCGGCATTTGGAGCATGCCCTTTTATTAGGGTTTGTAATCCTCCATACACACCCGACATAACATTTGCTCCATCGTATCCCTGTCCTCTACATTTAGTCAAATCAATTCCATATTCTTTAGTCAAATTTAAAATGACAGTTTTCAGACCTGCAGCACTGCAATCGGTTACTGCTATGAATCCTAAAAAGGACTCACAGATTTTTATTTCTTTAGGCACATTATCATCATTTTCTGTAACCGAGATATATCGAAAAACTACAGATAGTTGGTCAATTTTTGATAAGTCTTGTGTTGTATCCAGAATTATTGTCAGAAATGGAGCTTTTTTAATTTCTGAGATAATACTGTTCCTAACGTTAGTACCAAGGAAACTAATAATTTCGTTTTGAATCGTAGGGCTTAAATAATTTATTTCACCTTTCGGTTTTAGAAGAAGTTCTTTTAAAGTTGCATCATAGTTAGATAGCAGACGTGAAATTGCCAGAATCAGAATCATGCCCCCTCAAAGGTAGATTACAAGATACTAAAGTAATTATAACATTAATTATACGATGCAGTACATCTCTCCAGAATGTAATTTTACTATCGATTTCACTTTTCAATAGAGTATCGATGGTATTTCCTTGCAACCAATTATTATAAGAGAGTGAGGCACTAATATGCTGCTGTGACTTTTCATGGTCAAGAATAGTTTGTGTGAAATTGCTTCTAACCGAAACACCGTTAACCCAAGCAGAGGAGTACGATTTGTTTTGACGATCTGCTAATAACCAACAGAAGTGACAGTACGGTTTGTTTAAAACGTTAGAATAACATAACCATGGTCTTATAATTTTTATGCCTGCCTGATTGAAATATGAATAATAATAAGCCGAAAAAGGTCGGTTATTTTCTGAAACTTTTGGAAATGGTCCTTGTGGTTTAAATGGACCCAATTTAAAAATTATTTTTCGTTCGCATTCAGTTAAATTGTCACCAAAATTTCCTCTATCTGATGAAATTATATTACAATCTGCATTATCTGCAGATATATCAGAATCGTTGACTTGGGGTTCCTCGATTTCTGGATGGACATCCGATAAAGTATGTGCTTGGCTTTCTTCTATTTCCGGATGGATATGTGACGAAGAACATGCTTCAGAAGAATCTAAAAATAAACGAGTAATTGTTAAAAAATAAATACGAATGCTTTGATACTAAACTAAAAAGAGTTATATATAAATAAATAACGTTACTAAGGGTCACAGTTAGAGAGTGTTCAGTTCAGACGCACACAGACTCTACGCGGATTGTGCTCGTACCTATTAGTAGATACAAAATCACCTGCAGCCCGTCCGTGCATTACTATACACCTGCGTGCTATTTAAACGCAGCGCGTAGTGTAGTGGCCATACAAAACGAGAACCCGAAAGCGAGTCTACACATCTGAAGTTCTCAACACGCAATTAACGATACGATACGGACTGATAGACAAACAACAAAACAAATCGATCCTATAGATAAGTTAGAATTTTGTTTTTTTTTTAATCAAGGCACGGAACCCTAAAAACAGTATAATTGTGAAAATCGAGGGGGGAGACAACTTTTTGTGACGGACAGATGGACAGACCGAAATTAAAAGATTTCCTTGTTTATCACTACGGGCCCCTAATAAATGGGTTGGGTAGTAGTGTAGTACTTACCTTTCCAATCTAAATCACTCACAGTATCTTGTCTCTGAAAAAATGAAGAAATTTTGGGCACTTTTTTTATAACCTCGTCCCTTTTCTGTTTAATTTTTCTTTTCTCAGCGCCGCTGGGATAATCTCTTTTCCTTTCACTCATTTCTTTTACAAATCGCTACTAATACTGCTAAACCAGAAGAACAATATTGTTTGTACTGAATTACAATGTAATGCACATTTATATAAAGCGCGTAAATAAACAGTGCACTGCACTCCGTGGTTTAACATCCAATGCAAAGTACAACAACGTACACGTACATCGCGATATCGATGAAGGATTCCCGGGGATTCCCCGCTGAGTTGAAGATGAAGTAAGTAAAACGAGGAAGTCCCGCAGCCTGCGATAACGATGTAGTGTTGCCAACTTTTGAACGCACGCTTAAGGCGGGAAAAAAAGGAATTGCTTAATAGAATTTTGTCATTTGTAAAATAAAATAAATTAGAAAGTTTTATGTTCTCCTTACGTAGCTAACCTATGACCTTATGTGTTTAATGTTAAGTCCTACCTAGATAACCTAACTATCCTTAATTGCCTATGATTTATCGAACTTAGATTCAATGACCTACCTAGATTATTATGTATTCTACTATAGCCTATTCCCCCAATTCTGTATCGAGTTGATTTGCAGTTATTTATCGATATATATATATATATATTGATGTAAAATGTTACGATGTTTTGATGCCTTGTGTTTTACAAACGAGTTAGTCATAAAAATTTGCCCATAAAACTCGGATTCAATGGAGTTTGAATGCAGGTGAGGGTTAGTACGAGTATTATAGTATTTATATTGTGGCTGTCCCTCTGGCCAGAGATGTCCCTCCACACTGCTAAAGGATTTTGAAGCTGATGTCCTCGCAAGGAATCAATGTATATATATTTGCGTACGCTAGTTATTTAGTATTTTATTGTTGCACTTGCTTCAAACCTTTGTTCCCAGTCCATTGGTATATATTTATATATTATATGTGCACTTTATTTGTTTGTGTTAGAGCTCTCTACCCTGTATGGGATTACCAATTATTAGGACTGGAATGGAGTGGATTCACTGATTTTTTAGTGATTACTTAGTGAATTCAACTCGGCGAATTTCTTTAACATACGAGTTTATACTGTCTCTCTGTAAGACCGAATTTCAAGTGAAACGGAACTCAGAACCTGTTGGCACTTTAGTGCTTCTTTTAGTATTTCACGCGGGAAGTTGTTACGAAATTATGCTCTCGTATTTAAGGTTATAACCTTATAATTATTGAGAAAAAAACATCATTTATTTTTTGAAAAGTGTCTGATACCACTCCTACCAATTGAGAGGCTCGCAGTCTGTCATATATAAATATATTTCAGGGTCAGCGACCCGCCCAAAAGGTCCGCCCAATGCCCCAGCCAAGATTAGTCAGTGTTATACTCGGGAATAACACAAACTAACCCCTACCAGACACCAAATGATGTGTTTACACTACAATATGTTCTTTCTTTTTTTTGTTTAATAAATATGAGAGCAATATGTTTTCAAATCGCGGAATCCTTATATTAAGCAAGCACCTTATTTTAATATCCAAACCCGTGCAAAACCAAACTCTTATATACAGCTTAGTCGTCTGTGGAACCATACGGAACTTTACAACGTTAATCTCCTAGTCTTTACTCTGATGACCTAACTGAAATTTACTAGACCGTGACTACCTAGCTGGTTAATAACCGCGAATTGAAACGAATCAAACCCGGATATTTACCTAACGCCCTAATTCGGGTCTTTGTCTAACCTTGTGTATAAATACTTGTGTTATAAAATATATATATGTATGTGTGTATACAACTTTGTGTAGACAGCTAATGGACGGGTGTGTATATTTCAATTGAGAAATACGAGATTATTGTCGTCCCGACATTCCGTGAATTATGTAGTACACTTCACGAGCGCGTTTATTTTACGCTAGAAAAGTGGTTCCCTATTGTATGTGAAGGAGATTCAGTCCGAGTCCGCCTTACCTTAAACGAAACCAAATCGTGTACTTGATTCTAACACTCAAACCTTGCTCAGTTGGCACTGTGAAGTTTACCACGAGCTTTGAAATGTATTAATATTGCTTTATAGCAAACCACTTTAAAATAAACTAACGCGAGTTTTAAACTATAAGGATTGGTTTAAACCAACTTATAGCCAATTTGCCCAAACGACACTGATTCTTTTAAGTTACAAAATGAAACAAATTTGAATTCACTGGGTATAACCTTGCTCTCAAATCAGCTTAGGGCGAGTGTGTCCCGAATGTTTTTTTTTTTTTTTTTTTTATTTTCGCCCAAGAAAGTTGAAGACCCACAAAGGAAGGACCAACCCACACCCGGGTGTGCATTGGTCATTCCTCTGTGAGGAGCACCCTCCGGAAAACGGGAGGGAGGAGGTGAAATCTTTTAAAGATACCATTTCGTGCGAACGAACTGATTATGTCGGATTTCCACCGACTAAAACACCCCCTGGGACTGCCTTTAGCCGGGAGGGCTACAAACAAAGGCTTCATCTGAAGCGATCACCCTAGGGGAACGAGGTGACGCAAAAGTCCCGAATGTCTTGTAAACTTCTTATATAGTCAGACCATCTCCCTTCCCTCGCGTCCACACATCGCTTCGTCTCAAAACCAGTGGTCGTTTCACGACGATTTATATTTGACGGTAAGGTTCCGTATACATTATCCATTTCAGACTAAGCATTTACAACTAGCATAATTTATCAAATGATGCATAATTCACATACATGCTAATTAACTTTGATTAGTAGTAAAATTAGGCATTCTTCGTGACCAGTCAGAACCCGTTATATACGTTTTCCCATACATTTCGCGGTCGTATACGACCACCCAGGTTTCGAAGGGTTAATACCCGACAGGCTCCAGACAAGTCTGTTCGTCACGCCTGAAAACTGTTTTTCAGAGCGAAGGTGCGTCGTTCCACGTGTAATTCTATTTATTCTAAACATTTATTATCTCGTGATGATTTATTTTCGATAGATCTTTTAAACCTTCGTATTTAATGTCCACTCTCAAATTCAATCAAAACATCGTCCCATTTTCGATTGCACAGCGGATCCCTGATTAGTTTTTATAGTCTCGGCTCGCTTGACGCCAAATCTTGCAAAAAAAAACTTAACAGATACCACATGTGAGCCGTCCTCACGCATTTGATTCAAAATGTACCAGTTTTAAGAAGTTTTATAATATTTCATGTTTGAATAATATTATATTCATTATTTGTGAATAAGATTCCGTCGGTACCACCACAGTATGCGTCGTCGCACGCACGCACTGACAAAATTTATCGCTGCTAAAGGTACTCGGCGCCAGGCTGCCAGTCGTAGTCTTGGCTACGCCGTGCCTAATACCGGCCGCCCCCACGCACTCACCTCCGCCGCTGCGCTTCGCTCGTAATAATTTGTACGTGTACCTACCTACTTTAACTACAAATTCGTAAAGATGGCTAAAAAGTAAAAAGATTTTTTTTGTATCAAATGTGTAATTTTGTTAAAAAATCACAAATGTCCTATAGAAAAAAGTACTTTTAATGCCTATCATTTTAGGCTACTGTAAAAATATTAAATAATTTTGATAAATGTAGTAAATGAAAAAGTAAAAAATAGTTTAGTATAAAAAAAAATGCGTGCGTGTACTTATGTACGCGCGTGAGAAGTATACTTCTCTGGCATTATTAAGTAACAAATCCCTGGAGGGATGTTGTGTTTATGCGAGCGAGTGACGTTACCACCTCACAGGCAACTGCAGCCAAATAACAATTCCCTGGAGGGTTGTTGTGTTCATGCAAGTGAGTGACGTTACTACCTCACGGAAAACTGCAGTCATATAACAATTCCCTGGAGGGATGTTGTGTTCATCTGAGTGACGTCACGAGTAAGCTCCTAAGGAGTTGCCGTGTTAGCAGCAGAGGTGGCAATACGCGAGGTATACTTAATGTATTGCAACCGTAAACAACTTAAGTGACCGCTTTAAATTGGGTGGATCGTATGCTTGTTTGTTCATGCGAGCGAGTGACGATACCACTGCACAGAAATCTCCAGCCAAATAACAATTCCCTGGACGGTTGTTGTGTTCAGGCGAGTGAGTGACGTTACTACCTCACGGAAAACTGCACCCAAATAACAATTCGCTGGACAGATGTTGCGTTTATGCGAGTGAGTGACGTTACTACCTCACGAAAGATATGCTCAAAACTACTACTACTACTATAACTTCACGCCAAATCCCTTGCGGGGTAGGCAGAGAGAACCGAGCGCCACGTGACTCGATCCTTACATATCTCACTCGCTTCTTTTTCTTCCAAGTAACAATTTCCTGGACGGTTGTTGTGTTCAGGTGAGTGAGTGACGTTATATGGCTGCAGTTTTCCGTGAGGTAATAACGTCACTCGCATGAACACAATAACCCTCCAGGGAATTGTTATTTGGCTGCAGTTTTGAGCATATTTTTAACGACTTAATGAGCGGTTTAGTGGGCAGCTTCAACCTGTTCTTTTGTGTTACAGTATCTTAAAATTTCACTCATCATTTTTCATAACGCGCCTACAGGAGTACATAACTTCAATACAATAGTCAACTCCTGGTCTATGTACAAAAAATATTTAAGAAAAACTTTGTATTATAGATCCCTGATGATTCCCCTACAGGGGAAAAATACTACGCTTATGCGTAGGGATGTCGCTTATAGTTTATACAGTCGTCAAAAATGCATAGTCTATTATTAGACTATGCATTTTTGACGACTGTATAAACTATAAGCGACATCCCTACGTGTTTAGGCTATTATCGTTCGCACGGGGCTCGAGTCGGCCTACTTACTTGATTTTACTATGCCTACGTCCAACACAACCGAGTTACGAGCGCGACCGAAATACGCAGAGGTGACATTTTTATAAATCTTAAAATTAAACTATATGTTCTTTTGCTTATTGATCTTGCGGGATGTTTCCATTGCGTTGGAACTTTAATAGTAATATAGTAGTGGTAAGTTAATTTTGTGGTGTCATTTAAAAATCTTTTCTCTGCGCTCCTCTCAGTCCACACCAACAGGGAAACCCACGTGAAAAGTATGTGACCGAGAAGTAACGTTTGTAATACGTTTACAAGCAGAATGCTCTATACATTAAGCTAGAAGATAACATAAAATGCTGTGAGGAGTATTGTACGTGTTTCGGCGGGATACCTTCTTCACCCATGTGTAGTGTGTAGCGGGTCACTTACTCTAATTTTGATATTATTTTTTTATTGTCAGATACGACATGCTATCAGCGCCGGCCAGCGAAACTGTCTTTCAGCGCCCTTTGGTCGACGCTTTCACTTCACGTAAATTGTACTTAAAAAAAAACTATCCATCCATCATAATTTTATTGATAGATAGATAGATAATTAGTTTTATTTGTTATCACATAGAAACACACACAAATACAGAAACACAAGAAAAAAGAAAAATCACATATAACAATGACAACAGTAATGACAGCAAACATTTAAATATAAAATAAATTGTAGGTACAGTAGGCCCGAACGGTAGCAACTTGTGCGTCCTGTGTGTGTCGTGACAACAAAAAGGCCCTGACTCAGCAAAAAGCTGCGAAGTAACCACAGCGCTGATATTATGTCAGCACCTTTATCGCAACAGCATAACTACATATGTTGCATAGCTACGCTCTCACGCTTTCATCTCTTATTTGTAAATTTTATCCCAAACATGCACATACCACAATAAAAACAAAAGAAAAAAGAAAAGAAACCTATAGCATTGACCACGCACGAGCAAACAGTGGTTCCCTCAGTTCCACACAATCCCCATCACCACACTGCTCATCCAGACATGAGACGGTAAAGTACAGCCACCAAGTTATGCCGTTCTTTGTTCCTCCAATAGAAAGGCTTTATAACATTTTTTGAAACTGAATTTCGACTTTTGATTGCGAATTGGAGGTGGTAAATTATTCCAACACTTGGAGGCTAAGTACCTGAAACTGCCCCTGAATGCAGCGGTCCGGTGATGTGGAGTTATTAAAAGATAGGAAGAAGCTCGCGTCTTATAACTATGTTTATCCGAGGACCAGTGCAGTTTTTTGTACAAATATTCAGGTGACCGCGTATTGACCACTTCAAAGAGCATTGACGCAAAATATAATGTGTGACGTCCTGTCATTTTTAAAAGATTAGCTTGATTAAGATACGGTGAAACATGACTACGTGGCGGAATGCTAAAACAGAAGCGAGCGCAAGCGTTCTGAACACGCTGCACGAGACGCTGTGACCTACCCAGCAAACATGAGCCGTACACTGTCAGACCATAATTTAACCTTGACAGCACCAGCGTATCACAGAGCTGAACGCGGATTTCAGTTGAAAGATAGTCCCTTATTTGATATAAAATTTTAAGTCGATAGAAACAACCGCTAACACGCTCTAGAACATGGTTTTGAAATTTTAGTTTTTCATTCATTAACAGACCGAGATTGCGAGCTTCCTTCGTAAAATCAATAGGTTTCCCTTGGATAGCAATGATCGGTGATTTGGATGATATTCTCTCTACTTGAGATTTGGATCCGAAGATCATATATTTTGATTTTGAGGGATTCAATACAAGAGAATTCTTATGTGACCAATCAGATACACATTAGTATTTGGCGCCCCTTGCCACTCGGCGCTTAGACCGCTCCTCTCGCTATACCCCAGGTCCGGCGCTGAATCCTATGATATGAATAATTCCAGACTTCCATTTCTCCTGTAGGATAAAGTGATGACGTTTACTCGGGCACTCACTTGGTACATGTTGATTCAAATTTATGTTTTCAATGTTGTAAAGTCCTGCTCTCGCCGTTATCTTGTGCACATCATATGTATTGCTGGAGCCTGGATCAACTGATGCTACATCCACGCCAATGCCAACAATATTTTTATGTGAAGTTGTTATCCATTCTGCTATTTCACCACTCAAGCCTAAAATAATAGTAAAAATGTGTTTAGAATATGCCTACATGAAAATGTGTATGAAAATAGGTAAAGTTGCAGAATATGATAGGAATATCTGCCGAAATACTCAAAACAGGAGTAGTAGGCGTTATAGAAAAATACAAAAATTTAAAGAGTAAGTATATCTGTTAGGTATTATAACCAAGATGGTTCGGACATTTATAAACAATTACAAAAGAGATCATAACATCGAGCGAGATTGAATGGAAATGTCAGCATGGTCCTAATTAGATACACATCAATGTGCTGAAAATGGGCCAAATCAAAATGCTTATTGTTTTATTGCCATTATTAAAATTCAAAGTTTTGTCTATAAACGCAGTTTCTGTTTTCTTAGGTTCCTACCTATAGATAATTATAGGTATTTTATAGTGTATTTGTTCTAAAGAAAAACCAAGTTTGACACTATTATTATGAAATATATTAAGAAAGATTTATCCAAAGCAGACTAATAGGAAAATCTTCTGGATCAATTTTAACCTAGCTGCAATTACCTTCTTCAACTTTCAAATCAATATCGAGAGGTAGGGTACATTAAAGCAGCCAACTAGGAAGCACATCCACCTCACAGAAAACCGCAGCCAAATAATCCCATGGAAGGTGGAAACTCTCATGGAGTTGCTATGTTAGCAGTAGGGGTGACAACACATGAGCGATACTTCCTGTATTGCAAGCTTTCATAGGCTACTATAGCCACTTGATATCAGATCGGCCGTATGCTTGTAAGCCTCTCGAGGTTGAATGTATTATAGTTATATACAAAACATTACATGTTTTAGCTTTTTATCTAGTATTAGCTGGAGCGCGCAATTTTGCGTGTATCCCATGGGATCCCGTGGGAACCGGTTTTTCTTATTTTCTTTCATTTCCTCCGCTACTAAGAGTCGTATTATGGTGTAGAATAGCTTGTAACCTTCCTAAGAATATGACACAAATGCAAAAAGAATTTTTCAAATTCAACCGCTTATTAAAAGAAACAAAATCTTCTGCTTTATATATTACTATATAGATTATTATCAGAGCAGATATGTGACCTACTTTGTGGTTACAACTTACTTGGAAAATTTAGAGATCCATCGTTTTCATTTAAACCCATATATTTATTCTTGTCGTTAAAATACTTGCTCCAGCCAAATTTGAATACGAGCAGAGAGCGCTTGCCCACATCTTCGTACAACATGTGGTCCAAATGATGTTTATACAACACGAAATTTGGATTGTCGTTCACCAACGCGCTTACGTCAACAATTATTACTGAAAACACTCCTAGCATTAAAATATTTTTTATAAAAAGCAATTAAATATAACGATATTAAATATAGCGAGGTCCCCGCTCGTGGTCCACCCAAATGATGAGGTTTTTAATACTAATGATCGAAACTCATAATCATCAGAATTCATAATATCACTATTAATACACCTGGTTTATACTATAATATTTGTTTTCATATATTTTCTTATACCAATTATCTAAGCAGGTGGACCACGACCGAAGCCTTGACAATGAATGTCCAATGAGTTTAAAAATCGAAACGCTCACTATATTTTACTAATGTTTTCTAAGCAGCGTAATCTGACCCTGACCTAAATAGTGTTTGTCTATCATTAACCAATCAACCACTTGACATAGGGGGCACCCCGCACTCACGTAGTGTTTTAGCGTAACAACTCACTGGATGGTTGTTATGTTCCTGCGTGTGATTGAGGTCACCAGTAAGCTCCTAAGGAAGAGCTGTGTTAGCAGCAGAGGAGATTAAATATTGCAAGCGTTCAGTACATAGGCCACACTAACCGCTTTACATCAGGTGGGCCATATGTTTGTATGCCTCCCGACGTTGTATAAAAACAGTCACCGGCTCAGACTAAATTAATTTAGACATATTTACTAGCTAGTTCATACCTGTGATTTCCGCATATTTCTTATTCTAACTAAACCTACCCGGTAATATGTTGAACATACCAAAAAATAAAATGGCTCCAAAAATAAAAAAAATTGAATATATTTTTTGGTATTTAAGAATGTACCGTGGACTTTCCAGCAGGACTCTGCACCTGCTCACAAGTCACGAACTACCCAAGCCTGGCTCGAAACCAATTTTCCGGACTTTATAAGAGCTGAAGACTGCCGCTCGTAAAGCATAGCAACCCCTTAGACTACAAATTATGGTCAGTTTTAGAGGACATGCCTGCTCAAAACGACACGCCGACATTGTATCGTTTTAAGAAATCTCTGGAGCAAGCAGTGGCTAAATTTCCCATGGAAACAGCGTGTAAATCCATAGATTCGTGGCCAGACAGATGAAAGGCCAGTATCAAAGACAAAAGTGGTCATTTCGAATAAAATCATGTTTTTTTATTTTGCTGAAACTTCCATAAATATGTACATATAAGTTTTATTAAGATTACATTACTTCATAAAAAAACGTGTGCATCTCGGAACGCTCGACAGACGTGATAACGAAAACTAATCCGCCGTATGCGTGAGAGAAAGAAGCCAGACAGACTGGAGCCGTAACGCGTTACGTAACGAAGCGGTTTACCCTCCCATAAGAAGTTATCACTTCAAAAATGCATATTCATTTGTAACAGAACTTATGGCCGCTTTATATGTTACGCGTAATAAATGGAAATTGGAAACCGATACTGAAAACATATTTCTTTTTTGGGAAAGGATTTTGGCTCCTATTACAAATTTGACAATATTAAGAATTCATTGAAGTCTTTTTTACAAGTCTCTTGCAATAAATGCGCCATAATGACTTTCTAAGTAAGTACTTTCTCTAATCTGTGCGTACGCTAGACCTTGAGTTTACTTGTCATTTTTTTGCATTTTGCTTACTATTCTACCTATACCAATATTTTTGAAAAGTTTGTATAAGAATATATTATGCATACAAGTTACGATGAGTTTTTCCATAGGTATTTCACCAACCCGCAATCCTGTCCTGTTAAAATGGTATGGCGCATCGATGTGTGTGCCTCCATGTTCACCAGCAGCGAAATCATTGGATGCATACCTGGAACACAACAATATGACTTCATTGAGCTTAATGATAAGGAGAAGGATGTTGGGTTCACCTTTCCAGTTGTTTACATTTACCTGCTCAAATTAAAAAGTAGAGCTACTCCCGAAATTAAATGCAATGGCAATCCAATTCTTATATCCAATTACCTACTGAGTAAAACTCCGTAAGCTCGGGCGGCTAGACTACCAATTTTGCAAACTTTGAATATCATCCATTGTGCTTAGTTCGACAATTGGCCACCACGAATAAAAATACGGCGCTAGTGTCGCGGTTTGTTATTTGAAGTGAAAACTTCTTTAGCGGAGTTGTGCACTTTTTAGGATGAATAAAAAATGCTAAACTCGCGTCAGGCATCACGTGACCCTGACCGTAAGATTTTGGTGAGAATTAGAACTTAAGTTTGCTGCAGCGCTAAAACCTTAGTTACCTCTAATTAAACAATTAAAACATGAAGCGCTAGATCGTTCATAGGGCATTATTTTCTCTCGACCAAAACGTAAACGCCATGAAATTGTTGGCGTTTACGCGTTTCGTTCAACGTAGTCATAGTATAATCAAACAAGTAGGCCGACTCGACCCCTGAGTGAAGTATAATAGCATAGTATAAACAAATTTTACTACGATAATTTACTTTGATTTTACTATGATAATAGCCTAAACACGTAGGGCTGTCGCTTATAGTTTATACAATCGTCAAATATGCATAGTCTACATACAAAACAATTTTCCCCTGTAGGTGAAACTTCAGGGATCTGTAATACAAAGTTTTTCTTAATTATTTTTTGTACATAGACCAGGAGCTGACTATTGTATTGAAGTTATATACCTCTTTAGGCGCGTTATGAAAAAATGATGAGTGAAATTTTAAGAAACTGTAACACAAAAGTAACAGGTTGAAGCTGCCCTCTAAACCGCTCATTAAGACACGAAAAATATGCTCAAAACTGCAGCCAAATAACAATTCCCGGCAGGGTTATTGTGTTCATGCAAGTGAGTGACGTTATTACCTCACGGAAAACTACAGCCATGAAACGTCACTCACTCACCTGAACACAACAACCGTCCAGGAAATTGTTATTTGGCTGCAGATTTATGTGAGGTGTTAACGTCACTTACTCGCATGAACACAACAATCCTCCAGGGAATTGTTATTCGGCTGCAGTTTTGAGCATATTTTTCGTGAGGTAGTATCGTCACTCATTCGCATGAACGCAACATCTGTCCAGCTAATTGTTATTTGGCTGCAGTTTTCCAGGAGGTAGTAACGTCACTCACTCGCCTGAACACAAAAACCGTCCAGGGAATTGTTATTTGGCTGCAGTTGCCTGTGAGGTGGTAACGTCACTTACTCGCATGAACACAACAATCCTCCAGGGAATTGTTATTCGGCTGCAGTTTTGAGCATATTTTTCGGAAGGTAGTATCGTCACTCTCTCGCCTGAACGCAACAACAGTCCAGGGAATTGTTATTTGGCTGCAGTTGCCTGTGAGGTGGTAACGTCACTCACTCGCATGAACACCACAATCCTCCAGGGAACTGTTATTCGGCTGCAGTTTTGAGCATATTTTTCGGGAGGTAGTATCGTCACTCCCTCGCCTGAACGCAACAACAGTCCAGGGAATTGTTATTTGGCTGCAGTTGCCTGTGAGGTGGTAACGTCACTCACTCGCATGAACACCACAATCCTCCAGGGAATTGTTGTTCGGCTGCAGATTTGAGCATATTTTTCCTGAGGTAGTAACGTCACTCACTCGCATAAACACAACAACCGTCCAGGGAATTGTTATTTGGCTGCAGTTGCCTATGAGGTGGTAACATCACTCACTCGCATGAACACCACATCCCTCCAGGGATTTCTAATTTAATGATGCCAAAGAAGTATAACTTCTCACGCGCGTACGTAAGTACACGCACCCATTTTTTTTTTCACTAAACAATTTTTTACTTTTTCTGTAGGATATTTGTGTTATTATAACAAAATTACACATTTCATACAAACAAAAAAAATATTTTTACTTTTTAGCCATCTTTACGAATTTGTAGTTAAAGTAGGTACGAGGGTCATTTGAAAAGTTCTTAGCCTAACATACTTAATGAAACCACACGATTTTGAGTTTATTTTTATTTTTCAACATACTCTCCTCCGAGCTCAAAACACTTTTTCCATCGACCCGGTAAGGCTTCGATACCCGTTTTAAAAAATCTTCCTCTAACTCGTCAAAATAAGCGTCCACGGCGGCTATGACCTCTTCGTTTGTAAAAAAAATGTTTACCACCTAAAAATTTTTTCATCTTTGGGAACAGATAAAAGTCGGACGGTGCTAAATCCGGTGAATATGGGAGATGAGATAACAATTCGAAGCCACATTGATGGATTTCTGCCATGCACAGAGGTGTGAACGCGCGCATTGTCTTGATGAAACAAGACTTTTCTTCTCAATAAACCTGGACGTTTTCTTTGATTTCTTCTCTCAAACGACGCAACAGGTTGCAATAGTAATCGGAGTTTATTGTTTCACCCTTTTTAGGGTTCCGTACCCAAAGGGTAAAACGGAACCCTATTACTGAGGCTCCGCTGTCCGTCCGTCTGTCACCAGGCTGTATCTCATGAACCGTGATAGTTAGATAGTTGAAATTTTCACAGACGATGTATTTCTGTTGCCGCTATAACAACAAATACTAAAAAATAGAATATAATAAATATTTAAGGGGGCTCCCATACAACAAACGTGATTTTTTTGCTCATTTTTGCTCGATATTAATAACGGCAACAGGTAGACGCTTGAAATATTCACAGAATATTTAGTTATATATTCACTTTAAGCATAAATAATTAAATTAAAATAAAACAAATATTTAAAGGGGGCTCCCATACAACAAACGTGTTTTTTTTTGCCGCTTTTATAGATAATGGTACGGAACCCTTCGTGCGCGAGTCCGACTCGCACTTGGCCGATTTTTTAAATAATCCACTAGAATTATGCCCTTTGCATCCCAAAAAACGGATGCCATCACTTTGCCCGCCGATAAAACCACCTTTGCCTTCATTGGGATGGGCGATCCTGCTCTTTTCCATTGTTTCGACTGTTCTTTTGTCTCGGGTGTATTATGGTGTACCCAGGTTTCATCCATGGTTATAAATCTTTCAACAAACTCTATTGGGTCAGCTTCATATAACTCTAAACAGTCGCGAGAAGTTGTGAGTCGGTTGCGTTTTTGTTCCACTGAAAGCAGTCGCGGTACCCACCGCGCAGATACCTTAGCTTAGAGAATCCAAGTTCAGTAGTAATTATATGATGTGTTCGCTCAGATGAGATGCCTACAGTCTTAGCTATCTCCTCGACAGTCAATCTTCGATCAGATAAAATTAAATCACAGATTTTTTCTTTGTTTTTATCAGTGGAAGCAGTCGAAGGCCGGCCACTACGGGGCTCATCTTGAATGGTCTCACGACCACGTTTAAACTCTGCCACCCAGTTTTTAACAGTCGCATACGAAGGAGCGGACTCACCCAAAGTAGCAGACATGTCTTCATGTATAGCTTTTGGAGTTAAACCTTTCAAATTCAGGTATTTTATCACTGCACAATGTTCAATTTTATCCATTTTCACACGACTGGCGTATCTTGAGCAACGATAAATTTTGTCAATGTGTGCGTGCGACACGGGATACGTACGGGGGACGTATACGTACGGGATGGCGCGGGCGCGCACACATACAAACCGAACGCGGTGCGTATCTATGAAGATAACGTACCTATTTGATTTTACTATGACGTAGTTTATCAACATCGCTGTTTGGTTTAAGCGGCGCAGAGCGCGTGCGCGAGTGTGCGTGTGTGTTTGAGTTTTAGAGATTGGCGATGATGATGATGGTGAAATAGTTGTTGAAATTATGGATGAAAGTTGATTTTTCTGAGAGATATTTTTTTTAATGTAAAATAATTATAATAGTTCTGAAGTGTATTTTACCACACACATGGTACTTTTACACTGATAAATAAAGCAATTCGTGCGAAATTATTCCCTAACCATTCCAAAATATTCAAAAATGAACAACGTTAATGTTCAAGTTTTCACTTCTGCCGGCACTCCCGGAGTGCCACCCGTTTCTTTTTAATATATGTACAAGGTCGGAGGGGGGACCTGATGTAAAGTGGCTACCGTAACACATACTTGCAATACATTAAATACCGCTCGTACCTCTGCTGCTAACACAACTCGTTAAGAGTTTACTGGTACACAACAACCTTCATTCACTCGCAGGAACACAACAACCTTACACGGAGTTATTATTTGGCTGTGGTTTTTTGTGAGGTGGAGGTACTTCCCCGGACGAGTTTCTTAGATGCTCCCGCCCTCTCTTGAAAACGCCCAGACGAAGACTTCTGGAAATGGTCCTAGTTTAAACCAGCAGCTTTTGTTCCCGATTATCGCCAATGCTAAGGATTAATAAGTTTTCTCGATTTAATAAGAAAATAAAAATTAAGTTAAAATATTGAAACTCTACGGAAAACTGGAAATCAATTCAGAATTTATTTCACCCGAAAATAGTAAACAGTTCAGGATAGTCAGTGTCAAACCAAAACAAACCTACTGTAAATAATGTTCGTGTGCCTTTCAAGTTATTTTACCACTGAACTCCTTCGAAACTCAGTAACAGAGACATTTGAATTAACCACTATTCTGTTTCCTATTTTCCGTAGTCCTGTTTTAGTTTTTTGACATTACCCGACTACGGCGAAGCAAAAAGGAGGTTTATGATTTTAGCAGGCTAACTCCTGAACTTATTCATCGTAGATTGGCGTATTGTTAAAAGACATTTCGCTGGTTACATACCGTATATAGAAAATGCAAAATGGCGGGTATGAGTTACTACAAAAAAAAATATTAAAGTAATATATGGCAGAGAAAACTGAGCACCATAAGACGCGGTCCTTCCACCTAGTTTCTTTAACATTGTAGCTCTTTTTAAGCATGCTCGCCGGTGCTAGGGCTTCTGACAGCACCTTATAAAACTCGACCAATTTAGTTGCGTCAGTCAGGAAGCGTTACGCAACAAGTTTCGCGCAATGCTCGCATCTCGACCGCATTTATTCTAATTATCTCTGCGTTGTGTACAACAAGCTATTCTGGCTTAGATTTCGGCTGCCTAGAAGTTTACAACGCTCCATTCACTTTGTTCCCTGCATTCACTCGTCCCTCCACATCGGCGACGTATCTTCCATCCATGCGTAAAGCGTTTCGTAAATGTATACAATCTCACCCGTTTGTTCCAACACTACATCATCAAACGTAATCCTCGTGTTCGTTCTGGTTTCCGCTCTTTCAAATACCAATATCTTGGTTTTCTTCGCATTCGATTGTAAGCCTTTCTTCTTACAAAACTATTTCATTGTTGTAACTAGTGTTTATAGTTTGGATGGTGATTCTGCTATTAATACGAGCAGCGAGCAGATGCGGCTGTCGACCCAAGAAAATGATCAGAATAAAACATAATTTTGCAAATCCGACTAGTTCCAGAAATTAGCGCGTTCAAACAAACAAACAAACAATCTCTTCCGCTTTATACACTAATACAGATGTGTGTCTAAGCAAGATGCATATGATACCTACATTTAATAATGACCTGTGACTAAGGCAACAAACCGATACTTGAATAAATATTATAATCTACTCAAATAAGCAGTGTAAATAATAATGTTTATAGTTTATAATAAAAATATACCTACATTGAAACTTCTCTGTGGGCATATTCCGTAGTTGAGTATTAGTTTTTAACGGGGGGACCTCCCGTTAAAACTGTTATGTTCAGTAGGTAGTAAACAGAAAAAACATGATGTGAAAATGATAATAATTTCGTAAGAAACGTCATGATTTCAAAGACACCAAGATGATAATAATAAATAAAAATTTTCTAATCAATATGTACAAGGTGACTTTGAAATGTTTTCGAATAAATAGTTTAACAAAATTTAAATAAAGATAAAAGAATACCTAATCAAACATCAGCTATCCTAGAACTGAAACTGAAAGTAAAGTAACCACAAGTTGTAAATGTTCAAAGAAACCTTGTATTAATTTTAAAAACCCTTTAAAATAATGCAGGTATTTACACAGCCATGGTGGCTGAGACGTTAACAAAAGGAACATTTACATTAGAAATTAGGAGTGTTAGTATTATTACCAAAAAATATATAATTGTGGTCCATTATAACAAATCGATCGATACCGCAGTGATTAAAATCGGGTGAATAGTTTAGATGCACACAACAACATTTTGTCATTACCGTAGTCGGTAAAAAAACAGTCAAGAACATGTCAACGTGGCATTATTAATGTTCAGTACTAAAAAGCCTTTTGCTGGGTTCCGCAAGGACATCTTCTAAATTTAGTATGATACAATTAAGAAATTTAGGGCCTTTGTATCGTCTACATATTCAACTGCACTGACCAATTTGGATACAGATGGGTATTTTCGTGATAATTGTTCCCAAAGGGGGCGATGATTGGGTACAGATGTGAATCAAACTCTTTATTTCCCGATTTAACATTTAATTTATCTTCGCAGTGAACTGCAGTTCACAGAAACATTTTTTTCAGCCGTATTAATTAGAAACAAACCCGTTTAAATCCGAGTGTGACTCGAGCACGAGGTTAAGTTTTTCAAGCCGTATAAGTAAGTTTCGAATCCCATATATTATTAACTATCGTGCTCGTACAACGATGTACAAAGTACAAGTACTATGTTTTTAACATGAAATTCTACGGTATCTACTGATTGTACATGACATCAGTAGGTATCTATTTTAAATTTGGAGTGCAAGGAGCTTTCGAAAGTATAGAAGGATGGAAACCGTATATTCGTACCTACTGCTAAATATATTTTGAGACCCAGATGAGGCAATTACAGTTTTTCGGTTTTCAGTACTACACTGGTCACTAGTAAACTAACTTATTATACACTACCTACATACCATGAGCCATCTTCATTTACTTCTTCAATCTTTTTAGTAAATTGGAAGTCTTGCGAATCGGTCCAGTAAATAGTGCGTCTGTCAAACGGATACGACAAGTCAATAAACTCATAGTTCCCGCCGAATAAAATAGAATTTAAGTCATTGTTGGTATCACCAGTCGTAACAGCCATGGCAGAAGACAAAGACAAGAGTACAAAATCTATTACACATAAAGCGGCCATTTGGAATCAAAGTGATCGCGCGAATGGAAATAATTTAGACAAATCTTGCAAATGGTCGTGTAGTAGAGATTACAATATTTAGTCATTCATTATACAGGTTGCCCCAGAACTTATGTCGAGTCGAAATACTGATTCAATATTCTACTCATTAATATAAATAAGTAATGAACGAATGTATGATTTATAGTACTATGTTAATAAAAGTCAACTTCAATAAACTTCAAATAATTTCATAACTTTTTTGGTTTACCGTGTAATCTTTATCATATTTAAACCAACTTGTGCACGAAAAATCAAAAACGCGTAATGAACAAAACAAAGGCTTTAAGGAAAATCGGTTTTAAAAATACTTTTCCATCATCAGCCCAGGAGCATGACTTCCAGACTTAAACTCCTGAATAATTTGAGAGAGTTAAACAAACACACTGAAAGTACAAGTCTATAAAAATTGAGGATTTCCCTCGATTTCCATAAGATTCCCTCATCAGATCCTGACTTAATGACAATCATCTTAAGAGAACTTTTCAAACAAAAAAGAGTTTTTTAAATTAGTTCACAATAGACGAAGATTTCGGCCAACAAAAATAAAAAACGAAAAAAGTGATACCTGATAATGATACAGTCGAACATAGAACCTTATCTTTTTTGAAGTTGGTTAAAAAATGATCGGCTGGCGTAACGATTTCAACAAGTTCGGAGTAAATGTTCATATTAAGCAATGAATAGAATCTACTAATCTAGAACCTTTTAAAACATATTAGTACATAAAAACAACACATACAAATTGATTCTACGAGTAGGTTTTCAAATCCTACCCCACAGCACTTCAAACCGTGTTTGAATTCAAATTTACGTAGCCATAAATCATTGGTAACACCAAAACTACACACTCAGAACGTCTCATTTATAGACACAGAAATATACAAGTCAATTTATTAATAAATTAGGAAACATGCCTGCCATTATTTCTAATGAAAACACGTTTTACATATTAATACACGATTACATAATAAGCTGCATAACAACTCGCACATGTCAAGGCAAGAAATTAAAATAAATCTGCTCCTTTTCCCGTATGAGACTACAATAAAAAAAACTTTAATTGACCTACTTATAAAAGTCGAGATTCTCAATTTAACCTGTATTTTTACGTGTCCGGGATATCTTTGCCAATTTTGAATCCGAAAATTATTATTTTTTATTAAGAAAATATTTTTTGCGAAGTTAGAACTCCATTAAAGTCAATTTTGCGGGTGTATTTATGTTATTATTAACAGTTTGTTTTTGTTTTGAAGCTCCTAACATCCGATTGGGATTGATCACTTGTGACTTTTTGTAAAATGTGTAATACGAGTCTTTAGTTAAAAGCGTGTATAAATATAGGTATACTGGACTGGTATACTTTACCTGGACAGGTCAACTTGCTTCAGTTAGTAGGAAGATGTTCTCTGCGGTTGGGTCTCTAAGAAGACTACTTCCGATTCTTGAATTTGAACTTGATTACCTCGATCTTACTGAAGAATAATTGAATAAACTTGAACGTCTCCAAAATCTTTGCATCCGCTTCATTTTGGACTTCGCAAATATTACCATGTTTCTCAATTTAGCTTCCAACTGAAGTGGCTTCCTATTAGACTTCGCCGTAACGGGCACAGCCTGTATCTTCTATACTCCATCTTGTTTAATCCTTCAACTACAACCTATCTAAAGGATCGCTTCTCATTTCACACTGGAGTACAAGGTCGTAGCTTGCGATATACACTGTCCCTCCGGCTGTCCACGCCATCACACTCTACCACTAATTACTCGAAATCATTTTCGGTACAAGCTGTACGCCTCTGGAATGCTCTGCCATTACCTATATATCCGACGTGCTCAAACCTACATTCAAAAACTTTGTAAAAGCTCACTATCTCTCTCTTGACTCTGTTTAATTTTACCTGTCTATAATCTTACTGTATTCATTTCTGTTATGACCCCTGATTACGTAATAACTTTTATTAGATTATCCATACGAATATACTTGTATATACTTTCACTTGTATTGTGGGTGGGTGTATGTATATATTTATATATGTATATAGAATATGTAGTGAATTTGTAAGTAGTTTATGCGCCTCCTACCTGTTCCGTGTCATTATCCTTTCCTCTACCTCAAGGTTTTCTGGAAGAGATCGCTTTACGATAAGACCGCCTTTTGTGTTTTAATGTTTACTTCATGTATATTTGTCTTATTTGTTGCAATAAAGTGTATTGTATTGTACCTATATAAACCTAATATGAATCAATTTATTAAAATAACACTAATTGTCACACACATATGTTTACAACAGCAGTTCAATAATAACGTGTCCCCGGTCAATCGACACAAGTCTCCCAAAGTATCGTTCAGTCGAAGCACAAAATAAACACGATTCTCAATTATTTATCGTCCTGAAACTCCGTGCTAACATAACGCAATTATCATCACGTATTGACGAGTTCGGTGGCGGAGTGGTTAGTAATACTACTTTGACACCAAGGCTGGATTCGATTTCCACCATTGCCCAAACTCGACAAACATTTGTGTGCGTGAACATGTTTTAAGGGGGAATAACTTCATCTCACAGTAAATCGCATCGAAATAACTCCCTGGAGGGTTGTTGCGTTCCTGCGAGTGAGTCAGGTTGCCAGGAAGCTCCTTACGAATTCCTGAGTTAGCAGCACAGGTGGCATCGCAAGCATTCATAGGCCGTAGGCTGGTATACTCCGGACGCGTTGTATACTTTAAAAAAATATATGAACATCAAGTCAATCAACAACAAGTAGCGAAAAAAGTATCGCATCATGGTCACTTTTATCTAAAGTTCAAATACTTACTCGTCCCGAATAGATAAATGTTTGCCATTTTGTTCCTTACAATAGTGTTGATATTACGCGTAGATTTTATTGCTAACAATTGTTAAAGTTACGACTTCGTGGAATTCGGTTTGTAAATCCTAGTTTGGTGGTCATTGAATTTACTCATTATATAATAAATTTTTGCGACAACAATCTACAAAAAACATCTAAATTTTAGGACTGTAGCTCATCTCGGTTACGAGCTAGAAGAATACATATTTGTAGGTCTTTTTAAGTTCGCTGTTGTAGGTACTATACCATCCGACATGCTAAGTTAAAAATAGCCTCCTTTTCAGATATAACTTAGAATTTTCAGTTTAATATTCGGTTTAAGGTGTGCTTACTGTATATGTGAACCAAAGAACTATATAAATCTAAAAGTATTAATAGGTATGTATGATATTAGGTACATGACTCATACATACACGGAAAAATATGCAATTTTATGTTATTTTAGGAAATCTAGTTAGAAGTTAATTATACACAAGGTAAATGTAATACGAGTATCTTGTTATTGTAATAACAAGATATTTTACATTTATATTTTTTAATTTTATTCGGTTTTTTTTGGCGGATGTACAATTATTTCATGAATTCAATTACCTACCTACATCTATAAATATTTTTTCTACGCTATTATTATGTTATTACTTATGATTTTCACGATTATGACTAATATAGAATTTTCTACGGTACTTACACATCTATATTTTAATAAACGGTACCTATACTAAACTATTTTAATTATCATTTTTGTACTTAATAATTGAAAACCTATATAGTTGATACAGTTTTGCGAAATGCAACGACGTGTGAACAAAATGTCAATGTGGAGTGGGATGTGCCGTTTCATTAATCAAATATAGGTACTATTTCCCTTTTATATGAACGTTTATTGAATAATAGTTTAAGGTCGTAAAGATTGCCTAATGGAAGGCGGTTACTGCAGCGTTAACTCACCATCTCTCGCTACTAGCGCAATGTTTCTCCAGAACCTCTGACAACCTCGCCATTTAAGCAACACAACATACGGTTATTATGTTTTGGCTATGGTAACGCGAAGATTCTTCCTTGGCCTACTTGGAATTGAACAAATCTCACCTCTATAATGTCTATTGTTCCTTCCTAATCTTAATTAAAAGGCATTTTACGTAAGTAGGGGGCCATCCATAAATTACGTCACACGAATTTCGTGATTTTTTGACCCCTCCCCCGTCCTTGTCACAGCTGGTCACATTTGTGAGACTCCCCCCTCCCTAGTGTGACGTCACATATTTGCAATTTTATATTTAGAAATTATTGAATTCAAACAGCAGTTCCGAAATTAGTTTTATATCCATTTAAATTCTTTTTTTAATAAACATGAACATCAAGTCAAACATTTCAACAAATTAACAAACCAAAAAACGATTACTTTATTAAATAAAGAAAACTTAATCATCTTGAGTCCATGGACTTTGAACCCACTTCATTAAATTATTTATAATTGGCATAGCGTGTGTGTTGTGTCAACATCTGTTTCATCCAACCATACAGCATCACCGTCATCACCCAAGCAAAGAATTTCTTTGGCATGTCTAGCAGCAATTCTTTGAGGACGTATCTTCGCGATGGGCAAAACTTCTTGTTGACTCTTATGTGATTGCTTGTGTTGATTAGTCGCCTTGTATGATGCAAAATATAGACCACAGATGCCACATGATCGCTTTAACAAGTATGCCTCGACACTGGGGCAATAGCTATCATATGGAACTTGCTTCAAATGTAAGGACGCTTGGAGATCCAAAGCTAGATGAAGTAACAGTGGAGCGAATTTACCTTCGGCGTCATCTTTTTTTTACGGTTAGATACCCGCTTGACTTCTGACTAATTAAAACAGGTGGTGGTAAAAACCCCTCTCGTAATAGTCGCCAAAGGCTAGATCGTCGTACATTAATACGACATGCGACAACCTCGCTTTTCACTATTTGTAATAAATATTGCGATTCACGCATCTGGTTTGTGTACCAAGTGGCATCATTTTTCAATTCCTTGGCCTGTTCAATATTCAGTCTAATATCTGTTGACACAATATATTCGGCAACCACAGGAAAACCATCAATGACCAATTGGCTCCAAACATAAGCCAGCACAATGCCTGCACTCTCAAAGTTTCGTTTTTCTAATTCCAAATCCTTTGTTCGATTACTGGAATCAAGATGTGAACCGAAACTGTCATGTTTCAATACAACACCAGTAAGTTCGCGACTAAGAGGCGCCATTCGTCGTTCCACTCTGTTGAAAGCACTCCTTCCTGGAGCTTCATGATCCGGTAATTTTACACGATAATCGAGGTGCGTTAATATTGGAGCTAGAGCGCTCGCTGCTGTAATGCCCAACGGCACGCGTCCATTGATAAAAAGAAAACTTGATCAGGACCCAAAATTGAAGCTAAAGATTCCAGGTTTCTTATCGTAGCTGTAGAGAATGTGCCATCTTTATGTTTCGAATGTAACGTAGGATCTGGTTTGCATAGTTTAACAGGAACAGTTACGACGTGTCTTTTGCCTTCCTCTGTATTGGCTCGTCTGGGAAGAAGTCTTAAGTATAACCCTGATCGACGGATAGTACATCCTCCAATTTGATTTCGATTCGGCTTGTAAATCGTCCAATGTTTTGCAGTACCTTATAGTTTCAGCGCGACGTCACGACGAAAATTGCAATCTCCTTTATAACTTTAAGTATACCGGACTGGTTTTCTTCTACTGTAGGCCGACCAACAGAATCGCGAATTTTTAGAGCTGCTGCAAAGTCGGTATTACTTTCACAAAGCTCTAAATTTTTTTGTTTTTTCTAGTCACAACTTTTTTTTTGTCGTTCCGCTGCGCTAATGTTTCGCTTCAATATGTTTTTTTCCTGTTGAATATCTGTCCTCAAAGTTGCTATTCTTTTTATTGCTTAATCGGTAGCTACACCACTATCGCGTGCTAACAACAAGATATTGAGCTCAGATTCTAAATCTACAATTTTATTCCTTGAAGCACGTTGACTAGGCTTTGGTTTAAGTATTGTTTGAAGCTGGCTTTCACTTGATTGTATAACGATATCTTTAGTGTCTTCTGGCATGGATTGCTTAGTATTTCCCTGCAATTAAAAATAAAAATGTTGAATAAGAACATTTCATGTGCTATATTTTCTAAAATCATCCACTATACTATAATTAAGAAAAAAGTATCTTTCGGGATTACCCCGACAGAAAAAGAAATACAAATTCAAAATGGCGGTCGTCTTTTATAAAAATTTTAATACGGTCCTGTCGTCTGCCCCGCGCTCTCAATTGTCGATTGTAAACAATTATTTTGTGCACATAAAAAATAATCGAATGAGGTCACTTATCTTTTCCACCCTGTGCACATACTAATATTTAGTGTTCTACGGAACGACCTAGCAATACTTAGCCAGTTATTAGTTTGGTAATTATAACAAAATTCGAACTTACTTTTACGTCCTCGGACTGCAGTTGTATTCTTGATGTTAACGACGAAGGAATTTTCAAAAAAAAATTCATGAGTGTCGCTATCTTTTTCGTAATTTTTATTTGCAATTCTATGATCTTAGATTCCACTTTACCTTCAATATTGTCACTACTTTTCAAACTTTTCCAGAAGTTATTAACTTCTTGTACATTTTGTTTTTTTTTTATCAGCATAGGCTGCACTGTAAGCTTAATAGTTTACGATAAAGATGACGTAAATCTCTCTTTTTGTTCATTTTAAATTTGTTTCGTAAGTTAAAAACATAAAATACCAAAACTATAAAAACTACATCTTTTAATCCGCGAAAGTCAATTGTCTAATGAAATATAAAAAGAAACAAAGAAATCACCGCTAGGCGCAGGCGCGGTTTGGCGGCATTTATCAAAGTCGTCGGTGCGTGCGTCGTGCCACGTAGTAGAGCGAGTGGCCGACAAAACAATTTGAATCTTATGTTTATACAGATAGAGTTCCAAATGTTTTGAGTATTTCGTTAATAGTGCAAAGTTTGTGTTTTAACATGTAAATTTGGAAATGTGACGTCACGAAATTTAGGACCCCTCCCACCTCCCTGTCACACAATGTCACACTTCGTCGACCCCCTCCCTCCCCCTTAACGTGTGACGTAATTTATGGATGGTCCCTAGGCCAGCAGAAATATTTTAAAGTTATGTCGTAGTGGTACTTTCATACTTATGGAATTAATAATCGCAGGGCAGCTTGTGGCGAGCTATTGGTGCGTAACGACACCACAGGTACCCGAGTGCTCCAGAGAGTCAAACAGGGCCTTCGTCTCCGGCGTGTCTTCGTCGGTCGGAGTGTAAACTCAAGGAGGCCCGCAGGTCTGTCAGCTCTGGCTTGCCTTCATTGGCCGTCCAGAGAGGAGTCGATAGAGCATATTGCTGTATCAGGTAATATGCTCCAGGGGTGGAAGTGTTAAAGGGCATAACGCCGCGAGTAACTTCGGAGCAAGCGCAGCGCACCTCTCGACACCGCTGAGTCACTAACACTGGTGTTGCCCCGGCCGACTTTCCCTGGCATTTCGGGGGTCCACCCAATGAGTGGCAAGCCACCGCCTGCCAAAAGTAACAATCAGATATGATAGTAATGGTAGGTCCGTCCCTTTTCTGCAATAATCCAGTACCAATAATCCCTCCAGACCTCATTACAATAGACTAATAATTTTCTACACATTCGCAATAGTCCCAATACCTGCCGTGACCTGCTCATAGATATATGGTTCTATCGATATTTTTAGGAGCGGGTCTCGGTGGGTGTACAACATAACATGAATCTTCTCAAAAGGGCCTCTACGCGTTGGATCCATATCCCCGCGCACGCCTAACAAATGACCGGGATAATACCCTATATATGAATAAAAATATATAATAATAATAGGTCCTCGCCTCCTACTTCCTTCCACTTTTGCATTGTATATCTGCTTCGTCATTTTTTCATCCTGCATTCTTTTTACATGTCCGAACCATCGCATGCCTCTTCTTATTTTAACACCGACGCTCTCTTTCAGATCAACTCTGTTTCTAACATCATCATTGTGAATACAGTCTACAAGCGTTACGCCACAAATTTTCTGTAACGCTCGCATTTCGACCGTGTTTATGCTACTTACATGCTCTCTCTGCCATACCCAGCTCTTGCTTCCATAAGTAAGCATTGGGACCAGCACTGCATTTTGTATAGCGAGCTGTGCCTTCTGGCTCAAGTTTTTACTGCCTAAAAGTTTTCCAAACGCTCCATTCACACTATTCCCAGCACTCACTCGTCTTTCCATATCTGCGGTGTACCTTCCATCCCTGCTGAACTGAAAGCGCATCCAAGATATACAATCTCATCCACTTGTTCCAACACTTCATCATCAACCGTAATCCTTACATTGATTCTGGTTTCTTCTTTTTGAAATATAAATAGTATTGTTTTCTTCACGTTCAATAGTAAGCCTTTCTCCATACATTCGTCTTTCATCATTGTGACCAGTGTTTGCAGTTCAGATGGTGTTTCTGCTAAGAACACGGTATCGTCTGCATACAACAGACAGTTCACCACTAGGTCACCCATGCGTAATCCCACATTCGTTGACCTTATTCTCTGCAGACAACTATCTGCACTCAAATCCTAGGAATGGTATATTGACGCGATTAGTCTAAGTCAGGTTAAGTCCAACTTTGTATGGGAATTGACCAATGATCTTTCCGAGGTGTAGTTCAATTTGTTTACGAGCTACAGATACGCGACATACATCGATAGACGATGGACAGACATCAGATTGACATTAAAAAATTTGACGTTAATCATTTTGGTATAAATCCACCGTCATTTTGCGTCGCCCCGCTTCCCCTGGAGCGATCGCCACCGATGAAGCGTTTAAAGCATTCCCGGCTAAAGGCAGTTCTAGGTGGTGTCTAGTCAGTAAGAGTCTGATAGTCGATCGGCCAGCTGAAAGGGCACTCATGAGAGTTGAATACCTGCCTCCCAACGGGTCTCGGAGGGTCCCCCTCCCCCTCAGAAGAATGACTAACACACGCTCGGGGTTAGTCCTTCTTTTGTGGGTCGTCGTTTTATGGTGGCCGTAATAACAAAAAAATCCTATCATTTAAAGAGAGCAATCAGGTCACTACAGGGTTGTTGTGTTCCTGCGTGTGAGTGAGGTCACCAGTAAGCTCTTAAGGAGTTGCTGTGTTAGCAGTAAAGATGTCATCGCGCAAGTGATACTTTTTTTTATACAACGTCGGGAGGCATACAAGCATACGACCCACCTGATGTAAAGCGGTACCGTCACCTATAAACTCTTGTAATACATTAAGTACGTTATAAAAAAAACTTTTATATTTTACCAGCAGATATTGTTGTTGTAATATCTTTATTGTACGATAAATTAAAAAAATATACATATTACAATGAAAAAGCAGCCGTAAGATTAATCGTCATTAGTCATTACATTATATGACGAACTAATCTATTATAATGAGCCAAGAAAATGAGTTATAGAAAATAATTTTGCTACATACTACATTTGAGCTACACATCCGCGACGTATGTACATATATCAGATAGACATTAATAACGTTCCAGTTTATCCTTCTGGTATAGAATCACGGCACCACCACCAACACGCGTTTGATTACGGAGCCAAAAAAAACATTACAGTGTCATGAATCCGTGCATACCTAGATGTTCAATCTATTCATTACTAAGACCCTCTGAAACAAACACCGGCGCGATGGGGACATGTAATATCCTGGTCCTAACAGAAATAAACAGTAGGTATAGTAAACTCACCACGATCCATTTTTTTGGGCCTCTTCGATTCTTTTTGTAAAACGAAAGGACTGAGCATTCGGCCAATAAATTGTTTGCTCATCGAAACCATGTGTTAAGTCTTTGAAGTCATAGTTGCCACTGAAAAGTAGGTCATTTATAGAATTGAGTTCTGCATTTGAAATAATAAAAATACATGACAAGATAAACACTACAAACAGAGCGGGCATCTTGTAATATACTAACGTAAGCTGTTTATGAACAACTTACAGTTAACAACGTGATTAGGATATGAGTCAACTGTACCACAATCTAAAAATTCCTGCTCGTTCAACTATGACTTTATGGAGTTAAATTACAGCACTTAACCACTAGGTTAAATGTTGTAATTTAATTTCATATTTAATTGAATTTTGACTACGAAATTGATGAAAAATATAGCAATTTTACCGTTATTCGCATAGCATATTAGTGAGACAGTGGTCCGACGAGCCAAGCGGCGTAACCACTGAGATGTTATATTCATCCGGATGTGTAGTCAGCAGAAGATCCAGCAGAGAGCTTGCATGGTCTTCTATATCTAGTATTCTCGTGGGAAAATGTGGGCTGAGAGAAATCATGAGCCAGACTAAATTCATGAACAGATCTCCCCGCGTAGTCAGTGCACCGAGAGCCAAGCCACTCGGCGTGGTGGTCATTAAATCTCCCAAAATTACTAACTTCGCGAAGGGATTCTGTTCAGTAACTCTGTCAGTCGTCATTTGCAGGTGCTCGAATAAACGAGTTGTGCCACTTGTGCCTGTATCACCGCTAAGGGACCAGCCATGCAATTCTCTAAGCGACTCGCAATGGCTGTGTGCGTCGCTGTGATCACAGATGTCACAGCTTTGACATCGTCTACTGCGATCACGGCTTTTTATTTGGTATTCTATAAGGCTGTAAGCGTACGCGAGGCTGTTTGCTTTGTAGAATTCCAATTCCAAACGCAGCCTTGGGGCGCTAGTGTCGCACAACCATGAAAAGCCACACTAAGGAATTGCAATTTTGTGTTCCAAGGCTATAACAGCCGATGTTTCCGAGGATGTAAGGATGTTTGCTCTTACAGAATTGCATGGCTGTAAAGGCACGCGTAGATCCGAATGTGGCCGCCGTGATCCACACGTACCCACAAAACCGACAGGTCCCTGTCTTCAAGACTGTGTAGTCGGCCACAACTAATATCTTCTCGAACGAACATGCATACCTCGGCACAACGCACAAATAAGTGGTCTAGTTTGTACATGGGGTAATGTAAGTAAGATTAAGACCGGTTAGAATGTTTGTGTCTCCGTGAGGAAAAGAATGGTCAGCCGAGCGGTAGATGGTGATGGACCGCGTTGATGTTCGAGTGTAACCCCCTAGTGATGCAAAATGAGACACGATAATTTAAATTAGTCGACCGCCCTTGAATTAGCTATACCAACGATACACGGTTGCCTTGGAAGGGTCTTCACCCATGAATGCTATTTAAAATCTATCGTACGATTTGTCCGGTTTCAGGCGACACTTGAAATCGTAAAAAATCATAGCGCGACAATGTTTGCGGCGCAGATTAATTTTTCAATGAGACATGATAATTAATTAGCTCGCAGAAAATGTGGAGGAAAATTTTGAATTTAGAACTTACTTATAAATAAGTAAAAATTTTGATACCTACTCATATTTTCGAAATAGATTATAACTGGCTAGTGTCTCATACATAAAAAACTTTTTTTGCAGTACTTTCTGAGTGGCGAGTATTTTTTATTTAAATGGCCTTAATAGCATTTTTAAATGATCACTATATACTATTATACAAATTACCACTACTATATAAATGTTATTATACTGCTAAACTTAACAGTTGACGAATTGAAAAAGAGCTGTTTTAGTAAGTTTCTTACAGAATTTCTTAAAGAACCATTAGAAATTATTTCTAAAAAAATTAAGCATTGCCCGCGAGGGGCCTGTGTGGGCCCTTTATCAAATATCGTCGTGTTTGTGTGAACGCTGATTTGTGCTACGGCTGATTTAATGGGCAGTGACCAACAGCTGTTTTACGATATTTGGAGGGAAGGGGAGCTCGGTTTCCTTTTAGGCATTCTTTTGGAGGTTATTTAGAAATGAGAGCTGCTGCAGCGTGAAGTACAAAAGCGCGATGTCTTCCATCACAGTGCAGGTTGTGCGATTTGCTTGCATAGAATGATCATAGATAAATCAGAATATTTAGTTTAATAAAATTATAGCATGCTATATATAAGTCTTATCGTGTTTCCGAGTTCAAACTTTTACATGAGACTATTGTAATGAGAGCAATACAACGCAGCTTCAAATTTATTCGAATCATAACAAATATTTAAATTTTAAAATTAATATAATGTTCTGGACGTATTTGATGATACTGAATATTTTTGTATCAATGTCGGAAAAAACAGCTGTGGGTCATTGCCCATTAAATAAGCCATAGCACTAAATCAGCGTTCACACAATATGACGATAAGAATACTATCAAAATTGTTACATTGTTCTGTTCTGCTCATGTTGCTGATCAAAATCATGAAATTGGCTTCTGTCTATATTTTTCTAGTGACAGAGTAGTTTAATTATGAAGGCAGCAACGACTTTTGTTAATCAAGGTCAAGTAGTAGTCAAGTAATTGGAATTGAAACCTGAAAATTGTAGATTAATAAATAATTCATACATAGTTAGTAGTACCTAATGGTTACAAACAAGTTCTAAAAATTCATAGGGGCAACAACTGTTATTACCATCGTAACAGTGGTGATTCCGAAGTGAATCTGATCTGAAGTCAGATATTCAGCATTTCTGTATACTTCCACCGGCCTGACTCGTCGGTCGAAAATTTAAATGATAAAGCCAATTTAAATAAAAAATACTTGAATTTAATGTCAAGTTGTAAATTAAATAAACTAGGCCACTCAGAAAGTACTGCGAAAAAAGTTTTTATGTATGAGAGACTAGCCAGTTATAATCTATTTTGAAAATATGATTATTTATAAGTAAGTAAAAATAGGTACGTTCCAATTTAAAAATTTTCCACATTTTTTGCGAGCTAATTTAAATTATCGTGTCTCATTGAAAAATGAATCTGCGCCGGGAACATTTTCGCGCTATAACTTTTTACGATTCGAGTGTCGCCTGAAACCGGAGGAATCGTATGATAGATTTTAAATAGCATTCATGATTGAAGACCCTTCCAAGGCAACCGTGTATCGTTGGTATAACGAATTCAAGCGCGGTCGACTAACTTTGGGGGATGAAGAACGAAGTGGTCGCCCTTTGACGGCTGTTACGGAAGAAAACTTGCTAGCAGTGAAAAATTTAATCCAAGACAATAGGCGAGCTACGTATCGGGAGATTCAGCACATACTGCAGATTGGATCGGGAAGCTTTCACGAGATTCTATACTTGCAATTTCGTGTGACGAGGATAGTTTCACGCTGGGTGCCGCACAACCCCACCGTTGCTCAGAAGCGGACGGGTGGAATGGTGCCGTGATATGATAAACAAATTTGAAGCAGGCTCGTTTCAGCGTGTTTACGACATCATTACAGGTGATGAGTCATGGGTTTACCGACACGATCCAGAAACGAAGAGCCAATCGACAGTTTGGGTGTTTCAAAACGAACCAACGCCTACCAAAGGAAAGCGATCTAGAAGCGGGGAAAGATTTTGATCGCGAGCTTTTTCAATTTGACTGGCTGCATGGTGTCAATTCCTTTACAGAACCGTAGAAGCATCAACACCAAAACACCAAATGGTATACTTCCAAATGCTTGGAAGAACTTTTCTCTGTAGTGGGAAACAAGCAACACAGAGCTCCGCAGGCTACTGCTCCACTACTAACAACGCGCCCACGCACGCCAGGCTCATAATGAGGGACTTCCTGTACAGCACGCCGGTCAAACTCCTAGGTCGCCCGCCTTACAGCCCTGGCCTAGCACCGTGGGACTTCTTTTTATTCCCGAAAGTAAAAAATCAGCTCAAAGGGATATAATTTTCGTCGCCAGAAGATGTGCTGTCAGACTTCGCGTTCGAGGCTGTAAATGAGGTGTCTGCGGCGGACTGGAAAAAGTATTTCGAAAACTGGTTCAGACACATGAGACTTTGTATAGAGACTGGTGGAGAGTAGGTACCGTGAAAAGATTTATTAAAGAAATATTTACAGAACAGTTTTTTATTTTCGCAAAACTTTCTGAGTATCCCAAGTATGTTATGCACATATTGAATCATTTTAAGACATCTTTATCATCTGATATTCATCAATTCTATTAAAAGTCTAATTTACTTAATCGAACGATAACGACGGTGAAACAAGAGAAAACTACATTTTTTTCTAGAAGTAATGTCATAATTCTATTACCTACAACTACATAGAAAAATAAAATTGAACTTTGGGTTCTAATTAGAATGACAGATATCAGTTTCCTTATTCATATATACCTAGTCGGGTCGGGTCGAAAGTTCTGTGAAATCCTTATTATTTTAATTTTGGAATTCTGGCCAGAATACTTTAACTCATTTTAAAAATAGAACATTCCCGCTGACCGAAAATAAAAAATAAATTTTCAAATATGGAATGGTCGAAGAAGGAAGATAGAGTCGATGTTATCGCGTTACAGCGCCGTGGTTACGCGCCAAAAGAGATTTTCAACATTCTACAAAAATTGAATATAAAGCTACGGTTTATTTATCGCACTATCAAATGATATACTAAATATTCAAGCTTCGAAGATCGTAAGAGGAGCGGCCGACCTCGCACAGTTAGGACACCAGCGGTCAACAAAGCAGTGAAGGCGCGAATCCAAAGAAATCCCGAGCGTAAACAAAAAATCTTAGCTCCTCCGATGGGATTAAGCAGAACCACTGTCAAAAGAGTATTAAATGAATACCTGGGACTACGAGCATATCGTAAAAAATCCGGACATTTTTTGAACGAGCGTTTGAAAGAAATTAGAGTGGAAAGATCCCGCGCTTTATTACGGCGGTACGCGGGAAAAAAATACCGCGAAATTTTGTTTTCGGATGAAAAAGTTTTTACCATCGAAGAAAGTTACAACAAACAATATGATAAGGTGTATGCCCACAGTTGTGAAGAAGCGAGCGCGCGTATTCCGAGGGTCCAGTGAGGGCATTATATAGTAGAACCTCTTTCTCAAATAATGTTAAAAAACAGACACTGGATATTCCAACAGGACTCTGCACCAGCTCATAAGGCACGAAGCACTCAAAACTGGTTGACCGCCCGGGGAATTGACTTCATCGGGCATGATGACAGCCCCTCTTCTAGTCCAGATTTAAGCCCACTGGACTACAAGATATGGCAACATTTGGAGGAGAAAGTCTGCGCTAAACCTTATCAGAATTTGGAGTCTCTCCGAGCATCTCTGGTTAAAGCAGCGGCAGAAATAGATTTATAAGTGTGGTGCGTGCTGCGATCGATGACCCGTATAGACAGACCGAGTTCGCGTAAAGGAGAGAGCGGTTACTGTACTATGGCCGCCGGCAACATTGTGCAAGGGGGCGCACTGCCATGCAATTCTCTAAGTGACTCGTAATGGCTGTGTGCGTCGCTGTGATCACAGATCTCACAGCTTTGACATCGTCTACTGCGATCACGGCTAAATTATTTGGTATTCTATAAGGCTATAAGCGTACGCGAGGCTGTTTGCCTTGTAGAATTCCAATTCCAAACGCAGCCTTGCGGCGCTAGTTTCGCACAACCATGAAAAGCGACACCAAAGAATTGTAATTTTGTGTTCAAGGCTGTAACAGCCGATGTTTCCGAGGATGTAAGGATGTTTGCTCTTACAGAATTGCATGGCTGGTCCCCCCCCCCCCCTTGAAAGAAAAATAAGCAAAAAAAGATTAAGAGTTTGTTTAGTAATGTAATGTAAAATATATAGCGTCTAAGTAGAAATTTGTAGAAATTTGTCAATCACCTTGTCAATAAACTTAGTCTCAAAAAGTTAAAATAGTGTCCTCCTTTACACTTTTCCTGTGAACACTAAGCATGCACAGGCATTGCAGCTACGAATGCGTTATTCTCTCTCATTTCAGTTCCCATCGTTAACTAATTCCACGTCTTACCACGTCGTGCTAAATGTAACGTACACACACACGTAACGTGCTAAATGTAAGTTCATGTTGCATGTTGATGCCGGAATGGTTAAACTAATTTTGATTGCTGTAGGTACCTACATACAAATTAAATTAACGCCTTCACGAAAACCAACCCTAGAATATTTCTAGGAAATAATAACAACTAAATGAATTTTTGTGTTTTGTCTTTTCCTTCTTCTTAGCGTTATCCCGTTTTTCAAATCTATTAGGATCGCCGAATCGATCGGCGAAGATACTAATTTTTAAATGGAGCAACTGCCATCAGACCTCCACAACCTTTCTTAGGTTAGGTCACAAGTCTGTCGAAATATAATTACTTAGACGTGTGGGGTTTCTTACGATGTTTTTCCTTCACCGCCGAGCAAGTGATAATTGTAATTACAACAACACTTAAGAGACTATACATAGGTGAATATAGGCGCATGCATAAGTGAAGAGTGAGAGAAATTATATAGTGTAACGCGCGAATTTAATCAATGCATAAATTAAAAGAAATAAGAAAAAGGAACGTGGTTCACGTTGGTACAATACGATTGATCCGTGGCTCACTCAACCACACATAAGCTATGCATAGCTTTCGATGGTTGATATGCTTTTTAATAATATTCTCTTTTTATATTATAAACAATAAAAGTAAAAAAAACAAATTACAAATACTAGGATGTACATATATTCGAAAACACGACTTTAGTGGTACCTACGTGCCAGGATTTTTTTTATACTACGTTGGGAGGCATGCAAGCATACCGCCCACCTGATGTAAAACGGGTACCGTAGCCTAATAACGCTTGAGATATGTTAAATATCACAAGCGCGATGCCTCCTCTGCTGCTTACACAGCAACTCCTTGGGAGCTTACTTGTGACCTCAGTCACACGCAGGAACACAAGAACCATCTAGGGAGTTGTTATTTAGCTGCGGTTTTCTCCCCAGACGGGCTGCTTTGATGCGCCCTACCTCTCTTAAAACATCCAGACCAAGACAAACAGACAAAGACCAAGACAATACAAATAGACATGTTTATGCACACAAATTTTGTCTTGTGTGGGAATCGAACCCACGAGCGTTGATGTCAAAGTCGTATCATTCGCGACACCGAGCTTGTCAAACCTACCACTAAATTCGTCTTTTCGGATTTATGTACATACATGTAATTATAACTTACGCGGCGGTGAAGGAAGACATCGTGAAAAAAGCCGCAAGTCCGAGAAATTATATTTAAACGACTTGTGACTTAACCTAAGGAGGGCAGTCTCGGGCATTTCAAAATCTTTATCTTCGCCAAATCCTTAGGCTTAAGTAGCGGACCCGGCAATCCTAATGGATTAGGAAACGGGATAACGCTAGGATAAGAAGGTTGCGTTTGTGGAATAAGTATGTGTATTTAAGGTTTTTCTCCAGCGAATTGCAGAATATTCGTAATATTTAATATTATTTGTATAAGAGGTAGGTAAAACGAAAATACTAGATTCATTTTCTAAGCGTCTTTTATTTAAATTACCATTATTTCATGTAGTTACTTACTTACTGTATATTGCGTACCTTAGTTTAACCTTGTTACTTGATAATCATAACATAAGTTGTGAAAATTTAGAGATGATGTGGGAGTAAATGGGTTTTTGAATTTCGCATGCGAGATTTGGGGCAAATAGCGACAAGGCGAGTCAACGAGCTCCCCACGACCTTTGACTTCGGCGACATCACTAATGCTGTGCAAATTGATTCTGCAACAAGGAACAAAAACACAAAAAGATTAGAGGATAAGTATTGGGTTTACCAACTACCTTTCTATGTGGCTCCCTCTCTCAATAACTCCTTCTTCACGGTGTTACTACCTAACGCTCGTTATCAAAGGAGATTCTGACGGTAAAGGAATAGTGTACATATATTCAAAATCAAATTTAAAATGTCTCATAAATATATGCGCTATGATTGCGTACTTCTAATTCATTGAGATTGATGGGGCCCGCTACCTAAGCCTAGGGATTTGGCGAAGATACTGTTTTTTATATGAAGCGACTGCCGTCAAACCACAACCCATAAGAAAAATCAGATCTTTCTTACGTATGATCACACGTCAAATGTACTTCCTTAGACGTGCGGGTTTCCTCACGATATTATCCTGTACTGCCGTGCAAGTGATAAAAAATACGTAGGTATATATACATAAATTTAAAGTCAATTCCAAAACTTTCTACTCCTACAAATTTCTTCTCATTAAATTCGTTGTGAGTTCCAAGGCAGATGTAGTTTAACCCCCGGGACGGCAGTGAACTTCACTGTTCATTGCCTTTTTGTTGGTCGCCGCTGTTAATTCTGGCTACACAGGAGATACAGTGGTGGGTATGAGTGGTGGGCCTGTCCCGTAAAAAGGTGGTGTTAAATTCGAAAGGATTCGAACCGGTGACCAGTTGGTCAACAAACCAGTTCTTTATCCACTGGGCTATCACTGCTCTGCTACTCTACATAGATGACTATTATGTATAAATGTATTATAGATGTACATATAAACATAAATGTCTATGTATAAAGTAGGCCGCGTTCTACGTCCCGCACTAGCCTATTTTATTGTTCAATGTGTGTCTCAGTTTTTTTTGAGTGTTGGAAGAGATTTCCTATAGATACCGACCTGGGATGTATTCATCTAGTTTGACGTTTGTCAGGACGTATACGCCCGCATTTAATAAGGTCTTGAACGCTGGAAGCATCACTGAGGAACCATGATCCAGGCCTGGAAGGTCCACGCCGACACCAACTATGTTTTTGTATGTCACAGTTATCCATTTAGCTACTTCTTCGCTGATACCTGTAGCAGGATGAAAGTATTTGTATTAGATACTCTCGACACTGACTCTCTTGCTAAACATACGTGGGACACTCAGTAAGTTTTGCGAAAATGAAAAACAGTGTTCTGTAGGTAAATATTTTTTTTTTAATCTTTTCAAATTACTCTCCACCAGCCTCTATAGTTTCATGCGTCTGAACCAGTTTTCGAAACACTTTTTCAGTCCGCCGCAGACACCTCATTTACAGCCAGCTCGAACGCTGCCTGCCTGACAGCGCATCTTTTGACGACCAAAATTGTATCCCTTGAGAGCTTTTTTTATTTTCGGGAAGAAAAAGAAGTCGCACGGTGCTAGGTCAGGGCTGTAAGGAGGGTGACCCAGGAGTTTGACCGGCGTTTTGTCAAGGAAGTCCCTCGTTTTGAGCGTGGTGGAGTAGTAGCCCGCAGAGCCCTGTATTTGGTCGCTTGTTTCTCACAACAGAGAAAACTTCTTCCAATCATTTGGTAGCAGTCATCTTTGGGTCTGTAACGAAATTGACATCAGGTGGCCAGTTAAATTGAAAAAGCTCGCAATCAAAACCTGCCCCCGCTTCTAGATCGCTTTCTTTTGGTTGGCGTTGATTCGTTTTGAAACACCCAAACTGTCGATTGGCTCTTCGTTTCTGGATCGTGTCGATAAATCCAGGACTCATCTATAATGATGTTGTAAACACGCCCAGACGAGCCTGCTTCAAATTTGTTTATCATATCACGGCACCATTCCACCCGGCCTGCTTCTGAGCAACGGTGAGGTTGTACGGCACCCAGCATGAAACTATCCTCCTCACGCGAAGACGCAAGTGTCTGCAGTAAAAATAGTAATGCAGTATGTGCTGAATCTCCCGATACGTAACTCGCCTATTGTCTTGGATTAAATTTTTCACTGCTAGCAAGTTTTCTTCCGTAACATCCGTCAAAGGGCGACCACTTCTTTTCATCCCCCAAAGTTAGTCGACCGCGCTTGAATTCGTTATACCAACGATACACGGTTGCCTTGGAAGGGCCTTCTTCTATTAATGTCATTTGAAGTCTATCGTACGATTCGTCCCGTTTCAGGCGACACTTGAAATCGTAAAAAATCATAGCGGGAAAATGTTCCCGGCGCATATCCATTTTTCAATGAGCCACGATAATTTAAATTAGCTCGCAAAAAATGTGGAGGGAAAGTTTGAAATTGGAACGTACCTATTATTACTTATAAATCATTCTTTCAAAATAAAAAACTTTTTTGCGCTATACTTTCTTTGAAGATCAGGTAGAAGGTCAGGTGAAGTTCAGGTGCATATATCACACGCTACGAAAGCATTAAAAAAACCTATACAAAATGCTGTAGTCTTTTGGTATAACCTCAACAAGGAATTGATTCCACACTTTAGACTTTGGCAGTTCGTAGATGACTCGCAGGTAAAGGTTTTTAAGAGAGGAATGAGAGCCCGTCTAGGGATTTACCTCCGCCTGACAGTAAATCGCAGCCAATTAACAACTCTCTGGAAGGTTGTTGTGTTCGTGCGTGTGAGTGAGGTCACCAGTAAGCTCCTAAGGAGTTGCTGTATTAGCAGCAGAGGTGGCATCGCGCGGGTGATACTCAAGGAATTACAAGCGTTAATCTACGGTAACTGCTTTACATCAGGTGGGTTGTATACTTGTATGCCTCCCGACGCTGTATAAAAAAAAAGGCAAGCCACTATTCTGGTACGCGAAGATAAATTTCTTGTAATTGGGAAGCAATGCGATTGTATAAGGAGACCGTGGTTGTTATAAGAAAGATTTTTTCAAAACAAAACACATTGTACAGCTATCAGTAGAACTCACACATCGCCGTCATAAAGTTTTCATTCCTTTTTTAACTTGCTTAGTACCATATGACTATACGTAAGTGGTATATTTAGTATCACCTTAGAATTCACACGTTTCGCCTTTTTTTTTTTACAACGTCGGGAGGCATCCAAGCTTACAGCCCACCTGATGTAAAGCCGTTGCCGTAGCCACGAACGCTTGCAAATCATTAAATATCACTCGAGGGTCACCACCTCTGCTGCTAACACAGGAGCTTCTTAGGAGCTTACTGGTGACTTCACTCACACGCAGGAACACAACAACCCTCTAGGGAGTTGTTATTTGACTGCGATTTTCTGTGAGGTGGAGGTACTTCCTCAGACGGGCCGCTGGATTGCGTGCTACCTCTCTTAATAATACCCAGACCAAGACAAACAGACATGTTCATGCAAACAAATGTCAGTCCTGCGTGGGAATCGAACCCACGAGCGTTTGTGTAAAAATAAAACGTAACAGCGCGTTTCACCACTACGCCACCGAGCTCGTCTTTGAAACGACTCACCGAGCACAAGCAATACAATGCAAGCTAACCATGTGCTCTCAAAGGTACAAACCTCTCTGGAACGTCTGGAATATCTAATATCGATACTAAGAATTCAATGCTCTTGCCCTATGGTAAGGAGCATATTCTTAAATTCAGAAATCACCGGAGATGATCTACGGAAATCTAATGAACTGGGACTATGTACCGCCACCATAACATTTATGTTTGTACTCTTCATTGTATACCTATAGATATTTATAGATTACTTACCAGGAAAGACCGTAGCGGACTTTTCTCCATTTACTCCACAATACCTCTGTGTATCGTTAAAATACTGCGACCAGCCGAATTTGAACACAATCAGACAAGGCTGGTTAATGTTACCAAAGTAATTGTTCAAAAAATAGTCGAGGTGGTGTTTGTACAACACGAAGTTCACATTTCCGTTGACTTTATCACTGATATCAGCGATGATCACTAGAAAAATATGTAATTGGATACATTCGAAGCCAAGTATTCTGTAAATATCGATGCGTTCACTTTATATAGAAACTAAGTAAGATGTTTTATTCGCACCGTCAGGATTCGAACCGGGAATATCGATTACTAGGCTGGTTTTTCATCCACTGGGCTATCACTGCTCACGTAACCATACCGCATAAAAAAGTATTTTAGTTCCAGCCTAGCGTAAAAATCCCAACCCCATTCCAGAACTGAGACAAAACATAGTCTAAACATATCCAAACTTAGGCCAAACTTTCTTGAATCGAGTCCAAACCCAGCTCAAACCTTGCCCACATAGTCCAATCTGACATGTTATGACATTAAAATATTCAGTTAATAGATTCAGGCGTTATTTTACGAATCAATAATGGACCTGGCATGATACTTCTGATTCGCTACAGACTAGATTGGGCCATCACGTCACCGGGAAGACCATCAACGTCGCTTTTCTTCCACTTAGTCTCTGTCACACTATCTCATTGGAATTAATCTCCATTTTGTTTCCTACTCCTCCCGTAGTCGGGTTTTCAGTTTTTCGTTTTTGGCGTATGACATTACAGATTTTAGTTATATGATACTTACGTGGCAAAATAAGGTTTTTCAGAGGGATATCACGATTGAAGCCATATTTTTCATATGTGACATAATCATAGTAAATATAATTAATGTTAGTGTCGAGCCGACATCCCTGACTTGAGTTTCTGAAAAAAAAATGTGATCACTAAAACTGCTCTTAATCTGCTTAAACTCACGGCAATCAGGCTTTATATATAAATAAAAATAGGTAAAAAAACTTTTTAAGTTAAACGGTTTTATGTTAAACATACATTGCAATGTTTAAGATAAATGTACTAAAAACCAAAAAATAATAAAATAGATACAGTCGTGGAATTATAAACATATGCATAGACTAGACTAAAATAAAACCGTGGGGCACGTCAATTGTCTACAATCGTTGATTAAAATGTTTGTTTTGTAATGTTACACTATAATTAGGCAGTTGTTCAACCGACAACGATGGGCGTGTGATAAGTAGGGCTAGAATGTGGAAACAAGCTAGCAAGCTCGATTATAAGCGAGTTTTAGGGTTTCATAGTGGTGAGCGAGTAGTACTTTCATCATATGTTTTGTCGATTAAAGAAAAACTACGAGCAGTGAAACGATTCCTCGCCAGCCAGCAGTGTGAATGTCCAACGATAAACTAGTTGAAACATCTCTTTTATTTACATGGAGTGTATAACTATTGGAATTTCCATGAGCAAGAAAATAGTAAGTAATTTCCTCACCGTCTGCGGGCCAACTGCCTAACGACGAATTAAACGATTCTTCTATCGCACATTAAGTCGATAATTTGTAGACAATTGACGTGCCCCACGGTTTTATTTTAGTCTAGTCTATGCATATGTTTATAATTCCACGACTGTATCTATTTTATTATTTTTTGGTTTTTAGTACATTTATCTTAAACATTGCAATGTATGTTTAACATAAAACCGTTTAACTTAAAAAGTTTTTTTACCTATTTTTATTTTCTAGTTTTTAGTTTTTATTTCGCATTCTGTTTAATAACGACGTATCATTTTTAGCCACCCTAACGCCACACAGTCCTCAACACGATACAAAATCTTGACTTGGGTGGTGGATTCAGGCTGGATTAATCAGATACCTAAATTACTGATTCAATTTCTAAATTTAAATCTTATTATTATACGCCATTTAGTGGCTGCGCCCATCTTAAATATTGAGGTTGTATAGTGCACTGTATTCTTCTTGTCAAGCCCTTTTATTTGATACCCATATTGGTGGGATTGATAAAAAATTGTTATCAGCCATTTGGTAGCGGCGGCCATCTTAGATTTCAATTTTGCATAGTAAATTGTATTCTACTTGTTGAGACCTTTCATTTGATACCCATGTTGATGGGATTGATAAAACCTAAGTTTTCCGCCATTTTGTAGAGGCCGCCATCTTGGATTTTAATTTTATATAGTACATTGTATTCTACTAGTTGAGCACTTTCATTTGATACCCATATTGATGGGATTGATAAAACCTACGTTATCCGCCATTTTGTAGCGGCCGCCATCTTGCATTTCAATTTTTTATAGTATATTGTATTCTGCTTGTTGAGCCCTTTCATTTGATACCCATATTGATGGGATTGATAAAACCTACGTTATCCGCCATTTTGTAGCGGCCGCCATCTTGGATTTCAATTTTTTATAGTATATTGTATTCTGCTTGTTGAGCCCTTTCATTTGATACCCATATTGATGGGATTAATAAAACATAAATTATCCGCCATTTTGTAGCGGCGGCCATCTTGAATTTATAATGATAATGAATAAACATAATTGTATTGTCACCAAAATCCAAAGTGTATACAAAATTTCAAATTAATCGGTTGACAGGAAGAGGGTGAAATTTGAATTACTAAATTTGACCCAAGAATAAATAAATAAAACAAACGGGGTGAGCTAAATAAAACCGTTTAAAAATTCGCTCAAGGGCGAGTTGGACTTCCACACCATACTCTTGCCCTCATAACTAAGCTTGTTTATGAAATTACAAACAAAATAGTCGTTCATTTTTACTACAACCTGATCCTAACTAGACCCAAACCTATCTCAAACCTTAAGGTCAAGTGTGAATCAGAGTCACGAAATATTTTTTCATAAACCGCACTATTAAGCTTAAGGTGAAGGATTCACAAACAAACTTTATTGTGACTTAGATAAGCGATGAGGTTCTTCGTTTATTAAAAAATTGCTAGTTAGAAACACTATTCCACCTTTTATGTAATTTCAAAAATATCTAATATTTCAGCAACTATAATAATTAGATTTTTATAATTATGTTATTCTGATTTTCTGACACCAACGCTCGTGGGTTCGATTTCCATATAGGACAAACATTTGTGTGCATAAACTGAATGTTTTTAAGAGAGGTAGGGCGCATCAAAATATAAGTCTGGTGAAGTACCTCTACCTCATAAAAAACCGCAGCTAAATAACAACTCCCTAGAGGGCTGCTGTGTTCCTGCGTGTGAGTGAGGTGACCAGTAAGCTCCTAAGAAGTTGCTGTGTTAGCAACAGAGGAGGCATCGCGCGAGCGTTCATAGGCTTCGGTAACCGCTTTACATCAGGTGAACCATATGCTTGTATGCCTTCCGATGTTGTATAGTAATATAAATATATTAATATGTAGGAAAAAACCTGAAAGTTTAAGTGGTGTAATTAGGATTCAAAAAACTATAGAAAAAACATACAACGAAATAATTACAAAATTATAATTAGTGCCAGACGTTCGTAATATCATACCTACGAGTATAAGAAGCCGCGGTCTGTTGATCAGATGTGCCGTGGCCATGATGGGAATAACCTATGACGCAATGACATGATTTTGCGTTGTTCTTTAATTCGTGGCTAAAAGTTGTTATTTGGCATTACACTATAATTAAAAATCATAAATAACGCCAGATATACATAATGTCGTAACCTACGCCAATCCGCGGTCTGCTGATCGGATGTGCCGTGCGTGATAAAGAAGGAAGTAACCTTTTTTTACTACGCAAAATCGTGTCATTGCAACACTCATGCATGACACAATTTTACGTGGTAAAAAAATTCTCCACTACGGATCAGGGGTAAAGTAGAACGCGCAGCTTTTATTGGCTAGTTCACGGATCAACATTACGGCGCTTCTCGTCTTATTGGTTAAAATATCCTCCCATTGGTCAGTAGGCTCGAATAGCTGAGATATTTAGGTGTTAAAATACTACTAAATACTAATTTGACGAGCTCGGTGGCTCAGTCGTGAATGACGCGACTTTGACACCAACGCTCGTGGGTTCGATTCCCACACAAGGCAAACATTTGTGTGCATGAACATGTCTGTTTGTCTTGATATGGATGTTTTCAGAGAGGTAGGGCGCATTAAAGCAGCCCGTCTGGTGAAGTACCTCCACCTCACAGAAAACCGCAGCCAAATAACAACTCCCTAGAGGGTTGTTGTGTTCCTGCGTGTGAGTGAGGTCACCAGTAAGCTCCCAAGGAGTAGCTGTGTAAGCAGCAGAGGAGGCATCGCGCGAGTGATACTCAATACATCGCAAACGTTAATAGGATACGGTACCCGCTTTATATCAGGTGGGCCGTATGCTTGTATGCCTCCCGATGTAGTATAAAAAAAAAGAATCTATATTTTTGTAAGTGAGGGGGCTTTCGTTTAATGTCAATTGGTGGGGTGGGTTTAATGGATCACCGCCGCTTCTCAATTCAATTCTCTCTGACAATTCAACGGGCATATCTGTATCCAAATTACCGTCAACAAGCGTATCTATAGCATACAGCCTTTCAATACCTGTAGGACATATAATACTTATACTATAATAATATATACTTATAATACTTATACTCTTGACGCTAATTCCAATGGCAACATTTTCTGTAATATATATTATGACAACTATAATTTGGTAAATGTGTAACTAAATCTCATTAATATCTAAAAAATCTAGAAAATCTATCATCAAGTTCAAACAATTTTTTTTGCTTCTGTAGTGATTTGAGAGTTTAATTCCAATTCCGATATGTCGAAATTGATTTCCATAGTGTACTGTACCCTGTGGGCCGATTCTACTAAAAACTGCAACTGCACTGCAGCGCGGCGTGTGACCGCGTGTGTCAAAATGCGTACATTTTGACGTTTCGGTATTCTGTTAAACGATCTGACAGCAGCGACGTTGCAGGAATGTTGCAGTAAATGAATCGCTATTCTGTTAAAAAACCTGCACTGCAACTGCACGTTTCCTGCAATATAATCTCGTAATTAAATCGTATTCTGATAAATTGTTTTGACATTTGTATACCGGTGACAGATGTTTTGAAGGAGTTTACTTGCAGTTTTGTTAACGTTACTCTTGATCAATTTTTGCGAAGTGAAATTAATATTCTGAGGCGGTGAATTATATTTGCTTTGTTTTGGGAGATGTTTGTGGATAAATATAATTAAGTAAAGCTTCTTTTCGGTTAGAAATACCTCCACTCCGGCAACCAAGGTCAATTGTGAAACTATAGGAGTCAACATTAAATAAAAACTCAGTTTATTAGATTGAAATATGGCAACATTTCAGGTTTTAAGTAGTTTACTTGCAGGATACGCACAGTTGCAGCGTAGTTGCAGTACAGCATACGCGCAGTTCCAGCGCAGTTGCAGTGCAGGATATTTTAGTAGAATACACCTATCGGCACTGCACTATTCCTGCACGACTCAAGTGACAGGCGTAAACGTGCAGTTGCAGTTATTTAGCAGAATTGGCCCACTGGTGTCTGATAGATAAACGAGTGTAATATCTCGTAATAAACTCAAACATTCAGTGTGTTTCAAAAATAGCAACAACTTAGGGCTCTACCATAAGCAAAATTAAATAACAAAGCCGTCTATTAATTAACCGCCAATTAAATTGTAGTCCATTATTCAAACGCAACTCGAAACTTCAGCGATAGTAAATACGGCGAGATTCTACACGCACACTACAACACAAGTTCTGTTGTGAAACTTGAGCGCTTTACTATTTTGTATGACCCGTTTTGATACTTGTGTTTTGTTTATGGGAATATTACAATTAAATAGTTAATAGATTCAGGCGTTATTTTGCGAAAGTCAAATTTACATGCAATTTGATCCAACCTGCTTTGTGTGCTTCCGCCCCCAATTAGTTCATGCGGCCTAGCGCCGGCCGGCACCCACCCACTATTGTTAGTACGTGCAACATGCCGACGCTGCCATGGCTGCTCCGGTAGTCTCTGCCTCGGCTGCTGCGGTCGTCCGCCATCTGGAACAGAATCCGCATGCCCCCACCACCATCGTCGCTGCGACACGTGTTTCGCCTCTCCACGGGGCACCATCAGGCGCTGTAGACGTTAATCGTAAGAATAACATGCTACAAGTGACAAATCCATCGCAGTGCCGTCCCTTATATTGAATTGAGGGTGGGGGTGGACGGTGTGAGCGAAAAGATATTTAATAGTGGGGAATGGCTTACGTCAGTCTGTTTGTTCATGAGAGTAATTTTAGAATTTTTATGTTTATTAATTTCTAATTGTTCCCTAATATTTAGTTTTAAACCTTTGTCTATGGTGTGTAAAATTTGATATGTATTAGTGGGGGATAAGTTATGTCCTTTGTCTATGAGATGCTCGGCGAAGTGTGACCTTTCTGGGCGATTGTTTTTATACGCCGATACGTGTTCGTGAAATCGTGTTATAAAGTTACGACCCGTTTGACCGATATAAACGTGTTCACATTCATCGCAGAACAGCTTATAGACGCTGGCGTATCGGCGTATAAAAAGAATCGCCCAGAAAGGTTGTGTAGTGTAATACATTTTTTTTAATAAAAAAGGTTGTTAAAGTTAGACAAAGTGCAAATTTTTAATACTTGGTTGAGATAAAAGATAAATATTCTTCTAAGCTAAGCTAACTTTAAATTTTATACTACAACTTACAAAAAGATTATTCTGGGCTGCATTCTAAAAATAAAACTGAGCAAAAGAAATAATTTGTAGCAACATGATTTCAATGATCTTCACAGGTAGATTTTTTAGTTTTTCCCTTGAATACCTAGTGTCATAAATACAAATCCTAGACTTTTTTAAATAATTTTCTGATCGCTGTCATGACTTGATCCGTCCCCTGCTTCCGGCTTATTGTCGACTTTTGGGACATCCTGTATTTACCACTTCAGAGTCAAATATACTTGAGTTTGACTGATCACAAACATTTTTGATATTGTTTTTTCTTATATACAAAGTACAAATCGAATTTTAAGTAGTATTAAATTTGTTGGAGTGATCACTTCATTAATGTTGGTTTCCAGGTATTTTTATCTTTATAAACAATAATATTATCATCCACTTGTATGTAGGAGAGGCAATGACTTGTGATCTAAATTAAATGTTGGAGGGGGTGGGTATATATGCTTACCTAGGATTATTGGATACAACCACTTCATTTTTATCGCCACTTTGACTCAATTCTACAAACTCAAAACTTTGGGCGCCAAAAAGAAAATCATTTATATTTTCACTTTTATCTTCTGCGCAATAGCATAACGGTAGTAAAATAAGCAATAGTGCAAATTTCATAATGGCTGACATACTATTTTCGCCTGTCTTTTACTCTTTTTATTAGTAAATCGTGTAGATTGACCGACTAACCAACCAATATTAATTTATCACAATTGTCCTGTTATTCCGGTTGCGTGTTTCATAAATGTACTCGTATATATTTATAGAAATTTAACGCTATTTATTTGAATTCCATACATTTTGTAACGTTAATTCGTAAAAATCAATAGAAACTAACTTAACGTATAAATTTATAACTAGGTGAGGTTAAATTTTGTTTTAGGGTGGTGACTGGCGACACGTAAGCAGTACTAATTGTATTTTACTGGTTTATACGCTACGGTAACCACAATACACCAGGCAAACCGTAGGCTTATTTGCCACCCGATGAGTGTATAACAAAGAGGTTAAGATAAGTTATAATAGATGATCGACACTTCTCACAACTCATCACTAAATCGAATCACATGGTCCAAGCTGGTGTCCATCCAGGTGCTCCCGCCCAAAGGTACTGCAGTACTCTAAGTGCGGTCTGACTTGAGACTTATATAACATAAGTCTTTGCCCCGCACTGAAGTACTGCATTGCTCTGTTGAGCACACCAAGTTTTTTTTGACGCAGCCTGGCCTTGTCCTTCAGATGATTTTGATATAGAACATCACTGGAGATCTCGGCTCTCGAGTGGTCTAAGCCTCGTACGTAAGCAGCCTGCTTAGAAGACAGTTTCTCTGTGTTTCATATATATATAAAATATATATATAAAAGAATATAATTGCCAAATCTGGCTATACGTTTTATTTTCGGTCTTCGTAAGTACGACCATGTTTCAGAGTTTCGTGTACAGTTGAAATGGCTTCCTATTCGACTTCGCAGAAACGTGCACATACTATCCCTCCTTTTCAAATTAATTACCTATCCCAATTCCCCTCAATACCTCTGTTCTCGTTTTCCACTCCTTCCACCGCCAACTCGGTCCCAACGTTCCTGCCATATAAAAACTTGGAATAAATTGCCACTAGAGATAAGAGAGAGTCCTTCTGTATTTAGTTTCAAGAGAAAACTAAAGAAGCATATTTAAATATGTTATCATCTAACGAGGTGCTATGTCGTATGTATGTATGTATATTTTTTATTGTGAGTATCTGTTTTTATTTTGCTAGTTGGCACATATATTTGCTATAGCCCTTGTACAATTTCGTTCCACATTCATTAGGGTTGGCTGGAAGAAATCTCTTGATTTGTCACTGATTATTATGTACTATATGTGAATGCAATAAAGAATATTAGATATTATATGTATGTGTATATATATATAAATCGAGTGTAATTTTAAGAGATACATGTGTTGAAACATTTCCAGACATCTCTGGCAGTCAGATACTCATCGATCCCATAATAAGTCTTCTTACAAATATTTTTAATAAGGATTACTTTTAATAAGCCTTTTAAACATATTATCAGAAAAAGACAGGACTTTGTCAGGCAATTTATTAAGAATGGAATACAATTTACAACAAAATATCTAACGGCCTTAGCGAATCGATATACTGACGATATAGGTATTCCCTGTTTATAAGGTTTCCACTAAATTTTAAATAGCTTTATGTTTTTAAGAGCGTACACTATGTTTTCATATATATACTGAGTGGCAAAAGGGAGGATATTTATTTTTTTGTAAACTCTTTTTTTTTTAATTCTGGAACTTATAAATATAGTGGATGACTCTCTTTCATAATATAAAAACTCAGAATACAGAATAAACCAGAAGGAGCATACAGCCGATAATACATGCGGTCCGCTGTGTCCAGAAACATTTCGCAATCCCCCGCACTCCTCATACTTCCCACCCGTACAGTGTTGCTAGGTTAGTGAGAGTTCGCCTCTTTTAGGGTAATTTAAAAGTGTAATATTAATATTAAAGATGTTATATTAATATACTGTTATGCATAAATAAATGTTTTAGTAAAATAAAACACAAGTAATTTACAAAAATATGTCTTTACTTAGGTACATTTTGTTGTACTAATAATATTGCCGTTTTGATTCTGAGGTAATCAATACATTTTTACGTTTCGACAAATGAAGAAGTCTTGCTCTTTGCTTTTATATATATATATATATATTTATATTTATATATATATTTCATCAGTGGGGAACTGAAATTAAAAAAAACTACTATACACATATGCAGACTATATACTAAAAACATTAGTCCTACTAATATTACGTAGGTCACACTATAAGTTTTGCGTAACTTAAAAAACAACATATTATAACCAAAATATTATGTTTATTGCTTTTCAAAATACTCTCCTTTTCATTTTAAACATTTTTTCATGGGATCGAGCCATTTTATAAAACAGGAGGACCACAGATCTGAAGGCATGTTTTCTACGTGCTGATTGAACGCTATCACTGCCTCTTCGGAGTTGGTAAAAGTGAAACCTCTCATCAAATCTTTGATTTTGGGGAAAATACAGAAATCACAGGGTGCTAGGTCGGGGCTATGCGCAGGATGGGTAACGAGTTGTACTTTTTCGGAAGTTAAAAATGATTTTGTTTTGTTGGCCGTGTGTGAAGAAGCATTGTCATGATGAAGGAGAACGCGGCTTTTTGGTCGTCTTTCGCGAACTTTTTCTAACACCCTGGTAGAAAATGGTAGAATACCACTCGGCATTAACACTCTTTTGATCTTCAAGTGCAATTGTGCAGATGGGACCCGTAGCTGAGAAAAAAAACGCGATCATTTTTTTACCAAAGTTTCTCGCCTGCCTCACTTTTGTCGGCCTGTTCTCATTTTCAAACACCCATTGACAAGATTGCTGTTTCTTTTCGGGTTTAAAACAATAAATCCACGTTTCGTCTCCTATGACAATGTCATAAACGGCATTAGAATGTCCGCGGTCGTACTTCAGTAGCATCTGTGAGCACCATTCCACGCGAGCCCGCTTCTGCTCCGCTGTCAGTTCATGAGGGATCCAACGACAATAAAGTTTCCGATCTTTCAATTCTACGTGTACAATTTTCTGAATTTGGCTCATACCAATCCCCAATAGTTCTCGAATTGTCTCATAGGTAATCCGCGGGTTTTCTTCAATTAGCCGCTTAACAGTATCCACATTATTTACGTTGACGGCAGTTGAAAGCCGCCCTTCACGAAATTCGTCATGTAAAGAAACTCGACCTCTCTCAAATTCAGCAAACCATCGCCTCACGGTGCTCAAAGAAGATGCTTCTCTCCCAAAAGCATTTTGAAGACGAGCAGCACAGTCTTGCGGAGAGAGAGAACTTTTAAAATCATAAAAAATCATCGCTCTAAAATCTTTTCGACTCAATTCCATTTTCATTGCGTACGTAGAACTTTGATGTGTGATAAAAAACAATTGACAAATGATTTCCCGCCAATTGTTTATTTTTATTACTAAGTAGGTTGCAACGTTTCAAAAAATATAACATTAGAAATTCAAATCGGAACTATTTGAATTTCGAATGTTATATTTTATTTAGCTAGAAGTGCAAAACTTTTAGTGTGCCCCATGTATAAATGCGAAAGTTTGTATGTATGGATGTTTGTTTCTCTTTCACGCGTGACCAGTCAGAACCCGTTATATACGTTTTCCCATACATTACGCGGTCATATACGACCACCCGGGTTTTGAAGGGTAACGGCTGAACGGATTTGAATGAAATTTGGCACGTAGATAGATTATGATCTGGATTAACACATAGACTACGTTATTTGACTCCACGCGGGCGGAGCCGCGGGCAGCAGCTAGTTAATAATATTTCAATCATTTATTTCAGGCCATATTTATATTAAAAGACCTCAAATAATGTAAGCATAGGCTCATATCGTAAATACCTTAAAATTAAATAAATGTATTTACATATTTTATATTAATCAAACTATTTTTTAATTACTTACCATGCATTTATTATTTATTTCATCAATGTCACCTTTATAAAAAAGTAGGGAAAAGAAACCAGTAAAACTGGCAACATGAACAAAATGGACTCGCCCAAATTGTTTACCACTATCAACGAGTAAAAGAAATTCATTATTTAAATAAAATGAGATGTAAATGCGCTAGTTACACATGAAATGTGATCCCATCTTGTTTTTTTATGCTTCTAACTGCATTCTTGCAGGTGGGAACCGCACAAGACAGCATTATTTAATAAAAACTATCGAGAAATTTTACGTGTAATAGACACGGTGGTCAAATATATACTAGTCGACCAAATATCAAACTACTCTCATTGAGAGTAGTTTGTATGGCTTCAGTTTTGGGCGTGTTTGCGGTTTCTGGTTTATTCTGTATTCTGAGTATAAAAATTGACAATGTCAGCCGCTTTTCCCCACGACCAAATATACATTATGACATTGTACTGTAAAAATAGCTAAAGTAGACTAAACGCGCAGTAGCTACAACCATTGTCAATTGTCTGATTCTCCTAATTGCATAAACGGCGGAACTGAGCTTACTCGTCAGTTTATTTTTGTGGAGACCTTCCACTCTAGAGTCTGTATTGTGCAAATTGTATTGAAGTCACATTTAAAAGACTAATTTTTGTACATTTAGTTTCAGTTGTCTCTGAATCGGTATATATCTGAATAGTTACGATAGTGTTATCATTTATTTGCTTATCCTTCAACTTTTCAGTTTCAATAATTTCGTTTTCTTGTGGTTTAGTCTTCACACATTAACTGTTAATGTAGGTACTTTTCTGACTCATTTTCATCAATATTGTCTTCCTTGCTACGAGCTCGTCCATTATTTCATAAAATCTATGTTTTGCACTCATATAGATTTGTAAAATATAATCAAATTTCGAATTAAACTCACTTTCGAACTATAAGTTACTTTAAAATATCAAAATCACAAACAGAAAACGAATTAACTTGCGTGTTCAAACGTGTTCAGACGATCGACTGAAGCGAGCTGAGACGGTAAAGGTGGTGGTACGGGAAGCGGAGGGTTGCAAACTGCCTGCGAGTTCGAGACGATGTGGCGAACACGTTTTGACATGTCTGTTTATCGACATTTATCGTGTATTTGAAGTATCTTAAGATTTACCAAGTGAAGAGGTTGTAAATGCTCGCAATAAACGAAAATCACAAATCTTTTCGGACCTTTAAAATAACTAGTTGGTAAATCTAGGGTATTATCCGTAAATCTTAGGGTTCACAGTAGTTCGGGCTTTTACAGTAACATATACAATAATTGTTCGTTTAAAATAATAGACAAAATGTGGATGCTGTTAGTTGGGCACGAACCGGGGACTTATGTGAACGTATAGGATACACTGTACTCGTATAAGATAGTATACATGTATAAAATCGCGGTTTTTTAGGAATGACCTATGTAGATAAACTTTATCGAAAAGCTAAATTTGATCCAAATCGTTAGAGCCGTTTTCGAGATACACAAAATATCTATCTATTTGTAACTTCACGCCAAATCCCTTGCGGGGTAGACTGAGCGTACCGCGTGCACATGACTCGATCCTTACACACCTCATTCGTTTCTTTAACATTCATTTAATATTACACAAAATATATACAGACTGATTTAAACGTAAGGAGAATTACAGAACATACAGGTGATTTTTTTTTATTCAACGTCGTAAGGCATTCAAGCATCGTTTAGCACTGGACGAATCAATCTATTTCAGTTAAACGTCCTTCACACCTTAATAGTTCGAGTAGGTATGTGGGTGTTAATTATGGCTGCTCAAACATGCACACTGAAGCGTGTCTGATATACACGCTCCTTAAATTTATCGGGATTATTGTAACTCCACCAATCCACCAATGTTTGTTGTATACATTAGGTTGTTATTACACTAAATTAATGAGTTGTTCTTCTTCGATGATTATAGGACCCATTGTACCCTGCTCATATAAACATCATAGGAGAGCAGTAACCATTGCTTAATAAGACTTACGATAAGCGACATACCATTTCGCCCTCGACCAAAACATCAGGCAACCAAACTCTTCAATCTGCCTTACAAGATCGTCACTTACAAGAAGTTGATACCGATTGTTATACCTCGGCACCCGATCAATATGTTACCGTGTTGCGGTGTTGTTAACTCATCGTTTCGTTCTATGTTTCGCAAACATGCATCCCGTGGGCGGATTCTGGGTTATCTTATATGCAGCGCTTCACGTGGCGGATAATAACAATTATTGTTGATACGGGAATTCCTGGAAGCATGTTCAATATAGAATAAATATAAAACCAGTTGCATACGAGTCAGATTTGGGGACTTAGGGTTTCCTACTTTCCTTGGATCAGAGTTTTATGTGCCCTTGGGCAATAAATATACAGTTAAAGCAGCCCTTTAGTCTTCCTAGAAATCGAACTAACACAGCCATTCTCCAAGAAATTGAAATTTCGCTACGATATTCTGTGACTTCCCCATCGGGTTGGCCTGACTCGTTGTCACTGCCCTCCATATTTCTTTACCCTGAAGCCTCTTTAGTCTATTAACTGCCAATGTGCATTATATGCAACATAATATGAAATGAAAGACCATCATCACTTACACTGTAAGCTTTCTTGCGACCACACTCACTCGAAAGAACACCACTATCTAGGCCCCTCTGAGAACTTTGGGCATGTGTCCAGGACCCCGCCATAGATAGGAGCCCCCTAGTTCCTTCCAGATCACCAAACGATAGCCGATTATTATTATCGAAAAATATATTCATTTCGAAAAAATCAAACGATTTTTATTTTTTTTTGTCATTTACTGACTTTATAACATTTATGTGTGTGTGGCAGCAGATAGGTAAGAGTGCGTGGAAGACTCTAGCCAAGGTGATCAGCGGCTAGTCTGCGTGCAAGGCGTGGGTTTGAGTAGTTTTACAGGCAAAAAACCAGGAAGTTCAGTAATTAGTCTGCTTCAAAGACAATAGATAAAAGAAAGAAAGAGTACCACCTGATTTATCTAAACCTATCAGGAGGTATAAGACAAAGTAAAGCACAAACTTATATGATGAAAATGTATTCATGTATTTATTCTTTACCCTTGCTTTCAGACACAATTAAATGAATTTCAAATTGAATTTGACACAATTATATATATATTCATCTAGTATAGATACCATGCTTTGAGCTAGATTAGACACATACACTTAAATTTACCTACAGCATTAGGCCTATGCAAATGCATGAACTCGCACACTTTATAAAACAGGTGTACATTGTACAGATCTAATTACTTTTTCTGTGCATTATCGGGTCAAAACATTCATCTTTTAGAATAATTAACACTTTATAGAAAATTCCGAAACAATTAGGACGATCACCTGATTGTAAGCGGAGCCTCAGGTATGATGACAACGGATACGCAGGAAGAGGTTTATACACACATATTGATTGGTATAGATATATTGTCGGTTCGTCAGGTTGTTTCGATTTTGTCTGACTCTGTTGGCAGTGTCAGTCAAATTTCATTTCATCAGCTAAACGGGCCTAGCTCGCCCACTATTCAAGATGGCCGACCGTAGAAGTAAGCCTCCTACGCCACCTCAAAATCCTCCTCCGAACCCCAAGGTCGTAGCAGAAGGGATCGCACCTCTAACTCCCAGGAAGTCTATGATCCCACTAGGGGATCGCCAATTGATTTCGCTCAACCTGCAAACCGGGCAGATTGTCGAAGTAAAGCCGTCCATCTTAGGTTTTCGTTCCGAATCGGTCCAGCAGAGCCCGCGCTCACCAACTCCTCAACCAACGAGGAATGATCTTTTAGGCAGCTCAGTAGCCGGCCCAACGGCCACTAAGGCAGAGCACTCCAAAAAAGTCCTCCAAATCTGTCTTTTCCTCGGCAGAGGACATTAGCAGCCTCGACCGAGAAGTGGACCAAGTATTATACGGTGATTCCCTCCAAACATCGTACGTCCGCATAGCGAATGCTGAAGACATTAACACTCAGTGTCGACAACGAATGTCGCTTTCACTGCCGCGACTACCGCAAAGACAAGCATACGGCAACGCAACCGCTCAACCACAGCGTGTATCGTTTCAAATTGCGCATAATAGAGCGCAATATACGCCTCCTGCGCACTCAGGCCCTATCACCAAGCCGAAAGGCTATCCTCTCATAATAGTGGAGTCCAATCCCAAGTGAACTCACCACTTTGCTATCCTCCGCACTAGATTAGGCCACGTTCCTAACGCACGTCCATATGGAAAGGGTGTAAAATTTTTCTTTTTAAACGATCTTTAGCAGAAGGGATTATCCCGGACTTGTGGAAATCCGTTTTCGTTACCCCGGTGCATAAGGTGGGTGATGCATCTAATGTAGACAACTATCGCCCCATTTACAAATTAAATATATATATATATATATATATATATATATATATATATATATATAAATATGATCAAAAAAAATACGAAAAATGGGTGTCTTATGATTTGACTGATCTGCAGAAAGAAACACGTATTGAAACTTGTGTTGCCTTATTGAATCGGAACAGAAATGAAGGAATATTGGATCGAATTGTGACATGTGACGAAAAGTGCATTCTTTGTGATAACCGTAAGCGAAACATACAACAGCTGACCCCAGGTCAAGCAATAACAGCAGATGTTTACCGTGCCAAACTTCGAACAATGATGGAGAAATTGGCCAAAAATTGGAAAAAACCCCGACTCGTCAATCAATCTTCACTATTTTTGCTCCATGATAACGCAATACATCACATTGCACGAGAAACCGTTGTAACTCTACAGGAGCTGCAGTTAGAAAGCATATGTCATCCTCCGTACTCGCCAGACCTTGCTCTAACTGACTACCATTTTATTCGTGATTTAGACAATTTTCTACGTGGTGAAAAAATATCTTCCCAGGAGGCAGTACAAAATGCTTTCACACAGTTTGTCGAACCTAGATCCCCGGAGTTCTATCGCAAAGGCATAAGTAAACTTCCGATTAGATGGCAGCAAATAATGAGGGTAAATATTTTGACAGCGAGCTTTAATTTCAGTACAAATCAGCAATCTCAGATGTTGTGTCATTCGACCTCAAACGAAGCATCGCTACAGCCTTCCTATATTCCTTCTTCTCCACTCCCACGTAAATGCGGGACCAAGATAGCCCGGAATAGCCATAGCTCGAGGTCCATTCGCACCCGTTCCCGCGGCTGCAAGATCCAAGAAGAAGAAGAAGTGATACCCAGTTTCTGAGAGGTAGGGTGCATCATCTAAACTAAGACATATTCATATTATTCATAGACACAAATATTTGTCTCGTGTCGAAAATTTAATCCACGAGTCTTATTGTAAAAGTAGCGTTGTTAACCAGTCCGTCACCAGGCTCATCAAACATCCCTGCCATTCGAATGCGATATTCGTACGAAATGTTTCCTGCGCCTCCCACTGCATTCCATCGGATTTCAGCCTCAAAAGCTCAGAGAAAGTACTTTCTCTGAGCTCAAAAGTATCTATGTTTTTTTTTTGGTTATTTTATCTCCGAGGGGAAAGGCAAAGGGATCTAGCCCATACAGCCAAGTCATCAGTTTAGAACCATTTGAAAATCTTAATTCTATGTTCCTGCTTCAGGAACTGCGCTAAAAAAATACTTGGGAAGGGTACCTAGACCCAATCAACCCAATTTAAATACCACCCGTAAAACGATAGTGATTTTTACAAGGTTTTCTTGAAGAACTTATTCACGTCTTCCAAAAAGTGTATTGTGTTATATTGAATTTTTTCATTACTGTATCATTTCACTAGCACTTATGTTACAAAATACTATCGAAATTGTCACACAAAACTAATTTTATACTGAATTGTAAAAAATTCAAGTAAAACAACAATGTCACTCGTCAAAAGCGCGGGAAGAAGCCTCAGTATCTATGTGTGTACTCTTCAAGCGTCAGCGATTGCCACAACTAAAGAAACATAGAAGTCAAGAAGATCTATCTGCTAAAATTGAGTCCAAGTGTTTTGAAATTTGTTTTCATTGTTTGAATGGGAAAATAAATAATTAATCGTGTAACAATTGTACATGATCTGTGAAATATAATAATATATTTAATGTCTTTAATTAAAAAAACGAGGAACGATGCGATCAGAGCAGCCGTCACATCCTACTTAGAGCGGCGGAACTATCCAGTAAGTCCACACAAAGTTTTTTTTTTGATATTGTTAGCAGTGCTGACTTGAGCAAACACCATATACGAATGCTGCAAACCCTTGTCATGCCTATCCATGAATGTGTGTAAACAAGGACCGAGCTGATTATCCTGTACTCGCATACGCTTTGTACTGTGGACTACTCGAACACCATTATTGCCCCATTGTGTCACTGAAATATCTCTTCTGAAGGTACCGTGATTAGGCTGCACAAACTCTAGTGGCCTAGACAATTTCCAAATACTTATGATGAATGGGTTTGCCGTTTTATGTATGCCAACCACTAACTACTAATCTAAAGAGTAATAGGTACACCATTATATTTATTCCAGGACATGGAAGTATTTAGCACCAATAATTCCATGAATCAGAGCGCAGAACAGATGGCTGTCGCCACAATTGTTCAATGTGAATCCAGTCGTGCAAATTCCATATTGTTCTCATGTATCAACAATGATTCAGCTCAGTACGACTTACAGTATACCAGGTACCTTCATTTAATATTACTAAAACACATATGAGACAAATAGTTAAATATAATAAATTAAACAGTCTTTTGCATATTTTATTCTAGAAACTAGTTCCAATTTCATATGAATGTAATCATTAGCCACACAACATTGGTTACATGAGAACATTCTCCATGATGCAAACATTGCCTTTTGCTACTAAAATATATAATATGTTACCCATTATTCTACTTATATGATATATATCTTATTTAATATGTCATATGCATGTGAATGATATTCTTGACGCTTCTGCCAATACTCTTTGACACAAATTGGTAATATGAAAAATTTATTATTTTCAGATTAGTAAATTTTATTAAAGATATAAAGAGTGAAAAGGTAAAAAATGAATTGCTAGGACTACTAAGTCCACTCCTTTGCCATTTGTACCTTGAAATGCTCCGGGGAGGCCACAGTAGTGCTGCACAAGTGTTTCTGAAGAGACATTCTGCCACATTACCTCAAAAAGATCTATCTTACCATCAACCAATTGATGGCAATCTACCGTCTGCACTTTACCGCCCAAATAGTCTGGAACAGTTATTCAATTCACTACAAAATGGCACCATCGATAATGAAACTCCAGAGAAAGACTACATGAATCAGATACTGGACGACATTGGATCAATTTACACATTACAGGAGGTTGAAACAAGGCCTTCTATTGCTGCATTTAGGTGACAATTACCCAGTGAATTAATTATTATTTTTCATATTTATTTAAATATTTCTTACAGTAGTAGTACACATTGCAGAAGTCTTTAACCCGTTGAGGGCCGAGCGGTTTGATCAAACCATACGGCAACAAGTATATAACACCATTTGACGGGTTAATGTTTTAGACACTTTACATTTTCTCTATGGTTGTTTTAAATTCATTTTCAGACATAGGATAGTGGTGGAGCCCTATGCTTGTGACATAACTGCCTAAAATAGATGTTCTAAGTAGGATTGCCATCCATCTATATATCATTCCCCAGAGTTACTAAACATACAATAAATTATGTTTATCATACCATTGTCATATTGGTTACTGTCAACAATGATGCATCACTTATTATTAAGTAGTAGTATATTCCTTATGACGTCAAACCAGCACACCATGGGCCTACCCCTTCTACCGGGACCGGGTAGAGTTGGCATGACTAGATATTTGTTCCGTGGGGAACTTGTCAATGCATGTTCTGACACTCTTGCAATGTGTCTGCTATGTCAAGGACAAGGACGAAGCGTCTTATTGTCTTTTCTATTATCAAATAAATTCAACATACTTTTTGTAATTATTGTATTTTTTTTTCAGATCCAGCAAATATGATGTATACCTATCACAAGATGCACTCAACATGTTGAAGGCGTATCTGGCCAAACATAGCCACGTACTGTTGATACAAGTACTTCAAACATGGTTCCACATTGACATAAACAATGACTCAAACAAAAAGAATTCTGTTAGTATCGTTCTGACCTTGCATCTTCTTCTTCGCGTTATGCCGTTTTCTGATCCATTAGGATTGGCGGGGTCCGCATCTTAAGCATAAGGATTTGGCGGAGATACTGATTTTTATATGGAGCGACTGCCGTCAGACCTCCACAACCCAGAGGGAAAACCAGATCTTTTGTAGGTCACACATCTTTCGAAATATATAATTTTTTTGTCGTGTGTGTTTTCTCATGATGTTTTTTTTCACCACCGAGCAAGTCATAGCTAGTGATAGCTTTCTGACCTTGCATATTAGGAAATAATCTAATGCATATTGCACAGCGCATTTATTAAATAATTTTTAGTAGCTTATATAATGTAAAAGAAAAACAATCTAGGATAGATTCTTATTGTTATCCTCAGAATACTGAACAAACCAGAAGACGCATTCAATCATAATTGCTGGCGACGTCCCACCTCCACAATGTTGTTATCACTACTATTCAAATTTGCGGGGTCGCGCAGCCCGCGAAAATTTCCTGTTGCAGGATCATTATTTCGAAAATTTTCAATGTATTTCGATTCGTACGAAGAAAGGAACATTTCCTTTCTGCAAACCTTTTAAAAGAAATTCTTGATATTTTTTATTGATGTTATTTTTGTGTCTGTTAATTATCTTCCATGTATCCTTAGAAATATTTCCAGATTTGAGAACATACAGCGATTTTTTTAGCGTTCTTAAAAGTGTAACATATTTGCTACGATAATTTTTAACAGATTCATTGTTATAGTTCAGTTTTTCGACACGAAGAAAGCGTTTCATTTTACTGGATATTTTAACCCCTTTCGTAACCCATTTTTCTATTTCTTAATCGGAATCGTTAAAGCCGATATTTTAAAATAAAATAAATATTATATTATTATTTTCAAACTCTTGATTCCATGTTGACGAGTGTTAGTAAGAAGATAAAATACTCAAATCGCACACATCGAAATTGAAATCAATGGTTATGATATGTCGAACGACTGGTACTTTGCGATTAAGTAAATTGCCACTTTCTTACTTTCGGTCTCTTGAGTGTTTGCGTACTTTTTTTATAAAACCAATGCGACAAACAATAAATTAAATTGTCATTACATACTCGTAAAAATAAATAGTCTACTTTTGTGTGAGTGAGGTTACCAGGAAGTTGGTAAGAAATTGATGTGTTAGCAGCAGAGTTAGCATCGCGCGTTATATATTTATCGTATTGCAAGCGTTCATTGGCTACAGTGACCACTTTAAAATAAAACTAATTATAAAAATGTACTTGTAATAAATTTATTTACTTTAGGAAGATGAAGATGATCAGATGGAAGAGGATATCAATGTAACACGAATGAACTCTGATGACAAAATTCTGGATGTCAAAGGTAAGTCAATGTCAAGTGGCAGTTCAATACGTACGGAATGCTACACCTACACAAAAAAATCGGCCAAGTGCGAGTCGGACTCGCGCACGAAGGGTTCCGCACCATCATCTATAATAACGGCAAAAAATCACGTCTGTTGTATGGGAGCCCCCCTTAAATATTTGTTTTATTTTAATTTAATTATTTATTATTAAAGTGAATATATAACTAAATATTTTGTGAATATTTCAAGCGTCTACCTATTGCCGTTATCAATATCGAGCAAAACGAGCAATAAAATCACGTTTCTTGTGTCACCCACACAAGAAACGTGAATTTAATAAATTAATATATATTTATTTTATTATATTTTTTTAGTATTAGTTGTTATAGCGGCAACAGAAATACATCGTCTGTGAAAATTTCAACTGTCTAACTGTCACGGTACATGAGATACAGCCTGGTGACAGACGGACGGACGGACAGCGAAGTCTCAGTAATAGGGTTCCGTTTTACCCTTTGGGTACGGAACCCTAAAAATACCTGAAAAACATTTCAAGAAGCATGAACAGAGTACTCATTAAGAAAATGCATACTAATGTGCCACGAGCTCAGCTGAAGGTCAGTCGCGCGCTGACCATTGACCTCTCACCTCTCGTGACATACATATTTACTAAAATTTGTACGTTTTCCATTTATGCATAACCCTGTAAAGTTTATTGAGTTTTTTGTCAATTATATATAACTTTTGAACCATTGGGCCCTATGGGGAAGTTCAATTCAAGCTGAAGTAGTAATGGGCCGGCCACATCGAAAATAACACGAGAGTTTGACCTTGAGTCTAAAGTTTAGCTACCTGGGTATATATTAGCTTATAAATAAGGAAGTTCATGTTGACAGACAACCACTCCAATATTTATGATAATTTGTAGATATCTTTGCCAAATGCAATGGGCATGCCGAGTACCAAAGCGTAGATAAGGAGTTAAGAGACCTTCAGGACGCAATCAAGGGAGTTCGGGATTCCATGGCGCCGCTCAAGTTGTACAAAATAACTGCACCGGATACTCAGTGAGTCATTCTTTCAATCTCTTTTTTTTGGAATGAGTGTGTAGTAGAGTACGAGAGCTCGATGACGTCGTTGCGGATGTCGTTCTAATCGAACACGCAACGTCTTCCGCAGCCTGTCTATGGATGGGTTTATCTATCTCGAGTTACTCCGTGTCTCGGAGGGCACGTTAAGCCGTCGCGTCGGGCCCGGCTGTTGTCGTTAGATGACAGTCGTTAAGCTAAGTCAGTGGCCCTCGGGCGGCTTGAACACATTGGCCTCCGCCAATCCGCATTTGAGCAGCGTGGTGGAGTATGCTCTAAACCCCTTCGGTTGAAGGTAGACCCGTATCCCTGCAGTGGGATGAGTAAAGGTTGATGTGGTGGTATGTAGTTTGCAAAAAGTGCAACATCACAAACGTTGCAATTTAACGTGTCTCGTTCAGTATACAGCGCGTATTTCTCGCCTATGTAAATAAGAGACTATGTATAAGAAAGAAAAAAGAGCATGCTCCGTTAATTCGGGCATGTAGCAAGAATGCGAGATTAAAGAATGACGAAACGGATATACAATGCGAAAGTGGAAGGATATAGCAGCGAGAAAGGCCAAGACTCATCTACCACGACAAAAGTAGTTGTGAATGTGATTTCAGGAGTCCTAGGAACCGGCGAGTGCTCTGAAGAACTATTTTCCCTTATCCCACCCTCTCCCTTCCGTCATAGAACCACACGTGCGGGCTTGCGATGTCATCGTTCCACCGTTGAGAATATCTCTTCGCGTACCAAAAAGTTCGGCAACTCCTATCTTTGTCGTATCATTAAAAAGTGGAACGCCTTGCCTGCACATGTGTTCCCTCCTTCCTACAATATGGGATCCTTCAAACGAAGCGTGAAGAAGCATCTTGCGGGTCAGCATGGCAACGTCAACTGACAGGATACGGTGTATAATTTTGTCAGTTGCGATTTGGGCTCCTCTTTCGCTTACCATCAGGCAAGGAGGAGCTAATATAAAAAAAAGAGCGTGCACGAAAACGTGTTAAAGAAACGCGCGTTGTGTGTAAGCACCGCGTTTTGTCGAGCTCGGTTCCATCTGCACACCCTGCAAGGAAACTGGCGTGTAAATATGGATAAATAGAGAATGAACAAAAGAAGTAAATCCCATCAAGGACGAAGAAGGAAGAAAAATGATACTGCTGTACCCTGCCTTTACGAGAGATACTGCAGCGAAAAACGATAGGATATTACGATAATTAAATTCTATAGGAGCATCCCTACTGGGAAAGTATTTCCAGTTTAAGGATGAAAAAGATATAAGAGAGGTAGGGCTTCAATAAGTCTGAGCTACTACGAGCACAGTCCACTGGAGAAGTACCTCACAGAAAACCGTAGCCATAACAGCTCGTTGGCGGATTGTTGTGTTCCTACAAGTGAATGTAACCAGTAAGCTCCTAAGGAATCGCTGCAATAACGGGAAGGGTGGCAACGAGCGAGCGATATTTTTAGTATTGCAAGCGCTCATAGGTTACGGTAACCACATTGTATAAGGTGTGGAGTATGGTTGTATGCTTTCCGACGTTTTATACCAAAAGACCCTAGACCAATAATATTTAGCCGGAGAGTTGATGTAACCCTGTGAGTGGCCACCAAACAGTCTCTTAGGTGATGCTTTGATAGCGGCTGTCCTTCGCGGTTTATCACGAGCTAATGTTCTAGCGTTACAAGCGACCATAGGCTCATATAAAATAAATATATATAAATATTGTCGGACAAATTACACAGCGCAAGCTAGCCCCAAAGTAAGCGAAGCTTGTGTTATGGGTACACAACTGATAAACATACGTAAATACATTTTTTTTGTGAATACATACTTATTATACATAGAAAACACCCAGACCAAGACAAACAGACATGTTCATGCACACAAATGTTTGTACTGTGTGGGTTTCTAACCCACGAGTATTGGTGTCAAAGTAGCGTAACAACGCGTTTCACCACTGCGCCACCGAGCTCGTGGCGTATGTTTTATTGTCACCCGAAATGGTATATAAAAATACATTTAGTGGTGTACACAGCGAACTATAATACTTTCGGTAATATTTGTGTGATGCATGCAGCAACAGACATAAACAAAAAAAATGTGTTGCGTTGTACATACAGATGAGTTCAGCCATCACTATTTAAAATATATGTATTTCCTGTTCAAACTCTACTCTGCTAATTCATATTATTCACAGACAATCAGGACAGATTTGGTATAACGTGTAAGAATAATATCAACAATTATTTTTTCGCAGTTTGATATGTGCTAAAACCGACTCAAAATGTAATATACTCTGTGGAGGATTTAGCAACTCAGAAATTAGATTGTGGGATCTCGGCCACAACAATGTCAAAAGGAGAATGAACCGGAACATATCTGAAATTGAGCTGGCGTGCTATGTGCCTCTTGAACCACCCGCCGACGACAATAATCTGTAAGTTCCATTAATAATCATAATGTTTAATTATACATTTAACGAACTGACTCTTTATCAAATATTTCGTGAAAATGCGATGAACGTCAAGCTAACGGCGACGGCTGGGAGTTCATCCTCATGCACTGGAACCGCAATGGTCGCATACTGTGCAGTTCCTGAGAAGTTTTCTACCGAGAATTATTAAGTTGTGGAATGAGCTCCCTGCCGAGGTTTTCCCAAAAGACTACAGTATGGGGTTCTTCAAGAAAGGCGTGACGCGGAAAGAGTGACACCCCTGGTGTTGCAATTGTCCATAGGCTACGGTAACTGCTTACCACCAGGCCGTATTGCCACTTTAGTGGTATAAAAAAAGCTAAATCTTATTACAAAATATAGTCTTACGATCTAAAAAGAATGATCATAGTAATGATGCTTTATACATTTAGATACTCCCAGTCTAAGATAGTAAGAAAATAAATATTAAGCTACTGATAATGTTTGCAGCCAGATTGGTGCTGGTCTGCCTCTGCGCGGGCACTCGGGTCCGATTCAAGCAGTCAGTGTGCTTCGGCGGGAGGAATTAATTTTGTCTGCGTCTCACGACAACACGATGCGAGCTTGGAGGCTGGCCGACTATTCCTGCGCATCTATATATAGGTATTTTTTTGTTTTTCTTATTGATACCAAGGTGGTAATCAATATATAGGATACCAATGGATGGGAGCAGTGATTGCCCAGTGGATAAAGAATCGGCCTAGTGATCAACAGGTCTCCAGTTCGAGCCTGTAGGGCGATTCTACAAAAAAATTGCACGTGCACTGCAGCGCGACGTGCGTCAAAATGACATTATGACGTTTTGTTAACGTCGCTGCTGTCAGATCGCTTAACGGAACGTCAAAATGTACCCATTTTGACACACGTCGCGCTGCAGTGCAGTTACAGTTTTTTAGTAGAATCGCCCTACTGGTTAGTACCACTAAATTCGTGTTTTTGGACTTATGTACATATTAGTAATTATTACTAGCTTGGCGGTGAGGGAATACATAAGGACACCCGCACTTCCAAGAAATTATATTTCGAAAGACGTTGTGACCTTACCTAATAATGTTCTGGCTTTTTCTTTGGGTTGTGGATGTCTGACGGCATTCACTCCATTTTGACGAGCTCGGTGGCTCAGTCGTGAATAACGCGACTTCGACACCAACGCTCGTTGGTTCGATTCCCACACAAGGCAAACATTTGTGTGCATGAACATGTTTGTTTGTCTTGGTCTGAATGTTTTAAGAGAGGTAGGGCGCATCAAAGCAGCCCGCCCGGGGAAGTACCTCCACCTCACAGAAAACCGCAGCCAAATAACAACTCCCTAGAGGGTTGTAGTGTTCCTGCGTGTGAGTGAGGTCACCAGTAAGCTCCCAAAGAGTTGCTGTGTAAGCAGCAGAGGAGACATACCGCTGTGAGTGTGCGAGAGTGATAATTAATATATCGCAAGCGTTAATAGGCTACGGTACCCGCTTTACATCAGGTGAGCCGTATCCTTGTATGCCCCCCGAAATTATATAGTATAAAAAAATCGGTATCTTCGCCCAATCCTCAGGCTTAGGTAGCGAACCCGGCTAATCCTAATGGATTAAGAAACGGGATAATGCTAAGAAAAAGAAGACTAAGGTGTCAACCAAATTTTCAACTGACGATTTTCTATAACGCACACGTCCCATAAGGTACTCGTAAAACTCAAATGTTTAAAATGAAGGTTTACTAAAATGTTTTCATTGTTAGTATAAAGCTAAGCATTATTACACGTTACATGTAACAGTGAGCAAGTGTGCTATGTAAGCGATGCATCTTTGCAGTCAAAGCCATCTTGCACGTGGTACACTCTGCTAGTTTACAAACGAGGATTTGGCGAAAGAGAGAGGGCGCGTCAATGCAGCCCGGCTGGCTAAGTACCTCCGCCGCACAGAAAATTACAGCCAAACGACTCCCTGTAGGATTGTTATAATTAACCACTTATAAGTAAATACTAGTAAAGCTAGAAGGTGTTGTCAGGACCCTAGAAACCGACGGGCGTACATGAGAAGAAATGTTAGAAAAGCGAGTGAGATGTGTAAGGACTAAGTCATGTGACCCCGCAAGGGATTTGGCGTGAAGTTATAGAAGCAAGCACTAGTAAGCTCCAGAGGAGTTTCTCCGTAAACATCGGAATTATCAGTGGGCAAGCTATACTCCTTGTGTTACAAGCTTTCATATGCAACAGGAAACACTTCCACGGGTCACTTGTGACGTGAGATGTTTAACAGAGGCCCAATGGCATAATAAATAATTGGAAAGGTTTCATTATCGACCGACATATAATATGGCTACTTATAAAAATAATGAAGGCGATATACGAGTTCTCTACTACTGTGTATGGACCAGGGAACGTAGGTACCTACATGTCGGTGACGCGTTGGCAACGGGTGTGGCGATTAATACTTCTTACTTGGTGAGTAACATACATGTGGGTCACATTGTCATTTGCCACCCAAGGCACCTAAGTCACAAGTACCAATTTGATAGCGATAACTGCTAAAATGATTCCCTCAAGGATATTAACACTATTTTTATTTCCAGAGGTCACAACTATCCAATTTGGTGTATGGACGTGTCAAAGAACGGTCTCTACATCGTCACTGGATCCCACGACAAAACAGCCAAGCTCTGGTCGCTGGACAGGACATTCCCTATTCGGGTGTTTGTTGGACACATGTCTGATGTTACAGTAAGTGGGTTTTATATACATCGGTGAATTTAAAACGTTACACCTTTATACCCACTTCAAAAAGGAGGAAACTCAATTATACAATTTTGGTTTACTGCCTGCTTTTCGCAGACGACGCGGTATTAATAGCAGAATCACCATCCGAACTGCAAACACTAGTTACAACAATGAAAGATGATTGTAAGAAGAAAGGCTTACAATTGAATGCGAAGAAAACCAAGATAATGGTATTTGAAAGAGAGACAACCAGAACGAACACTAGGATTACGGTTGATGATGTAGTGTTGGAGCAAGCGAATGAGATTGTATATCTTGGAAGTGCCTTTAGCAGCAATGGAAGGTACACCGTTGATGTGAAGAGACGAGTGAGTGTAGGGAATACGGTGAATGTAGCGTTGGGTAAACTTCTAGTTCAGCCGAAATCTAAGCCAGAAGGCACAGCTCGCTGTACACAACGCGGTGCTAATCCCAACGCTAACTTATGGAAGTGAGAGCTTGGTATGGCAGAGATAGCATGAAAGTAGAAAAATGCGGTCGAGATAAGAGTATTGCGCAAAATTTGTGGCATAACGCTTGCTGACGCGTTCGTAATGAATACGTGAGAGAAAGAGTTGGTCTGAAAAAGAGTGTGGGTGTTAAGATAAGAAAAGGCATGCTCCTTTGGTTCGTACATGTAGAAAGAATGCAGAACGAAAGAATGACGAAACAGATATACTATGCAAAATTGGAAGGATGTAGGAGCCGATTAAGACTGATACTAACCCACCATGAGCAAATTAGTCGTGTCAGAAGGTGATGTCAGGACCCCAGGAACCGGCGAGCGTGCATGTAAAGAGCTATGAATGTTAGAGAAGCGAGTGCAGTATGTAAGGACCGCGTCTTATGGCGCTCGTTTCCCTCTGCCTACCCCGTAAGGGACCTGGCGTGAAGATATACCTACATACTATTTTTGTGTACCCGCAAATATCTGATGAACATTTAAGCGGTATACCTGTAAGGACGAGCCTGATGGCGGAGTTTGTTCGATTTCTAAACAGGACAAACATTTGTGTGTATAAACATATCTGCAATTCTTGATCTGGTTATTTTTAAGAGGAACAGGACGCCAACGCTCGTGGGTTCGATTTCTACAAAGGACAAACTCCGTTTGTCTAGGTCTGGCTTTTTGTAAGGGAGGTAGGGCGCATTAAAGCAGCCTGACTGGATGAGTACCTCTACCACACAGAAAACCGCAGCCAAATAATAACTCCCTGAAGGGTTGCTGTGTTCCTGCGACTCCTGCTAGTGAGTGGCTTTTCCAGCAAGCTCCTAAGTAGTACAAAAAAACTTGGTAAAGTCGTTGTTATTATTTGCAGTGCGTGAAGTTTCACCCAAACGAAGCGTACATAGCGACGGGCGGGTCAGACCGCAGCGTGCGCCTGTGGAGCGTGTGCGACGCGCGGCTCGTGCGTGTGCTGTGCGGCCACCGCGGCGTCGTCCGCGCACTCGCGTTCGCACCGTCCGGGAACTACCTCGCTAGTGCTGGTTAATTAAACATGCAAATAATAGATACTAGTGTTCGCTCCAATAGTCGAACTTCGTTCATAATAATTATTGAAATGTTGAGAAAAACATATCGTCAGTGAAGTTCTAACAGCGCATTAGTAAAAATAAAAATATAACAATTAACATATATTTCTGGTAACGTATTTGAAATAAAGTCTGTGAATCAACGGTAATTCGTACAACACAATTAGGCCATCTTTTTAATCCAACGGCATCTTAAACCCGCCAAAAAATAATTTACGCACTCTTAAAACTTCACTGACAAAACACAAATATGCAAATCCGTCTCGTTTTTTTTTTACATTTAATTAAAACATATTCCTTTTGTGATGCCTTACTGACACTTTAGCTCGTTAATATTAGGGGTTAAAGTATGAAATTGCCGATTTGTACTGAAAAATTGAAACTTGTTTTTTTTCTAAGATATAACATATTTATTTAATCAAAATATTTACCCTCATTATCCATACATTGCTGCCATCTAATCGGAAGTCTATTTATGTCTTTGCGATAGAACTCTGGGGATCTAGATTCGACAAACTGTGTGAAAGCATTTTGTACTGCCTCCTGGGAATAAATTTTTTTACCACGTAGAAAATTGTCCAAATCACGACAAAAATTGTAGTTAGTTGGAGCAAGGTCTGGCGAGTACGGAGGATGACGTATGGTTTCTAACTGCAGCTACTGTAGAGTTACAATGGTTTCTCGTGCTGTGTGTCGTCTTGCGTTATCATGGAGCAATAATGGTGAAGATCGATTCACGATTCGGGGCTGTTTCACTGGCAGTTTCGCCATCATTGTTCAAAGTTGGGCACAGTAAACATCTGCTGTTATTTCTTAACCAGACCTGAGAAAGCTATAGTGAATAACGCCATGAAGAGACCACCAAACAGTTACCATTACCTTTTTATTGGTAAGTTTTGCTTTAGGGCGCTGTTGCGGCGTTTGACCTGTGGTCAGCCATTGCATTTTTCGCTTACGGTTATCGAAAATAATGCACTTTTCGTCACATGTCACAATTCGATCCAATATTCCTTCATTTCTGTTCCGATTCAACAAAGCAACACAAGTTTCAACACGCGTTTCTTTCTGCAGATCAGTCAAATCATGAGGCACCCATTTTTCATATTTTTTTATCTTATTGATTTGATGCAAATGAGTGAATATTGTAGAGAAGGTAACGGTAAACCATGCCACTAATTCCGGGGTAGTTTGACTCTGATCGGCTTCCACCATCTCCTTTAATTCAGCGTTATTTACCTGTGTGGGCGGTCTCCCACGTGGTTCGTTCTTCAAGTCGAAGTTTCCATTACGAAAGCGTTTAAGTTATCAACGCACGGTGCGTTTATTAGCAGTCTCCTCTCCAAACGCAGCATTGCTATTGCGAGCCGTTTCAGCCGTTTCAAGTAAGTTCGCCGTAAGTTCCGCGTCGGAACGCATATGCAAAAATTACTGGGATTTTCGAAGTATCCATCTTTCCCGTCTAAGCTGAATAAAAAAAAACAATTGAAATTCGAAAATCAAATGTTCCACATTTTTTAAAAGAAACCTCATAGGTATTATATGAAAAAAGTTTCACTCGAAAATGTCACACCAAGTTTAATGTCAATTCAAAGTATCTATTACTATAAAACGTCAATTTCATACTTTAACGCTTATTAGCTACTAAACGAAAAAAATCAGGGTTTATTAGAAATTAGACATGTTATCTGTTGTATATAGAAAGTTCTTTTTTTACCGAGATTGTATGGGTAATCCGAAAGAGATGCAGGTAAACTGTCTTAGAAACTTTTTTTACTGAGATTGTATGGGTAATCCGAAAGAGATTCAGGCAAACTGTCTTAGAAACCATGTCATCTATTTTACCGAGATTGCATGGGTAATCCGAAAAAGATTCAGGCAAACTGTCTTAGAAACCATGTCATCTATTTTACCGAGATTGTATGGGTAATCCGAAAGAGATGCAGGCAAACTGTCTTAGAAACTTTTTTTACCGAGATTGTATGGGTAATCCGAAAGAGATTCAGGCAAACTGTCTTAGAAACCATGTCATCTATTTTACCGAGATTGTATGGGTAATCCGAAAGAGATTCAGACAAACTGTCTTAGAAACCATGTCATCTATTTAAACGCGACAACAACACAAAACTTCACAATTAACACATTAACTCTCATCTCACCAAACACATACTGAAATCTAGTTAGTGTCACTTTTACTTTTTTTTTCTGTGCTCATTTAATTAATGTTACTGAAATCTGAATATTGTTTCACTAAGCCAATAACCTAGGGCGGAGGGCTGGTGTCCTGAAATACAGGCTTGCCTAGCTTAGGCACCAGTCTCCCATAACGATGAACAAAGCAATGTGTAATATTCTGTTTCTTGTACAATTTATTTGAGAAATATTTATTTATTTATTTTGTGAAAAGAATTTTAGAATAGTTAATTTCTTGGTTTATCTTCTGTCTATAGAGCATTTTTGAAGGTATTAATGGCGTATTCACTTCTATTAGCAATCTCCTAGGTTATAGTTATCTAAACTTTGGTAAGTATTATATTAAACAGATTCTACAGCGTCATAAAGGTCTGTGTAGTATCGCTTCCATCTGCCAAAAGCTTGGTCTTTCTCTATATCCCCAGTTTATCTGTGTACGTTTTTATTTTGCGTGAGCTGGTCATCGCGTTAATTTTTGATATAGCTTTGATTGCTCGGCTTAGGTCCCAGGTAACACGACAGCCTCCTCTTGGTAGCCATGCAGCTGAAATTGACAGTAGGGGTCGCTTGAGATATTACCGTTCACCCTTTTTACTCTCTTTATACATGGTGCGTCACCGTAGTAGCTTATTCCCTCTAAAGGGGCCAGTATTTGATTTTAAACGAATGCAAAGAAATAATGGCTTAATCATTTTTATATAAGGACATAATCTATATAAATGTTGATGTTGATATGTACTCGTCTTGGGTAATAGCTGGTAAATACATCTGAGATAGATACATTCCTAGATGTTTTGGCCGAAAACTATAAAGGAATATTATAGAGATTTTTTCATGGAAAAAAAAAATTATGTTGTGCTTTTGTTATTACTCTCTACTAGATGACACGAAGGTGCATTAACTTCTGTTCATATTCTATTCAGTTCTATTCTGGCAGTACATATGTCTGCTAATGCCATCCTAGTTAAATTTACGGCATAAGAAATGTATGTATTTGCTGTATTAGTTTCTTGAAGTTGATTCATGTATTACTAGCATTTGTATTTCTTTTTATACAGGCGACGACAAAAAGATCAAGGTATGGGATTTAGCAGCATGCACTTGTGTCCATGAACATCGAGGTCACCACGGAAAAGTGACCGCGCTAGATTGGTCAGCTGTGGGGAAAGCTAGTCTCACCAACAGAGTGCAACTAGATCCAGGAGACCTGTCTATAGAAAATTCTTTACTTTGTTCCACTGGTATGGATGGCATTGTTAAAGTAGTATGGGACAGTCAAGCAAAAAATAGGTAAGTATCATAATTTTGTTAGCACTAAGACTTCATTAGGCACATAATGTCTATGGAATTCTGAGAAACAAAATCGTTTAAGCAGAATCCAAACTCCTTAATAACTTTTAAGTCGCCTGCATTGTATAGGAAAGTTTTGAGCCTAAAGTAGGAATTTAAATGCTACCCTTCAATAGGGTACATACACTTGACATCAGTGTGCTCTTTGGCCTTGTGTTAGATGTAATAGGAGCACCACATTGTCGTTAAATTCATTTAAAATTAAAATAAAGTTTTTTTAAATAATGTAGCCTAAAACAAGTGTACATCAGGACGGCGGGTCTAGGTTATAAAACAGTAATTCTATACACATGAAAACAATGTTCTGGCAATGTGAGGAATGTGAGTAAAATTCAAAGCAAATTGCTTTTATAAAACCACACTTATTTCAAAAAGTCGCCAGTTTGATATCAGGTGTATTTTTAATCTGAGCAAATTACTTACTATCTAAGTATGAAAACATTAGTGTAGTAGCAATGTTGCGGCAATGTGCACGAACGTACCAAAAGCACATACTGATGCGGCAAAAGGTTTGATTTATTTTAAAAACAAAAGTTCTAAATTTGAACGCTTGCTTAGTTTATACTGGCAATCACCACGAAATGAATGGAGGAAATTTTAAATTACAGGGGTTTCCTACAATGCAATGCAAATGGGATAACTATTTCCTCATTTTTCTTTTATTGTTAACATGCATAATTGTATGTATAAATTAGGTTAGGCACGTATTTGATGAATTTGATTTGATTCGTAAAACCATAATACTTTGTGACATTCGGGATTCGGGCGGACAACGGGAATACTCCGTATTGTTACAGTTTTATTTTTATACTGAGTATTCCCGTTCACAAATGTCGCTAAGTATGTGCCAACATATTACAAAAGAAATGTATTATGCAATTATACATGTTATTTAATAATAAAAGGAAAATGAGTAAATAGTTATCCCATTTGTATTGTGTTGCAGAAAATCCCTGTAGTGCAAAATTTCCTCAATATATTTTGTGGTGATTGCCAGTATAAATTAAACAGGTGTCCAAGTTTAGAATTTTTGTTTTCAAAATTGCTTTTATTCCTTTGTCCCATCAGTTGTGGTTTTGGTACATTCGGGCACATTGCCGGAACATAACGACGCTAATGTTTTCATACTTAGTAAGTGATGTACTCAGAAGAAAAAACACCCACCATTCTGATATCAGGCTGGTGACTCAGTAACTTTTTGAAATAACTAGTTTTTGTACAGTATAGTGTGTAGGCCATTTATCGATAATAATTATGATGTATATATATATATGACACATATAATTATTCAAATCCACTCGAAAAGATATTTCTAACCCAAATGGGAAATTTTCTAAAGTATGGTATGCTCCGGGTACATTTTCGTTTTTTGTACTGTGATGCATCACGGGTTAAAAATTAATCTTTTTATTGTTTAATAGAAAATATGAAGCAGGATTTCTTTTGATCAATGGTACATTAGTAACATACATATTGGCTGCCATGAGCATCATCAATGGGATAACCTAAGCTTTCTAAAATTGACTCATTTACTAAATAACTGATCAGGAACTCCATACAAAATAGGGTGATATATTTTAAGAATCTGATATTTTGAGAATTCAATATTATGTGAATGAATGATAATAAGGCTAACAAAGAAAATCAGGAATAGAAACTTGAAATTGTTCTTCAAAATGATAAAAAATAATATATTATTTTTTCTTTATTGCAGACAATCTTCTAACCAGGACGTTCAGTCATCAACATACAACACAAAATGCTCATATTTAGTTGATGTTCAAGTTAATCCTGATTGGGTAGTAGCAATTGGCACCAAAAGATAATTTTTTCTCACGTTTATATCTAGGTATAGGAAATAAATAAGTGCAACATTGATATTTTGTAATTTTATTTAAATATACCAATAAGTGTTAAGTTCCAATTTAAAAAAATAATTAATATGATAAGGCAAATTGTCTCATAATTTATTTTTATAAGCCAGCTGATACAAGTGTCAAAATTATAACCTGTCTATGAAATTTGGCAGAGTATACATTATATGGACAATTTCATTGCATGGCGTGTGTAATACTGGACATAATTTAAACAAGAAAATGATAATATTATGTTGCAGTTATGAATGTTTATATGCATATTCAATGAAGGTTCAAAATAAAGAAAATTTCATACTTTCTTGAAAAAGTTCATTAATGTTGATTGTTTTCCTTTCTGCGGTGGTGAGATCTTTTTCTTACTCTTTGGTCCATTTTTTTTTATGGGAGACACTTCAATTCTCACCTCAACATGTTTAACACTTTCTTTCACTTTAGGATCAGGTTCAGCTTCATTTTCAGAACAACTCTCATATACTTCTTCTTTCTTTGTTAAAATATAACCATCTTCATCAGTGTAAGTTTTATCAACAATTTTTCGTCTTTTCTTGGGGTTCACAATACCTGACGTAATTTTTACAGTATTAACTGTAGGTGTTGGAGGTATCTCATCATCAGATTCTATAGTCTCTTGCTTGGTCACTAGGGCCTCATCTCCGAAAGGATCATTTTTCTCATCTTCACTTTCACTATCAGAAACCTGTAACACCCTTTTGCGTTTCTTGTCAACTTTGCTATTTTTCTTGATATCAGTAAGACTTTTCAGCTTACCTTTATCATCATTGTCTTTTTTTAATTCTGTGATGGGTGTTTTTAAAAGGTCAACATCCACTTTTTCATGTTTAACACTTACATGCTTTTCCACATTATCACTCAGAGCAGTATTTTTATTCAAATCAATTTTAGGTTTCTTAGCAGGAAGACTATTCGACTTACTGAAAAACCCTGCAATACCTTTTTGAGCTTTGTTTTGATTCATTCTATCTTTTTTAGGAGATGAAGCTTCAGTTTTAATGGACGGTTCAGATTTTGTTTCATGAACTTTAACAACACTGTTTAGCTGCCCATTAACCTTGTTTTGTATACTTTCTACTTTAATAGTTTTACTTTTAACATTGTTTTCTTCTTTGATTTTCTTTTGTGGAATAGCTGATTTTGTATCAACAACTGCAATTTCTTGACTATTTGATTTTAAGTACCCAATTTCATCTGATGTTCGTTTTGTGCATACATTGCTTTTTATCAAACCTGTACATAGTGTAAAATCTTCAAATCTGTTCATAGCCATATAAGCAACAGTATCAACGGACGCGGTCCCTTTAGCCACACTGTATATGTGTTGAAAAAAAACCTTTTTTAAAGTACGTTTGACATCGTCCATATCAGTCTCTGAACAAACAGTTGTAAGAGCACTTTGCTTATCCGACAAACCAGATATTACATAGTTAACATTGAGGTTGATATCAGGTTGCTTTTTTCTAATAATATCAACTATTTGATGCAGTAATGATTTGCTTTCATTGACATGTAAGCACAAGTCCTTGCTAATGGACATATAAGTAACCAATTTGTTTTCGTCCAATATCATCTCTGTTACGGAATCAATATTAGTATCCATTGCACGTATATTTATAATATGAATTTGTATTGTATTTTCGTTAAAATTAATAAGCTTTATACAGGAAGTTATTTTAGCGCACTTTTTCAACGACGAAGTTAATTGTCAGTTGTCAAACTTGTCAATTTCATTTTTTTTTTTGGTTCCTTTTATCCCCGAGGGGAAAGGCAAAGGGATCTAACCCATACAGCCAAGTCGTCAGTTTAGAACCATTTTAAAACATTAATTCTATGTTCCAGCTTCAGGAACTGTGCTGAAATAATACTTGAGAAGGGCTCCACAAGTATTATTTCAGCGCAGTTCTTGAAGCTGGAGTGTGTATAATTAAGATTTTGAAATGGTTCTGAACATCTGAACTGAAGACTTGGCTGTATTTACTAGACCCCTATGTCGTTCCCTTCAGGGCTAAAAAAAAATAGAAGACTGTCGTTCTGACAACTCGAGAACCAGAGGAAGCCGTAGACCTCAGAGGAAGGATACCTAGAGGTGACAAGCAAATAATAATACCAAGATAGAACGTGATAGATGTATACAGTTCCTCATAAGAAGGAAAGAGACAGATAAAATATTTTTTGTCCCTGTCATAGTTTCACTATTTTGTGTTTGCCACAAAACAATCATTTCGTTCCTTCTAGTACAACAAATTGTTTGCATAAATTACTAAATATAAGCGAAATATTAGTGCATAGTTGTGTTCTTTTGCTTGTTTGGGATTGTGTTTTTACTTTAACAATGGTACGTTGCTATGTAAAAGGCTGCAAAAGCCTCAGTTAGCAAAAATACGAAAACATAACCTTTCATACGTAAGTATAAAGTTTTAATAGTTGTTATCAAATATTTTGCGAAAATTTGATACACATGTAGTTTTTAAATAAATTGTTTGTATAATAACGTAAAAGCAATGAAAATATCGGTTTAATTTACAAAAAGTATTTCTAGTAAAAACCGCCTAAATCTTGAAGGTTGTCTGTGGGTAATGCGTCAGCCATTTTCTGTTGTATTTTCAATTTATCGGTATAATGAGCGTTTTAGGGTTACCAGTATGTAGTATGGGAAAACACCCCGAAATTATGGGTAAATTATATGGGTACGAACACCTTTTTTTTCAACTTCTTACTTTTTGTATACTTCTTTGTTTATAATTTTTCGTCAAAATGTATTTCTTTATTTATTTTTAAATTAAAAATGTTAACATGTTTAATCTTAGATGTATGTTTATTTTTTAGACTTCCTAAAGTCGTCAGTGTGCGTAATGCATGGATTTTTGCTACTGGACGATAGAATTGGGAGCCGAGTACAGTCGCATATGTTCCAAACATTTTAAAGACCACTGCTTTCGGAAGAAGTTTATTTGGATAAGTCGTCAGTTTCAACATTCACCATACACGTAAGTTAACATTTGTTGACCTGGTTCGTCAACATTTGATTTGTTGACGAACCAGGTGTTCCTCTGGCAATGCAAGCTTGCGCATTCTCAACTGATTTATATTGTTTTTATGTACTTATTTACACGATACAGTTACATAGTACAAATTATTATGTTCGCCAAACTGTTATAACAGTTTGTTGGCGAGTATATATGATGATAGGTATTAAAAAAAATAAGGAACTAAATTAGATGATTTACATGCCTGCGTGTTCGTCTGCTAGTTTGTCTTAGAAAGTTTCACGTACAGACTTGGAATTTTACATAGTTACATTTTATTCGTAGAAGCGTATAATTGAAGTACAAAAACATATGAAAATATTCCAACGACTCCGACAATCCGTAATTGAGTAGTTTCGGGGCATATCTTCTAAGGTCTTTTGTTTGAAATAAGAACCCGTACTCCAGTAATGAAGTGAGTATGGGTTAATATGATGTTGATGGGTTGATTATATTTATACAGGTAATTGTGAAAGATACGGAGGGTAGTCGTGTAGATTATTCTATACCAATTATTTATACCACGTTAATCAAGTTAATCACGTACACACACATGCTTTTGTGTCAACACATAAATGTTAATCAAGCATTTTATATTGTCTGAATTTGTAAACTTTTAAATATGTAAAGCTCAATTAAATTATAGTATTGACAGTAGTTTTAATATAATGTTAGTACTAGGCTGCCGATATTACATGCTAATAATGCGTTACAAAATTAAAATTGTCCTATTTTCAAGACCGATTATCCAGGGCTTCCAATAGCGACAGACACTACATTAACACCATGAAAATTAAAGCTTACTTTTGAATTGAGACTGAAAACATTACTAGCTGAGTCACGCAAGAAGAAATTAGCTATATTAAGGTCAAAAACTAAACCACTTGAAATAAAAATGCTGAACTATCTGTCATTATACAGAATTTTAATGTAATCAATGTATAGATGATAGATATCATTATACAAGTTAAAGGAAAAGAGTGAACTAGGGAATTAAGGGACCGTAGCAGTTTACCACCTTTTGAGTGCAATATGTGAAAGGATTATCCTTGATCAATTGTAGCTTTAGTTTAAGTCTAATGAAAACCATGATGCGCAATACAAAATGTTTAAAAACAAAGATTGTTTACCTTTGTTTAATATTTACACTTAAATCATCCCTGGCACTAATTCTTTTTTTACATGACAATTATTGAAATTTTTTAAGCAATATGTTTAATTTTAAGAAGGAATAATCCGCATTTATTGTGTAAAGATTTAACTAAAAACCGTGTATGTAAATGTGACCATGAATATTCGACGGCTGTTTCATTTCTCACGATATTTATATAAATACACGATGTAGAAAAATCGATCTAATAACATTGATTTCAAGAACAAAAATCTATGAAAAAATAAACATTAATATGTTTGTAAGGCACGAATATTTTTATTTACAAATTGTCTATAAAGTGTTTTTTATCTTTTATCTCATATCTATGCCTATATTTAGTATCATGTCATCGCTTGTATTTTAAAATATATGTCTAAAATATAGTGTATATATAAAAATATATTGTTTAATTTATATAACTCTGCTTGGTTTGACCAATCTCCTATCCTTATTCCAATGATTTCACAGATCTTACTGAAACTAACTCAAGCTTACTATTAATTAATAGATCTATACAGTAACTCGATTTGCGTAAAAAAATACAATTCTAATAATATTAAAGTGCAAATATGTTTGTTGATCTATTCAGATACTGTAGTTTTCATACGTATGTAAATATTAACTTTTATTTTTAGCTCGGTGGCGCTGTGGTGAAACGCGTTGTTACGCTACTTTGACACCAATGCTCGTGGGTTCGATTCCCACACAATACAAACATTTGTGTGTTGTTATTAAATGTACTTTTGTTGCCGTCCCTTACGGGTGTACGCGTTTGTCAACTCTAGCTAAAGTGCTTTTCACGAAAGAAATCCCACAGACGCAGCGCTGTCGTTGCCAGGCAGTGTGTTGCCAACATTACATTGTTTTATTTCCCCAAAAAATAAATTGTAATTATTTTTCGAATAGGTAGATTGAATTTTATAATAGAACGGATTACATATTGACGAACCAATTGGTAATTTAAATTTTAAATCTTTGAATTAGTGCTGTAGAAAAACCAAAAACTTTCGAACATATTTGATGCGGTTTTCAGGGTACAGCTTAAGCTTAATGTCTTTGCATTAAATCTATCAGCAGATATAGTTATAAATGCTTTATATTATATCTATCTATAACTTCACGCCAAATCCCTTACGGGGTAGGCAGAGAGAACCGATAGTTATATTGCATAACCAAATAAAATAAAAAAAGTTTTATATATTTTAAATTTTTATTGCATAATTGTGGTCATCAAACGGAATTATTCGTGACATACTGCAGTCACTATCTGAATCATCCATAATATCACTGTCCTGATTTGACTGTGTTTCGCTGTCGCTTTCAGTACATATTATAAATCAGTCCATTTCTTCGTCTATCAGACCATCTTTTTAAAATATTCGTCTTCCACATGTTCCACGTGTGTGCATTGTACGTTCCAATCTTCTGGGGTTACGCTGGCAAACGTGTCTTCCGTCAATTTAAGGTACCACCGTTTCAGTCATGCACTTTAAAAAATTCGTAGAATTCATGGTATGATAATCAGAGGACTTTGACTGCGATTTGAAAATTAATAATCCATTATTTATGAAACGGTCTTCAGAACCGGCATGAGCAATTATCCACCTACTTACCTATCCTTATCCACCTACTACTGAAGCAGAAACTAAAACTCCTGGCTCTTCATCACTTTGCCAACAACTTTTTGTATGGTAAGTGTTGTGAATGTGTTTCATCCAGAAACACCACAGGTCTTTTATCAAATGTTCTGTTTTTGCGCATTCTCTCGATGTATTTAGCACGCCACGCAGTTGTGTCATAGCGCTCCATAAGTATTTTTCTCTTAGATTGACATCGTTTGTATCTAAAACCAAGCAAGCAAGATTCTATGCAGTGTTGTAATGCTGCCTTGAAAATCAATATCCTGTTTTAACACAGCCCGCAACTTGTTTAGTGTAGGCTGTTCTTTCTTAACAGTATAAAACTCTTGAATTTTATGACGAATGGCACAAAGATCAAAATCGTCCAAATTATTTTTTTTGCATGTGGTCGACTTTTCCCAGGTGTAACAATTTTTTTAGCCGAATTTGAAGCTGTTGTTCCTTCTTGAGTTACTCTTGTCACGGTTTTCTCAGTAACACCTGAAAAATATTTTTAATATTATAGCTATACGAAAATGTAGTCCCATTTTACATTTTAGAAAAGAAATGTAAAAATTGAAAATTTAATATTTATTTAATTTTATAAAGTATAATAAAATTTAGTATTTAATGATTTTAAAGTTAACATAATAAAGTGAAATTTTACACTAGCGCTGTAGCTAAATATAATTCCCAAGCAAAATGGTAAATATCACTTAACTAGCAACCCCAAATCTGTACTTGTCATGGCGGCAACAAACATTGTTCAATGGTATCAAAACAACTTGATTCCGCTTTTCTTGTTCACAAAATTCCTTCACTTTAAGTATCATTTCCCGGGCAGCACTTTTTACAACTTTAGGCATTGTAAATAACACTTTAACTACGTCAAATCAACAATAATCTCACCAGCGTCCGAAAACAGTAACATCTGACAATGACATATAGCCGATCTGTCAATTTTAGTTCCATATTTTGCCGTGGGACGTCTTTCGTGAAAAGCACTTTATATATTGTACTTTCTCTGAGCCGTAGATAGAGAAAATAGAAGAAAGGTACTCTGTAACCATGATTGAGACAGAGATAGTTTACCTATGAGTGCATTTAATGTTGCCATTGCTGCATCGTTCCCTATTAAATGAGGTCTTTTGACAGGTGTTAACTAGAGTGGTTAAGGATGGCTAGGGACATGTAACCGGTTTATAGGTACGGTTCTAGTAGAAGATATGTATTTCCGGAATGACCATGTGTCTTTGTCTGTCTGTTTTCAATTTCTTGTATGTAAATATTAGATCAGCTGTTAATTACGTATGTTTATTAAAGCTTATAACAGGCCCTACTTTATTAGTGGATACTTATTCAGAACGCCTGTTGAGAAACTAAATTTAGATCGTAAGAGGCTCACCTAAGGCAATTTCTTCTAGCTAGCTAATCAAGTATTGAAAATTAGCAGCTCGGCTGTCTGGAAAGGGTATTGAGTTCCTGTTAATGAGTACGATTACAGCTAAATTCCTGATAAATACCTACTATAGCAGGCAAGACACTGGTTGGCTAGCAGGTAGGTATGTACTCTCTAGGAGTTGAAATGAAACAACGTTTAAATGATCTGATATCAATAGTAATATTTATAGTTTCTTTTTTATGAAAATAAAGTACGCCTGTAAGTGGCCAGCGGGAGAAAGTTCCATAAGTATTAATTACAATTAATTGAAATTGTTTTTACTCTTCAGAGTACCATAATAGTATAGTTATTATACCATAATTGTAGTAGTTTGTTTGTTGATTAGTAGCATTAGGGTAATTGCATACCAAAACTGGTAATACATTTATAACCACAAAATTTAGTTTACGAATCTAAAATTTCCAAATTTTCTAATGAATACGGAATTACAATATGTTTTTATCAAGTCTAAGTGCAAATAATATGGGGGAATACGAGGCAAAAGGTGTAATATATAGACTACAAGCTATAAAATGGTGTTACAAACCCATGAAAAGATACACTTTAGATTTTCCTTTCCCGTTTTTGTATAAAATAAAACTACACCGTACTGTAGTTTATTTAATCCTTAATGTTTATTCAATCATCAAAACAGTAGTTTTATTCATAAAAATAAAATAAAACGTATTCCAAACTACACTGTTTTCAACAACAGAGAAAAATGTCAAGTTTGTTTCGCAATTAGAGTTCCTGTCCTTGAAAAAAACTGAAACTTGATGAGGGACAGAAAATAATCTATCAATGTCTCGTTCTGTTCTGGTACGTTTGAAACGTATATTGCTGTCTCTTTACTGTGTGAATGAGATGTAAAACGTCACTAGGTCTATTCTTTTCTCCGTCTACGGAAGAAGCGGACTTCTTCTTCCCGCGCTTTTGACGAGTGACATTATTGTTATACTTGAATTTTTTACAATTCGGTATAAACTTAGTTTTATGTGACAATTTCGATAGTATTTTGTAACATAAGTGCTAGTTAAATTATACAGTAATGAAAAAACTCAAATATAACACGTTTATGCACTTTTTGGAAGACGTGAATAAGTTCATCAAGAAAACCTTGTAAAAGTCACTATCGTTTTACGGGTAGTATTTAAATTGGTTTGAATGAGACTAGGCCCCCTTCCCAAGTATTTTTTCAGCACAGTTCCTGAAGCTGGAACATAGAATTAAGATTTTCAAATGGTTCTAAACTGATGACTTGGCTGTATGGGCTAGATCCCTTTGCCTTTCCCTTCGGGGATAAAAAGAACCAAAAATAAAAAAGAACCAGAAGAAGCAAAGGAGACGTTCGTCTTGTACCTATACATTTTTATCTTAACAAACATTGTTATGAAATAAAATATAGGTGTTGCAAATACAAGACTATTAAATAATTGTAATAGTGTCTTGTGTTTAATAGTTAATCTAGTAATAGCACTCGAAGTAAGTACCTTGGACTACATGTAATCCAGGAAACTGTTCTATTTTAGTTACCAGTGACATCATCCAACAAACGAATACTTTCGATATTATAAAACTAAAAGTTACTTTTTTAAGTGATTTTCTTTTTTTCAACAGAGAAAATTATACGTCGTATTTATTTAGAATAATTTAGAAGTGCAAAATGCCCGGGTAAGCAACATCTGCTCATTAGGGAGTGGCTAACCTACTTATATGGACTGATCTTGAGCACCCACACTCACCAATTCGCTATACCAATTACATATTCATGTAAATCAAGCAAAGCTTTAATTAATGTGCTTATGAATTAACAAAACTTTGTGTAATGCTCAATAATACAATGTAAACAATCAATTCATTTATTAAATATTTAAAACTAAACTAAAACATGCTTTATCAGTTAATTATTATGTATTTTTATATGGCACCTTTTTCAATAGGAAGGCTCTATTGGAATAGATGACCATATGTACTTAACAAGTGTACTTAGTGACACTGAATGCGTGTAGGATTGTTGAGCATTTTCTGAATGCAAATTAAATGAATTAGTTTTCAGGTCAGTACTATAACTGATTTGAAAAATAATTTAGGTAATTTTGCAGGTAGATATTTATACAGACAATATTAATTCAACAGGATTGGTTAACCAATAGTTTTACTATGAATAGTTAATTAATTAAACTGTCATTCTGGTTGTTGGATATACAAAACTATGCTGCTCGACTGTATCAGGTTATCATCAATAATATTCATTCAATCAATACTCCAATTTAACTGGTTCTCAAGTTCTAGCTACAACTGATATATCTACTATAAATTAAGGAAAATACCTATGGATATTACTCTTATGATTTAATAAACTAAGTCTTATACCTTAAGATTACTATGAAAATTTAATTTATAAATATGTTTTTAAAAGATGTCCCCAATAAAATGGGGAAAATTGTTAATTGAAGTTCTGATCATAAATCCCTATGCAAGACAATGTCACATAAAATATAGCAAAACATAATAGGAATGCATTCTTTCTAATCTGTGAAACAAATTATATCTTGGATATCTGGGTTCCAAAAATCAATTCTCTCAGTACGTTCTAGGTTGTATCTAGAGATAATAAAGAGTAGATTATCATTTAACCGGTTGAGGCCCGCGTGGCTGAATTCCGCCATGCGTGTTACAGCGCCAAGTATATAACGGGCCTCAAGGCGTTAATCTACCATGAGGCTAACTGAGGTACCATGAATTATGCAAAAATCTTTAGCACCAGGCTGAAGATACTGCACTGCATCATGGACTATGTCCCAATTTTTACATATGAAGCCATTGCCGTTGCCACACACTGCCGTTTGATGTTTATTTAATCTTGAATTAAGACCCTGGTCTGCAAACAGTTTTCATTGAGATCTGTGATATAAAAAATGTTATTGAGAGTACTTTTGTCCATATATAGATAGGGATTTTTCTTTTATACTTATAAAATTACTATAGAATACTTAATATTTGTTTTCTTGTATTAACCCGTTGAGGCCCAGACGGTTGAATTCCGCCATGCGCCTTATGGCAACAAGTATATAATGGGCCTCAATGAATTAATAGCTTTGTTCAAGTAATAAGGCTTGTTTGTTATTTTAATTTCACCATCTTTAAGACCAAACCCTGTTGACAAAGAATATACTTTGGAAAAAGTGGTAATGTAAGAGAGCCCACATGAGTTTCTCCTTACCTTTAACTATCTGAATATCAGATATGCTTATACATAGGGAGAGGATAACCAATATCTAAATACTTCCAAAACTATAAAAAATTTTGTCAATGTCCTAATGCCATGATTAATTTACGCATATTGTGGCATCGGCTGATTTTAAAAATGTTCATAATATTATAAAATTAGTTTATCTTTTTTTCTAATTGATCTACAAAAAATAATAATTTCAAAAGGATACCATACCAGGACCATATAATGTTATAATTTTAATGTTTATAATGATGTGTCATATTTTTAAAGTATATTCCTGCATCTCCTAAGCATGTGCTTAGCTCAAATACCTACACTAAATATAAGAAGATATACAAAAGATCGACATTTTCAGGCATAGTTTAAAAAATTGGCATTGAAAGTAAAGTCTGCTTCCATAAATGACTACTAATATTCATATTACCAGCTTATCATTTTACTTACTATAGTCACCTAAACATATTTTATTATTATATGATTTTCCTCTTATGATATATGTCACTTATAATACATGCTATAATAATGTGATTTCTGACAATTGCAAGTTTGCAGTATATTGTAATGACTCAGAGAATATGAAGTCACAAACCTACATGTAAATAATGAGTCTACATTCTGATACTATTTTATATTCTGTTATATTTATGATAAGTATGTAATGTGTTATTGAAAAAGTAGCTTCCGAAAAATAACAGATCACAGTTATAGATAAATATCAACATCTTATTGATGTTTAGAAATGTGAATGTTGACACCAATACTAGAGTTCACACTCCATAAGCAGATTCATGATGGTGCTTCACGAGGTCACCTTGTGATATAATGGTCGGCCAGGACGCGTCCTGCCAGAGGCATATGCTGTCATAACCGAACCACTATGGATGCATGTTGTGTACCTTGCCCGCTCAATAACAGAGGGATAAAAATTATTTCAATAAAGAACATATGAATTCTTTTGGACACATGGTTTTTAGAATATGCAAATGAGGTAATCATTATATTTAACAACTTTTTACTGCATATTGCCTGGCCTTCAATATGAGACAGCCTCCAGATTAAATTTATAAAAAGAAATTCTTCCACAGCAAACTGAGGTGGTTGTGGCAATGCTCGCACAATGTGGATTCTGCTAATCTTGACTGCATTTTAGATATTTTTATTTAACAATTTTGAATAATACTGATACTACACATTTGTAAAGGATACACAAAACTACAATTAGCTTTTGGCTGCAAGTGTATAATATTTTTTCTATTGCAGCATAGCAACAATGTCCCTTGATAATATGTTCTGCACCCGCTGTGGTGATGGATTTGAACCCAACGAGAAAATTGTGAATTCTAATGGAGAATTATGGCATACAAACTGTTTTGTGTGAGTTCCATTGTTTTTATTTCATCCTCTACATTAATTGATTATTTAAAAATCTCCATTTCTGGTTCTTCCTTGTCTCTGCATGTTTAAGAGGCAAGTGTATGTTTGTTAAAATTACTCTCAACATTTCGCATTACTTGATAGCTGATAAGATATAAAACTGGGAATCAAGTGACTAGCGTAGGTATTTGGAATCTTGTCAGTAATTATTGTTTGGCTGTGGACCTCTTTAAACTGTGGCTATTTGCATAGTAGTAAGAGTTAAGTTTCTATGTATGCATGTAAAAGGAGCCTCCTTTAACGTGTGCACATAGAAATATAACTCTTACTTACACACAATGACATACAAGTTTTAAAAATGTTTAATTGACAAAGTGATTAATATATAAAAAAGAGAAACTATGATGTAATAAGTAATGCCTGTATTTTAATTAATTATAACAGATGTGCACAGTGCTTCCGTGTGTTTCCTGAGGGAATTTTCTATGAATTTGAGGGCCGCAAGTACTGTGAAAGGGACTTCCAGGTCCTTTTTGCTCCATGTTGTGGGAAATGTGGTAAGTAGTGTATTAATATGCAACAATTAATTCATGTTTTAATGTTGCAAAATAAACGAGACCCTATACTGAATACTATATCTATACATAGAATCCTATTTAATGAAGCAGTGTGGCGGAGTAACCTCTGAAGTTGACAACTGCAGTCAAGTTTAGAGATTACCCTTCCACGCTGCTTCATTGTAGATTAGTGGATGCTGCTGATTTCAAGCCGTCTGAACTGTCACTGATTTGGCTTAATAATTGCTATCTACAACATCCGACATTGATAGCTTAATGAGGTTTTAAGCTCAAGAACATACATATTTTGTTTATTTATATCAGGCTTGATGTTTCTTGACTTGCGTGTTGGTTTATACTCACATACACCTATACCTATTGGCGGAGACACGGTCGTGCGCACGAACTGTTATTTGGAATCTTTACAACAGATTCCAAATAACAGTCCGTGCGCTCGACCGCAACGCGTCCGGTGACATCCATTAATCCTTCGAAACCCGGGTGGTCATATATGACCGCGAAATGTATGGGAAAACGTATAATAACGGGTTCTGACTGGTCACGACGTTAAAGCACGCATATCAGTGGCTTGTGCCAAGCGGCGTTAAATGGCTGGTGTCATCTGTGACTCTGAAATGTCAGTTAAGCGGAGAGAACCTGTCGATTTTATATAACAGCGAAGCGTCGCCGATAGTTGAGCGGCACAAGCAGGAGCTGCGTGTCACGGAGATGAATATGCTGTGCTGGATGTAAGGTAATCACGTAAGGAACTCCCGCATTCGCGGTAACCTTCATCTCTGTGACGTAGCAGACAAACTGCAAGTGTCGCCTACTCTGGTACAGCCACGACTGACGAAAACTGGCAAGTTACGCGGGAAACAAAGTCTAGCCATGCCACAAGTGCTGGCTTGACGTCGTGAGGGGTGATATGCGTGCCAATGGTCTCACTGTAAGGGACGCCAAAGACCGCGCGAAGAGTTGATATAAAAGCCAGGAAGCGTATCCCGGGCTTCGAAGCAAATGCGTAGGACGCAACCGGGATTAATGCTGGAATGATGTTCATAGAGTGATGTCGTCGAGGGCCTTTATGTTATTGTATCAGATTTAGTTTATTTTATATCAGAATAACAATGCACAAAGACTTCAGTTTGACAAGCTCGGTGGCGCAGTGGTGAAACGCGCTGTTACGCTACTTTGACACCAACGCTCTCGTGGGTTCGATTCCCACACAGTACAAACATTTGTGTGCATGAACATGTCTGTTTGTCTTGGTCTGGTTATTTTCTATGTATAATAAGTATGTATTTACAAAAAAAAATGTATTTACTTATGTTTATCAGTTGTCTAGTACCCATAACACAAGCTTCGCTTACTTTGTGGCTAGATAGACGCTGTGTAATTTGTCCAACAATATTTATTTATTTATTTATAAAGATCCTAATAGTTATCACGCACTTAGCCTATTGTTATTGCGAGATAAATAAACTGTGTCAAAAGACTTTTTCTAGAACTGAAAGTGGCGTATTTATATTAAGGCGCTGTTGACTGCCACTTACGGCCACGTTTCTAAATCGTCACCAATTCACCATAAATCGTCATGTACAAGGAAATTAGGAATAGTTTTAGAAATCATTCAAAAGTCTAATAATAAATTATTTTAGAGACTCTAACATTGACTATAACATTGAATTTTATTTGCGTACGTTCCCGATTTTGTATAAAAAAATAGGTCACTGCACCTGTACAGTGACCTATTTTTTTTATACAAAATCGGGAGTTATACAAGCATATGAGATATGCCTTAAAAGCCTAGTTATATCGAATTTGAAGATTTTCCTATAACATATTTGTAATTTGGGTACAAGCACGATGATTGTTTAGAGTTCGTACTTTGACTAAATTAGACGTAGATTCGTGTATTGTATCTACTTTCCATTTCAGGCGAATTTATAATAGGGCGGGTGATTAAGGCAATGAACGCTAACTGGCACCCAGCCTGCTTCCGCTGCGAGGAGTGCAGCGTCGAGCTCGCCGACGCCGGTTTCATAAAGCACGCTGGCCGTGCGCTGTGCCATGCTTGCAATGCACGGATCAAGGCTGATGGACTGCAAAATTATATGTGTCACAAGTGCCAGTGAGTTGATATTTTTAAATAGCGTATAAAAAAGAATAATGTCAGAGTAAAAAGTAACAATCTGCATAGAGAATTCTAGAGATGAAAGCGGCCTGTCTGGGAAGTACCTCTACTTACAGAAAACCGCTATCAAAAAATAATTCGCTGGAGGTTTATTGTGTTCCTACGAGTGAATGATGTTGCCAGTAAGGACCTAAGGAGTTACTGCGTTAGCAGCAGGACTAAGCGCACGCGATACTAAATCTCCCGACGTTGTTTTAAAAAAAAGAAAGAAGTGGTGATGAAAATGGCGCCAACTTCAAAATCGTGAAAATAAATCCACAATCCATACAAAATGTAAATGTCAGTATGGGGAAATCAAATTACTAGTTAGTCTTGGTCTCACAGTAAAAAATGTTCGCATTAATGAGTGCAATCAAATACTTTTGTTTTGTCTATCATTTCTGAACCCCTAATCTGGATATATGATGTTTTTAAACACGACACAGAAATATATGTTTCAAAACGTTCATGGTGATAACCATAGATAACAGAAACAACGGGAGATGTGACGAGGGGGCGTGGTTGGTGTCGCCGCAATATGCTCAAAACGAGAACATTGCCAAGAACAGTTAGTTAGTTGCAATCAAGTTCGATTGAGATACGTTGCTCCTTGTTTTAGCAAAATGACAAGTTGTGCTGTTACCTTTTTGCAAAAATAGAAGTGCAGTAGTTAACTTTAAATCAAATGGAATCACTTATCACCTATAAGTACAAATAATATTACGTTTTATAAGTCAGAGTCAGATGGCGTCAGAGAATTTTTGAAATTAATTCTGTATTTATATACAGAATTAATTTCAAAAATTCTCTGACGCCATTTCTACGAGTACCTTACCACGATACAAATTATAAATATCAAATATCTTATTCTTAAATCATACATTGCTTTTCTACCATTACGCAGTCGCCACCACTCGTTTACCAACACGCAATGTAAAGCGAGTAATATTATTCGTTCACTGTGTGTGCAGTTTCGAGATACGGCCGCTTGTTTCTGCCGCTTTATAAATGTAGTAGTGCGTGCTTACTTGGGTGTTATTTTAATAAACCTCCAATGACAGCATCTTAACAAATGTGTGTCGTTGTACTTGTGTGCGTAGAATGACATCTTTTATTTATTTAAGTGTGTGAGTGTTTTATGGTATGGGTGAAACTAGGCGACAACCGTGCCGGTGTAAATTCGCTTAGTATGTCACATCTCCCGTTGTTTCTGTTATCTATGGTGATAACATTCTCCTAGCAAGCGTAAAATGACGACATCAGTTACGTGACGTCTCGCCACCTCCACTGTAAGCGCGACAAATAAGAACGAATTTTTGTTCACCAAAATCAATCACAGTGCGATAATATCGAGATATTATGTAACATTTTCAATCGAGCGGTTGATGATATCGTTTTAACTGGTTCCTAATTTTGTTATTTGTTAATGAAATTATATTTTTTCACATAGACTACTAATAATACACTATAGACTAATGTAGATAAAAATAGAAATTGAAAAAGTAAATAGAAATTCGTTTAGGTATTTTATAGCACTAAGGTGGCAAACAAGCACACAGCTTGCCTGATGGTAAACAGGCACCGTAGCCTACGCACATTTGCAAAACTAGGGGTGTCACTCATGCATTGCAGACCGTCTAAAAACCTCTTCACGCATTTCTTGAAGAACCCTATGCTGTAGTCCCTATATGGACTAGTTAAAACAATGCCGAAAATCATGCGAGCGATAAAATCTTTACTATTGAAGATTTTTCTTCACGAATGCACCATTTGTTTGCCTATAGAATAATCAATGCCTGCCCTATCATTAAAACTTCTATTGCAGTGGTGTGATCGACGGTGAGCCGCTACGTTACCGCGGAGAGGTTTACCATGGCTACCACTTCACCTGCGCTACTTGCGGGGTGGAGCTGGACCACACCGCCCGGGAAGTAAAGCATCGTTCCGGATATGCTGCCAATGATGTGGTAAGTGTTAATAAGTGCATTACTGCAGATGATGAAAGTTAGCTATTGATGGACGAGTATTATGTTATATCAGTCTATATTCTAAGAGTAGCAGCGACCGGATTTATTATCTGTGACATATGTTTTTGTTTTCAGAATAATCTCTTCTGTTTACGTTGCCATGACAAGATGGGAATTCCCATTTGCGGCGCGTGCCGTCGGCCCATTGAGGAGAGGATCGTAACTGCGCTCGGCAAGCACTGGCATGTTGAGGTAAATAAATGTAGGAATATAACTATATCGGTTCTCTCTGCCTACCCCGCAAGGGATTTGGCGTGAAGTTATAGATAGATAGATATAACTATATCTTTTTAAATACTGCTTCGTTTGAAGATTTGCGTTCTTGTACAGATAAAATGAGACGAATCACTTATTTACACAAATTAATATTATCTTTCATTATGTCATTTTAATTTTCTTGTTTAATTAATAATAAATTATTCGACAATATTTACCCACCATTCGGGTGTTTATCAGGAAAAATACTTCGTTATTACTTACAACGGGTATTTTCCTCGAATTTACCGCGTACAATATCGACTTTAATAACAACTAACCTAAACTATTGCTCGATTTTCGCATTTAAAAAACCAGTCTGCAGTAATGAAGGACTGATATCTAAAAAAGGGAAGCCGCGATATTCTTCACTGTCACCATTGATTCCGCGGCGAACAAAATGGGATGTGTCTGTGCCGTGAGCGTTAAGCTCACGGCACAGACAAAAAGTGAAGATTTCTTTGATTCGTTAGCTATTAAGTGGTGTAATTAAAAATTTAATGTAGATAAATATGTATCTAGCTACAACACCGGATTGTATTGCTTCTTGCTTGAAGCAAATTTAAAGACGTATTTATGTCAAAAATTCTCACCTTCACCATGTACGAAAGTTATTACGACGAGCTCGGTGGCTCAGTGGTGAAACGCGCTGTTACGCTACTTTGACACCAACGCTCGTGGGTTCGATTCCCACACAGTATCTACAAACATTTGTGTGTATGAACATGTCTGTTTGTATTGGTCTGGGTATTTTCTATGTATAATAAGTATGTATTTACAAAAAACAAATGTATTTACGTATGTTATATATAGCTTCGCTTACTTTGGGGCTAGGTGGCGCAGTGTAATTTGTCCGGCAATATTTATAATATTTATTATTTATTAATATGAGCATATTATACTAAAATCAGTGTCTTTCAAATGGCCGCGACTGATGAAAACTACGTGTGAATTCTGAGCTTTCGTTTCATGATAAATCGAATATAAACGCAAGCACGTGAATCGCGAATGACGCGACTTCGACAGCAACGCTCGTGGGTTCGATTCCCACACAAGGCAAACATTTGTGTGCATGAACATGGCTGTTTGTCTTGGTCTGGATGTTTTAAGAGAGGTAGAGCGCATCAAAACAGCCTGTCTGGGGAAGTACCCTCCACCTCACAGAAAACCGCAGCCAAATAACAACTCCCTAGAGGGTTGTTGTGTTCCTGCGTGTGAGTACAAGGTAAGCAAAGTAGGCATTGCACGAGTGAAACTTTATATATCGCAAGCGTTAATAGGCTACACATGTAGCATATGTTGACCAATTCCTAATGGGAAGTATGTGGGAACCGTTTTAGATCCCCCCGGATCAGAAGTACTACTGGTAGAACAAATGATGACAACCTTGTGTCTCTAGTTCTACTATAAAAAATACAAAGCAAAATCACTCTGGTTCTTAAACATACACATACATCGTAAGTTCTACTGGTAATGCTCATTTAGTTCAGTTCAACTAAGTCATTGTGAAATTAGAAGATGCGTGGATGAGTTTTATTAATTTGTTGCAGCATTTTGTATGTGCCAAATGTGAGAAGCCATTCCATGGACATCGTCATTACGAGAAGAAGGGGCTCGCGTACTGCGAACAACATTACCATCAGTTGTTCGGTAACCTGTGCTATGTCTGCAACCAAGTCATCGCCGGAGATGGTGAGTTCTATATTGTACAGGATCTTTGTAATGAAGGGTCCTTTTGAGAATCGACACAGCATCCATACTTGAAGATCTTTTGCTATGAGTATTATAATTTTCTTAGGGTTCCGTAAAAACGGAATCTTATCACTCACGGTCATCTTTTAAAAGCTCAATTTTGGAAACGTATCAAGTAAGAAGTCAAACGTATTTTAGTCTTTAGCTATATAAGAGAATATTAATTTCATTTTATGAAGATAGCAGAAAAGTGATGTTTCGTAGTGGTGTGTGAAGTGAATTTAAGAAAATAAAACAATTTCGAATTTATGAAAGTGGCCAATTAATACGACAGTTTATACCTTAGTAGGGTAGGTATGCCCAATTATTATATAATTAAACTCATTATTGAATTTATTATTAATGAGCGTTCGAAACATAGGTATACAGCTGTCACTTCTCGTGAGTTTTTATGCGAGTCCCGAGCGTTACACGGCTTTAGTAATAATCCAGAACTTCACACGCACATATTTAATAATAAATCTATAAACTTCTGACGAACTCGGTGGCGCAGTGGTTAGTAACGCTACTTTGACATCACTCGTGGGTTCGATTCCCACACAGGACAAACATTTGTGTGTATTGACATGTCCGTTTGTTTTTGTCCGGGTGTTTGTAAGGGAGGTAAGCTACAACGAAGTAACCCGTCTGGGGAAGTACCTCTACCTCACAGAAAATTGCAGCCAAATAACAACTCCGAGAGACAGGGAGGGTCGTTGTGTTCCTGCGACTCCTACGAGTGAGATCAGAGTAAGCTCCTAAATAGTTGCTATGTTAGCAGAAGAGGCGGCATCGCGCAAGTAATACTTAATGTATTGCAAGCGTTCCTAGGCTACGGTAACCGCTTCATATCGGGTGAGCCGTATGCTTGAATGCTTACCAACGTTGTACAAAAGGAAAAGAAATATAATAGTTTCTTGGAATGTAAGAATCTTGTTTCTAAATGATGATGTTAGAAACAGAGTTGGTCTGAAAGAGAGCGTCGGTGTTAAAATAAGAAGAGGCATGCTCCGATGGTTCGGACATGTAGAAAGAATGCAAGATGAAAGAATGACGAAGCAGATATACAATGCAAAAGTGGAAGGATGTAGGAGCCGGGGAAGGCCAAGATTTACCTACCATGACCAAATTGGTCGTGTTCTATCAGAAGGTGATGTCAGGAGCCCTAGAAACCGGCGAGCGTGCATGAGAAGAGCAATGAATGTTAAAGAAGCGAGTGAGATATGTAAGGATCGAGTCACGTGGCGCTCGGTTCTCTCTGCCTACCCCGCAAGGGATTTGGCGTGAAGTTATAGATAGATTGTTTCTAAATTGTTTAAGGTAAGTACTTGAATGTGATTGATATTGACAGTGGTATATGTTCGTAGTGTTCACCGCGCTGAACAAGGCGTGGTGCGTGCACCACTTCGCGTGCTCGGTGTGCGACGCGCCGTTGAGCACCAAGAGCAAGTTCTACGAGTACGACGAACGGCCGGCGTGCCGCCGCTGCTACGAAAAGTTCCCCGCAGAGCTGCGCCGGAGGCTGCGGCGGGCGCATCACTACACCGTCAGACGTTAAAAAACACCCTACATAAACTGCAGTACAAGCTTCTGGCGGAAGCAGCTTTCAGTTAACGTCACTTGATATTTTCACTATTTCTGAATATTTCCCGATTTAATCCATAGTATGGGTTGTGTAATATGAAGAATATATAATTTTACTGTGATTTGAATTGATAATCAGAACCGCACAATAACGGTACTTCTCGTATTGTCTCCAAAATCTTTTTGCCGTTTCGATATCAGAAATAGTATTTACCGGGCGTCGAAATTGCCATCAATAAACCCGTTATGTTTACTCTTATCAACCTAACTTGGCCTAAGTGGCCCACCATCATCTTTAGAGCCAAATTACCTAAGTAATTACTCTCCGATTAGGCTTTAACAAGATAGACAGGAGAAGTACCTCCTCTTAACGTAGCGAAATGACAATTTCTTAGAGTTATCATTTTGCAGCGTTCTTGTGAAGTCGTTTATATCAAAGAGTATCCTAAAAATAAACCTTATAAATATGAGAATCCACAGATTTCAGCATATGAGAATCCACAGATTTCAGCATATGAGTATAGTATATAGCTTTTTTTTTGTAAATGGTTTACGAGCTTTGTAATATTTCTCAATGACGTATATGAATATTCATTAAAATGCTAACGAGTTTCTTTGTTTTAAGTGGAAACTAATTTATAAATTATGGTTTGCTTATACGTTGCTAATTATTTTATATAGATTTTATCCACCGATATTGATGTGCTTTACATCATTAGACATCTATGTAAGGTATTGTATTTATATCTCTTGTCTTAGCTGGAAATGCAACCGAGTAGAGAACCAACAGATACCTATATTTTGTTTCAGTGCACTCACAGATTAATAGTAGAGTATTAGTTAGTTCTGATGCTTGATTGAGTGTTAAGAGTGATGTGTGCTAACTTCCTAGTTTAAGTTCAATCGTGCCAATAGCATATCTTGTTATGAAACTTCAGTATACTCGTGTAAACACTAAATTGTCTAGTATGACTCGAGACAAGTGATTAATGTATGTGAAAAGCAGGAAACGTTGACCCTTGATTTTTGTATTATTTCCTGGTGGCCCAGTATCGAGCCTGCTCTAAATCTGTGAGTGTGAAGATTTTTCTATGGTTTTGTTAAAATAATAATGACCGACGAGAAAACAAACACAACTGGTTGTTTTAAGAAATGCCGTAGCTCTTTTGTAAAATTAATTTGAATTTGTTAATATAATTAATAAGGTCTATATATATATTTATTAATAATTAATATAATAAATTTTGACACTGGCGAGTATTATCGATAAGTATATCGGCAATTTCACACGTGACGTAATTTACTTTGCCCTGATTATTTAGGTGACCCATAAATTAATATTATTATGATATTAACGATGAAAAATATGAAACTCACCGACGACAGAGAAAATATTTCAGCCACATTTTTTGTGTGATATAGGTACCTACATCCTTCAACTTCGGCATTATCTAATCACTTGGAAATAAGGTTTTATTTTTCTGTAGAATCTATTCCTTTAATTATTCATATGAGTAACATGGTTCAAAATGATAGGATCCAGATTCTCAGACATGTTCGATACTAGCGAGAGCTTAGTTTAACATGTATTTATGAATGTACAAGCTCTTGATAAACATTTGTGCTCTTAACCTGTAGGCTTAATTAAATAATACGTTTACTTTTAGAGATCTGTTTATTTAACATTAATTTAAATATACATCGTATGTTTGTTAATATATTGAAATAATAATTATCGCGCAAGTAAAATTTTGTGACCACAGTGCCTTGTATTTGGTATGCGATATCAAAGAATGCCACATTATTTTTATATATTTGTTAGAGATTGTAGTCTTATATTATATACAATAAAGGTGCTTCTGGCCATTTTGGAGTTAATTTGCTTCATGTAGTTTCATGCCCCTTTTTACTTGTCATGCTCTTGAAACTGGATTCCATGAAAGCCTAAGTTTGATTTGAGGTCTCGAATGCTTATGTTGATATATTTGCAATTTATGAAAGTAATAGTATTAGATTTGTAAACTCTATCTGCCACCAACACAGGAATTTGCAATCTGACATACATCCCCATGGACGTCAACAGTTATATAGCACGTGCTAGGGTGCCCTAAAAATGTCTCGCGCTTATTTTACTATAAATTCATTATCAGAAGCAATACTGGTCGTAACACGATTCCTACATGAGCATGGCAGTATGCTGTAATAATAGGTCTAATTTGTTTGCCGCCTTTTTTGTTATTATACCTTTTCTCAGCTCGTTCTATCTCTTTCGGTGTCATGGAAACGCAACACTAGATAGTGTGAACTGTCCGTTTTAACTCGTACCCTATGAAGCATAACCAGTCAAAACTTGACTTATAAAATGGACAGAGTATAGCAAAACCGTCACGCACTTATCTGTGACGGGCCTAATATTATTATATATCCATTTCGTTATTACAGTTCAGGGATAACTTTCAAAGTATAAATATCGGTTAGATAAAGTCACTACTGAACTTTGTTCACGTCCTATTTATTATAAAAGTTTTTATAGTTTAATATGACCAATTTACTAGATTTTTTCTAAATATTTAAAATTAGCCGAATCTCATCTACAACAAAGCGCTATGCCCACTTAAATCAAATTTTGTAATAAAAACTCCACACTGGCCTTTATATACACAACTCACTAATCTTGTGGTGGAGAACTCTACTGATAATCGAAGAGCGTATTCACACCAGGAAGGTAATTTCATGAATAAAATGTTGGAGATTGAAATATTTAAGTTTTTTATTAGCCACTTTTATTATAAGCAAATTATACACACTAATTAGATGTAGTAAATAATGATAGGGATCAATTTTATGATCTACTTGGAGAATTAATGTATATTAATATTAAATTACTAATGAATTTTATGTATGGTGCCACTAAATATATGCTATTTATACTATTCCTTTTATTTTTATTTCCCAAAGGTGTTATCGAACTAATAAAACAATAGTTTTGTCGTAGGGAATGTATTTAATTTTAAGAAAACACCATGATTATTATAATTATCATGTAATACTGCTACAATCTAACACTGACACACAATGTAGAAAGATTAATGAATTTAAGCAATGCCAGTTTATTTCTTACAGCTCATCATTTGATTTTCAACAACTTACATCAAAATGTTTATAAAGTATAATAAAATTAGATAAGTAACTCTTATTTACAATGTCTTCGCAAATAAATACATATAATTACAATTGCTCACAATTCCAACAAATTAACTAAAACAAGTACATTCAACATGGACCATACAGCTAATACGTTCTAAAAACGCGATCCTTTCAACTGCTGAGGCATTTTAGGCCTTCAGGTACTTTCAACAATATATGTTCTGATGGTATACACAATAATATGCCTGTAAACCAGTTTAAACAGGCGATGTTTAGAAAAGGATGGTAAACTTCTAAACTGTGAATGATTTAATTGTCCTTCTTCATCCTGGTGCTTGTCATACGATAGATGATAGAGTCCCTGCCGGGGTCCATGTCCACGAGGGCGTACACGATGGCCACCAGAGTGAAAGTTAATACCACTCCGAACCACAGGATGATATTGAAAATGGCTGCGTAATCAGCGCTGTAAGCGTCCACTGAAATGTTCGTCTGGAATTTGAAAACAATAAAGTTAGAAAGTGAAATATAAATCTGCAATTTATCAAGTAGGTGAACATGAACAGTGAAATGATTAAGAATGCATAAAAAATTGCTCGGAGGTTTAGATTTTATACAGGTGTCCAAAGTCGGCGTCGAATCTGAAACGGGTGAAAAAATGTAAGTGTATGTTGTTATAAAAAGATTTTAGAAGAAAAAATTGAGATAATCTACACCTGTGATGGTCATTTGACTCTGCTTATAACACATATACTTACATTGTTCAATTTAAATATGTATATTTTATATTAATATAGATTGTTAGCTAAAGTTTAAAATTACACTCAAATTTATACTCCAGTAGGATAACGTAATAAGTACTTATAATTTTAAAAATACGTAACGAAATATATTTTTCTCACACCTGTTATGACTTGTTATGATATTATAGTGTATCGCTACAAAGGAATACGATATGTCGATATTTTGTATAGATACACATCAATGCGATATTTGGCTGTATCATATCGCTTTACTGGCATATCGAATCAAAAATATCGTATTGTACCACCTACTTAGAATGACAATATTTGGTCTATGAAATTTAAAATGAAGATTGAAATTGTAAACTTATATGATGCTGTAACTTGTAATGATGTCACGATGGCGGCAAGTATGGAGATGTAAATATCTTAGATTTATTTTATATTAATGTAGGTACTCGAATCGAGCATTATTAGACTGTGCTGTGTGTGCTTAATCTTTTGAAGTTGATTCATTCCGCTACCATGGCTGCAAAAGTGAAATCGAATGTGTGGTCATTTTTTTATTAAATGGCTTGGGTGCGAAATGCAAGTTGTATTTATTGGAAGTAAAAACAAAAGGCGACACTTCAAATTAGTAAGTTCACTTAAAAAGACACCATAGAGATTTTTTTTGGTGGTGAACAACCACCAGCTCTTCAAAAAGGAAGTTACCTACTTATTTCTTAAATACAATATTATTTAAGTGTTATGTTATTTAAGAAATTAAAGCATGTTACAAAAGAGATATCAGGTCAGGAATATGTGATGAGTAGTATCGTGATACCATTAATATCTTGCATGACTAAAGCAATAGTCTGTAAACGGAGGAAATTTCCGATGTACGCTCAGAATTCAATGCCAAAACACAGAATGACATTAAAAACCTTTTAAAAAAGTTCACTTACTATTTCTACAATATTAGTTCCAAATTTTTTTTATTTTTGATGCTGAATCATGTGCAAGGGCATTAAGTGACTAAACTCGTAAAGAACTATATTGAGCCTGAGTTGGTTGCACCATCGGCAACGAGTGACGATACCAAAACAGGTGCCACACTAAACAAAGGGGTATTATGCCAGTTCTACAGCCAATTGGTCACTGAATCCTATCAAAACAATGTCTAAGAGAACCGTTACTAGATCGAAAATCAGATCCCTTATCATATTGGACAACAAAGACTACTTGCTTGACCACATCTAAGTACATTAGCTCATTATTATTTCTTAAAAGTTTAGATTTTAAATATTGACAATTGTAAAATGTCGTGTCATGTGGCTGTACCCGTTGAGGCCCGCATGGCTGAATTCCGCCATGCGCGTTACGGCGCCAAGTATATACCAGGCCTCAAGGTGTCAATAGCTTTATATCCTTATTTGCTTAAAATTTGGTCTGTAGATTTAAATGTGACCTGTCAGAAACCGCTATATACGTTTTCCCATACATTTCGCGGTCGTATTCGACCACCCGGGTTTCGAAGGTAAGTAAAAAACCTGAAAAAATGAGATTTGTAAGAGTTTTACTTACGAAATCAAATACAATATTTTCGATACGATATTTACCATATCGATACAAAGGCATACGATATATATCATGTATCGATATAATCAGTTACAATACATTACGATACAACATATCGATACAAAGCGATGTATCGGGCATCGCTAGGTTTGCCGTATTGACGACGTATACTTCTAGGACATCTTGTATATTAATTTGGCTCGTGATAACATGCTTTTGACAGTCAGACTAATTCGAAATGCTGTTCTTTTCCCCGAATACAACAAAAGCTTCATAGTTATAAATATACAAAACTATAAAAAATAAAACATTGGATGACCCTCGGGATTGGTTAAGCTTCTGGTACTTGCTCCCTGTGAAAGTGGTCCACTTTCAAGGTAGCAAGTACCTCGCACGTTTATAGCTACACAATGTACCAGTTATACTACAAAATCTGCTGGCAGCTCTCAACTAAATACAAATTAATCAAGAAATTAAATCTTGTGAGGAGAACACGCTCAAGCGTGTTTTCTTATGTTGGAAGCCATTATAAGGTACGGAAACCAACTGTCATCAGGCCGAGCTCTTAACTGTTTGCTGCGCAACGTAGTAGAATCAAACAAAAGGGTTTCTTACAACTCACTTGTATATTTACCCAAGCCAACATCCCAGGCCTGTGGTGTTGGTTTAACATATAATCTGCCGATTAGCAAACGAGGCTTATGTCAAAGAGACATAGGAGTCGGCAAAGATAAAAAGGAGCAGCTTGGTTCGGGAAAAGACTGCCGCTAAATATCAAATCACTGAAGAGTTATGTTCCTGTAAGTAACGGAGGTCACCGGTAAACTCCTTAGGAGATGCTGTGTAGCCAGTAAGTGTGGCAAAGGATGGATGACATTCCTCATATTGCAGTTGTCTATAGACTGCGTTATTCCATCAAATTGGTCGGCTTATTTATCACCCGATTTATAATAAAAGTCTTTTGGGTAGGATATTGCTACCTAAATTTCGATTATTCACCTTATTTGCTTGTTTAATTGCTGCTGACGTGGAATCGGCTGAGCGAACTGCACGTCGAGTGTGGGCCACGTCAGTAGTCACTGTAGTGACCAAAGCTGAACCGTCGTATGCCTTCACAAACGCATCACTGAGTTGTTGCAAGGCTTCACCTGCCAACAAAAAAAATTATTAGGTTCTATGAAATAGGCGGTTGTATATTAAAAAATCAAAACATTTATCAAAATTTAAAGGCCTGTCCGCACAGCGATATTTTACTAAAATTTTAATTTATCTAATACTACGGCGGCGTAACCGACGTATAAAAAGATGCCATGAACATTGGATTCACCCATTTACAGCATTGACACCCATGGAAGGATTTTTCTACATAAAACATCAAGAGCTGCGGAAATACAGTAAAAACTTTTTCGGATATTACAGAATGACAAAAAAAATCATTTGATAATTTACTACAACTCTCGATAACTCTTAAGGTAAATTCTGTCAATAGCGGTGAAATATCGCTGTGCGGAAGGCCCTAAACCTATACATTTAAGTGTTGGTATTGTCGATTATCTTTGCTTTTTTGATGGAAGTTTACTCCTGACTTAACAATAGAATATTTATCTATTTATTATATTAGAAAGGGGTGGAATTATTTTCGTAGTATAGGCTAGAAAAATGTCTGTTAAACTTGCGCTATGCTATAGATAGTTTTACTTGTAAGTTAATTTAAGCATTACACATGAGCAATATGGGAGAACCTAAAATCCGTTATAGACATAGCTTTCATACATCGTAAGATAACATGCTGTCTTACTCCGAATGTATGGAATTGTTGTTTCAGATGTTTAGAGTGAGACGGCATGCTATAACTATAACTTCACCCCAAATCTCTTGCGGGCAGGCAGAGAACCGAGCGCCACGTGACTCGATCCTTACACATCTCACTCGGTTCTTTAACATTCATTGCTCTTCTCGTGCACGCTCGCCGGTTTCTAGGGCTCCTGACATCACCTTCTGATAGAACACAACCAATTTGGTCATGGTAGGAAAGTCTTGGCCTTCCCCGGCTCCTACATCCTTCCACTTTTGCGTTGTATATCTGCTTCGTTATTCTTTCATCTTGCATTCTTTCTACATGTCCGAACCAACGGAGCATGCCTCTTCTTATTTTAACACCGACGCTCTCTTTCAGACAAACTGTTTCTAACATCATCATTGCGAATACGGTCTACAAGCCATACGCCACAAATTTTGCGCAGCGCTCGCATTTCGACCCCGTTTATTCTACTTTCATGCTCCTTCTGCCATACCCACTGTCGCTTCCATAAGTTAGCGTTGGGACCAACACTGCATTGTGTATAGCGAGTTGTGCCTTCTGGCTCAGGTTTTTACTGCCAAGAAGTTTTCCCAACGCTCCATTCACACTATTCCCAGCACTCACTCGTCTTTCCACATCTGCGGTGTACCTTCCACCCTGCTGAAAGCACATCCAAGATATACAAACTCATCCACTTGTTCCAACACTTCATCGTCAACCGTAATCCTTACATTAGTATTACGGCATGCTATCTTATAGCTATGGCACTTAAAACTATAGATCCATGCCATAATTTTCCTATGCTTTAGTCTATACAAACGAAACGTGAGCAAAACATTTACAAATAAGGTTTAGTTCATAGTTTATATATTTTTTTATTGTTGTGTAAGTAGTTACACAACAAACTGCAAATCAAGACTTGTGTTAATATCCCAACCAAGTAAGTAGGTCATGTTTTAACACAGATTTATAATGTTATAATTGCATGGATCTTTTATCAAGTCTTTCATTGTGTAAAGAGATACTTTTATTTCTCTTGCGTCAGCTCCGTTCTTTCAAAATGTAATTGTTTCATATTCATTCAGAGATAAGTAAAGCTTTGATTTAATTCCTGCATAGACATTATATTTCTTTCTTCAGTCTCATACCATCGGTCAGGTGCCAAAATGATACATAATCTAGCCACGCCTTATGTTTTTTTGCCAATGTTGTGTAGATGAAATGCGTGATGAAGGTGAGAGTAGTGAGAGGTAAGAATTTGGTAGTATTGTAAAATAATGTCTCTAAAAAATTAGGATAGTTTCAAATGCATTTGCACATTTTTAGGATGTACATTACAAGGTTAAATATTTACCACACAAGAGGAACCTTGCAGATTGATTTGCATCATTTGGTTGCAGATTTGTTTACTTACTACTACTACAACTTCACACACGATCCCTTGCGGGGTAGGCAGAGAGTACCGAGCGCGAAGTGACTCGATCTTCACACACCTCACTCGCTTCTTTAACATTTATTGTTCTTCTTATGCACGCTCGCCGGTTTCTAAGGTACTTTACATCACCTTCTGATAGAACACAATCGATTTGGTCAAGGTAGGTTAATCTTCGCCTAGTTTGCTTAAAATTCATTCCTATTATAAAGTAAAAATGGTGACCATCTTCCACAATATATGTATGGCATTTGGTTTTCCTATTTAGACTTAGATAATTGGACACCATTTACTCTAGGTGGTCGCTGCTTCATGAGCAGTTCCAAATGCAGAGGCCGATGAATACTGAGACATATTTCTCTTCTCATAGCACATGGCTATTTCTTGGTTTAAAACTTTACTTTCTAAGATTAATACACTGGTCTTAAACTAAAATCAACAACTGGTGATCAAGTTTAATTTATATTAAGACCAGTGTATTAATTTAAGTTTACAATACATGCTATGTTATTATAAATAGCTGGGTATGGCAGAGAGAGCATGAAAGTACTTTCATGCTCTCTCTGCCATACCCAGCTCTTGCTTCCATAAGTAAGCAATGCTTGAGACCAGCACTGCATTGTGTATAGCGAGCTTTCCTTTCTGGCTCAAGTTTTTACCGCCAAGAAGTTTTCCCAGAGCTCAATCGTCTTTCCACATCTGTGGTGTGACAAGTGTTATTCTCGCCACATGGAATTTCCGAGCATGGTTCTGAACTGAAGACTTGGCTAGAACCCTTTGCCTTTCCCCTCGGGGATAAAAAGAACCTGATTTTAAAATCTGACACTTCCACTTTCCGGCCGAGCCTTGTCGTGGCGAAATGGTGATTAAAATTATTTTCGTTGAATTTATGGTTTTAAAGGTCTGAAACGACCTAATTTATTATGAAAACGGCTACATAGCTGATGGATTTTGTAATTGAGATGTAAATTGCATAATTTTGGAAAAACGGTAAGTGTCATGGGCCAATTTTTCGACGTGGTCAGAATTCTAATGAACTTTTTTTCTTCTTGGTTCTTTTTAGCTGGTTCGTGCACAAAATTGTAGACAGCATTGTTTTTGCTCAGAATTTTTTTTTGTACTTGAAGACTTACACGGCGATGCCACGCCGGCGAGTTGAGGTTACGGTACATCGCGCAGCGACCTTTTCAGTTCCGTACATTCACATATTTTTATCAATGCAGTGCTGGTCTCAAGCATTGCTTACTTATGGAAGCAAGAGCTGGGTATGGCAGAGAGAGCATGAAAGTACTTTCATGCTCTCTCTGCCATACCCAGCTCTTGAGCTTGAAAGGAAAGCTCGCTATACACAATGCAGTGCTGGTCTCAAGCATTGCTTACTTATGGAAGCAAGAGCTGGGTATGGCAGAGAGAGCATGAAAGTACTTTCATGCTCTCTCTGCCATAGGCTCAAGTTTTTACCGCCAAGAAGTTTTCCCAGAGCTCAATCGTCTTTCCACATCTGCGGTGTGACAAGTGTTATTCTCGCCACATGGAATTTCCGAGCATGGTTCTGAACTGAAGATTTGGCTAGAACCCTTTGCCTTTCCCCTCGGGGATAAAAAGAACCTGATTTTAAAATCTGACACTTCCACTTTCCGGCCGAGCCTTGTCGCGGCGAAATGGTGATTAAAATTATTTTCGTTGAATTTATGGTTTTAAAGGTCTGAAACGACCTAATTTATTATGAAAACGGCTACATAGCTGATGGATTTTGTAATTGAGATGTAAATTGCATAATTTTGGAAAAACGGTAAGTGTCATGGGCCAATTTTTCGACGTGGTCAGAATTCTAATGAACTTTTTTTCTTCTTGGTTCTTTTTAGCTGGTTCGTGCACAAAATTGTAGACAGCATTGTTTTTGCTCAGAATTTTTTTTTGTACTTGAAGACTTACACGGCGATGCCACGCCGGCGAGTTGAGGTTACGGTACATCGCGCAGCGACCTTTTCAGTTCCGTACATTCACATATTTTTATCACTTTTGAAACAGTAGTCCACTGTAGTTTTGGTTAGGGTTTTATTGGAGTACAACTTGAAACTTTAGTAACTTGATCTCTTAGTTACTTGACTTTAGTAAATGAAACCTTAGATTTCCTCTTACAAATGATTATTATCTAATATCATCCTTACCTAAGAAACAATTTGCTTATAGATGAATATAGGGGTGCAGTAAGTTTTAGTATAAGCCATTGTACTCAACTAACCTCACTAACTTAGTTTTATAAACTTGTTTTTGGTTGAATTTAAGTTAACTGTAATTTGCTACGCCTGACCCCCATCAATCGGCTTTCAAATGGTTTTCTTGCTACTCCTCTTGAGATTAAATGTTCAGGCATCGCTGGACTATTTAGAGTAATATTTTGGAAAGAGTATGGTTGGCGCCCGATATAAACTTCGCTTTTTAAACCCTATCTTTATTTAATGTCATGCCATTTCATTTGTGGAGGTCGCCTAGAAAAGGACCTCTTCCATTTTAATAATTTAAGAGAAAAAACAACATGATAGCGGTGTACCTTCCATTCCAGCTGAAAGCGCATCCAAGATATACAATCTCACCCACTTTGTTCCAACTTCATCGTTAACCGTAATCCTTATATTTGTTACGGTTTATTCTCTTTTAAATATACACACATCAAAAGTGTCTAGGGATCAACATATATTTTTGCAATAACTTTTCTCCTGATTGATATTAATTAAAATTTTCTTTAAGGATTCATCAAATAAAGTGTTTTCGTTTGTCTACAGTAACGATAAACCAAGTCACCTTTGCATTAATAAAGAAATTTGCCATTTTCATAATAAAGGGATTTTTGACATTTGAACCACTAACATTAAAGTTCGAAAAAAATACTGAAATAACAGTTTTCTTTAAAATTTTATTGGGTAACTTAAACAATTAATAATCCGTGTTTCTACCGCGAACACTAACAACACGTGGGAATGATAGAAGCTGGTTCCTGGCAACGTACTGTGGCTTTAGCTCTGAATACAAGTCAGAGTGTTATCAGTCGACTTTGGACACGTTACCGAAGCACTGGTACCGTGCCTGAGCGCCATGGAGGACGGTATCGCTGCACCACACGGAGACAAGACCGATACACAAATCACAACTCGAAGAGCTCCAACAATAACCGCCATGATGTTAGCCGTGACGCTTCATCACTCTTCAGGGAACTTAATTAGCGACCAAACAGTCAGAAACCGCTTGCATGAAGTGAACCTTCATTCCCGAAGACCGCTAAGGGTACCACCTATAGCAATGCACAATCGTAGGATTCGATATCAATGGGCTCTTGAACACAGAAATTGGGCAGAAGAACAATGGCGTTTCGTGTGCTTTTCTGATGAGTCTCGTTTTGGTATGAGACCGGATACAAGACGTATACGACACTGGAGAACCCCTGGACGCCAACAGCGATTAAAATCCTGCCAGGAAGTCCATCCTTATAGTGGTGGAACCATCATGGTATGGGCGGGTATTTGGATCGGCGGAAGAACTGAGTTGATTTGGATCAGAGGCAACCTCAACGCTCAAATTTATGCTGAGACGCTTGTATCAGACGTCATCGTTCCTCTACAAGTGCAAATCGGTCCCTTATTTCAGTTAATGCATGATAATGCACGACCGCACACCGCAAGAGTTGTAAGACAGACTCTCGCCGCAGCTAACATCAATGTCATGCCCTGGCCTGCTCAGTCGCCAGACTTGAACCCGATTGAGCATGCATGGGATATGCTACAGAGAAGAGCTCTGCCGAATATGGAGGGTATCCAGTCGCAAGAAGACCTTTTTTTGTTGTTGCAACGAACATGGGCGGCCATTCCACAGCGTGATTTGGATGAACTCATTTTGAGTATGCCAAACCGATGTTCTTGTGTTGTTAGTGTTCGCGGTAGAAACACGGATTATTAATTGTTTAAGTTACCCAATAAAATTTTAAAGAAAACTGTTATTTCAGTATTTTTTTCGAACTTTAGTGTTAGTGGTTCAAATGTCAAAAATCCCTTTATTATGAAAATGGCAAATTTCTTTATTAATGCAAAGGTGACTTGGTTTATCGTTACTGTAGACAAACGAAAACACTTTATTTGATGAATCCTTAAAGAAAATTTTAATTAATATCAATCAGGAGAAAAGTTATTGCAAAAATATATGTTGATCCCTAGACACTTTTGATGTGTGTATTATCTTTGCTTTTTCTTCACATTCAGTAGTAAGCCTTTCTCCTTGCAATCATCTTTCATTATTGTGACCAGTGTTTGCAGTTCAGATGGTGTTTCTGCTAATATCACGGCATCGTCCGCATACAACAGACAGTTCACTACTAGGTCAGCCATGCGCAATCCTACATTTGTTGACTGATATAGCATGCAACCACATTTGACACCAATTTTGACATCAAACCAGGGTGACATGCTACCATCCATCCACACATGTTGAGCAATCCTTGTAAGTGGACTGTACAGAGCAGTGAAACGTTAATCCCATATCTCGGCAATATGTCCCATGATTTTTCGCACAACCCTATCAAATGCTTTTTCAAGATTCACTAAACTGCAGGAAACCTTCTGGTCAATGGGCAGATGCTTCTTCGCGATATTGCAGAGCGAGAAAACTTGATCCATACATCCCCGTCCATTTTGGAATACTTCCTGTGTTTCCCACAGTGTTACATCGGATTTCACCCTCATTCTCCTTTCAATTACCTTTCATATACTTTTGCTGCTAAGCTGATCAAACTAATGGACTTATAGCTGGCGCAGTCCATGAGTGACCCCTTGCCTTTATACAAGGGCACAATGACAGAGCGTCTCCAGTCCATTGGAACCATTCCAGTTCTCCAGCATAGATTGCATTAATACATAATAGTTTCAGTATCAAAAATTTCAGTTTCGGATGTCGGTTCCTTTTGTATAGAACATCGGGTTAAGAACATAAGTGCCAACATATGCAACACTCAGATTAGGGATAAAACAAAACTATTATTTAAGAGCACATGAACCATTTTGAGTCAAGGTTTATGTTTCCCAAATTGTAACTCTGAATTGTTATATTCATGGTATTCAGCTTCAGTTAGCGATTTAAGTAAGAATTTGTTTGTGTAGTGAGTGTTCTAAATAAACGCTCATAAAAGCTATAAATATATAAAAATTAATTAGATATCTGGGAATAGTCTTAACAAATTTGTTACAATTTTTCCAAATAATTTTTTTCACACAAATTTAATATAAACAGACAGACAGAGTAAGTGCATTTTCTGACGTTCTCGCAGATGTACATGTAATTACTTACCTAAGAGTTTTTTGGCTTCTTTAGTTTGCAGCGAATTAGGACCATGGAAATCAGATAGAGCGTGGAGAGAGCGGAACCGAAAGTAATAGAAATCAATTATGTTATCAGCTGTGATTGTTCCAATCTGAAAAGATTATGTTCGAGTAATATTTAAAAAATAAAGTTATAAACCGCAAACATATACTGAAATAAATGCAGATTAGGGATATAAGCCATTGTAACTAATTGCTAAACAAGCATTTTAATTTTTTTTATCTGTTTAGACAAAAAAACAAAAAATGTCTTTTGGGGTCCAGTATAGTAGAGTGAATGTGAGTTTTTTAAACAGTAATGAAGCTGGCTACAATTTTAGTATATGTGTAATATATATATTATTATTATATGGTGTAACAATTGTATTCCTTACCCTTTCAATGACAGATTTTAAAGTCTGTAGTTCTAATAGGAATAGAGAATCTTCCTCAACAGAGTATTTCAAATGTTGTAATGTCTGCTTAGTCCCTTTCGGTGGTACAATCTCTCCAAGCACGTCTGTGTATGAAGTGAGCTGTAAACATAAGATCCATTATTACTGTCATTGACAACTTCTTATTTTTGACATTATTATAAAAACCACTACATCATTACAGTGGCAGTATTTCATGATGTTTAATTAACGTCCCTATGTTTTATTGGATGCCAGAGTAGGCTCAAACCGTTCCCCAGCTGATCTGTGTATAACAAGGATAGCAAATATTAATGCATTCTTTATATACCTATATTGTCTAGTACTACTGAATTAAGAAATTAAATTGTTGCTAAAACCAAGAGAAGTTAAAATAAAATTTATTAAATAACATTTGAACTATATAACCATGTGAAAAATAATAGGGTTCTACTATGGTTTAGAAAGTAACAAAAAAAAAGAAATCACTTTACACTGACTACTACTACTATTTTCGTATAAGGTTTATGTAAAAATGAAAATGCAAACATTACCTGATCAATATCAGACAAGTCAATATGAACAAGCTTGTTGCCTCCATTGGTGAATCGTTGATTGATCCTATGCTTTACAGCTTCATATGTATCTGGTTCATACTCGTCTACAGATAGAGGAAAATTCTTGGATTTTAATCCAGCCTGTAATAATAAACTAGATTTAAATCATGGTAATAATAGTGTCATACAGTTATCAGGACCTGTTGGTTAGACTGGCTATTAATCAATTATATATAATCAGCTATAGTTTTTGGTTGATTTACCACCTTAGTAAAAAGAGATGGTGAATAGATTAGAGAAGGCACCCTGTCCCAATGAAAAGTACATTTGATTGATTTACAATCTGACATTGCAGGTAGCCAACAGTGTCTGAAGATAGTGTTTAGCTTATTGGTCAGGCTGACTGCTAATCAATGGTGTAGCTTGAGTATATGATCGAAATGTGAAGAAATATTTCTGTAGAAAAGGAACCTTTTAATTCTACTGCAAATTGTATGTGGAGACTAAGGTATCTCACCACAGTGCTAAAGGAAGAAACACCAACAAAAGACCTTGAGTTTTTTTATCTAATTCTACTGCAATTCATATGTGGAGAACAAAGTAACTCACCGCAGGCCCAAGGGAAGAAACACCATCAATGTATACTTCTACTACAGCTTCGGGAGTATCAAATGGATCGGTGATAGACAGCCCATGCCAATCGGAATTCTATAAAAAAAAACGATAACGATCACGAGTTAATATGACGAATGTTATTTTGATATTATTAAGAAATTGACTATATCTATGGCTGGAAATTGTTCCAAGAACCCTTTTCTGATTTGATTATACATGACATTAAATCAAATATACCTCTTCTACAGATAGTCCAAGTGAAGCAGAGAATATTTCTTTCAGGAGACTCTCCAGAGTCTTACTAGATCCTGAAAACTTGAGAGATTTGGGACTGTGTAACACGCTGAACTCTCCAGCAGCATTTGAGCCTGGTCATAAAAGAACATAATTATAACATAAATAAGACAAGACACAGGAAATTATAAAAAGAAAACCAAAAAAACTTACCAATTAGTGATAAAACAAGGGAAACGCAAAATAGGACCATTTTCACAGCCATTTTGTACGAAAATAGGAGGCTGACTGTCATATGATCTCAGTCTTGCCATAACATGTAAAGAAAAAAATATATGCCATAAATAAAATCACACTTTTTTGTTAGAGAGTCTTTATGGTCTGACTCGCTCGTATGTATTGTATCTTGTATCCATGCGCAGTTCAATAATAAAAAAGGAACATTGTATACAATAACAGGTACATTATTTATACGTGTAACGACGGCGCATCGAAGTTAATTGCAAACGACACGTGCACATGGAGAATGTGATTTGTCATCGTAACTAATAAACAACAGGCCTCTGATGAAAACTTAAAAGCCGTCCCGGCTAAAGGCAATCCCTAGGTGGCGTTTAGTCAGTATAAAATAAAAAAAATAATAAATAAATATTGTCGGACAAATTACACAGCGCCATCTAGCCCCAAAGTAAGCGAAGCTTGTGTTATGGGTACTAGACAACTGATAAACATACGTAAATACATTTTTTTTTGTAAATACATACTTATTATACATAGAAAATACCCAGACCAAGACAAACAGACATATTCATGCACACAAATGTTTGTCCTGTGTGGGAATCGAACCCACGAGCATTGGTGTCAAAGTAGCGTAACAACGCGTTTCACCACTGCGCCACCGAGCTTGTCTAGTATGAGTCTAACATAACCGGTGGCCAGCCGTAAGGGAATTCATGAGAATTTGTCACCTCCCTTCTCGAATTGTAAAAGAAGGAGCCCACTAAGAAGAATGACTGAATCACGCTTTCAGTGACTTTTCTTTCGTATGTTATCGTTTAGAGCGGGCGTAAAAAAATGATGCAAACGGACACTCTCTACGACCTATGTTGATGTACATGTCCTTATAACACTGTATAGCTGCTAAATATTGTGAGAGGCTAAATCAGCGATTGATTCTAACAGCAAACTGTATGTGCACCACTGTGTGTCGTTAGAATATAATATTCTAGATCATCTGTGACTAAATTATGATTAAAGTCTAATTAGTAATGCCCGTAAGGTAGTTATCGGAGTGAGTCACAAGATGAGTGAGCGTCGAGAACAGCGTGAATGGAGCGTAGGGTTAAACATCTAAGTAGCCGAAACCTAAGCCAGAACGCGGTACGCGGCGCTAAGCAAAATGTACACAACGCGGGGCTAATCTCAATGCTTACGTATTTACTTACTTACGGAAGTGAATGCTGGGTATGGCAGAGAGAACACGAATGTAGAATAAACGCGGTTGAAATGCGAGGATTGCCCGAAATTTGTGGCATAACGGTTGCTGACCGCGTTCGTAATGATGATGTAAGGAAGGAAGAGTGGAGGTACTTCCCCAGACGGGCTGCTTTGATGCGCCCATCCTCTCTTAAAACATACATATCAAGACAAACAGACATGTTCATGCACACAAATGATTGACTTGTGTGGGAATCGAACCCACGAGCGTTGGTCTCAAAGTTGCGTCATTCACGACTGAGCTACCAAGCTCGTCATACTGTTGTGGGGAAGAGCGGCTGATATTGAAACTATTTTTATATTGCAAAAGAGAGCCACTGCTCTATTTATAACATGGGCTCCAGGGAATCACTTAGAGAACTATTCAAAGAAATAAATGTCCTCACGGTTACCACTCAGTACATTTACGCATATATGTATGCTCGTAAAAATATACAATCGTTTTTAAAATGTAGTGAAAATCTTAGAAGCAGGAATAGATTGCGTATGCCAGTGCCACTAATAAATCTTTTGTTGTAAATTGTATTCGATTCTATAATAAATTACCTGAAACAGTTCTGTCCTTGCCTGACAATATGTTCAAAAGGCACATCAAAAATACTCTATGTAAGAAGGGTTATTATAGAATCGATGAATATCGAACTGACAGAGATGTATGACAATGATTCAGGACATTAATTAATATAACTTTAATTGTGCCACTAGATATCACTATATGTATACTCATATCATTATATTTATTGTAATATGTATGTATAAGATGATTTGGAAAAAAAAGACTTAGATTGGCAAGTTTCTTTTGGCATTTCTTCTTCGCCAATGGTCATTTGAAATGCAGGTACAGCTTGGCAAAAAAGTGTAGAAACCAGTGACATGTTACTAAAGGACCAGCCTTGTAGGATCATTCCCCTCTGTCATGGTACAAGATATTGTGATCCATTGCGCGCATAAATACTTCGTGCGTAATCGATTCTCTAACAGTCTTGTAATCGTTATCGCTCAGGTAACTGCATATAGTGTTACACTAAAAATGCCAAACTGTGCAGTTATGTTATGCAAAAAAAGGTCGAACACTTCTAGTTTGCAAAAATATTGAGTTACCTTTTACATGCAAGTGTTATTTTATTTGCTTTCATATAAAAGAAATTAAAATGGTGTGATAACGATTAATACATGAGAAATCGATTCAGTAATCCAGTACTGATGCAATCGAATCATATTCCGCGACTTTGGTCGCATATCTCCTATCCCAAATTAGCGTAAATTATACAAACTGCAAAACAAAACAGTCCTTCATGCTGTATAATAGAGTTCATTTAACTAAAGACAAAAAAAAGTATATAAGACGTTTCGTAATTTCGAATCTACCAGCTTCGATTACGAAGAAGTTCAGCTATTCCACAACAGATGGCAGGCAGCGGGAAGAAAATAACTTTGAACTGTAGGCACCTCGAAATAAGGTTGACATTTCCTTAAAACATTACTTTCGTTTCTACGTAGTAGTTACCTCGTCCCTTGTCAACAATGGCAGAATTATTTACTAACAGAATCACGCGTATGGCGAGTCCTTTAGTAACATGTCTCTGGTAGAAACAGAACTATTTTTATTTCGATTGGCAACATTCTCACAATTGTGACATTATCTCTGTCTAACATGTAAACAACTATCCCTGTTTTTATTTTATAACACATTCTGAATCTTTGCGTGCATAAAATAACAAATAAATATTGAAAATGAATAAGCCTATTCGCAGTTCTACGAGGGATGTTATTTATAAAGTGTATAGACATTGTCTCGCAGAGTACGAAGCGGAAACTGTTTTATCGAATAATAATAATGTTTACTAAAGAACCGTTGATATTGATATTGTAGATTAAGAAAGAGAAACTTAAAACATTAATAAGATATAATATTGAAAATGTAAGACGTGTCTAAGTGCCCGGTCTAAAGGCAAATAAAGAATTTTTATCTTTTTATCTTATCTTTTTGTCTTGGATCAGCATTTGGCTTCTTTTTATCTTGAAAATAATTGTTATCTACAGAAAGCAAACACCACGCGCGACGGCGACTTCACTCACGTGGAGTTATTGTTGTGTGTAAATGGTTTCCTATTGTCTTTAGGAGCTCTCATATCACTCAATCTCACATGTTCGTGGTGTACTCTATCAAACGACACTCTTGTAAATCTGAAATGTTCCTGAAATGATGTCTGAATCTCCAGTGATTTCGCTATGAGAACTATATCGTAGGCAAATCGAACGAATGCTGTGGTGAAGAGTTTCGGAGTATGACTTCGCCCTGTCCTACACCTTTTTTGCAATTGGATCGGTTTCGTACTCTGGTCCTGTACTCGAATACACATTGTAGCCCTTACTGTTTCAACAACGCTTCGATGTACCGATAGTTAATTCGGCAGATTGGTGCACCGTCCATGTCTCAACGGAATCAAAGGCCTTTTCGTAGTCCACATACGCCAAAGATAAGTGCAGATTATACTCCTCAGTCTTCTGTATAATCTGCCGGAGGGTATACATATATAATTTATGGTGCTAAAGCCCTTTCGGAATCCGGCTTGTTCGTGAGAATAGAATTCATGAAGTATGCGTCATCCGTCATCGTTCAGTCATAAACTTATTGGTAATCAACATATTTTTCAGGGATCCCAATACCTTCGAGATCTTCTTATTTGTATATTGTTTCGTTGATATCCCCTATAGCAAGTTGCGGTAAGAGTATGATTAATATGATTATACATGGGGCACACTAAAAGTTTTGCACTTCTAGCTAATCGGAACTATTTGAATTTCGAATGTTATATTTTTTGAAACGTTGCATAGTAATAAAAAAATAACAATTGGCGGGAAATCATTTGTCAATTGTTTTTTATCACACATCAAAGTTCTACGTACGCAACGAAAATGGAATTGAGTCGAAAAGATTTTAGAGCGATGATTTTTTATGATTTTAAAAGTTCTCTCATTTCCGCAAGACTGTGCTGCTCATCTTGAAAATGCTTTTGGGGGAGAAGCACTTTCTTTGAGCACCGTGAGGCGATGGTTTGCTGAATTTGAGAGAGGTCGAGTTTCTTTACATGACGAATTTCGTGAAGGGCGGCCTTCAACTGCCGTCAACGTAAATAATGTGGCTACTGTTAAGCGGCTAATTGAAGAAAACCCGAGGATTACCTATGAGACAATTCGAGAACTATTGGGGATTGGTATGAGCTAAATTCAGAAAATTTTACACGAAGAATTGAAAGTTCGGAAACTTTGTTGTCGTTGGATCCCTCATAAACTGACAGCGGAGCAGAAGCGGGCTCGCGTGGAATGGTGCTTACAGATGCTACTAAAGTACGACCACGGACATTCTAATGACATTGTCACAGGAGACGAAACGTGGATTTATTGTTTTGAACCCGAAAAAAAACAGCAATCTTGTGAATGGGTGTTTGAAAATGAGAACAGGCCAACAAAAGTGAGGCAGGCGAGAAACGTTGGTAAAAAAATAATCGCGTTTTTTTTCTCAGCTACCGGTCCCATCTGCACAATTCCATTTGAAGATCAAAAGAGTGTTAATGCCAAGTGGTATTCTATCATTTGTTTACCCAGGGTGTTAGAAAAAGTTCGCGAAAGACGACCAAAAAGCCGCGTTCTCCTACATCATGACAACGCTTCTTCACACATGGCCAACAAAACAAATCATTTTAACTTTCGAAAAAGTACAACTCGTTACCCATCCTGCGCATAGCCCCGACCTAGCACCCTGTGATTTCTGTATTTTCCCCAAAATCAAAGATTTGATGAGAGGTTTCACTTTTACCAACTCCAAAGAGGCAGTGATAGCGTTCAATCAGCACGTAGAAAACATGCCTTCAGATCTGTGGTCCTCCTGTTTTAAAAAATAGTTCGATCGCATGAAGTTTAAAATATAAAGGAGAGTATTTTGAAAAGCAATAAACATAATATTTTGGCTATAACATGTTGTTTTTTTAAGTTACGCAAAACTTATAGTGTGACCTACGTATATCAATATTCTCGAAAATGTTTCTAAGTATTAAAGTTTGAAAACCAAAGTTCTTTACTTCAATGAAACTGACTGACATTCAATTGAACATTGATCTTTTTAGTAAGATTTTGAGGATATTATTCTTTATAATAACGAATTTCGAAGTTTATTGAAATTTTTGAATTATTTATTAATAACAGAGACATGTTACTAAAGGACTCGCCGCGTGATTCTGTTAGTAAATAATTCTGCCATTTTTGACAAGGGACGAGGTAACTACTACATAGAAACGAAAATAATGTTTTAAGGAAATGTCAACCTTATTTCGAGGCGCCTACAGTTCAAAGTTATTTTCTTACCGCTGCCTGCCATCTGTTGTGGAATAGCTGAACTTCTTCGTAAACCGAAGCTGGTAGATTCGAAATTACGAAACGTCTTATATACTTTTTTTTTATCTTTAGTTAAATGAACTCTATTATACAGCATGAAGGACTGTTTTGTTTTGCAGTTTGTATAATTTACGCTAATTTGGGATAGGAGATATGCGACGAAAGTCGCGGAATATGATTCGATTGCATCAGTACTCGATTACTGAATCGATTACTCATGTATTAATCGTTATCACACCATTTTAATTTCTTTCATATGAAAGCAAATAAAATAACACTTGCATGTGAAAGGTAACTCAATATTTTTGCAAACTAGAAGTGTTCGAGCTTTTTTTGCATGACATAACTGCACAGTTTGGCATTTTTAGTGTAACACTATATGCAGTTACCTGAGCGATAACGATTACAAGACTGTTAGAGAATCGATTACGCACGAAGTATTTATGCGCGCAATGGATCACAATATCTTGTACCATGACAGAGGGGAATGATCCTGCGAGGCTGGTCCTTTAGTAACATGTCTCTGATTAATAACGAAGGACTAGGCTGCGTGGTTAGAAAACAGTTGTCTAAATCCTATTTCACGATACGATAATGCATATTAAAAACAAGATCTAATTAATCTGATTTTCATTCATTCATTCCACGGAAACAAATAAACAACCTGTAATTAATACTATTTTGAAAGAAGTATCAAGCATATCAACTTTAGTTTATTAATTTTGTATGCGAAATTATATTGTATTATTATTTTATACTGATAGCTCTATATTTATTTTCTCTCAACGCAAGATGTCTCACAGAAATTCGAGTTTTCAATCCAATGATTTATTTCCCCGAGAAATTGATATAGAAATATGCTTAAAAACCTTGAAAATCTTCCAAAAAATGGAAGGAGATGTGAACTGCGTCGTATGGGATGCATCCTTGGTATTGGCAAAATATTTGGAAACTATATGCCAAAATAAACCTGATTTTTTAAGTGGTACAAAGGTTCTGGAATTGGGATCTGGGTTAGGTGTTGTGGGACTTACTGCGGCTACTTTGGGGTTTGTACATTATTTATAACGTTGCTTGATATACAAATGAAAAAAAGATTGATTTAAATATTTTTGTTTTCAGAGCACAAGCGACACTTACAGATCTTCCAGAAGCGCTACCTCTACTTCGCTTAAATATCAATGAAAATAAGTCCAAAATTGGTAGCATGGGTGGTTATGCCATAGCGGAGTCATTAGTTTGGGGCGACAGCAGCTCAGAAATACTTAAGGATGAGTTTGACATGATTTTATTGGCGGACTGTGTATACTATGAGGAGGTATATAATTGCAGATTTATTTGTTGGTTAAGAACTGGTTAGTGTCAGCCCAACAAAACTGGGTACCCTGAACAGTGCTACTTAAAGTCAAACACTCGCTGCCAGGCCACGGGACAATAAAATGTGGAAACACTAACAGGACGCAACCTGCTGCTCTCTCTGTCGCACTTAAAATTAAAAACTAAAAAACTACCACATGCCAGCAGCTCACACTATTCTTCATCCATCTGGGCGTTGATAAGCAGTTTTTGACAAGTGACATAACCCACTTTTCTGTCCCTAGTGCACTGACGATTTACGGCACAGCGGATAGCGAGTGTGTGACTTTAGTATAATGCTTTTATGCTTATATAAATAGGCGAAGAAAAATTAGTGATGTTCTTTTTCTCACCTCTTTTTAAGCATTTCTTAGCAATAGCTTAAGTCTTATCTAAAAGGAGCTTTAGTATTATCAATACAAAAATTTAGGGAATATAGAAGAATGAAATGGGAACATGCAAATTAATATGTATTCAGACAATTAAATCTACTACTGATTTTCAATAATGATAATAGTCAAATTACAACAAGTGTTCACCGAGACTCAAGATTATCTCAAGCTTCTCTGTTTTCTGAGGGCATATTAAGCCATTGGTCCCAGCTGTTCTCGATAGAGTTGTCAAGTCTACGTTCTTTGGGCTTGAAAATACTGGCCTCCAATTATTAGCTATCAGGCTAATTATATATCTATTGGAAATACACTTACTAGATCTCCCTTAATTGTAGAATCACAATCACTAACGCTAGATTGAGATATAGCATTGCAAGAGCAGACTAGAATAAATTTGCTGATGTGACTGATGAGTTAACGTCACAACTTCCAGATGTAGACCAAAACAAATATCCACTCAACTTACCTAAATTTTAAGAATACCCTCATTGACCCTGCAGACAAATCAATTCCTCTTAAAAAACCATGCAAGAGAAAGCCAGCACTTCCGCCGTGGTGAGATCAGGAATGTTATTTGGCAGTTAAAGAAAAAAAAAATAGTTGAACGAAAATATGCCACTAATGTCCCTGGATAACTTATTATATTATGAAAAAGTGGTAGCAAAAACTGTGAAAACATTAGTGGGGGAAAAGAGATTAGGTTGGCGCAAGTTTTGCGAGAGTTTATTTCTGAACACAACCCTCTACCCTCTATGGTGTGGAGAAATGTTAGAATATTCCGTTGTTCCATAACCTAACTATACTGAGAAAACATTTAATATATATATATATATATATATATTCATTTTGTATTGTATGTGATTTATATACCTATGAAAAAAATTGCGTGTTAATATATATTGCTTTTTTTTTCGTTTCTTTTAGGAATAGGCGAAAATAAGACACCATTGCGTTTTTAAAGGGTCATTCAGGTACGAACTGCGGTTCATGCGTTGTTGATTTTTTGTAAACAAGTAAGCTAGTTGTGATTTGTGTATTTTCAAAAATGCGATAAAAATATCTGCGATGAATAGTCTCGTTTCGTGCGTTTCATTAAATAAAATAGTGATGGGATTCGAGTTGCTTTTCACTCGAGTGACTCGAGTAGTTTTTATATTACTCGCAGTCTAGTTAAATTTTTGACGACTCGAGTTTCGAGTGACTCGTACCACTCGAGTGGTTTATACCGAACCGAATGAGAAATTCAAGTTGTGACAAGTTTACCCGCTGTAGGTTCTCTAATTATGTAGAAATCTGTTTGTGTGAGTTGTTTCTGTTTAATGTTTTGGTTATTTATGACTGTGTGTTATTAGTAAGTGGTGAAAATGAGTAAACGTGTAAAAAAAGCAATTGCGTGGTCATTTTGACAAAAATTTAAATATTATAATTTAATAACGGTTTTTTGTTTAGAACAAAAAACCGTTCTTAAATTATAATATTTCAATTTGACTGAAAGTTGATATAAGAGATTTCTTGATTATATATTACAGGTTTAGTTTGAAGGAAAATTCTATTTTTTTACATTTTGTTTAGATTTTTTTGAGTCGCTTTTACATTAATGCGAAAATGAATACACATTTACTATGTGAAATTAAAAAATCGTTTTAAAATTTTGGTCACTCGAATTTTATATTCCGAGTGACTCGAGTCAATAAAAATCACTCCAGTTTTATCTTCACTCGAGTGGCATTCGAGTGAGATAGTTACCAGTACCGAGTGACTCGAGTGAAAAAAAATCACTCGAGTCCCATCACTAAAATAAAATAACATTGTTTCGCGCGCGATTCGTACGTCGTTAACATAATAATTGTAAACCCATAGATCAACTAAATTAATAGACATGACATGACATAGTACCTAATAAGTGGTATTTATAATTTACATAATATATATCTAATTTTAATAATATGCAATATAGCATATTATTTACTAACGACATTCATACTTGACTGTTAAAATATCAGTATATTGTAACCTAACATAAATAAAAATAATAAAACATCAGTCTGTTTGAAATTTAAAATAACGTAAATAGCAATATTAAAGCAACAGGAATTAAAGAGATTACAGTATCTTTTTTAGGAATTCTAAATAAAGAAATTAGCAATATTAAAATAATATAAAATTATCTGTACGACAATGCTTAATGGAGACTTGTTTTAATTAGTCATATCACAAGATATTTTTGTGTTAATAATTCTAGAAAATCAATGTTATTGGTCTTGGTCAATATTGGTTAATATTGTTATTGGTCAATATACTTAAAAACATTTATATACGATCATCCCGTTGAATGATAGACATGGTTCGATTTGTGTATCTATTTCTTTGTGAAATATTTGCATGTGTGTTTTTAACTTATTTATAATTTTTTGAATATATTCAAACAGAAGATGTGGTTTTCGTTACTCGATTTTCGAATTATTTAGTCTGTTATTCCAGCCCTCTAGCTACATCGTTAGTTGTGTAATGTTGTTGTGCATAGCAATACTAAATTCTTCCAAACTTTTTATTGTCCATTTACTGTCTCAAAATGTTCAAAAAATTTCACCACACTTTGAAAATCAAAATCAAAATTTTTGTTTGATGTACTCCGAGCCTTCAAAAATGCGATCACTACTACTAGACGTAGTAGTATGCCAGGGAAGTGTACTAATTTGCCATTGGCCATGTTCTATGATCGAGCTGTCTTATTTAATACTTGATAGAAATTAAAGTACCTAGCAGTTGGTTACTGGAATGTCTGAAAAGTGTTTTTGTGCACTCAAATTTCTACTCTCATAATCTATTTTCACCTGGACCTAAAAATAGATGTAGACATTAGGTCTCTCTGTATAATATGTTAAATAGCCTCCTGTAGGTTTTTTCTGATTTGTCTGTTAACAAGCACAGGAAATAATTATATTTGTGGATGTTTGTACCTACTGCCAAAATCGGCAAAAGTTGATTAAAGGGTTGGCCGCAAAACTTAAACGATCCGTCACAATAGTAGCTTCGCCAATATAGCTATCTATTCGCTAGCATTCATTCACTAATAAATAAGAGACTATCTCTGCTAGTCTAAAAATTAATATCTTGTCGGTTGTGCAATCTTCCCAGATCAAGCATCTTTTCAACATTTCTGGCAACCTTATTTTTGACGTAGATTCAAGTCCTATAGTTACTATTTACATACTTCGTTTTTTTTTTCTTAATTTCTATAAAATTCTCAGTATTAGAACTGGTACCTGGGACTGAGTTATCCATATCCACCGGATAATAGAATACCACGTGTATGTTACGCATATCGTTCTCCAAGACACACTAGAAAACCTTTTGTTGACTGCGTATTAAGGTACTCCTTGCTCACCAAAACGTAGTGTTTTAGCGCCTAAATATCTCATAGCTTCGAGCCTACGTTTCAGTGCGAAGATGGTTTTCCGCTGCCAATGTTCTCCTAAAGCTGTTAAAATAAATATAAAACATGCGTTTTTATTTGGTAAAATGATGTAGCAAAAACAGCAAGACATCCAACAATGCAAAGAATAATATTACGAGTACATTTCCCAAGTAAGGCTTGAAGTAAGATTGTAATAAGAAGAAAATACAGGCAATTATTGATGTGATTTAATGATTTCTCAGTTTTTTGTGTCTCGTTTTTTTCGCTTACACGCAATTTGTCTCTTTTTTCTGACACTTGTAAGTAGTGTCGTGTCATGACCATGATCTATCTTGACGCAGTATATCGATAATAAAGATATTTTGTGCCTACTTTTTAGATTTAGTAGAACAAACTTAAAGATAATTTATGACCGTAAGTAAATATGGGCAGTTAATTCGATAAACGTTATAGTATAATTAAATTTCTTATTCATTTTAATATTTTTAACCGCATTTCGAATAAGGACGTTTATCGTATAATTAATATAATATCACAATATAATACCCAAATATATATTTTTTATGATTACATAATTGTCATATCCTACTAATATTATAAATGCGAAAGTTTGTATGTATGGATGGATGTTTGTTGCTCTTTCTTCACGCTTAAACGGCTGAACGGATTTGAATGAAATTTGGCACGTAGATAGATTATGATCTGGATTAACACATAGGCTACGTTATTTGACTCCACGCGGGCGGAGCCGCGGGCAGCAGCTAGTAAAAAATATATTTGAGATGTAAGTAGCTCACCATTATCTCAGAGCCAAAGCTCTATCTCACTTGCGTGTCGTGAACATCGCCGATGCACACAAATGTTTGTTCTATGTGGGAATCGAACCCACGAGCTTTGGTGTCTCTTCATAAATTTCTTTCCACAAAATGTTTTCCAATCCACCATATGCTGTATTCCACCGTATGTCACCTTCTCCTCTCAATAAAATAATTTTACTTTAAATTGATGGTCTTATAGTGGTCGCCTTGAACCCTCGCTTATAAATATAACTACAATTATGTGCTCAATAAACCTGTGTCAAACGACCAGAGACGGACGGACTTCGGAGCACCTCTTTGCAGGTACTTAACCAAGCAGGCAGCTTTGTTGCGCCCTACCTCTCTTAAAAATACCCAAACCATGACAAACAGACCATGCTCATGCACACAAATGTTTGTCCTGTGCGGGAACGGAACCACGAGCATTGGTGCCAAAGTAGCGTTACTAACTATTGCGCCACCTAGTTCGTAAAAAAGTAGTCTTACCATCCTCGGCATCAACATCAGGGACGACCGCAAACCCCAAAGACTATATCGAGAGCGTTATTTCCATGGCCTTTAAAAAACTCTGCATCCTGAACAGGTTGAGACGATTCCTTACGCCAGAGGAGCGCTGCGTTTTCTAGAAGGCGCAAGTTCGCCCACGCGTGGAGTACTGCTCTCACCTCTGGGACAGGTCCGCCAAATATCTACTTGACGCTCTCAATACAATGCAGCGCTGCGGTATACGCAACCTTAGCGCTGAGGTCATTAACTCCGTTGAACCTCTTCAGCTGCGTTGGGATATCGGTAGCCCGAGTGTTCTCTGTCGTATTTGCCATGGCGAATGTTCTGAGGAGCTTTTTGACCTCGTCCCCCCTTCTCCATTCCTCCTCCGGAACACTCGCGCTGGACTGAGATCACATCCACATAGAGTTGGGTTGCTGACCTTGTGTACTAAAAAGTTCAGCTACTCATTTCTCTGTCGAACGGGTAAAATGTGGAATTCGGTTCCGGCGCATGTATAGGTACCACCCCGCACCTTTATAATCCTGGGTCGTTCAGACGAGGTGTGAAGAGGCACCTTAGCGGGCCGTCAAAAAGGGGACAGCCAGCATAGCGGTAATCACTGTGATGCAGCCATCACAGTGATTACCGCTATTCTCTCATCTGGTTGTCATTGACGCTTTCACAGGGCTGTATGACTTGACATTGTTACAAAGTGTACAGGCGTCGTAACAACAAAGTTAAGTAAGGGGTCCCCATACAATAAACGGGTTTTATCATGACCGATTTTCAATCGATTTGGTGATTGTCTACTGCCTCCGTACTCACGTCGAAAATTTCAATTTAATGAATAATGTTTTATATAGACAAAAAACATCATGAACAAACCCGCATGCACAATAAATTATATTTCGATAGGTAGACGTTTTACTTATCTCAGAGAGGTCTGATTTTCCCTCTGGGTATAGCGGTCTGACGGCAATCGCTCCATGTTGAAATCCGTATCTTCGCCAAATCCTTAGGCTTAGGTAGCGAACCCTGCCCATCGTAATGGATTAGGAAATGGAATAAAGCTAGGAAGAAATAGTGTATTACTCGTATATACAACTTGCAGTATATACCTAATTCAGATATTTATTTTCATATTTAAAAATAAAATCAGCCCATTATAATAACAATATTGAGAAAACAACATTTGCTCCAGAATATAATGATTTAAATAATAATGATTTCTATTCTATACTAAAATCTCTTTTTGGCTGGAATTTAAGCGTTATGTTCCGAGATTCCAATAAATTTTTCATTAGACCTAAACATAATATAGTTTCCTGTATCTTGAGTTAGACTTCTTACGTACGTGCCTCATTTTCGTTACAGTGTCACGCGTTAATTAAAAAAGGGAATATGATTTGGTTTTACATTCTTGTTGGAGAGAACTTGGAAGAAGCCAGAAGAATGTATGGCGAGCCGGGTCACATGCGGGCGTTGCGCATGCGTGGGATTCCAAATCCTTGCGCGCCTAGTACATTTTTGATTTAAAATAATATCAAAGGCTTCTAGTTTAGACCATTACCAGTTAAGGATCCCCAACCATGCCCGCGGCGGAGGATGACCTAACTTGGCTATTTGCATTGAGGAGGAAACTGTGGAGTAGGTACTTTGAACGCCACCAACGTAGAAGCACGAGACAAGCCGCCCGCCGATTCGGAGTTAGCCAATATTTTGTGTGGAAGCTGATAAACTCCATCAGAATGCATCCGTATCATTATTAACATGTTCATGCACGCAAATGTTTGTCTTGTGTGGGAATAGAACTCACGAGCTTTGGTGTCAAAGTTGCGTCATTCACGACTGAGCCAGGAACATAACAACCCTCCTGGGAGTTGTTATTTGGCTGCAGTTTTCTGAGAGATGGAGGTACTTAGACTTACCCATCGGGCTACTTTGATGTATCTTACCTTTCTTACTCCAGACTGAGACAAAGAGACATGTTCATGTACACAAATGTTTGTCTTGTGTGGGAATCGAACCCATAACCCTTGATGTTAAAGTAGCATTGGTAACCACTCCACCATGCGATTCGTCGTCGTTTTCACGTTTGAATTTCAACGAGTATTTGAGGTAACCAGCAAAGTCTTGAGGAGTTGCTGCATTAGTATAGGGGATGGTAACGCGCGAATGATACTCATTTTATTGCAAGCATTCATAGGCTACGGTAGATACCTACTTTACGTCAGGTAGGCCATATGTTTGTATGCCTCCCGAAGTTGTATAAAAAACGTGTGTGTGTGATTGAGAAGCGAGCGGGCCCGCCACCGCTCGCCGCCTGGGAATCGTATCGTGTGTACGGCGCGGAGCAGGCGACTCAGCTGAGAGTGAACGAACTTTGTCGCGACGGGTCTAGGGGCTGGCAGACGGTCGTCCGCGGTCAAAGTAGGGTACTATTTTTACTGATTTTTGTACTACGAGTAAATTCGATAAAAATCATTCATGCATGCAAAATGTACTAAAAAACTAGATTTTGATTACATTTTACTCATTCCCATATCAATATTTTAGGCTAGTTGAAACTTAAAAATGTTGGGACGCAACTACTATATAGACCTAAATGACCTATGAAAAAATTTCGATATACTTGTATAAGAAAACATTGGAACCATTCATCGTGATGAAACTTCTGGGTTATATTAAACACATTGTTGGGAAGGTTTAGAGATAAAAAAAAAAGTCCAGCGAAGCGGTGCCGGGCACAACTAGTTGTCAATATTTGTAAATTTTAATTTTATTCATGATAGCTAGAAACTTCCTTTGTAAATTCGTAGCTTTTCGTAGCGCGGCCTCCAAAGGCCATGGAAATTTCTATAGATTTCCTTGCACCTTTTTTATTGTAAAACAATGTGTAATTTTTGTGCTATATTCGCGTCCTGCCAGGATTTTTTTGTAGATAACAATGGTATTATAGTACTTATTATATTTGTATTTATATTTGTTACAGGCCATTGATCCTCTTATTCAAACTCTTCAGTGTTTAAATAGTACTATAGCACAGAAGCCGACAATATATTTAACACAAGAGTTAAGGGATTCGGAACTTCAGAAGCGACTGTGGGAAACATTTTATGAACAACTTGCGGAGATTTTTTACATAGAACAAATTCCCGAAGAGCAGCAACATGTAAACTACAGGAGCTCAGATATACTTCTGTTCAAATTAAATAAAAAATGATGGGTATTTATATAGTTATTACGTAAGTGCAACATGGTCTCAAATGTTAAGTTTTAGGTTTTATAAGTTTTTATGAAGATATTTTTCATATATTATTTATGAAATATTGTGAAGTCCTAGAACATCCTAGAAAAAAAAACAAATGTGCCATATAAAGCTGGGTCTCCTGCTCCAAAACTCGCTAAAATAATATACTAATTGAAAGCTGTCTAGTGAACACGGTATCAAAAATTGCGGGCTTCTGAGACTTCTTTTAGACAAACTAAAACAAACAGCTATTTTTAAATAATAAATAAATTTATTTGTAGTAATATGACAATGTTATTATTAAAACAGAAAAATTTAATGTATTTGTTCCAATTTACATGGACATCCCTTTGTAGTCTTTGCATCTTGGCCAACAAAATATAGATGGGGAAAAATGTTGTCTCAAACAGACTTTGGAGTGTAAGTGATATATCGTCTTTAGAATCAAAGATAACCTTACTTGCACGTGGTACACTCTGCTAATGAATAAACGAGGCCATTGCTAATGCGCATCAAAGATATGAAATAGACGTGACTGGAAAGAAGACTGCAGTTAAATAACAACTCACTGGAGGGTTGGTATGTTCCTGCGAGTGAGTGAGATTACTAGTAAGCTCCTGAGAAGTTAATTTGTTAGCATCGTTGGGTGAAATATTTTTAGTTAAGTCTTATTTTTAACAAAACTATGGTAGCAGGAGATCCAATTTGACAGTGACAATGGTGTTGAATATACACACATCAAAAGTGTCTAGGGATCAACATATATTTTTGCAATAACTTTTCTCCTGATTGATATTAATTAAAATTTTCTTTAAGGATTCATCAAATAAAGTGTTTACGTTTGTCTACAGTAACGATAAACCAAGTCACCTTTGCATTAATAAAGAAATTTGCCATTTTCATAATAAAGGGATTTTTGACATTTGAACCACTAACATTAAAGTTCGAAAAAAAGACTGAAATAACAGTTTTCTTTAAAATTTTATTGGGTAACTTAAACAATTAATAATCCGTGTTTCTACCGCGAACACTAACAACACAAGAACATCGGTTTGGCATACTCAAAATGAGTTCATCCAAATCACGCTGTGGAATGGCCGCCCATGTTCGTTGCAACAACAAAAAAAGGTCTTCTTGCGACTGGATACCCTCCATATTCGGCAGAGCTCTTCTCTGTAGCATATCCCATGCATGCTCAATCGGGTTCAAGTCTGGCGACTGAGCAGGCCAGGGCATGACATTGATGTTAGCTGCGGCGGTCGTGCATTATCATGCATTAACTGAAATAAGGGACCGATTTGCACTTGTAGAGGAACGATGACGTCTGATACAATCGTCTCAGCATAAATTTGAGCGTTGAGGTTGCCTCTGATCCAAATCAACTCAGTTCTTCCGCCGATCCAAATACCCGCCCATACCATGATGGTTCCACCACTATAAGGATGGACTTCCTGGCAGGATTTTAATCGCTGTTGGCGTCCAGGGGTTCTCCAGTGTCGTATACGTCTTGTATCCGGTCTCATACCAAAACGAGACTCATCAGAAAAGCACACGAAACGCCATTGTTCTTCTGCCCAATTTCTGTGTTCAAGAGCCCATTGATATCGAATCCTACGATTGTGCATTGCTATAGGTGGTACCCTTAGCGGTCTTCGGGAATGAAGGTTCACTTCATGCAAGCGGTTTCTGACTGTTTGGTCGCTAATTAAGTTCCCTGAAGAGTGATGAAGCGTCACGGCTAACATCATGGCGGTTATTGTTGGAGCTCTTCGAGTTGTGATTTGAATGTATCGGTCTTGTATCCGTGTGGTGCAGCGATACCGTCCTCCATGGCGCTCAGCCACGGTACCAGTGCTTCGGTAACGTGTCCAAAGTCGACTGATAACACTCTGACTTGTATTCAGAGCTAAAGCCACAGTACGTTGCCGGGAACCAGCTTCTATCATTCCCACGGCTCTGAGCATTTCTTCCCTGCTTAAATGACGTCGCCGCTCCATAATAACGTTGGTTTTAATCAGTAGTAGGGGAACTTTAATGTTAGTGGTTCAAATGTCAAAAATCCCTTTATTATGAAAATGGCAAATTTCTTTATTAATGCAAAGGTGACTTGGTTTATCGTTACTGTAGACAAACGAAAACACTTTATTTGATGAATCCTTAAAGAAAATTTTAATTAATATCAATCAGGAGAAAAGTTATTGCAAAAATATATGTTGATCCCTAGACACTTTTGATGTGTGTATTTGTAAATATCATATTTGTTAAATATATAATTTTGTTCTGCATTTATTTATTTAGTTAAATTATTATGAGGGTTTTATAAAAATATATAATACGTAGACACAGAATAGAATTAACTATGCTTAGGTCAGCACCTCCATCAGGTGGAAAGCGAAGGAATTTAATGAATTGTGTATTCTAGGTGTATTCACACGTCAATTTGACGTATATAACAATTATATAATAATGCCTCATATAAATCAAGTTAGATTTTATAGGAAATCGATCTACCGAAATGTTTTTCTAGATACAGTTAACAGATATTTCGCATATTTATATAGTAGTATATATTTAGTGTAAATGGGGCAAATATTGTGTAAAGTTTACCGTACAATATATATTTAAATAAAAATCAATGTACCTATGTTTGTCCTCTATGGACACGGAAAACGGCAGGCCGATTTTGATGAATTTTTCAGGTAATTTTCAGATTAGCCCAGCAAGTGATCCTGTGAAGATTGATAGCAATCGGATTAGCCGTGCGATATTAGGCGGGTAGCTGGTTACCTGTAATTAAGAAAGATTTTTCTCGTTTTACATTTTAGGAGGAGTTTTATAATCATCAAAAACATATTTAACAGAAAAATTACTTTAAATAAAAGATTACTCATGTACCAAAAGAAAATGTATAATATCGATTAAAATAAATGAAAAAATAAATAGATTTATTAGTTTTCAAAGTTGCGCCCTTAGTGAGCTTCTGAATCTCACGACTATAATAAAAAAAAGATTGTTTATATCTTTTTGATCTTTTAATCATGTGGATAATTCAAGGACTATTTCTACCTGTATGAAGTGTATAGACAATCTTATGTGTATTTGTATACACAAACTCTTAGGACGCAAAAAATCCCAAGAAAGACATTAGTGGAAAGATTTCCTGCATCATTTAATTTTCCACGTAATAAAAAGATAAAAACAGATAAAAAATATTTGTTGCTATACGCGGGCACTTGATACATCTTACGGTTTTTAAATAAAATCGTAAGATTCTGTAGTTGCAGAGATGCGACTAAAACTATTTTTAAATACTTTTATTTAGTTTCATTTACATCGATATTTTTTTGTAATAGTTATCTTTTTTTTAAATCTATTTTTCTATCAAATATGTTCTTTGATGGGTAATTAAATAACTTCTCTGGAAAAAAAACCTTTCTTAATTATATATATTTGTACGGTAATCGTATCTAACAATAATATTTTTTCGACATTTAATTTCAGCAGTGAACGTTATTATTTTATACTACTTGCTACATATATGAATTTTACATTTAATAAAAATATATTCTGAATTTTGTGAAATAAACTTAAAGATTTAGAAATAGGTACATATGGTACACTGAAAGTTTCGCGTAATTCATAAATCAAACACGTTCAGGGTAAAATATAGTTTTTGATTTTCAAAATACACATATTTAATATTATAAAACTTTCTTCGTAACGATTAAAAGTTGTGGCGGCCTTTTTTAATTTCGTGAAAGTCAAACCTCTCATCAATTATTTAATTTTCTCATTGTCGGCGAAGTCTGCACTATCTACAGGTAAGCCATGAGCTCTTTTAATAAGTAAAATTTAATTCGCCGTCTGCGAATAAGCATTGTCTTGATGCATGAGAGTGTGGCGATTATCTTTCTCGTGACTTTTAAGTACAACGGATTAACAAACAATTTTAATATTTCTTACATCTTCCAGTGTGATTATGGATTATGGGAGAAAAAAATATGTGATTACAAAATTTTTTACACGTTTCTCACGTGCCTTAATTATGTTAATTTGTTCTAATTTTTGAACATACATTAACAAATCCCCGTTTCGTCTCCTGCCTGCTCAATTTTTATGTTTATTAATTTCTAATTGTTCCCTAATATTTAGTTTTAAACCTTTGTCTATGGTGTGTAATACATATCAAATTTTACACACCATAGACAAAGGTTTAAAACTAAATATTAGGGAACAATTATAAATTAATAAACATAAAAATTCTAAAATTACTCTCATGAACAAACAGACTGACGTAAACCATTCCCCACTATTAAATATCTTTTCGCTCACACCATTCACCCCCACCCTCAATTCAATATAAGGGACGGCACTGCGATGGATTTGTCACTTGTAACATATTATTCTTACGATTAACGTAACGTAAAAAATGGTGGCGGAAGCACACAAAGCAGGTTAGATCAAATTGCATGTAAATCACTTCTCTCCAAACTTCCGGCATACGGTCTGCCCCTCCAGCTTTGTAAGTGGATTCCTGGCTTCCTGCATGAGCGTAGAATCCGCGTCCTTGCAGATGGATGCGCTTCGCGGTTCATGTTAGTGAATGCCGGTGTCCCACAGGGCTCCGTCCTGTCGACCACCCTCTTTCTTCTTCATATCAATGACATACTGCCACTTGGTAATATTCATTGCTATGCAGATGACAGTACGGTCCATGGGCGATATTTCGGGCGGCCTAGTGCTGGTCGGGAAGAAATCGGTGAGAGGCGTGAGAGTCTTGTCGTTGAGCTTAATCGGGTTTTGGACCTCATTAGTAAATGGGGTTTCAATAACATGGTTGAGTTTAATGCCAAGAAAACTCAGGTGTGCGCGTTCACAACAAAAATGTCCCCATTTCACCCCACTCCCAGTCTTCAGGGCGCTACCCTCAATATGCGCGATAGCCTGAATATGCTAGGCATGGATATTCGTTGCGACCTAAACCTACGAAATTACATCGAAAGCCTCATTTTAACAGCTTCAAAGAAACTCAGAGTCCTGAACAGGGTGCGCCGGACCAACTTTATCTTCTTTATAAGACTCAAGTTCGGGCCTGCGTGGAGTATTGCTCGCATCTCTGGGACGGCTCCGCACAGTATCTTCTCGAGGCTCTCGACAGGTTGCAGCGACGGGTTATCTGCATAATCGACGACGAAGAGGTCACAAAATGTCTAGAACCTCTGCAACTTCGTAGGGACATAGGCTCCCTAAGTACATTTTACCGCCTGTACCATGGTGAGTGCTCTGAAGAACTATTTCGCCTTATCCCATCCACTCCCTTCCGTCATAGAACTACACGTGCAGGCTTGCGATGTCATTATTCCACTGTTGAGGACGCGTACTAAAAAGTTCGGCAACTCCTATCTCTGTCGAACTATTAAAAAGTGGAACGCCTTGCCTGCACATGTGTTTCCTCCTTCCTACAACATGGGATCCTTCAAACGAAGCGTGAAGAAGCACCTTGCGGGCCAGAATGGTAGCGTCGACTGACAGGACACTCTAATCCTTTGTCAGTTGCCGCTGCAATTTGGGCTCCTCTTTTCGCTTACCAACAGGCGAAGAGGAGCCACTATGCTGAACCAACATAAAAAAAAGTAAAACTTTTCTGCCATTTTTTAAGGAAGAAACACGTTTTTAGGGTTCCGTACCCAAAGGGTAAAACGGAACCCTATTACTGAGACTTCGTTGTCCGTCCGTCTGTCACCGGGCTGTATCTCACGAACCGTGATAGTTAGACAGTTCAAATTTTCACAGATGATGTATTTCTGTTGCCGCTATAACAAAAAATACTAAAAAATAGAATAACATAAATATTTAAGGGGGCTCCCATACAACAAACGTGATTTTTTTGCTCGATATTGATAACGGCAAAACGTAGACGCTTGAAATATTCACTGAATATTTAGTTATATATTCACTTTAAGAATAAATAATTAAATTAAAATAAAACAAATATTTAAGGGGTGCTCCCATACAACAAACGTGATTTTTTTTGCCGTTTTTATAGATAATGGTACGGAACCCTTCGTGCGCGAGTTCGACTCGCACTTGACCGATTTTTAGTATTAAAATGTAACATTGAAAATGTGAACAGTTTATTTATGATCAGCCAGGAGCTGAGCAAAATTTTCAGTGTTGACCAAGTATTTTTGAAACAGAAACTATGAAATTAAATGAAAAGTACTCGTAGTTATATTGTTACTGAAAAAGTTGGGTAGTTAATTGAAATACTTTCTTAATAATATTTTTTTATAACAAATTGCATGTTTCTCTCTATCGCGGATCTAACAAATTGAATTTACTCTGTCTACGATAGTTTTTGAGTAAATTTTTTCAACTTTTAATGCTCTGTATCTCAAAAGGTAAAAACGGTACCCTTATCGGATTTGTCTGTTCGCCTGAACATTTGTCTCAGAAAGTGTTAGACATACAACTGCTAATTGGGCTTTAATATAAACGGCTTTATATTCAAGTTATCGATGATATATCTAGTAAATGAACGTGCGATAATTAGAAATCGTAGCTAATTAGTAGTACAAATTAAATCTCTATCGGTTGTTTGTAGCGAATATTTAAGTAAAGCCTATAATATTAATTGATAGTACAAAAACTGGTCGTACCTAATTTTAATTTTGTAACAGAATATATTTTATAAATTACCCATATATTGAATTTTCCCTTTCCAGAATTTTATCTACTAGATAAGTACTTGCAACTAATTATAAGTATAATTTAAAGAATTTCTTTAAAATTTTATTTATTGTTAATGGCGGGAAAACTGCATTTTATAAAGCCACTCGGTAGGGTCATGAGCACGAATTAAATCTTTCTATAGTATTTAAAATTTAAGAAAATGCTGGTAAATAATAATTTCAATTTATGGAATGTTACTTTGTATGGTAAACACAAATATGTATAAAACATTAAAATTACAATTTACTTAAAACTGAAAATATATTTTACTTATTTTATGCATGTAGTTTTTTGGAGGGAGGTAAAGAAATCATGAGGTTGTTCGGCAGCATCTAGAATGCATAAGATAAATTCTGAACTTGATGACACTCTTGTTAATACTCCTTTGAAGTGTTAGAAAGGGGGAGTGAATATTTTAAGAAGTAATATCATAACGTCCTGGACGCTGCCACTTCGAGTGAGCTAATGACTGACTCGGTGGTGTCTACGTCTGACGAAGACATCACTATCGATTAGATTAAATGTTCGATACAAAGCATGGAAAATAAAAAGTCAGCAGGAAGCAGTCAGAACCCGTTATCCCATACATTTCGCGGTCGTATACGACCACCCGGGTTTCGAAGGGTTAGGTATTGTTGCAGTTGTGATGATCAAACTAGGCGGCACTTGCGTGCTGGACACTTTCTGGTTCACGTGCAATTTATGCTGTATGATGGAAAAAGTCTCAATAGATAGGAGAGGACCAGTCATCGTACTTTTGTGCAAAGGGATCACATATAGACTGCGCCAGCTGCAAAGCCATCAGTTTGATCAGCTTAGCGTTACGTCCGCAATCTGGGGTTTACTACAGTACATGGATCTTGAGAAATCATCATTAGCAGTCTCCTCTCCAAACGCAGCATTGGTATTGCGAGCCATTTCTGCCGCGTTAGTTCCGCATTGGAAGTATTGGAACTCGATATTGATATGTCAATTCGTTCTTCAGATATCATAAAAAGCGTGTCATATAAAATGTATGAGAATTTTTTTTTTTAATTAGGAAGAAATTGAATTAGTTATTATTGCCATCTATCTATTAATAGTTATTCTGCTATTAGACGGAGACTAATCCAACAAAACAAAGATCATAAAAATCGGTTCAGCCGTTCTCGAGTTAAAATTTTTAGACTTTGTTTAATTATATATATATTACGAACGCGAACACATAAGCGGTAAACCACACTTATTCTATTACTTGACGTAAAATGTCGACGATATTCTCACATGTTGGACAGGTACCAATCCTCAATTTGATCTCGTTGTCTAAATTAAATAAAATTTAAACTAAAATTAAATTCACTTTATAAATTACAAAACAGTTCCCTTGACCTTTTAGATTTAGGCATAGCTAAAAATCAATCCCTCCGTCAATTTTCAATGTATCGTAAATCACTCGTATATACCACGATTCTTGCCTTATCCAGCCATCCTTGGCAATACCAGCTCGCAGCGTATAAAACTATGATACGCCGTTTGATTAGCGTTCCATTAAATAAGGATCAAGGATAATTACCACAAAGAATTTGATATAATGTATCAGTCAAACGGTTATTCCAAATCTACCATCGATAAATTGTGTAAAAACAACGAGTAGGTAATATAGTTAATAGGCTACTGTACGCGGTTCCGAAGATTTCGCGACAAATCTGTAGTGAACCTAACTTTACAGACGATGGATTCATCATTTGTAGCATGTTACTATCGTTGTCGTTAATAGTTAAGTTTAAGTTAGTACCTACAGCATCTGAGCATGCCTTGTAGAGAAGCGGAACACGTGTCGCGGAGACTACCAGGCTAGTAAACGGAGCCGACGCATGAGGTTCCTGTTCCAGATAATGTGCAATCGCGGAGACGGCTGTAGCAGCACAGGCAGAGATGACCTGACCGACCATAACTTCCGAGTCTATAAAAAAAAAGAATTATCAAGGAGAGAATTAATAAAATATTATACCGTCTCATAAATAATTAAGAAGCTTTTGAGAAGATGAAATCACCTATGACATCGCAAAATGCGCTCGGAATGGAATGGTTTAAATTAACCGGTAAATTTAGTTCCGCCTCATAAAGAGCGTTAAATGAGACGAGATAAAAATGGTAAACACTCCTGCCTTTAGTGAGTTCCGTTACTAATCAACTGAAATCAAAAAATAGAGAGAAAATAGACGAGTTTCTCGGCAGAAATTTTCTCTGGAACCGCACAGTACGTAACCATTGCGGTTCCAGTTAACTCCACGTCGTCGGCGAGCGGTGTGGTTGTAAAAAGATGCTGTTGGCGTCATTTTGAACAATTTTTCAGAATACAACTCGTACAATCGGTAGAACACACAAAGGGAGGCACATTCTTTCCTTAAACTTAAGGGCTCAATGCCGTCTGTCACCTTAGTATCGTCGACAATTCTCACAGAGACGATCTGAACCGAATGACAAGGTCTGAGCTGGTATCCAAGTGCACCGCCGACCCGCCTAAACTCACTTATCACATTTAAATATAAGTCTTTGCTCCGCGCCGATACTACTTAGCTCTGTTTAGCACACCAAGTTGGACACCAGTTTGACTTTCTCCCTCAGGTGACTTCGCTGGCTCAACACCGAGAATCCTAATGCTTTTGGCGATGGTACACTAGAAGATTACTAATCGAACGTCGCTACACTGCTTCAAATTTCTTTGTATTCTATTGTATGTATTAACGCTCACGATGCAGACTGTAAACTTCCTATCGTAAGCTTTTATAAAACTATTGTGGTTTAAATTTCGAAACAAGTAATATACTAATTTTGTCATAGTTTCTTATGGACCACGTTGTGAAAAATAAAAAAAAATTACACAAACGAAACTGCATAAGCTGTGTTTTACAAATGATTTAAAAAAAATACGATACATAAACATGCTACTTAGTTTTGTTCAGCCGAGTTAAGAATTCAGCTCTCGCATGATGTGATGTAGGTACTGCCCTCTAAAAACAGACGCATGATTACTGATCCTGGCACGTAGTTGACTATCAATTAAGAAATATGGAAGGCAGAGAAAAGAATATTAATATATATAATATATAATAAAATAAACTTAAGAGTGTTGTAATCGTCGGGCATTGGATAAGTTTTTTTTATACAACGTCGGGAGGCATACAAGCATACGGTCCACCTGATGTAAAGCGGTTACCGTATCCTATTAACGCTTGTAACATATATCACTCGCACGATGCCTCCTCTGCAGCTTACTCAGCAACTCCTTAGGAGCTTACTGGTGACCTCACTCACACGCAGGAACACAACAACACTCTAGGGAGTTGTTATTTGGCTACGGTTTTTCTGTGAGGTGGAAGTACTTCCACAGGCGGGCTTCTTTGATGGCCCTACCTCTCTTAAAACATCCAGACCAAGACAAACAGACATGTTCATGCACATAAATGTTTGTCTTCTGTGGGAATCGAACCCACGAGCGTTATTGTCAAAGTCGGGTCTTTCACGACTGAGCCACTGAGCTCGTCAAAATCATAAGTGTGATATGATCTTTGAGATAGTAGGAATTTACAACAAGATACAAGCATACCTATATTTAACTTGTTCTATTAATAAAAAGTGATTTTTCTGAGTAAAAAGCTGGCCCCACCTTACGCCACACTTAGTGATTTCAACCAAGAGACAGGACAATCTCCGCTCAGACCACTGTATTTATATATATATATATACATATTCATTAACTTTACACATAATCATATGTTTTAATTGGGAGGGATCATTAAGCTATATTTTAAGTCTGTCGTATATGAAGTGATTCTCTAAGCAGATATGTGTGTAGAGTGGATTTATCTCAAGTTATTATCCTAAGGACAGAAATATGAGGAATTCTACATACTACGGCACAAATGATCGTACTGTTACCCCAAAATCTATCGTGAAATTCTACGGGTACCTAAAGACATATAGACCCAAGAGGTCGATTTTCATTTAACATTACTTTTGGGTCTTTTCGTATTAGATGTCAATATATCAGTTCAGATTTTATTGTACAGATTATTTATGTATTTGTATATGTAAAACTAGCTTATGCCCGCGGCTTCGCACGCGTAGATTTTGGAATTTCAGCAGTTTTACTTACTTTTATTTTACTTCTTATTTTTTTGTACAGTCGGCAATAAATAATTAGTAAAAGTATCAAATATCCTTATTTGTGTAGTAATGAAGATATGTCACGGCCTGTTCGGTTTTCATTAACTATTTGATACTGGCTGTATACACTTAAAGTACCTCTTCATTCTCAACATTGCCTATTTTAAAACATAAAAGATTCAAGCCACTTAAAAAAATATCTGCCTGGGTTGAAATTCAAAAAAATCTTTCTTATCTCTCATATGCATTACAAAAGGAACCTATTGGTGAGTCAGTGAATTAGACAGGAACTCCATTTCTATTAATATAGATTAGCGTGTCGTTCAAATACACTTTCAACCCCCTTTTCACCTCACCTCACCTCGCTAAGGGTGGAATTTTTGAAAACGTTGAAACCAATTTTTTTTTTGGATTCTAATAGAGAGTATCTATACAAAGTTTCAAGTCATTAACTTCAAAAAGTTTTCTGCTCCATATTAACTGTCAACCCTCTTTTCAGCCCCTAAAGGTGGAATTTTGAAAAACGCTGAAATTACTTATTTGACGTCTTGATTGAGAGTATATTTACAGTCTAAAGCAGCTCACTTTAAAAAATATCAATTTTTTAATAATTCAACTTATAGTTCAAGAAATACTTTTGACCTCCATTACACCCGGGGTGGAATTTTTGAAACTACTTTTTTGGATTTTAATAAAGAGTATCTGTATATGTATAGAGTATGTGTTTCAAGTCACTAACTTGAAATAATTTTTCAACTCCATACAAACTGTCAAGCCCCTCTTCACTCTCGTGAGGATTATAAAAGTAACCTCTTTACAAAATTTCAGCTTTCTAGGTTCAAGAGTTTGGCTTCGGAGTTGATGAGTCAGTGAATTAGTCAGGAACTCGTTCTATTGTAGGCAATTTCTTAATATTACCAATCTCTTAATTTAGTATTATGGAAAGAGCTTCCATAAATATTTTTATAAACCAGCATACGGTCTGTCTGATGGTAAGCCGTCAGCCTAGTCTATGGACATTTGCAACATCAGGGTTGGTTGTTACTCGTGCGTTGCCGACTCTGTACTAAAAATAGAATAAATAATAATAATTAATCCGAATATTGTAACAAATTTTTTTTGTTATAATAATCAAAGTGATCATCACCTACGCTACGTCGAAGTACGAATTAGAACTTTTTTTTTTGACCTGACTATGTAGTTAGCCCCGAGTGGGCTGTTACTACGTCACCGGACTAAAGAGGCGGACGTGAGGCGCCACAGCCTAGCAAAACTAAATATAACGACAGCCTAAGGGCCCCCGAGAGGGGTCGAACCTCGGCTTAGGACGTCGTTGGGGAAACTAATCGAACACGCGTACAATCAAATCAGTCTTTTTTTTTTTTTTTTCGACCTGACTATGTAGTTAGCCCCGAGTGGGCTGTCCACTACGTCACCGGACTAGAGAGGCGGGCGTGAGGCGCCACAGCCTAGAAAAACAAAGTTAAGCGACAGCCTAAGGGCCCCCGAGAGGGGTCGGACCTCGGCTCAGGACGTCGCTGGAGAAACAAATCGAACACGCGGGTTCGTGCCTGAAGGGCCTGTCGGAGAGAGGCGCCCAGGTACCGTGGGCTACCGGTACCTGGTGTATCGCGCAGAAGTCCTTACTCTTCGCGCCCGGAGCCGCCGAGCGCGGTGTGTGTCTGGAGTGTTGGGGTTGGAGGGGGAGAGGTAGGGGGCGTTCGCAACAGTAATGCGATCATCGGGATCAAAGAGTGAATTTCGCGGTCTGCGCCGGAACCCCCGGGCGTCGATCCGCGGGGTGTAATTGACAGCGCGGGCTATCAATGGGTTGGGGTGTTGGGAGGCAGTTTCGAAGTAGCGTCTAGACGCTTTCTTCATGAAACTAATGATGGAAGGGAGTTCAAGGTCGAGATGGAGATCTGCGACCCTGAGATAGTGAGGGGCGGCGGTTGCATTACGGGCAAACCGGTTTTGGATAATCTGGAGCTTAGCCAGATGGGAGCGCGCAGCGTGTGCGAACACTACGCTGGCGTAAGTGAGAACGGGGCGGATGCAGGCTTTGTAGAGTGTACACTTATTTCTAAGTGACATTCTACGATTCCTGAATATCGGACCGAGCCGGCCTAGGTAGAACGCGGCTTTGTTCCTAACAGCGGTGATGTGAGGTCCAAACGTCATTCTGGAGTCTAGGATGACACCTAGGTATTTGGCCTTCTCGACCCATGGGATGGGTCGGCCGAACAATGAGATGGGGCGCACGGTCCTATGTTGGGAATCGGGTCTCGTAAGACCTTGTGGATCCCGAGAAAAGAACACTGCGGCACTTTTCTTCGGATTCACCTCGATTCGCCAACGTCGGAACCATTCGCCTAGAGCGTTAGCCGCTCTCTGGAGCCTATCCGATATATTGGATTTGGCTCGTTCGGAAGTGTAAAGTGCCGTATCATCGGCAAAGAGGGCTAGCTCCACGAAGGGAGTCTTGGGAACATCGTTGGTGTACAACGTGTATAGGATAGGACCGAGCACGGAGCCCACGGACTCAAACAGTCATCACTGAGGTCAATACTTTATGAGCTACAAAAGAAACCATAGCGCGTTTCAATTTGGCTTATGGCGCCATCTCTTAGCAATAATTGGAACTAATCGACACTAATACATATATATTTTATGCTTCAGTTTTTAACCCCCGACGAAAACACGACGGGGTGTTATAAGTTAGACATGTTTGTGTGTGTGAGTGTGTGTGTGTGTCTATGTGATTCTCAGTCTTTCTGTGTCATCGTAGCTCCCGCACCGATGAACCGATTTAGATTTATTTTTTTGTTTGAAAGGTGTATTAGTCGGGAGTGTTCTTAGCTATGTTTGGTGAAAATTGGACCAGCACTGAAATGAAAGGGCGAATGACGAACTGACTTTCTGGACTGTCGGGGAGGTTTCTTTCATGCCTTTCAATAAAGAACCTTCATGCTAAATTTCATTCGAATAACTTTAAAAACGGCAAAGTTTCATACTAAATTTGCGCCCCCGTTTAACGCTCTAAGGGATGAATTTTGAAAAAATATTTAACTTATATTTCATGCCTATCAGTAAAGAACTTTCATGCTGAATTTCATTCGAATAACTTCAAAAATGGCAAAGTTTCATACTAAATTTGCACCCCCGTTTTACCCCCTTAGGGGAAGAATTTCCAAAAATCCTTTCTTAGTGCTCCCCTACGTTATAAAAGGAACCCCTGTGCAAAATTTCAAGTTTCTAACCCTTATAGTTTAGGCCCTGCGTTGATATGTCAGTCAGTCAGCTTCTCCTTTTATATATATAGATAGATATAGGTTAAGTGAAGTCTAAGTGATATCATATATTATGTGATTTCACTTAGATATATATGTATAATTTTGTTTGTGGAGCTGAAAAGAGTACATATACAATATTTACTTCACGGACGAGTCCAAAAGTTTTCGGTAATAATAGATTTGGGTGTGAAGAAAATGAAAACCTCTGTAACTCGTATAAATTTAAATTTCTTAAATATTTTCACATATGATACTCGGGTTAACGTGTAGAGTTACCATATGAGATTGTCAATCACTGATAGCCGAACACCAAATCGTGAAAATTTTATTCAGGTGCGAAGAAAAATTAATATCTGAACTTTATTTAAACACGCTATAAAATATATTATGTTACCTCCAGTAATTATAGTTGAATCATACTTACATGTTATTACAACAATATTATTGTCCATAATTAACTGTGATTTTAAATTTCAAGTTATTTTAAATTGTATGTCTCAACATGTGTATTTCCTTTTGTGTATTGTTTCTCTTCCATTAACCCTGTCTAATCAACATTCATAAAGCTAATAAAATTCATGCAACAAAAAGAACACTGTTCAGTTTATACACATAATGCATATACAAAGCACACACATACTACTATTTCAAACCATGCACATATTAATAGTTACATGCAATTACAATTTTAATACACTAGGTCAGTTGCCTTGCATCTAAAAATGAAACTGCGTCCGTTACGTTTAATCTACCATAATAAAGAATTTACATACTATTCATTTTAATAATAATAAATAAATAAATATTGTCGGACAAATTACACAGCGCCACCTAGCCCCTAAGTAACATCTGATAAACATAAGTATTTTTTTTGTAAATACATGCTTATTATACATAGAAAATACCCAGACAAAGATAAACATTATTGTAGTGTTTGTACTGTATAGGAATCGAACCCACGAGCGTTGGTGTCAAAGTAGAGTAACAGCGCGTTTCACCACTGCGCCACCGAACACGTCATTATCTATACATATAAATAAAATTGAAGTGTCTGCCTGTGATTTCAAAATAAAGCCTTTATCTTAAGCTCATATTGTTATTTCATGTTACCAAAGCCTAAATGGGTAGATCAACTATTTTTTGTCCTGCGAAGATTTTTTTTGAAATTTAATAAAAGTTGTTTTTTTTGCTGTTCGATATCATAAGTAGATATGTAATAAATCATATTTCACTATTTGACTACAAGCAGCGCACTTTTTAAAGTTAGTACTAGATTTTTAACCAAAAAACCACGCTAAGGACTCATAAGTCTGTCACTTGGACAACCACAAATGAAATTTTTTAACAGGTGATATAATACTTAGAAGTGGAAACTAATAGTGTAGTTGTCTTACAGAATGATTTAATATTTAATATAATTTATTTCATCAGATTTCCTATCGCCATTCTTAATTTATTTTCAATTATTATGTCTCTTGGACAACTGCTGACGTTTAACTAATGAGAAATATATTAAGAATATTATTAAATTGAATTGAAGTTTCTAAAAAAATATAACGCTATATTTGTTTCTTATATAAAAAACAAATACGTTAGTTTCTATTGGACTATTTCTTTTATTAATGAAAAAATTCAAATATATAGACATAGGAAATCTGGGGACATCACGGTTGTCCAAGAGACGTTTACAGTTGTCCAAGAGAACTTAATAGATGAAAATAGGGATAAGTATTAAAAAATATTTATGGCAATTGCAGTCTTTATTACTTTTTAACAACGATATCTCAAATCTACTTACAATTAGTATTCCAATTTGCACTTAGATAAAGTTTCTCAATAATTCAACACATACTTAAATATCACAAACTTAAAACTCTTCTCAATGAGGAACAAAAACGAAATCAGATTTAGAATTAACTAAAAATACTCCTAAAACATTGTGATATCAAAATATCTTACAACTATTTATGGAAAAATTATGTAAGTCGTACTTAAGAGAAGAACCGTAGATGAATAAGACACTAATTAGAAATCAGTCTTTCAAAATGTAAAAAAATAAATTATTCAATTATCTCAATTTCAAAATATTTAACAATCACAAGTACGACGAGCTAACTCTTTTAAACGAGGAATAAAAGGAATCTGAACTTAAAGATAAATTAACAAAACTTTAACATGACGGTGGTCAAACTAATATCTTAAAAGTATTTAACAAGATATCAAAAATAACATGTTTCTTAGGAAGGCACTAATTATAAAAAAAATCAGCCTTTGGAAATATCACAAAAATAATCAATCAACAATCACAAAATCAAAGAAATATCTATAATTAAAAAAAACAATGCTCTTCCGGCAGCCGGGTAAAAAGTAAATCTTTCCTTAGATTGTAAAAAATACTTCTTATTTTTCAAAAATGTTTAGATTGGTCGAGAACTTATAGTATACTTCACCTCTTTTGTACTGAACTTCTGGGTTAGGCAGTTGTTTAATTATATCTTCGTATGCGATGTACGAGACATCTTTTTGGTCAAGCACAAACAGCTTCCCGCGTTTGACAGCTTTGAGAAAAGTAACCTTAACCTCACCGTCTTCTTCGATGCCACTTTGAGCAACACAAACGTAAGTGTATGTTGTCCCTCTAGCGCCGTAAACTTTGACTAGTAAAAAATCTCCAGGTCCAGGTAAGTTATTCTTTTGCCCCGATGTAGATTGCTGCTGGCTATAATCATAATCTTCAAATCCAGGTAATTCAAGCACCGGTAAGTTATCGTTTTGTCCTGACGTAGTTTGTTGCTCATACTCATTATGTTGGTCATAATTATTATGTTGGATTACGGGTAAGTCAACCACCGGTAAGTTAATGTTTTGCCTTGATGTAGATGGCTGATGTTCGCCATCACAATCTCTAGATCCCGATAAGTTACATTCAGGTAAGTTATAATTGCAAGCTGTATTGTTTTTCTTTGTTAAAGATAGTCCCTCTTCGTCATTATCAGAAATATCCGAAGTTTCGTCACTATCAGAAATATCTGAAGCACCGTACACATATTTGTACATATCTATTGATAACTTTGTTCGTAGGTCTTTTAAAGAGATGTCTTTACTATTTGACTGTCCAAGCAACTGATTCAAAGGCAAATCATCATCGCTGGAATATTCATTACAATCGTACGCCTTTTGAGCTGACACATTACTTTTTGGTGTCGGAAGGGGATAGTAGACCTTTGGATTTAAACAATTACAGAATCCTCGAGTGCAAAAACAGCTTAAATTTCTGTATTTCAGTTGGCCTCGAATGTTTGAAAACACTTGGTGAACTTCCATTGTTCCTACAAGTGGAAGAATATTTTTTGGAATCTGATTTTGGACTTCTTCAATTTGTTTTTTGGTAACAAAGAATAATTTAACTTTACTTGTCCCTTCCAGTGCATGGTAAAATTCGGAGGCATTCGTTATGTCTGTTCCAGTCGCTACCATACTATCTGCAGCTCTTTTCAAAAATCCTCCGATTCCATCAGCTGGACCTTTGCCATGGCCTGCTTCGAAATAAGACCATGTAAAAGCCTCAAACCCATAGTCAAATATTTTAGTGCAAGACAAGAAGAAATTAATTTTTTGCCGGTATTGAGAAAAAGGGCCGTCTGAAAAAAAATGAATAGTGTTAATTGCTGGATAATCGGAGATAATATTTATTAATATTGGATGTAGATGCGCCCAGATGGCAGCCGGCTGATGAATGTTGCAAGAAGAAACTGTGCAAAATGATAAAGCGTTGTGTTTCATTTCGGTCTTTACGTATACGACCACCGTATGCAGTGTTATTTGTTGTCGTGATCCTCCAAAATGATGTGCTTGAATTTCCTCTGTACATTTTGCGTTATAGTTTTCACTAAAATCAACCACGATTACTGCTTCATTTATTTGAATATTATCAACGCCTTGGCGAAAACTCTTGTACTGGTTCTTCAGGTTAAACACGTGTTTTTTTAGAACTTTTAAATCTTCCTCAAAAATTGAAATTAATTTTTTTTTGTGTCTTCTTTTACTCTCTTCACATTTTTAATAGATTTTGTCTTTTTCCCATTTTTTGTGTAGATACTTTCCTCTCTCAACCATTCGAACCATTGTATATTTCCTTGAATTTTATCTATGTTCACTTTAATTTTTTTATGCTTGCATTCGTTGCAATTTCCGAACATACACTCTTTGTTTTTAGAATCACATACGGTTTGCAGGATATGCGAACTTAGATCAAACGTGTCTAATACATTGTTATTTCTTAACGCTTTGGCCTTATACGCTGCGTTCGTATGAACCTTGCAGAGACACATTTCTCTGCCGTCCACAGTAGGCTTCACCACATAGTAAGGTCGATTTTTCGTAAAATAAAAGTATGAACAGTTGACGTCTGGGTTTTCTAGTTTGAATGATTTATATAATTTTTTCATGGAATCCACTAAGAAACGTTTCTGAGTCTTTTTAATACCTCTACCTATAGTCTCATTTTTGCCGGCGGTATTTCTTGAAACATCATCTCTGTTGAAGAAATCCTTTATTTTAATTTCCAAATCAGTATTTCTATGAATTCTTGTAGATATTCTTATATTACCGTCTAACCCCAATGTATCTTTTATAATCGTTTTAATTTCGGGAGTTTTCATCTCATTAAAGATATTTTTAATTTTTATTTTCTCTTCATTGTTGTGTACTCTGGCATATAACTTTTTAACAGCATTACTTATAGCTTTGTATTTATTTTCTTCCTCCTCAGTACAGGTTAAATTATCTTTCATTTTTTTGCTGATTTCTTTAATTTTTTTCTCATTTCTTTGAGCCCTTTTCTTGTATTTTTCGCATTTTTTCTGTAATTTTTCATTTATTTCTTTTAATTGTATATTTTCCCTAAACATATTTGTTCTATCCCGGCGTACTTTCTTTCTACCCCTGATCTTATTGTCGGGTGCCAAATTTACAGCAGGGCTACCTGGTGGTGTGAGTATGGGTAATGGATGGTCAATTGCTGCTTGTAGCAGTAAGGATGGTGAACTTGGAGGTGTATTGGCAATTATGTTCTGTACTTGTTTTTTGCGCTTTCTTTGCTCCTGCTTTCTCAATTTCCAAATTGTTCTGCAATTTATTTTATCTTGTGGCGTTAGATCTGTTATTAGTTTTTTATTTTTATGGTAACTCTCCCGCTTTTTTCTTTTTCTTTCGGCATATTTATCTGGATCTTCGAGAAGACGCTGTTGATAACGTCTCGATTTTTCTTTTGATGTCATCCCCATTGGGTTACTGAAATAAAAAATACACGTATAAATCATCATCGACTGACATCATGATGGTAATTATGATAATTATGTTAAAGAATATAAAAGTTTTATTTTTGTATAGGCAACGTTTCATTTTAATAAGTATATCTCTGTCCAGTAAGTTCGAAATATTGACCCAGATCGACGTCCCGTGCAGACCACCAATCCTACCAATTGAGCTATCGGGTCGTTCGAAATGCCAGTTTTCATATTTTTATTCACTTTAAAAATTCATTAAATTACTAGTCAAGCTATAATACTGATACATTATTGATCAAAGTAGTTTATATTTTACGTACTTACTCCCAAAAATATCAAACTAAAATGTTTTGTCCATTGGACAACCAATAGTGTCCCTTGGACGACCATTTTAGTCGTCCAAGTGACGGTTGTCCGGAGGACATTTTTGAAGTGTTCCACCTTTTATTCCTAAATTGAAGGATTTAACATGTAATTTTCACCTGCAGGGTAAAGTTAAGAACATAACTAGGCTATAACAATAAAAGGTATAACAAGATATCAAAATACTTACTATTTTCGTGCAGTAGTACAGGGGACCCACAATTAACACACACAACACCTCACGCTGACCTTGGCGTACTAACTCAAAATTTCTTCGTAAATAAGATGGCCGATTTTGTTGCCGCGCTTTTTACTTTGATACCCTAACTGATTGCATACCCATTGCGCCATCTCTATTTAAATTTGTTGTAGTTTTACCGGTTGTCCGAAAGACCTACATTATGAAAGGCGCTCGAAGGACAAACAAGAAAGTCCTGAAATTCGCCAATAGAGGGCTAAATAAATATTTAATTGTAAGCTTTTATGAACTACGCAATAAGTTTCAATTTTGTAGTAACATTAGTGTATATGGGACTATAGTAATATTTATTCCTGTGCTAACTTTTGTACGCGAGCATTGCTTGGGGACAAAGTAGTCGTATATGAAATTGGTATATTGCGTCCATCGGACAACCACCAAAAATACGTGTAGACTTTAATGTTTATTACAAAATTTTGTTTTTAAAGTCAGAATGGAATATTAGTTATTCAGAAAACATTTACTTTTAATGTTACCCACCATACTTTTTGAGAAATTTTTATACAAATGTCTGGGACAGATTCTGAACAAAAAAAAGTTGATCTACCCAAATACGCATTTTTAACTTTTTTGTCTGTCTGTCTGTCTGTTTGTTAGTTTGTCCGGGCTAATCTTCGAAATGGCTGAACCGATTTTAACGGGACTTTCACTGGTAGATAGAGGACTGTTCAGAGAATATAGGGTACTTTTTATCCCGTAAATATTTAGGGTTCCTGCGTAAAAAATGAAAAACTGTTAAAATTAGGGGGAAATATCTTCCCCTTCGGGGACTTTACAATTTTATTTTATTATTTTCATAGAATACGTATTTTTTGTAACATAAAATAACTACGCATTTTTTATGTAATATAAATAAAATACATATACGTTGCCTCCTGTAAAGGTCAATAGATGGCGCTGTACGAAAATTAAATCGCTCTATGGTTGCATCTACGACCCTGAACTTTGTTTTTTTTTTAATATCTATCTCTACAGAAACAATTTCATGTCTACATAGAAATAAAGGCTACTAAAAGCCCAAATCTCATGCGTGGGAAGCCGCGGGCTTCTGCTAGTATAACATAAATATAAGACAAGTGCTGAGTTAATACTTTTATGTTACTTATAAAAAGGGGTAAAAGCTAGTATATATTAGTACTAGCTTTTACCCGCGGCTTCGCTCACATTGATATTTTTCTTTTTAATAAAAAGTATCCTATGTTATTTCTGATATCTTCAAGAATATGCGTATAAAGTTTCTTACAAACAAACGGACGTTCACATTTATAATATTAGTAGGATTAACTCATCACCTTATCTTACGATTATGTAATTTTATAACACATACGACATATAGTCTAAAGATAGTTCTTGTTGCTCTTGTCGCAAGATGTTGAGAAATACCTGTGTAAGAATTTTAACGCGTTATTCTTGATTCTTAGAACCAATCAAACGTTCATAAGCAGAAAGTAATAATAATAAGAAAGGTATGTAATGCACTAGGTATGCCAAATTTCTACCAATTCTTCTTGTAGTTTATTACTTTTTCTATTTCATGCATGTACCGTAGCCATCGATGTACAACCGTAGCCGTTTGACATCTGAGTAACTGGGAAGAATCTAAGGAACCATTTGCATATCACCTAGTATAAATAAAAACCGGCCAAGTGCGAGTCGGACTCGCCCACGAAGGGTTCCGTACCATTATCTATAAAAACGGCAAAAAATCACGTTTGTTGATGGTGCCCCCCTTAAATATTTGTTTTATTTTAATTTAATTATTTATATTTAAAGCAAATATGTAACTAAATATTCTGTGAATATTTCAAGCGTCTACCTGTTGCCGTTATCAATATCGAGAAAAAAAATCACGTTTGTTGTATGGGAGCCCCCTTAAATATTTATTTTATTCTGTTTTTTAGTATTTGTTGTTATAGCGGCAACAGAAATGCATCATCTGTGAAAATTTCAACTGTCTAACTAACACGGTTCCGAGTCTCAGTAATAGGGTCCGTTTTACCCTTTGGGTACGGAACCCTAAAAAGGTAAACAAATTTAAGTTTCAATTACAAATTATTCATGTTTATTTGGCTTAGACCTTTCAACAAAAGGACACGCCATACGCGTGATTCTGTTAGTAGATAATTCTGCCATTTTTGATGGGGGACGAGGTAACTACTACATAGAAACGATTACAACACCCGCAAAAACATTTTGTGTTGTCATGAACGCCAGATGAAAAAATGTTCAACACTAGGCCATTTTGCACACACTATTAAAATATTCACGACATATTTGCTAGCAAAATTAGCTATAAATGTTATAAAAGTAAATCCCTATTGACAAACATCGACATTAAAATTTCAAAATATCGATATTTACGACGATAACGGTAAATGACAAAGATGAACATATATATATTGTTGAATTGCAAGACGCACGATGCAATAGGCCATTGCGATTGTATTTTATTAATATAAAAAAAAAGGTTGGATTACGTTTAATAGTGCTATCTCTCTCCCGCTCTCTTGCTCAGTAGGCCGATTCTACTAAAAAACTGCAACTGCACTGCAGCGCGGCGTGTGTCAAAATGCGTACATTTTGACGTTTTATTAAACGTCGCTTCTGTCAGATCGCTTAAAATGCGTACATTTTGACGTTTCGTTAAGCGTCGCTGCTGTCAGATCGCTTAACAAAACGTCAAATTGTACACATTTTGACATACGCCGTGCTGCAGTGCAGTTGCAGTTATTTAGTAGAATCGGCCTACTGATCGCCATGTGTACGATGACATGCTCATGCACACAAATGTTTGCACACTTGCGCCGTCCGTAAGATTTTACAAATCTCTTATTATAAGAATAATCCTCAACTGTATGTAATAATAACTAACGTGCTATAATTAAAAGGACAATTAAACTGATATTGAAAAATATATATTTCTTTTATTGGCCGACCCGAGATTCCTAGACTCTGAACCACCAAGAAATATTCTATACTTAACATTGGGTCCTAGCGGGCACTTAGACACGTCTTACCTTTTTTTTAAAATAAATCCTTAGTATATTTTATGCATTTCTCATAGTTATAATTACTTTGATCTACCAGCTTTTCAGAAAATTTACATTACAGTAAAAGTGTGTTAATTAAGTTGTACAGTTTAATGATCTATTTATAACTTCGCACCTAAGGTACATCCTATTTATGGTATTATAATTGGTATAAGACTACTAAAAACATAAAAATTTGTTTAAGCTGAGATGAGACCATCATCATACCCACGTCGCCAAGTGAATTTTATGGTACACTTGTCATACGCAAGCCCTAAGACGACATATATAATAACTGTTAAAGAGTTCCACCGTCTTCCTCCTGACTTCATGATCAGATTTTCCTTAGCAAATTGTAATTATTATAATGTTGTATTACCACAGAAATATGTATGTTTTAACTACATCTATTAAACCAATTCTTAAGAATCATTGCGATTCATAAGAATTGGTTAAGTAGATGTTAAAAACTGCTCCCCTAAGATTTGCAATAAATAATAAATATAGGCTAAATAAAATCATTTAAGTATACAAAATCTATGTAGACAAATATGATAAATATGCCCTCAACAAAATGAAAATAAAGACATAATGACATAATCAAACTCACTGAACTCTCCTAGGACCTCACGGTAATCTGATAACTAAAACTAGGGGAATTGGGTACGTACAGTATGGTGAGCGGGGCTAAAACTGTACAGGTAATTCATTCAAAAACTGGGTCTTTTCAAGGCAATTATCGAGTTCCGTAACAAAATGTTACGATTTTTGTAGAATGACTTAAGAAGAATGTTTAGTTGATCAAAGTACGTTACAACTATAATACTGCCACTGTTCGATTTAATTAATAATTATATTTTTATTTAAAGTAAAATATAATCTATGAACACAGTTTTTTTATGCAACGTTGGGAGGCAGACAAGCATACAGCCTATCTGATGTAAGCTAAGCTAAGCCTATGAACGCTTGTAATTCATTAAGTATCACTCACACAATGCCTTCTCTGCTGCTAACACAGCAACTGCAAGGTGGAGGTACTCCCCCAGACGGGGTGCATTGATGCGCCCTACCTTTCTTAAAACATTCTGACCAAGACAGACTGACATGTTCATGCACACACATGTTTGTCTTGTGTGGGAATCAAACCCACGAGCGTTGGTGTCAATAAAAAAACATAAACAGGAGAATTATACACGAAAAAGTGGTACTGTAACCACTAAATCAATATTATTTTTATCGATATTGATATTTACCATTAAGCGATCACTACGCATCCCGTTTCAAAATCATTTATTAGCATCTGGGAAATCCCTCAAAATCTAAAATGGCTGTTTATGTAAATGGAGTATTGTTTTGTCAGGCAAAACTAGATTATAAATTCTCATAAAATTAAACGTATAATTGCAAAATTAGTCTAGTTGTAGCCTAGTTGTATTGTGTGCATGGTCACGTGACCACTAGTCTCGTAAATATTGAAACGATTAATTTACTTTGCTGTGGATTAGGCAATTGTCAGCCATTATGCAATATGGTTAAAAATTGCATGGAGTAGTCGCGGAATGTGATTCGATTGCATCAGTACTCGATTACTAAATCAATTTCTCATGAATTACGTTATCACACCATTTTAATTTCTTTTATAATAAAAACAAATAAAATAATAACTTACATGTGAAAGGTAACTCCATCTTTTTGCAAACTAGAAGTGTTTGACCTCTTTTTGCATGACATAACTGCACAATTTGGTATTTTTAGTATGACACTTTATGATGTCACCAGAGTGATATGATAACGTTTACAAGACTGTTAGAGAATGATTACGCAAATAGTTTTTATACACGCAATGGATCACATTATCTTGTATCATGACAATGGGGAATGAAACTGCGAGCCTGGCCCTTTTGTTGAAACGTCTAAGTTATTTGGTGACCACATAGATGAGCGCACCACCCTCGCTTTTCCCTTATTTTAATTATAAAAGCTATGCTATTTGCCGAAGTATCCAAAGCCGCGCTTTTAACGAGTTTTACTAGAACTGTGCTGAAAAAATACTACAGTATAAAAGTATTTTTTTAGCACAGTTCCTGAAGCTGGAACATGGAATTAAGATTTTCAAATGGTTTTAAACTGAAACTTAAACTTTGTTCTGAAGACGACACACCAGGTCCACAGGGAAGTTATCAATTCTAATGAGTATATGCTAATGTTAAAACGTCGCAACTTTACATTACCCATCATCTCTGTGAAAACATCGTTTGCGCAACGGTTCGCCCCGTATATTAGAAATCTACTGTATAATAGAATTTCCAAAGCGTGCGATATTAGATCATGTTCTAGTCGGGAAGCAAAAACTAAAATCAGTAAATATCTCGCAACTCTGTCGTACGATTCCACGGAAGATCTGCTCCTCCCTATGCGATAAACGTTCTTAAGATGAAACACACTCCAGAGTGGGACGCAAATATTAATTTAACGTCACCGTCTGAAAACTATCCTAACTCAAGATATGCATTATTTACATTGCAATCGCATACATGCACATTACACATATTACACACATTATTGCACATACACTGAGTGTTATGCGTACATTATTTTATATTATATAATATTACTCTTGTAGATCAATATAACATTTAAGAAATATTGGAATATTTGGAAAACCGAGGTAAATTTTAGGCAATTCGTATAGATACCCACGATACAGATTCACTCTAGTTTGGGTATCACCGGTAACGAAATTGCTATTCCTCCCAACAGTCGGACTTGTCACTCTTTGTTAACATATATTAATTAAATTTTTTGTATACTATGTAACTGTATCTGGTCTGTTAATAAAATTATTTGTATTTGAAGAATTGGCTGTATGGGCCAGATCCCTTTGCCTTTCCTCTCGGGGATAGAAAGAACCAAAAAAAAAATAGAAGTTTCAACTTTCAAGGTTATAATTTGTATCTTCAAAGCCGAGCGTGATTTTAATTATTGTATATAATAAAATAAATAATACTGTGTGATTTACGGCACATGTAATGTTTTCCATGATTTTCAAAATCAATGTATAAAACAAACATTTAGTGCAAGGGCTTAAAATATTTTTTTTTATCATTTCCAGGCATTACTTTTGATGTTTTTTTATCAGGTACCTAACTACATTTTACCATTTTTTTTTTTATGAAAATTTTATTCATAAATAAATTACTATGTTGTTTACTGTGTAGGATAATTGTTGAAATACGAAAATAATGGACAGTCGATTGGACCATATAAATGCTTTCAACAATAATGTAGTCACATTTTATGGGAATGCTTGGGTTATTTGCAAATCTAAATCATACGCTGGACGTATATATTATTTCAACACCCTAACTGGAGAGGCAGCTTGGAATTTAAGTGATGCTGAGGTAAGCTTTACAATAGTATTATGATACTTAAATTTGATCATTGTCTCAGTCATCAGTTTTGATGAATTTTTGGAACTTAAGTGGTTGCATTAAAATTTATGGTGTTTATAAATTATAACACAGTGTGAGGAATTAAAAAAGCATTAAACTTTGACTCAAGGATAGCCGCATACTGTTCAACCGTTTATCGGTTGTAGAAATGACAAGAAGATGGTCACTAACACCATAAGAATAAATAATGCTGGGTAGAACTGGCACCCTACTAGTTGCTCATTACATCTAGGGAGAACTTGTATATAAATAATAGTAGTTTTAATTTCTTTTATTAGGGTTATTTCATTGAGAGCCATTACAAAAATGTACTGAATTGAACCATGAAATTGTTAAATGAACTCTCTACTACACCAGGTTTTTCTAAGAGATTGTTGTTGTTATTGTAATCTCTTTATTGCACAAATATACATATCATATACAGTTACAAATGTTTAGTATGTACAAAGGTGGACTGATCTCTCAGAGATCTCTTCCAGCCAACCTTTATAGGCTTGGTAGGATATGTAATACATACATAGGCAGAAAAACTATCTATACCTTCTTTAACTAAAATATCATGAACTAATAACATCAGTCATTGCAACAGTAAAAACAGATACATAAATATAACACAAAGTAAATAAAAGTAACAGAAAAATCATACATATATTGACATATAAATAGATTGTAGCATTGCATTGTTCAAAAAACATTTTAAGGGATTTTTACTGTGCCAACAAAGTGCACAAGATGCCCCTGGTAATCTGTATGGTGAAATCAGGCCTAAAGGCTCTATATGGTAAATCAGGGTTAATAGTGGTATAAAAAACAAAACTTTTTACATGATCATTGTTGATGTACAGAATCAAAAGGTTCTTCAACATAATTAACATCTAATTAAACTGAAACTTATTTAATTATTTATGTACAATCTATAAATTGACATGTTTTATAAGAATGTTTGGAGTATCCTGTCAGGTTGTTACACATACAGTAAAAATAAATTTACAGTGCATCACTTTAACTGTACCAAAAATGTGTCCAATTTCACCCGCTATCAGCAATCCTTGTGTTTAACTTTTATTTAGTAAATTTTGTATAGATTCATTGAGAGATATCTCGAAGCAGACTGTGCCCTGGGGCCACAATTTATTAAAACTTGCCATTGTCCTTCGACATTGATGTTATTTTACTGGTTACTTCTACTCTCATTCTATTTTTATGCAAATTTTTATTGCATATTGATTAAATGAGCAGTCTCTTTGCTCCAGGTTAAGAATGTGAATGTAATCTACAACCTTATGAATTTAGTTAGTTGCATCTATTCCGATTTTATTGCAGTTTATTCATGCATGTTCAATTCTACCTCTAAGGGCATTTGTCCACACTCTCCATTATTATGAATATGATATGACAAACTGAAAAGGCAGACCATATAATAATATAACCACCATTCCATTCAATGTCTGGTGCCGGAGATCTATCATCCATTCATTTGATAAATTCTGAGATGGTAGTTTGATTTATAAATACATCTAAGTTTGACCCAAACACGTTAAATTGCCGATGATGTCTGTCTCTGTCGTTTAATTGGATGTTATTTATGCATGATCACTACAGAAGACCCTGTGGACAATACACAATTTGTCTACCAATTCCTTTTAGCAGCATATTTTTGGATCTCTGTAAAAATGATGGCTCTCGGCTATTATTTACGATATGACATATGCTGGAAATGTTTATCATATTCATATGAATTTACAATTATATGTATGTTTTCTTTGTTTATAAAGGTAGAAAAAGCCAAAAAGCGAACAGACAAAGTCCGGCTTCACGCAGCCAGTAATTTAGAAAATTGCCCTGAACCGAAGGACCCACCAATGGATCACTGCCCACCTAATCCGGTTGCAGGTTGCAGCAGTATGTCAGACCACATACCTCCAAAAATTTATAGCAAACATGATAAAAATAACAGTATTCCGAAATCAACACATACTCAATATGTTCCATGTCAATGTAATACACCAGTTCAATCTTATGTGCCTTCATTTAATCCAAATGTTTGGGCAATCCCATCCCAGCCCTATTTTGTCGCCCCAACTACAATTCCTCAACAAAATCACACTCCAATACATGTTCCAAATTACTTTCGTGGCAATCACTTCAGCCATAGAGGTAATAGAAAAAATTTTGGGCCTAGAAGAAATCAACAATTTGGTTTGCAAAGTTACTCAAGTGATCTACGTAACTTATTGTCTTCAAGAAGAAAATCTATGGACTGTGGTGGTGAAACTCGTTTTAATGATTTTCAAGGTACATAGCCATTATTACAAGTATCTTACCTAATATAAGTGTAATAGTTTGGGATCTAGTGTTGATGTTTCGATTTTTGTGATACCACTACACTCATAGTCATTGCACTGCTTGAGGGTCTCCCATCAACTAAAGCGGTTTGGAGAGTATATTTCATGCTGCTCAATTGCAGATTGGCAGAAGCCAGTTTTCAAGCTGCCGAAGACAATTAGCTTAGCTTAACAATTGTTTCCTAGTGACAAAAGCAAGTACTGATGGCGGATACTGATACTGAGAACTCTATTAAAAAAGATAAGGCAGAGGTGTCTGCTCATGATTCTGGGGTTGGATTGACTTATGGACTAATTACAACTGTACCCCAAACCCCAAAAGGGTGAATTTACATTGTTATTGAATATAGTCTCTTAGTTGCTACTCCATCAGTCTGTACTGATCATGACAGAAATTAGAACTGCAGCGTTAGGTCATAACAGTGGTACCTACTCCTAGTCTCTAGCTTGTGATATTTGGTTCTGGAAGCTTGTGATAGATATGAATGAATACTGGAGTGAGACCAGAAGTGCTATTTTATTTTTGCCCATTTATTTTGGCATCATACACCAAAAATGTTTCTAAAATGAGATTTTTTTACAGAGTCTTACAATACTAATAGGGACATCACGGAAAGTAATACAGATGTTCCATTATCAAATTTTACTGAACCAGGCGTATGTGCTGAGAATGAAGATGATCAATGGTTGAAGGTAATATTTACAATTGTCATATTTACACTATTTTTGTGTACAATACTCTATATAGCAACCGTTTTCAAGCTATAGTAACTGCTTCATGTTACCTTGAAAATGAAAATAATTTGCTTGGAAATTTGAGAGACATAGTCGTGGCGGTCAGTTCTCTTAGCCTACCCCGCATGGGACTTGGTGCAGAAGATATTGACATGTGTTTCGCCTCTCCATGAGGCGCTAATGATGTTAGTCGTTAGATTAACATGCTACAAGAGACAAATCCATCATAGTGCCATCCTATATATTGAATTGAAGTTGGGGTGAATGCAGTGAGTGAAAAGATATTTTACAGAGGGGAGTTGCTTAGGTCTGTGTTTGTTCATTAGAGTAATTTTAGAAATTTCATGTTCAATAATTTCTAGTAGTTCTCTAATATTTAGTTTAAATACTTTATCTATTGTGTGTAAATTTTTATATGTGTCAGTGGAGGATTAATTATGTCTTTTACCTATAAGATATTCGGCGAAGTGTGACCTTTCTGGACAATTATTTTTATATCCCGATACGTGTTCATGAAATCCTTTTTGAAAATTACGACGAGTTTTACCGATATAGACTACGATATCGCGGTTATTAGAATTAAAAAAGATAATTTCTTAAAACACTCCATAACCCAACAATGAAGCGGACAAAGCAATATGTTAGTCATCGTGCACAGTAATGAGTATAATGCTTCCATTGTAGTGCGTAAAGGACCGCACTACAATGGTTTTGTCATTTGTAGTATGTTATTCTAACAACTAATATCTACAACGCCAAATGATGCCTCATGGAGAGGCGAGACAAATGTTGCAGTGACGATCAGGGAGAGCTGCCATGGCAGCAACGGTGGTGGGTGCATGCGGTTCCTATTCCAGATAACGGGAAATCGCGCAAACGCTCGCAACAGCCAAGGTAGAGACGATCGGAGTAACCATGGCATCAGATACATGATGCGCGTAGTAACGGTAGTGGGTGGGTGCCAGCCGGCTCTAGTTCGTATGACTTAATCGGTAGCGGAAGCATGTCTGCGTCTGACTTGTGACTTGTATAATATAAATCTTGGCTCCGCGCTGATACTGCTTTGCTCTGTTGAGCACACCAAGTTTCTAGGACGCCGATTTGGCGACTTTTTCCGACTTTTTCCTTCAGGTGACTTCGGTACTGAACATCGCCGGAGACCTCGTCACCCAGAATCCCAATGCTATTTGGCGATGGCAAGAAGTGTATTCTGGAACTGTGAAACTACAGTAAATGGGGTTTTCTTAGCGGATAACACGTAGACTTGTCATTATGAGGTTGAATTGGATCAAGTTCGGTCGCCCCCAGTCAGATACTTTTGTCAAAGTACCTTCGATTTCAGGCACAGTTTATCGCGGCTTTTCCTCTGCAAGGAACAAGAGATGTTTTGACTTGCGACTTGTATAATACTGTTGGAGAGAGAGTAATGCCCACCGGACATCTTGCCGGGTAATTGAGATTTCTGGCATTGGGTAACCACACCATGAGATGGTAGGTGGCACTACTCGAGCTTATCGAGTAAATTGGCTTCCTCTTTAACGCTATAGGTCAAACTGCCATCCGGTTTTCGCAGTGTTTCCCTCAGCAGCTTTAGCAAGTAACCAGCAAGGACGACTCCCAGAGGGAAGGCTCGCAAGCTGTTCGCCAACTTTGCCGCCGAAATCGAATTTTGCTTTAGCAATCACACCTTTACTAGATGCCGAGGCAACATTCAGTTTGCGTTTCAAAACGCGCTGTGGTCGAACCCTCGTAAACAGCCTGCTTGAGAAGATTGATTGAACGATACCAATTAAACCTCGGCCACTTTTTAGCTCCTGCATCTGCTACTAAACGATTGGGAATATATTTATTATTTGTTTAGGAAAATGTGAGGGCCTAATTTGGACTTTACTTTATGAAGCAACAATTAGTAACACTCATATTCCAGTCAATACATTTAGGTGTTATTTTGCGAAACTGAAATTTACATGCAATTTGATTTTGTGTCAGCTACCAATTAACGCCGGCCGGCGCCTACCCACTGCCGTTAGTAGATGCATGCCGTCGTTGCCATCGCTGCTCCGGATGACTAATAATGATAAAGTTATGAAACGTATTAAATTTTTACTACGTATTAAGAAATACTTGTTTGTTTTACAGGAATATTGCATTAGCGAAAGTGGCAAGTATAGAAAAGATATAACTGCACTGAGGAAGTTGGCTACTAAGGATGCAGAGTCAGAAAGTTGGTACATAGTGGTGGATAAAGATATGGTTCTCGACCATTTCAGTATTTTAAATATTTTTATTAATTCAGGTAAGTAATACATGTTATACAATGTCCGGAAGCATATCGATCCTGCTGCTAACACAGTAATTCCTTAGCAGCTTATTGGTAATCCTACTTACTCGCGGGTACCCAACAACCTTTCACGGAGTTATTATTTTGGTAGTGGATTTTCTGTGAGGTGGAGGTACTTGACAGACATGTTCATGCAGACAAATGTTTATCCTGTGTGGGAAACGAACCCCCGGCCCTTGGAGTGGCTTACAATGCTACTGTTAAAGTAATCATGCTATTCTAAAGTATATAGGAAATAGGTAATTTGTCGTAGATGTACCTATTTTAGACTTCACTTGTAATAAGTCTAAATTAATTTCGTCTAAGACATTATTATATTTTCCTATAAAAGTTATAAATAAACCTACCAAAACTCAATTGAACTAATGACGTCAACAGTATAAAGTATAAAGAGAATATATTTTGGTATATAAAGTCGATAAGCACACAAGCATACGGCCACCTCATGTAATGTGGTGCAACAGGCTACGCTTATGAACGCTCGCAATCTAGGAAGAATTATGCGCTACCACACCTGCCGCTAACACAGTATCTCAGGAAGTTATTGGTAACTTCAATCACTCACAGGAATACAACAACCCTCCCGGGAGTTGTAATTTGTCTGCGGGGTTCTGTGAGGTGTAAGTACACTGTTTGGCTGCTTTAAATAAAAGCTTAACATTACAGATCCTCAATGTCGGCTGGTGGTAGCTCGAGATGTGCTGTCGGATCTCCAGGCCTCTGCGAGAGCCGCCGCTGCAGCCGTGAAAGAACGCGCCCGTCGAGCATTGCGTTTTCTCTCCCAACAATTCGCTTCTAATAGCGCACTTATTGGTAATATACACGTTTTATTTATTTTCGTTTATTTCAGGGGAAAATTTGCTTTAGGTTAATGCGAGTATCTTTAGTTTATTAGACAAAAGCTGAACCCATAAAACAGTAAAAAATGCCATAAACAAAAAAGTCATCTCCTGACAAACTGGAAGAAGGGATATTTTTGTCCCCTACAGAGAACAAATGGGTCCTGTTTTTATAATATCGTATCAGGAACTAAAGAAACCGGCATGTGTGTATGAGAAGAGATATGGATGTTAAAGAAGCGAGTAAGTTGTGTACGGACCGACTTATGTGGCGCTCGGTGTTCTCAAGGGAAGGGAATTTAGGCCTGAAGGTAAGCAATTTATACGTAAACCGGTCATCATGATCTTTTCATAAACATAAACGGATCATGTATGAGCAGCTTCACCTATAAAGGAAGTTCGATCAGAGGAACAAAAGATGATGTAAACAATAATTACATGAGGAGAAAATCTGATGGAATGCTGTGGGAGGCACAGGGAGAATTCTAAAATGGAAGAGATATATGAATATAGTTTTCTCGCTGCGCAGTAGCTTAGAGAAACCTGTAGCTCTAGGCCAGTAGGTTTTTGCGAGAATTGTGAGAATGAAGTGGAAATTTTGTAAGGTGTACCCACATACTTAGAAGTGAACTTACTACACGTGGTGACCAGCGCAGCTTAGCACGCGTGTGATATCATATACCAGTAACCAATAGTGTGACGCACAAACTTACAATTTCTAGGCAATACAAATCTAAGCTAGAAGAGACAGTTCGCTGTACACATCGCAGTGCATTGAATAATGTTAAAAAAAGCATGTTCCGTCAGTGCGGAATTAGTTAACGAAACCGATATACAGCGTTGAAAGTTATTATGCCTAATTTATGTACGCGGTTTATCATTAATTCACGTTGACGGCAGCGATGCTTGGTGTTTTATTATTAGTGTTATTTCTCTTAAATTACGGTCGTTAACTCCGGGCATTTGATAGGCGTGCGCGGGAATATGGATCCAACGTGTAGAGGCCGGAAAAGATTAAGATTGACGTAATGTATTATACTCGCTGTGACCTGCTCCAGGAGAAATCAATGGGACAATATACTCATAGACAGGTCAAGGCAGGTATTGGAATGTGTCGCAAATTATTGGGCTATTGAGATGGGATCTGGAGGGATTATTAAAACTGGGCTATTACAGAAGACACAGCTTCCATAACTATCATCTCTGATGTGTATTATTGTTTATGTTTTATATAGTTTTATTCCACTTATTTATTTCCATCACGTTTTACATTTTTAAATACACGAGTGTCGAGAAGAACCGCCTTCTGTAACTGGTACTTGACCCAACTGCCTTGCGAGAGCCTCTCAAGGTGCCGATCACTATAAGTCCGTTATTGTTACGACTGTTACTGTTACTTGACGAGCTCGGTGGCTTAGTCGTGACTGACGCGACTTTGACACCAACGCTTGTGGGTTCGATTTCCACACAAAGCAAACATTTGTGTGCATGAACATGTCATCATCAAAGCAGCCCGTCTGGGGAAGTACCTCCACCTCAAAGAAAACCGCAGCCAAATAACAACTCCCTAGAGGGTTGTTGTGTTCCTGCGTGTGAGTGAGGTCTCCAGTAAGCTTCCAAGGAGTTGCTGTGTAAGCAGCAGAGGAGGAATCGCGCGAGTGATACTTAATATACTTACTTACTTTGGGGAATGGTGACGTCAACAAGAATTGCACGGCGCGTTCCCCAGTCTTTTACCAAAATATCAGGCTTATTGGCGACAATAGTCCTGTCTGTGATAATAGACCGGTCCTAGTAGAGCGTAACATTACCGTTCTCGAGAACTGGCGCTGGTGCATACTTGTAATACGGTATCTCAGGGCTCACAAGATCATATTTAAGTGCAAGCGGCTTGTGGATAATCCTACCTACTCGATTATGTCTGTGCAAGTACTCGCCGCTAGCAAATCGAGAACGACCGGAAAGTCTTTAGTAGGTGGCATGCTCGACAAATGTCGACCGTACCGTCCTTCAGGATATACTTTCGATGGTTATTCGTCTACAAATAAAATCTTCTGTTTCCCCAAAGAGGTCACCGAAACGTAACCAGGACACCGACACTAGTGGGTCTACATCAGGCCCATTTAAGAGCCTGGTAGAAACGCCCGTGTAGCCGCTTGCTCTTCCATACATCTTTGTGGCTCTGGGTAGTTAGAAACGGTGGCTTGCGCCAGTTCTCGATCGCTACGGCTAGTGGCATAAGGCCCTGATCGACTATCATAACGTCTGGATGCATTCCACTTGCACAGTGGAGGAAATATTCCTTGAGGTTGCACACCTCGAGGTCGTGTAGATTCTTGGTATTAATGAAACCACGAATTTCACACAACTGCGGGATGTACAATCTCATCATAGATGACCATGGGTGATATCGTCCAATGAGTCCACCTTAGTATACCGAAGGTGTATATTAACAGAGCCATAACCTAACTATTGAAGGCACGCTTAGTGTTATTATTATTAGTTTGTGCAAATCATATATAACTGGTGAAAAGATCTATTCTAGTATACCATTTAGTATCCGATCCTCGGCATCGTCTTATACTTACTTTACACTACAAGTATATTTTTATACATGGATATATCTACCTTTGCGATTACTAATTCGAAGTTAAATTACTCGCAATGTGGGGCATTTTTTAAGTTAATACTCGCGTAGATTATTGGAAACTTTTCAAGTAGATTCACGCAATGTTTCCGAGTCGCACCTCTATTCTCAACCTACTAATGTTATATTATTTTACAGGTGATCATTCCATCGATCCAAACGAGATGAGTGAGGGTACGGGTATGTTTAACTTTTGCTTAAAATTGGCGGAACAAAATAAAGCCGTGGTAAGCATTTCTTTATCCTGTTGTACTCATGAAGTTATGTATGATGGTTCTCATAGCCACTTTTATTTTATCTCTTATTTTAGATATTATTATCTGATAATGAGCAGTTACAAACACATAACCAAGATAAAATCAATGTATTTTCACTGAATGAAATAAAAGAATTCCTAACGAACAACTTATACAGAGAAAGTTATTTCAAATCTTCACCATTTCTTGATCGCTCTATTACTGTAACTATACCGAATACACAACCAAATAAAAATGAGGATGAACGCGAGGAAATATCAAATAAGGACATCATAGAACCCATCAGTGATTATTCAAATGCAAACTTGTCTAAAACTAAAGAATGTAATGTACATACAGAATGTTATACTAAAACAAAAAGAACAGTCGACACCGCAGTTCAAACTGATTTTATTTTAGAATTGTCTCAATCTGGTGTTCAAGCACCTGATCCAGAAGTACGCACACTTCATGGCCGCTGCGAATCTGTAACATGTGAGAATACAAATTCAAACGTGGACTTTAATAGTTCTCAGAATAAAACAACAGCAACAGACAACTCTAAGAAACGAGAAATTCGCTTAAATCGTGTTACTCCTATACAAACATCTAAATGTGCTGAAACCAATATGGGAAAGAAGCAGTTCAAATGGCATAGGAGAAAAAACAGTGGATCATGTACAGATAATGCTGTTTCGACAATTGACAAAGATGAACAGCGAGAACTGCTGCTGAGGCTAAAACAAAATCCGCTTACTATGTCTAATGAATCTCTAAGTAAAAGCGTTAATGCTTACGACGATGTCGTAGAAAACAGTGACACCAGTAGTTGTATATACATGAACAGAAATGTGACACAAAACATCGTTATTGAGGAGACATCAATCTCTGATGTCATTTCAAATTCAGCAAGCAATGAGAACTCGGGTACCATACAAGAAACAATGTCATATAATAAGCATAATAATATTGAAAAGGAACAAAGCAAAAACGTAATGTTCGAAATCACTAGCACAGCCATGGAAAAATGTTTATATACAAGGCGCGATGAATGGCTGTCCAGATTTGTTCAAATCATGGAGGAGGTTTTATCGCGAATATTACACAATGAATTAAAGTTCTCTGACACTTCCATGCCTCCACCATGGACCCTCCATGAGGCAACACAATGCATTAGAAAATCATTCCCTTATGATAGCGATGTCAATGATGCAGCTATGAAGCTGTCACAAGTTATTTTTAATATAAGCGACAGAAAAGGTATGTCCTATAATATATCCATAGTATGTGTGAGCACAGATATACTGTTGGGGAATTCTACTATAAAACTGCAGCTGCACATTTACATTGTATAGCGCGAGAGTAGTGCAGTGTCATTTTTTTAATAGAACGTGAGAGGCATACACGCATACGGCCCACCTGATGTAAATCGGTTACCAAGGCCTATAAACGCTTGCAAAACATGACGTGTCACTCGCACGTTACCACCCCACCTAGCCGAACGGCTACTCCTTAGAAACTTACTGGTAACATCACTCTCTTGCTTGAACACAACAACCCTCTAGGTAATTGTTATTTTAGCTGCGATTTTTCTGTGAGATCTCCGCTTCATCAAAGCTATGGAAGTACGTTTGTACTTGCCCAGCTTTTATGCGCCCTACCTCTTGAAATCATTCAGTCAAGGTAAACAGACATGTTCATGCACACAAATGTTCTGTGTGGGAATCGAACCCACGAGCATTGGTGTTAAAGTATCATCGCTGACTACTCCGCCACTGAGCTCATATATATGTATTCTTTTAAAATTTCCTGCACTGTAGCGGTTACGAAATTACACTACAACTACAGTATAACTATGCGTATCCTGCAAACAAACCACTTTACATCTCATGTTAAAATAGTATAGTAAATGTTAGTGAATGTAGACTTCGAAAGTCAAACGAAAGTTTCAAGTCCCATTGCGCTTTTTTTGCAGGCGTGGAGGTATTACAAATTAAAAGAAAAAAAAGCTTTTCCCCATTATGTTATTACAAATATGTCACAAAATTAAAGAAATATGTATGTATATCTTCACACCAGGTCCCTTGCAAGATAGGCAGGGAGTAACGAGTGCCATAAAACGCGGTCCTTACACACTTCACTCGCTTCTCTAACATTCATAGCATAAAACTAATATTTTGTAATATAAATCACCTATTCAGAATATTAATTTACTTCGCAAAATTTGCTTAAGCCCAACGTTAGCAAAATTGCAAATGAACTTGTTTAACACTCCTGTAGAGTTGACGATAAAAATGTCAAAACAACTTATTAGAATACGATTATATTGCAGTAAACGTAGAGCTGCAGTGAAGGTTTTTGAAAAGAATAACGAGTCATTTACTACAGCGTTGCTGCAATGTAGCCGCTGTCAGGAAGAGTAGCAGAAAACTAAAAAAAAATGTGCACATTTTGACGTAAACCGCGCAGTAGTGTGGTTGTGGTTTTCTTTTTAGTACAGTTGGACTATTGCTATATGATTATTCCGCGCTCTAGGTAATGTTGAGCATTATAATTAAGTATAGTATTCAGACCTTTTGGTTTTCCCGAAATATCCGAAAATTTCCAGATTATTTTCGTAATTTGACGAGCTCGGTGGCGCAGTGGGGAAACGCGCTGATACGTTACATTGACACCAACGATCGTGGGTTCGATTCCCACACAGGGCAAACATTTGTGTGCATGAACGAACATGTCTGTTTGTCTTGGTCTGGGTACTTTAAGAGAGATAGGGCGCATCGAAGCCGCTGGTCTGGGGAAGTACCTCCACCTCACAGAAAACCGCAGCCAAATAACTAGGTAGAGGGTTGTTGTGTTCCTGCGTGTGAGTGACGTCACCAGTAAGTTCCTATGGAGTTGCTGTGTTAGCAGCACAGGTGGCATCGCGCTCAACGTATTGCAAGCGTTTATAGGCTACGGTAACTGCTTTTCATCAGGTGGGCCGTATGCCTCCCAACTCCCAAGAAGTAATTGATATTTCTAATTATTCTTTATTTACGCACGAATTATGTCTTGCTATTGTCATGTTATGTGAAAATAATGTCTTGTGGTGAAAAAGTATTTTGAATATTTGAAACAGGAATTTCACTCAAAGGAATCATGTTTTTATTTTCCAAAAATAACTATATTCATAGATATTGAAATAAGAAATGCTTACACAAGTACTTGTCAAGGAAAAGAGAACTAAACAAAATCGTCATATCATCATCATCATCTTGAATTGCTTTGCATTGAGCAGTCAGAACCCGTTATATACGTTTTCCCATACATTTCGCGGTCGTATACGACCACCCGGGTTTCGAAGGGTTAAGTAGTAAGTTATCTCCATACAATCATTTTTTAATTTTGACGAGCTCGGTGGCACAGTCGTGAATGACGCGACTTTGACACCAACGCTCGTGGGTTCGATTCCTACACAAGGCAAACATTTGTGTGCATGAACATGGCTGTTTGTCTTGGTCTGGATGTTTTAAGAGAGGTAGGGCGCATCAAAGCAGCGCGTCTGGGGAAGTACCTCCGCCTGACAGAAAACCGCAGCCAAATAACGACTCCCTAGAGGGCTGTTGTGTTCCTGCGTGTGAGTGAGGTCACCAGTAAGCTCCCAAGGAGTTGCTGTGTAAGCAGCAGAGGAGGCATCGCGCAAGTGATACTTAATAAAAAATACGTTTTGATCTTTGTAACTAGCATTTGCAGTTTAGATCACCAATTTCACAGTAGTCACCATTTTGCAATCTTACATTCGTAGATCTTATTTGCTACAGACGATTGCCTGGATACATGATAAATAGCCGAGCTGACAGCACTTAGCCCTGTTTGACATTAATTTTGCCAAATCAGGGCGACAAGATGCCATCCATTCGTACATATTCTGTATATTCCTCATAAACTGCACAGAATATTAATTAATCTACGTTTCATATTGCATAGAACTAGTAATAGTATGTAACAGTGTTCATTACATTTGTGTTCTTAAATGCATACGTACATCATTGTCTCCCATTGAGGTAAGCAGAGACAGCGATCTAAATACAAAATATATACAAATACCCCTCTCGCTTCTTCCACACTCATCAACTTCTTCATGCATGCTCTCGGTTTTGGGTGCTTGTGATTTGACCCTTTTTCAACACATCAGCAATTTGATCTATATGTGTGCGTCTTCCCTCCCCAAATCTCCATTACCTCTTGCCTGTTACACTTTTTCGTAACTCTTTTGTTCTTCATTCTTTCTAAATGATCAAACCATCTCAGCATTAGTGACCCTTATGACGCTTAAACCTAACCGTAAACCCTTAGTTATTTTTTGTTCTTATATGTTAGCTTCTATTATTAATTAGAAAGTTATTATCCATAACTGTGGTCCCGTTGATTTATGTTTATGTATCATATTAATAGATGGATTGATGTATAAACCATGTTCATTGTGGAATCCCAGTCTCATAAAAGCATTATTAAAAAATCAGCGAATGTAGTTACTTTATTTTTAGTAAAAAAACATGTATCATAAACCTATATATATATATTTAGTAATGACTCACAATTATACGGCATGCCTGATTATCGTCGCCTATGGACGTTACTAGGAGCGTCGCTGTCCATCACTTCGCCGGCCAGGCTGCCTCGCCACTTTCCTAGCGGTGACTCGAATGTTGTCCGCTGTGCTAATGTGTACTTGAACAATTTTTATTATAAAATTCCGAATATGTCACATCGCGACGTATAGTCTCAACTAAGCAAATCTGGTACTATGCGTAGTAGTAGATATCGATGAACATAGGTGAATACATAGATAACAGAAACAACGGGAGATGTGACATACTACATGAGTTTACACCGGGACGGTTGTCGCCTAGTTTCACACTACCATAAAACACTCACACACTTAAATAAATAAAAGATGTCCTTCTACGCACACAAGTACAACGACACACTTTTGTTAAGACGCTGTCATTGGACGTTTATTTAAACAACACCCAAGTAAGCACGCACTATTACAAACACTGATAAAGCGACTTTGCTGGGACTCGCGGGTCGATATGACTTTGTCGATATTGACAACGTTATATCGATCTATGATCTATCAAGAAGTGTAATGTTTGTAATAAAATATTTATGAGGTGTAAGTGGATCAATGTCAACTTAAAGCCAAAGCCAACCCTATTATACTATATAACAATTCCCTGGAGGATGATTGATTTCATGCGAGTTAGTGAGGTCACAAGAAGTTGAGTTGCTGGATTGGCAGCGAGGGTGACGATGAAAATATAGATGAAATAATAACTACAGTAAAGACTTATAATTTTTATCTAATACTAGCAGTCTATTGACACTTCATATCGATAAGTGAAGACAAAGCGCACCCCTAACCGGCGGTAGAAACAAGCGGCCGTATCTCGAAACTGCACACACAGTGAACGAATAATATCACTCGCTTTACATTGCGTGGTGGGAAACGAGCGGTGGCGACTGCGTAATGGTAGAAAAGCAATGTATGATATTAGAATGAGATGTTGATTATTTAAAATTTGCATCGTGGTAAGGTTCGGGTAGAAATAGCGTCGGAGAATTTTTGAAATTAATTTTGTATTTATGCTTATAAAACGTAATATTATTTGTACTTACAGGTGATAAGTGATTCCATTTGATTTAAAGTTAACCACGCAGTTCTATTTTTGCAAATTGCAACAGCACAACTTGGCATTTTGCTAAAACAAGGAGCAACGTATCTCAATCGAACTTGATTGCAACTAACTGTTCTTGGCAATGTTCTCGTTTTGAGCATATTGCGGCGACACCAACCACGCCCCTTCGTCACATCTCCCGTTGTTTCTGTTATCTATGGGTGAATACTTCTTCTTTTAAATGTTTTTATACTGTTATGGTAAAAGACAAGCATACGGCCTGCGTGATGGTAAGCAGTTACCGTAGTCTATGTACACTTGCTCTCTTTTATCAATCGAATTTCTTCTTGTTTAGTAGCTATTGACGTGCATTAGTGTTGACAAAAGAAAACTTTGGAATCAGTAAAATAAAAAAGTTGGAAACGTGCTAATTCATGTTTCCCTCAAATTTTCGTGTTGTACTCTAGAAGATGTAAAAAAGGCGTTTCTTTTCAAGTTAGATAAAACGACGGTCGATCTAATTTTCTTTATTATTTTATTACGTACATACTAATTAGCGTTCGTACATTAACAAAACCCAAAATCAGCATTACATTGTATTTGCAAATAAGGATTCTTAGTGGCGTTGCTGCGGAGTATACTCTCTACTCTAGCAGTGCCGTAGAAAATACTCATTTTCTTCAAAATTACTGCACGTACATACTCCATTGTAACTGGTACACGGTGTTCGTCAGTCGTACACTACAATTGGTCGGGCCGCGATACAAACAGGAGGCGTTGCGGCAGAGTACAATACATTGATGATGTTTATGTCAAATCCAGTTCAGAGCTCGTAAGATTCCGTTCAGATCGTGATAGCAATGTAAGAGCTCGTGGTTTGCTTACGAACATACATTGTACGTTATTGTAATCGACTTGTGCTTGTTTGTGCTCATAAATCTTAGTCTTTTTATGTATAATTTGTTTTAGTTTTGATACTTGTTACAGGTCGCCTAAGTATGGACATAAAACCAACCCAATTTATGGAACTGTATAGTTATGGTGTATACCTGATCGACGCATTGCAGGTTTGTTCATAATAGATGAATGTAAGCCATTCATTCAACCATTAATAATTTTATTTTATATAGAAAAAAGGTTTTTTAATAAGTCTGTCCCATTATTATCGATGCATTTTTGTCATTTCAATTAAGTTAATTTCATTGACTCCTTTGCTATAGAAGACTGGTAAAGATGAATGATCAAATTATTTAAAAGATTTATTTTTCCCCCTCTAAAAAGTTATCCGAAAAAAATTAAATTCCGTTTTTGATATAGTCGTGAGTGTGATTCGTAGTAGAGTCTTACCGTCTGTAGATTAGAGATAGAGAGTGCGTGGGCGAGGGTTGTCGTGGGGGAAACTATACAATTGACGAGTGTCGGTTGATTGACAACAAGCTTGTCGATCATTATTTGAATTTCTCACATTACACTTCTGCAGGAAATGTTGAACAAGGTCTCAAAAAGCTGTAATGTGAATGCTGCACTGCAATGCGGCAGAGTCTTTTTACACCATCATACTAAACAGCTTCTTTTGACTAAATTTGCGGTTCAGAGACATTTTTACATATTGACGAGCTCGGTGGCGCAGTGGTGAAACGCGTTGTTACGCTACTTTGACACCAACGCTCGTGGGTTCGATTCCCACACAGTACAAACATTTGTGTGCATGAACATGTCTGTTTGTCTTGGTCTGGGTATTTTCTATGTATAATAAGTATGTATTTACAAAAAAAAAATGTATTTACGTATGTTTATCAGTTGTCTACTACCCATAATACAAGCTTCGCTTACTTTGGGGCTAGATGGCGCTGTGTAATTTGTCCGACAATATTTATTTATTATTATTATTTTAATGGAAGTTCACTGATCCCTCTTCTATAGAAAAACTGCTAACGAGAATCGATGAACTATTAAATTCCTTAATTATTATTAACTTTTTCCCCTGTAAAAATATATTCAAATTCCGAAAGAAATATACAAATCTATTGTTGTTGCGGTAAGAATGAGTCGTGGCTGAGTTCCTACTCTTACCTCCTGTAGCTTTGAGATGATCCACTGTGTGAGGAGTGTACGTGTGTCGTCGTGAGGGAAATAAATCTGAAGCTGGGATGGGACAACGAAATATAAAGGCCTATATTCGTGACATCTCCAATCCTTATGGGGACCTGGATTTCAAGACCACGTATAGGCCAATTTTGATAGTATTTTGGAACATAAGTGCTAATGAACTTATACAGTAATGTAAAAACTCAAATGTAACATTGACGCACTTTTTGGAAGACATGTAGGTACAAAAAATAAAAAGTACATGAACATAAACTATCTAAAATTCATTATTGCTTTACGGGTGGTATTGAAACTTCAGGATTAGGTGTGGGAACCCTTGCCGAATATTTTTCGGCAGTTTCTAAAGCTGAGATGTCTAGAATTATGAAAAGAGTCTAAACATAAGTCACTGTAAGTGCTAAGAGACGTTTCACTCGATTTTCGAATGAGAAGTTTCCGTGTCAATGTGTGTTCCTCTGCCGGTTTCAAGAACCTGTAATGAACAATGCTGGCGCTGCCATGCCAAGCATCTTTTTTCCTCAATTTGCGTTTCGGAGACATGTTTTGGCCGCCTCCCCTGACTTAAGTACGTCGAATGTTTTCTATTGTCATACAGAAACTTCTCTCATTCGCAAGTGACAATCTGATTCAGAATCCCTTCGTTTGTGTGCCTATTCAACGCAAGCAAGCTTTGATTTGTTATTGTATTCAGTGAGTAAAGTATTCACTTTCCGTGTTTTTTTTTTCATCTACATCAAATTGAATTATCAATTTGATGTAGATGAATCTGTATTTGAAGGCTGCTGTTAATTCCGATGTGGTTGCAGATGAATCTGCATCCATTATGGTTTTTGATTCATCGTTTTTGACTTTCTCTGGTCTGTAGCTCCTACTTACTGTTGAGTTCAAAAGTTTCAGAAAGTGATATTGCTTGCCGCACGTTGGTGCAATGACCGAAATAATTTAAAAAAAAAACGTGTAAAATCAATTTTTATGTTACCATTGAAATAGCAATAGGTAACAAAAACTGTTGGAAAAAAACAAATGTTCGGTTAATTTTTAAACAGAAATGTAATGTAGTTATGCTTATATAATAAAATGTATGTGAATTGGGAAATCTGAGTAGAATGAAGGTTATCGATCTTCCCAATCGCGGATGTAAAAAATCTGCTATTTCGTACGTAACCTCATACAATGATTTTTGTAGGTATGCGAGGCAACTGAAAAATGATCTCTGTAGAAACCAGTGAATTGTTTAAACAAAGTTTATATACCTATATATATTCTTTTTATACGAATTCGGGAGGTATACCTGATGCAAGCTTTACTATTCAGGCGGATGTTATTAGCAGAATAGTATTCCTACAACAAGGGTTTTGGATAACAAAAATTGGCAAAATCAAGGTCTCGTTTTATCAAATGAGAGCTATATATATAGATTTTAATATAAAAACCTTGTTTGACATCTGAAGAATTATAACGATTTGCGCCTTTATGTGAATCGAATGAATAATTTCAAATGAATAATAATTGAGATATTGCCTGGCGCAGGGCATTGGAATCCAAAAGTGTTCTTGGTCCAATGTTTCCAAGCGGCGCGCCCATTGAGATGATATAAGCAAAGCCCTTGGGCCATCCAAGGGCTCCTCGTATGGTATTCTATTATAGAATGAGATTCTCCTTTCGGTCGATAAATTTATCAGTGATCAACTGCAAGTGCTCGAATAAACGAACTGTGCCTGTATCTCCACTACATGTTTCCAGGTCTGGCAACTCCACGCTTGAAATTTGTGTGAAATCGCTAATACATATTGTAATATGTAAGCTGTAACCAAACAAACAAAACATTTTTTAGGGGTTGTTTTAAATTTAGAGCCAAGAAAATAACATATAACAAAACTGTAATAAAGTGAAGGCCGTTTGACACGTTGAGCGCCACGTGTATATTTCATTATACAACCTAGTGCAACTCGTACAGGCCAGTGTATATCTGGTTATACACCTGGAGTAGTCAACTTTAGAGGCCGGTGTATTGGTGAATATACATCGCGCCGAACATGACAAATAATTGGGTGTATCTGGTGCATAGAAATGTGACATGACATAGTTTAGGAGTTATGGATTTTTTGTTTGTTCAAATGAAACAGTTAAAATTTTGAGTTTCATATAATCATTTATTTATCTATATTTTGGCTTGGCACCTGAGACTGATTTTCTAGAAGTCGGTTTCAATGGCCAGTGTATATTATATGATATATCTAAAAACCCGGTTAGGAGAATAGGTAAAAAAAAATCAAGTGCACAAATTATTTTAGAACCAAGAGATGCCCTTTATGCAAAAAATAGCGATTTCCACAAAATTTGCCTCCAGATGTGCCTTGGCACTGAACGTGTTAAATATGCTTTTTTTTTATTTTAGTGTATATATGAAGAAAGCGTTGATCTTCAAGCGGCAGCTGAATCTTTGGCATCATTATTGTATGATATCGAGACTCCGAACACCGGCCATAACGATTCACTTGGCGACCATTTAGATGAACAGTCGTTGCTCCTTTCCCGAAGCACTTGCGAAGGTAGGCAACTGCAAATCCTTTTACTTTAGCAGCATGAAAATGCGACACGTAAATATACTGTACAATCAATTGCACGTGATACGTACCTTACGGTTAACTTTTTTCGTTAAGCCATAAAATACACATTTCAAATTATTTTGTAGTTATAGTCACATATAATAATTTATAATTGACGTACACAATTCGCTTGTAAACATTCGTTGTTCTTTTCATGCACGCTCACCGGCTCCTATGGCGATGATCGCACACGACCGGAGTTACTTATTGTTTCAACATCTTTTTTAATACTTTGTTAAGTTAAAGGTAAAGTGACCATATCTATACTAATGCAGAACGCAGCGAAAAGTATGTTGTCTATACATGTACCGGAAATTTATAACCTATTTTTTTGCTATTTGTAGCTTACAAAGAAACTCAAAAATCGCATGTAGATGACAAAACTGAACAAGAAACTAATGCTGTTCAAAATTGGTTGATGGCAGGTTACGAAGTAAATCAAGATTTATTTGCTAATGACGGAATAGAACCGGCAACTGTTGCTGTTCACAAAAGTCCCGATTGTTCTTTGAATAAAAAAACTCAATCAACACATAGTTTACAATCGACACCAACGACAAAATCTCAGAATAATTCTCCATATAAAACTCGCTCTATGACTGGAACTGGCTCAAGGAGGGGGATAGACCAAATCTCCAACAGCAGCACAAACCCTGAAAACTATAACTTAAGGTCAAATAAAAGGATGTCTGATTCGGTATGTCATAAGTTAACTTTATCTATGTTTTATTATTACAGAGATTTGTGTGTATGATAATTGACAAGACGTTCAATATCACAATTTTGTGCTAGAAGAGCAGAGCGTACTTGAACAAGGAAGTGGGAGGGGCTAACGTATTTCTAGCATAGAATATACGAAAGGGCAATATAAAGATGCGTGTTTTGTGTATTAACTTATGACAATAAATTTATCGTAGAACAATACGAAATAATCGGTTGCTTACTTAAATAAATTTAAATGATAAACAGAGCGGTACGTAAGTATATATTGTTCTTAATATTAATATTGGTCAAGTATTTGCAATTTATATTTAGCAAATCGTTTAGCATTCCGACGTCGTTGTCACACAAAATTAATGCTTAAGTGTCTACAAGTGTAATACGATGTATTGGTTTCTTACATTTTTAGGAATCAGGTAATCCAACGTAAATAGAAAAACATAGTTATCAAAATAGAATATATCTTTTGATACTTACTATAATAGTAGTCAGCAGTGAAAAATTATTCAGAAATTATAATATATTTTAATAACACATGCAGATGCAGAAAAAACATCAACAAAATTTATTTGGTAATTTGGCATTGTTCTTTGCGAAATGTGTGAAAATTATGTCAATTTATTGAACAACGAAAACTTCATTTATTGTATAGCTACAATATAATGACTTTGACGTTGAAATATATTCAAGGCGTTAAGAAATATAGGAAAAAAAAATGTTTTTGTTCCCTGTCTGTAGTACAGTAGAGTTGAGTAGAGTGACAGCAATATACCGGGTTACCGTTTTGTTCTAAAAATAACAATTCTTAAAAATAATTCATAAAATCAAAATTACTTACGAAATTTAAATTTTTAGGATGGTAATATTGACGTTTTACATCAGAAGAAACTTAATCGCAAGAAATTAGATCTGACGGACGACAACCCTAAAGAAGTTAATCGGAAGGAAGTCAACCATAAGGACGGCAATCAAATGGAAGTTAGTCGAAAGGTAGTCAACCAGAAGGACTTCATTCAGAAGAATATCGTCAATCAGAAAAAAGTCATTTCGGAGAAAGTCAATCAGAAGGAAGTAAATCAGAATGGAGAGGGCGTTAGATTCATTAGAAACATTAATATTCAGGACCAATTCTTTGCCAATTTATTATTAAAAAGAAATACATTGCTAAACAATGCTAAAAGAATGGGTTTATTTGAACAAAATCTCGACCAATTGTCAGCTGTTACTAATAAAGAAAATAATGAGTCTACTAAAGGACCTTGCGTTATAAGAAATTTCAGCAAATGTCAGGATTTTGAAGATAGATTAAAAAGAAAAGCTAGGAAGTCCTTAGATCTAGATACGTTAGATTATTCCATGGATTATGATGATGACCACGATTACGTGGAAGATGAAGGCACAGACGTAGATGCAGGTGACGAGGAAGAGGACGAAATTGACCAAGTTATGGTCAATACAGAATTAGATAGGAATCAAAATTACACGTTGTTTGTTGTTTCAATTATGAATGCAATAAGGAACGCGACAGCTACGGTGCATGGTTTTTGGTAAGTGTTTTAGTAGTTTTGAGTTTAGCTCACTATAATGCTTAGAGTTACAGACAACGTTAGCTGCATTTGTTGCACTCTGCTCATTAATAAACTAGGCACTAGCGAATGAGGAGAGTTAGTGCACATCCAAGCAGTCCCACTGGGGAACTAACTCCATCTCACAGAATGCTACATCTATATATTATCCTGGAGGGCTGTTGTGTTCCTGCCAGTGTGGGAGTTACCAGTATGCTCATGACCTTAAGTCGTGCTTGCAGCATAGGTGACAATGCGCAAGCAATGCTACATGCAATGCATGCGTTCGTAGGTTGCGCGTCGACTCCGATGTGTGTACGTTACTCCAGCAGGAAAATGTCTCCTACTTATTACCTACCTACTAAATTGGTCGGATAACCTGCCGTTGATTCCATGTTTTTGTTTATATCTGCTTATAGGCGAAACATTCCAAGTAGAAAATTTTCACTATATTATTTGACTAAACCCACAAATTTTTGGTTTACACCCACACATCTCGGTTTGAGCCGGTTCCTTGTATGTTGACGTCAAAGTTATGACACTGTCGTTTGAGTTTTAGTAATATTATCCAATAACGCATATATGTACACTTTTGAAACTTTTTATGGTTATTATATGTGTCAAGAAGGACCGAATACAGTTTTCAGTGAGCTTATACGGTTCCTCATCTACGCGCTGCGAATTTTTTCGGCTTTTCCAAAAAAGCGCTATCACTTAAAAATTATAAAGATTTTCTTAAATGTAATTCTGTCACAAAAACACGCAAATCAAGAACTACTCGTGAATATTTATTTTACAGGCGCACATATAATGGTAAGAATCTAAGCCAGAAGGCACAGCTCGCTGTACACGACGCGGTGTTAATCCCAACGCACCGACCGGTTTCGCCTTTACGGCATTATCAAGGTATTTTATACAACATATGGCAGTACCGTGCAATCAGTGAAAGTGGGTATTGTGGGTAATCCACACATCTGAGGAATCTGTACAAGTGCAAGTATTAACATTAACGCGATTTAATCGTCACTTTCACCTTATTGTGTTTTTTTATATGATTTCCAATTTTTTCTAAGTATTAAAATTATGACCTAATAGCCAGCGATCGGCAGACTTACGGTATTTTCGCAAACTGCATATTTATGCTAGTTATACTATTAGTAGGTGAAATGGGGATTCACTATCCCCGGCGATGGTTCCTTCGGGCGTGTCCAGAAGGTCAAGAACGTCAAAATTCACTTTTAAAACTTGATTGCAGGTTGTCTGGCGATTTAATATTTTAAAGTATATAATTTTTTTATTAAAAAATTCAACGGCAGAAACATATTGCGGTTCAAAGTGTTTTATAATACTTCAAAAGTTCAAAAATTTGATAGACTTATTAATCATAATTGTAGAGCTCGATGGCGTCCTTGCGCGTGTCAGTCATTCTAACCGAACATAGGTTAACCAATGTCGACCGCAGCCTGTCTATGGATGGCTTTATCTATCTCGAGTTTCTCCATATTTCGAAGGGCAACACTTATGTTACGGCTTACCGTTGGTCCCGGCTGTTTAAGTCAGTGACCCTCGGACGGCTTGAAAACACTGGCCTCCGCCAATCCGCATTTGCTTAAATAGGCGACTGCAGGGATGCGTGATGGAGTATAGTCTAACCCCCTTCGGTTGAAGGGAGACCCGTATCCCTGCAGTTGGATGAGTAAGGGTTGATGTGGTGGAATCATATTGGTCCTCGAAAAAATCTTTAAAAATTGAAATTCAAATATTTTATTTTATATAACATATGTATAGAATTAATTGATAACTGTTAGAATAATCTCTTATTACGAAGAGTTTAAGAGTAATACTCATTTATAATTTTTGTATATAATGCAAAAGTGGAAGGATGTAGGAGCCGAGGGAGACCGAGACTAACCTACCATGACCAAATTGGTCATGTTTTATCAGAAGGTGATGTCAGGAGCCCCAGAAACCGAGCGAGCATGAAAAGTGCAATGAATGTTACAGAAGCGAGTGAAGTATGTAAGGACCGCGTCTTATAGCGCTCGGTTCTCTCTGCCTACCCCGCAAGGGACCTGGCGTGAAGATATACATACATACATAATTTTTGCCTCTTACATTTCCATTCTTCTCCAAAACGTTTGAAGATATGAAGCTGAAATATATATGTATTAAGGTCCATATACTGAAACTGATGTGAAAAAATCAGGTTTGGTAACTCGGTTGACTTGAGGTTCACTTTTGAAAATAGAAGCCGTAATTTTTTAATTGTTTACGTTATTACTTGTAAGAGTTTTAAATACGTTTTGCGTATTGCTTCTAGACAAATAAGTGTGTATAAATATTAGTATTAAATGTAAAACATTGGTTTTTAGCGAAAAAATACACACTGAATTAAGTCATACTGAAACAATGGATGCTGCAAGGAAGCAGGAAATTTATGAAGCAGCTCATACTGCGCAATTAGACATTACAAGTCTATGCGACTCGTTGAAAGGGTATGTACATAGATTTATCACATTTAATGGTTATTCTCATGATGGGGCACCCCACTTTACGTCTTCGTGTCACATCTGTCCTCAATGCATCTCATTAAGACGACATTCTCGATATCTTATCATCTACTCCTTTCCATGCATTCATATATATATTTATATAATGCTGGTCCATTCCATATTTTAGGAGATATGGTATGTCTCATTTTGCATGTTCTCCTAGCCTCAATTATATAATATTTTCGTATCTAAAACCGGTATTCGAATTCCATTTTATGGATTACGCAAATCACGTCATTTTAGGTGACTTTAACAGCAATTCAATGAATATCGCTACTCACTATATCGAGCTTCAAATTTGTATTAGGAGGGCGCATAAAGCTACGTGGCGCCCTCATTTTGTTTTTATTCGCTGAATTTAAGACCAAGTCCAACAAACGCTCAATACAGGCACTGAAGAACTATATGTTTTTGAAACATACTCGTATCTTGTATTTATTATCTATAAAATTATTACTAATTGTACATAAATAATAAATACAGAATATGTCTCAAAAAACATTTTTTGGAATTGGTCTTACGAGTAAATTCAGTGTTGTTAGTAAAAACAAAATGAGGGCGCCACATAGCTTTATGCCCCTTCTTAAGTTATATTTGTGCCTAATTTTTTTACTGTCGATGGGAAAAAGGTCATGCCTATCACGTCGCCAAACAGGGCGGAGAAACGACCAAAAACTCACGGGTGTTCCTTCTCTATTCCTATGTTGGCTGGCTTCCGAGCACAAATTTGATCATAATTTCGTACCTTACAGATGTAATTGCGGTCTCTTATCTGTCCGGTTATACCTCGGGATTACACAAGCGATGATTTTACACCCATGTATCTTATGTCGTAGCAGTAAAAATGAAATTTGCATGGTTTTGTCTAGCTTGGCCTGTACATTTTTTTATACAACGTCGGGAGGCATGCAAGCATACGACCCATTATTTATTTTTATTTATTTATTATTATTTATTAAGTATCACTCACGCGATGCCACCTCTGCTGCTACCACAGCAATTCCATAGGAGCTTATTGGGGAACTCGTAGACCTTACTCACACGCAGGAACACAACAACCGTCTAGGGAGTTTTTTTTGGCTGCGGTTTAAAAGGCACCCCGGGTGCTCTGTCCTCGAGGATCTCCTTCCATTGGGCGGCGAGTTTCCCTGCCTACTGTTCGTTACTACGCAGGGACGGTCTTCAGTCCCCCGCTTCTCTTAATCACTCCACTTGTTCGCTTAATCACTCCGCTGCCACCTTCAGCGACATCACATTTGAGCCATTTCCAGCGGTAGGTGGCTCGTCATTCACTGGATGAACCGTCCAAAAGTTTAAAGTTAAGTAAAGTCAACCGGGGCCAGCACCGGTGTAAATAACTCAGGGTGTTGGATGGTGTTTCTCCGAATTTATTCGCGGCGTTATTCTTTTTAATACTACTGCCCCTAGATCATATTGCTCATTGACTCATCTCTGGACATCCAATGAAGTAAAGTCAGAGATGAGAGTCCTGTGGGGGGCCTTCTTAGGTTTCCACTCCCTACCAACGAAGACATTACGGAGACGAAGATGCTCTCTGGAGCACTTGGGGAACTCGCAGTGTCGTTATTTACCAACAGCTCGCCACAAGGTGTCCTGATTATTATGCTTTTCATCTCACGGGTATTAATCCCGGTAAAGAAGGAACTGACTGACAGACATATAACATTTAGCCCAATCGCTTGTATCTATGTACTTGTCGTTTTCTGATTTACTAATAAAATCTGAATTACTTGTTGTTCAGAATCCTGAAACGTGAGCTCAAACCAAATGGCAAAAACTGTCAGACATTGCTGAGAGAAGTAGGTGTTTCAATCGACGATAGACTTGCGAGTCAATATGCGTAAGTATATTGTTACTATTGCTATAACATCGTATTAGATTTTAACTTGATTTAGCTTGCAAGAAGAAAACGATATGTAATTCAAAAATCCTTTGCGTCATTGTGTGAAATATTAGTGGCTGGTTAATTGTTAATGACTTTATTTTGACTCAATAGAATTAAAGACCAATAAGTGTCGCAGATGCTTTGCGATATATTTGAAGTGCGACAGACGCACGGCGGTCAGTAATACACAAACCGATATAGTGATGGTCAATATAGGATGGTGAGCAATATACTGAATTACAAATTATATGTTAGGAATTTTAAGCTTGAACATGTTTATTTATATGTTTTAGGACTATGGTTGCGTCGTGGATTGGTCAAGTGAACACTCTTCTGGAAACTATGAATGTTGTCAAAGACGCTATTAAGCCATCGAACGGTGTTATTGTGGATTGAAGTATGAGAAAATGAAGTTTGTATTTGCATGTTGAAGTATATTATTATTAGTATATGTTGTTTACTTAAGTTTTAACCCATTTTAAGTTGTGAGAGAAGCATTCATGGATATAAAACGTTTTCAAATATTTTCTGGTTTTTATTTTGCGGAAATGATAATTATTTAAAAAAATCCTTATTTAATTTTTATTTATTTTACTATGGTAATTCTTATACATGGGCATTTAAAACGCGTCATTTTCAATAAATGGACATGTTGATAATATGGATATTTTAGACCGTATGCCTAAATGGTTATAATTTAGTTACGAGTATCACAGTCTCTACTTACCGCCTATGAAAGAAAGTCGTGATGGGTTGACCCAAAATGCCCTTTATTACCGTTCAGTTACACCATGTTGTGTTACACTGTTACAATGCTAGGAAACATCGGGCGGAAACAACACCGGTATTAGTACCTCAGAGCGTCAAAAGAACTACTGTGTTTGCGATGAAATCACGCGCTGCCCTCAACTGCAATCACCTCTGGAGCATATACATAATTCTAACGGCTCCTCTCTGAACAAATTGCAAACAGAAGGCTCGAGTTGCTACTCCGGTCGATCTCTAAAATCAGGAATATTAATTCCGGTCATTTCATAGGCGTGCGCGGGGATATGATATGGATCCAATATCCAGAGGCTCCTTCTAGGCGGTTTCCTAGACAATGTCAATTAGTACAACAGCTTCCTTGACGGGTTGCGGATATGAGATCTAGAAGGATTAATACAATTGGGCTGTTAAAATAATAATAGAACACTGTATTATTTATTATTTATATTACGAAGTATCAAGCTTATTACAATGATAACATTTCATAGGAATAAATATAAAAACAAAAAACTATTAATATTTTGCTCCAACAAATATACAGCCGTAATATAACTTATCGCACTACATTTTTAGAGTGCTTTAAGTATACGTAATGTTTGTAAAAAACATTATACAATACTAAAACTAATTAAACCCTCTGCCCTCTATCATTGCTTCTGTACAGTATCTCGGGAACTGTATAACGGACAGCAAGAAGTCAGTGACGGTCTGAAAAGCAAGGCGATGTGATTAGCGTTAAACAGTTTTACGTTAATCGCTTATTGTGTTTGAAGGCGGCGTTTGTACCTTAACCTATCGTCTTCCGCGAACTGTGAGCGAGCATTACGTGGTTTACCTATTTCCATACCTTTTGTTCACACCAAAACGACAATCGATTATTAACGCTGTATGTAATCGCTGATTCTTGATGACCTACTAATTATTAAATGCGTAAGGCTTGCTACCCACCACATATGCTAAACTGCGTACCGAGGGCTGTCTATGATATACACAAACAATAGGATGTGCATCATGTGGATCTTCATGCTGGGTTGAACATCATTTTAAAGACATGCAGCAAGCGACGGAGAGAGCCATGCTTAAGTATTTTACTCTTAAAGTCGTTCTAAAGCATAGCTTTCTAAAATAGTCTATATCAACCCCCTGGGTTAGGTCGAGGGTCTACGAATAACAGAAATTATGTAGCCATGGGATCTACGGGTCAAATTTGATTGAAAATCTCTGCAATGATTCTCGTTAACTATTCTAGAATAATTGACGAGAATTGGAGACTTCAAAGTCGCGGAAGGCCGGCTATATCTGCGGAGAGGCAATGGCTGATGGTAGAGGAAAGTTCTAAAGGGGATGTCCATGTCTAGGCGTTGGACGCGCTCGGCACTATATAGACCGATGACCTTAAACGAGCGGCTGGTAGTGGTTGCATACGGAGGAAAACATTAGCGCATGCCTATTTCCAGCAGTACTATAGCACGGGTACAGTATGACGATTATTATGATGTCCTTAGCGTAGTTCAGCTCTGGAGAAAGTGGGACGTGTGATGAGTGGTAAAAATGTTAGTTAAAGTTTAAGGTAAAATAAAGGCTAAGTTGACATCGCGTGGGAGAGGGTTCGGTACGATGATATATGTTTTCCTGTAATTTACAAGCAAAAACAATTTTCTGTATATATATTTTTTTCTTAAATTAAATGTGGTGTGGAGGGATCATGGTTCATAAAACAGACTCACGAGTGATCCCATAGGTATAGGAGCGTTGGGAAAACTTATTGGCAGGAAGAATCTGAGTTAGAAGGCACAGCTCGCTATACCTTCGTTCAGGGTCGGACTGGTCCGGAAGGGCCCGGGTGGCTGACCACAAGCCCGGGGCCCGAGACTAGATGATGGTAGATGGGATACTATCTGAAAATACTGAGATATAAGTACAAATTGAGATAAACAAATTATAAAATTTAATTATCAACGATGTAATAAATTATTAGGTACGGACAATAGCACATCAGGTTACCCACTACCAGTATAAAATGACTTCCCTTAAAGGTGAGTTTCATATAACTCGAGCTCAGTTCAAGGTCAAGGTATAGTAACCTGATAGATATTCCAATAATTATTAATTACCTATATTAAACACACATATAAGAAATCCGTTCTTTGTAAATTGCTAGACACAAGAGACTGATATTAATTATATAGTCTCTCCTCTAACATTAATGGGCTGTAGGTTATTTTTTTATCATATTTTTAATACATATGTAATTAATGTATTAAATTACATATGTATTATAATGTATGTATATTGATAGCGTTCAATCATGCTGATTGAACGCTATCACTGCCTCTTCGGAGTTGGTAAAAGTGAATTTTCTCATCAAATCTTTGATTTTGGGGAAAATACAGAAAACACAGGTTGCTAGGTCGGGGCTATGCGCAGAATGGGTAATGAGTTGTACTTTTTCGGAAGTTAAAAATGACTTTGTTTTGTTGGCCGTGTGTGAAGAAGCGTTGTCATGATGTAGGAAAACGCGGCTTTTTGGTCGTCTTTCGCGAACTTTTTCTAACACCCTGGGTAAACAAATGGTAGAATACCACTCGGCATTAACACTCTTTTGATCTTCACGTGGAATTGCGCAGATGGGACCCGTAGCTGAGAAAAAAAACGCGATCATTTTTTTACCAACGTTTTTCGCCTGCCTCACTTTTGTTGACCTGTTCTCATTTTCAAACACCCGTTCACAAGATTGCTGTTTTTTTTCGGGTTCAAAACAATAAATCCAGGTTTCGTCTCCTGTGACAATGTCATAAACAGCATTAGACTGTCCGTGGTCGTACTTCAGTAGCATCTGTGAGCACCATTCCACGCGAGCCCGCTTCTGCTCCGCTGTCAGTTTATGAGGGATCCAACGACAACAAAGTTTCCGAACTTTCAATTCTTCATGTAAAATTTTCTGAATTTGGCTCATACCAATCCCCAATAGTTCTCGAATTGTATCATAGGTAATCCGCGGGTTTTCTTCAATTAGCCGCTTAACAGTAGCCACATTATTTACGTTGACGGCAGTTGAAGGCCGCCCTTCACGAAATTCGTCATGTAACTCGACCTCTCTCAAATTCAGCAAACCATCGCCTCACGGTGCTCAAAGAAGGTGCTTCTCTCCTAAAAGCATTTTGAAGACGAGCAGTATAGTCTTGCGGAGAGAGAGAGAACTTTTAAAATCATAAAAAATCATCGCTCTAAAATCTTTTCGACTCAATTCCATTTTCGTTGCGTACGTAGAACTTTGATGTGTGATAAAAACAATTGACAAATGATTTCCCGCCAATTGTTTTTTTTAGGGTTCCGTACCCATAGGGTAAAACGGAACCGCTGTCCGTCCGTCCGTCCGTCTGTCACCAGGCTGTATCTCATGAACCGTGATAGTTAGACAGTGGAAATTTTCACAGATTATGTATTTCAGTTGCCGCTATAACAACAAATACTAAAAAATAGAATAAAATAAATATTTAAGGGGGCTCCTATACAACAAATGTGATTTTTTGCTCATTTTTGCTTGATATTGATAACGGCAACAGGTAGACGCTTGAAATATTCACAAAATATTTAGTTATATATTCACTTTAAGAACAAATAATTAAATTAAAATAAAACAAATATTTAAGGGGGGCTCCCATACAACAAACGTGATTTTTTTTGCCGTTTTTATAGATAATGGTACGGAACCCTTCGTGTGCGAGTCCGACTCGCACTTGGCTGATTTTTTTATTACTAAGTAGGTTGCAACGTTTCAAAAAATATAACATTCGAAATTAAAATAGCTCCGAATAGCTAGAAGTGCAAAACTTTTAGTGTGCCCCAAGTATATAACACAATTCAAACATGTATATTAAATATAAGCTGTTTGATATCTCAATCTATAATAAAATAATAAGTATAATAAATAATATATAAAGCTAGCCAGTCAATATTTTTTTTAACCCTTCGAAACCCGGGTGGTCGTATACAACCGAGAAATGTATGGGAAAACGTATATAACGGGTTCTGACTGACTTTCAGCAATGCAGTTAATGACTCGATCGTAAAAGCTGCTGTTCTCGTCATCCTTGACTAGATCTGATCCTGTGTTTAATATAATCAACGATCCAACAGTGCTTGCCCCAGTAGAGAGCAAAGTCTCGTTTTAATGCGCTTCAACGCTAAAAATCGTCTCTCAGAAGTCACTTGAGTGAATGAAATTGTGAGATTTACACAATATGCCACATATAAGATGCTGTACATGCCGATATCCATGCATGTTATACTGTGATAAAAGTTTACATGCACATGGTATGGTATGCAACTTTGACAGACGTCCAAACCACTTCTGAAAGAACACATGGCGTCCTTTGTTCTTTGGTCTAAGACATCTTCGTCGTCTTCTTCTTCACTTTGTGAATCTGAGTCTTGCTTATGTTGCCTAGAAGAAATGAGCTCAGCCCAAAGAGTTTTAGACAGTTCATGAAAATTATTTGCAAAAGATTCCAGCCCTTTTGACAGCAACTCTCGATCGATATTTGCAATTGATGCGACAGACTTTTTAGTGCGTCATTAGGAATCCCATTTTCGTTGATTTTCTGGAAGTTTTTCGGGTCCAAACAAGCGGCATCTTTCATTAAATCTTCGTTGCAGATGAATTTTCAAAATTTTTCATTTATTTTAACTAAAGCTGTATTAATAATGACTTTGTAGACAGAAATAGAATAGAATATGAAACAATGTAAAATGTAATGCGTTACGCTATAATGATACACGTCTAAATAAGTTGATTCGATCAAAACTTATCACCGCAAAAAAAATCAGAACTACTTTCAGGAGGTGCCTTGCTCAGGTTCAAGTTTCAATCATTTTTCGAATTTTTCTATTCCATTTCTCTCTAATTGTATGAACGAACTATCTGATCTAGTTTTAGTTACATTTAGGTCGCAAGAGCTGGGACCTAGCCTGCGCGCTATCCTACGGTTGCCGCAAGCCAGGCCCGTGGGGGGCCCGCGAAGGCTGGGGCCCGGCTGGCAAATGCCACCTTGACTATATGGCCAGTCCGACGCTGCCTTCGTTATATACGCTAATGTATGGAAGCGAGAGCTGGGTTTGGCAGAGAAAGCATTAAAAGTAGAATAAGTGCAGTCGAGATGCGAACGATGCGCAAAATCTGCGGCGTAACAATTGTAGACCTTGTGCATTTGGTTGTGAGAAAGAAGAGTCGGTCTGAAAGAGAGTATCTTAAAGATAAGGAGAGGCTTGCTCCGTTGCTTCGAACAAGTAGAAAGAATGACGAAACACGTATATCTAATAGTATAATATTGCCGTTTTATACTAATAGATACTTTGAATTGACATTAAACCTTCATGGTGTGAGATTTTTGAGTGAACCTTTTTTACATGTTATCTGTGAGGTTTTCTTTTAAAAAATGTGCAACATTTGATTTTCCAATTTCAATTTTTTTTTTTATTCAGCTGAGACGGGAAAGATGGGTACTTCGAAAATCTAGGATTTTTCGAATACGACTTTCGACGCGCAACTAACGCGGCACAAACGAATAAAAGACTGGCGGGAACTTATAGATAGATATAATTATATTCATTTAGATATTCAAATTAACTTTTGGCATAAAACCTTACCGTTAATGGTTCTATGCATACTGAGAAGGGTAAAAGGATGATGTAGACCGGCGATGCTAAGTTGGCGATCCAAATTGCTATAACTATTAGGATGATGAACCAAATAATCGAGAACACGATGTTGCCCATGGTCTGAAAATGAATAACATATTCTTACTTGACATTGTGTAAATACACACATCAAAAGTGTCTAGGGATCAAGCATTTTTATGCGGATTTCTTGAGATTCAGATGTGGCTTTGTAATAAAAAAATATATAAAATATATAAACGTATACGACACTGGAGAACCCCTGGACACCAACAGCGATTAAAATCCTGCCAGGAAGTCCATCCTTATAGTGGTGGAACCATCATGGTATGGGCGGGTATTTGGATCGGCGGAAGAACTGAGTTGATTTGGATCAGAGGCAACCTCAACGCTCAAATTTATGCTGAGACGATTGTATCAGACGTCATCGTTCCTCTACAAGTGCAAATCGGTCCCTTATTTCAGTTAATGCATGATAATGCACGACCACACACCGCAAGAGTTGTAAGACAGGCTCTCGCCGCAGCTAACATCAATGTCATGCCCTGGCCTGCTCAGTCGCCAGACTTGAACCCGATTGAGCATGCATGGGATATGCTACAGAGAAGAGCTCTGCCGAATATGGAGGGTATCCAGTCGCAAGAAGACCTTTTTTGTTGTTGCAACGAACATGGGCGGCCATTCCACAGCGTGATTTGGATGAACTCATTTTGAGTATGCCAAACCGATGTTCTTGTGTTGTTAGTGTTCGCGGTAGAAACACGGATTATTAATTGTTTAAGTTACCCAATAAAATTTTAAAGAAAACTGTTATTTCAGTCTTTTTTTCGAACTTTAATGTTAGTGGTTCAAATGTCAAAAATCCCTTTATTATGAAAATGGCAAATTTCTTTATTAATGCAAAGGTGACTTGGTTTATCGTTACTGTAGACAAACGAAAACACTTTATTTGATGAATCCTTAAAGAAAATTTTAATTAATATCAATCAGGAGAAAAGTTATTGCAAAAATATATGTTGATCCCTAGACACTTTTGATGTGTGTATATTAACCGAACAGTTAAGAGCATAGGCATCATCAAACTTGACATTTTGAGCTTTGTGCGAGTAACGAGTAAAAGTTCAGTTCCAACTTTTGCTTTCATACAATCTTTATTAAAATATTTTGTAACACTGAAAGTTTTGAGAAAATAAAAAAATGCGATAGAACCATTGACTGAATCAGTAAGTACACTCTCTCTAACAAATTTCTTCCTCACCTTTTTCGAAAACAGCCACGGCATTTTCAATGTTGTTAAAGCATTTTCAATGTTGTTAAGATAAGAGAGATATAGAATTAAATTTCCAGAAGTTAATTCTATATCTCTCTTATCTTATTTTAGGAAATAAATGAAAGTTACAAGGTGCCAGGACTGTAAGTAGGGTGACTCACTAATTAGATATTCTATCTATAAACAAATATTCGTTTGACCGCGTGGCGGGGCGAGCTGAAGCGTTGTCGTGATGCATCTTGGGCGCTGCTCTCAAACATTTTTCAAGACATCTTTCAATTTTTTGTTTTTTTACTTTTGTTAGCAAATCTTTGAATGGAAATATATTGGGCACATTGTCTTTTAACTTCGGTTTCAATATATCCAGCTTTTATCACCTGTAATAATCTCATATACAGCATTCGCTTCACTTCCGTTATATTTTTCAAGCATTTCGCGGTATCAATCCAAAAGACGGCGTTCTTCCAGCAAATTGTAAGGTATACATTTAATAGAAGGCTTTCTGACGCTTGAATGTTCGTGTAATGCTTTTTGTCCTTATCTCCTTGTCCGATCTGTTGATATGTCACTCTATCAGCTTCTATCGTTAGCACCGCAGCACTCACTTTATATTCAGTAGTCGCCGTAGAACGATGTCCTTCGCGCAAATTATCAGTGAGCTTGCTCCGACTACATTTAAACTCATTAAATCTGTTATAAGTAGAGGGAAGCGGGATGGGGTTTTGCCATAAAATGACAATCTCTCCATCCAATAAAATTCAGTCTAGCGTCGCATGTGGATCCTTGGATACTTTTATCTCTTCTTCAATCCACTGTTGAGGGGTTTAATATTTATAGTAATGTTACATGTCAACAAGGCGACCCAAAAATATAAATATTTTTGTATGCCACTGGCATTCACAATTCGCTAAGTACCACATTTTTAGTTAAAATAGTTGTACAGATTTATAAGAGTCTTGGGATGTATTAGAGATGGTATAGAATTGGTTTTGGCTAGTGTATTTAGAATGCTTTTTGGATATTAGGTATGGTTAAAAAATGGTTTAGAACAATTCTAGCAAACTCAACGGCGAGACGACGAGGTAAAAATTGTTCGTCATCGCGCTGGTCTGACGATGAGTTACTATGTCATGCCCAGGGCCCAGCCCAGATCTGACTTTGGGATCGGTGAAATATTTGTATAGAAATAAGGTTCATATTATAAATAATAGATTTTATATATTGTTTATTTTGTTGGAATAGGTAAAATTAACTGCTACCCTGATCATACTACTTAACTTTCCCTAAAAAAAGCCGACGCATATTTCCCCGGTTGTTAATGACATTCTTTATTAATTTTGCGAATACATACCACCAGTGAATTAAAAAGAAGAAGGATGAAGCTAGAAAAGCAAAGGATAAAGACCGCACAACGCATTGTAATAGCAGCAGATGTACATGCTGTATTGCTTTGTCCTGTTTCATAAATAAGTACACTCTAATATAAAACAAAATTGCAAATGCACAATCTGTGTTTCAAAAATCTGAAAAACAAAGATGCATATTCTTATGTTTGAATTGAAAGTGAGGGAGGTATAAATGCAGACGAGTTTGCCCCCATTTGGGTCTTAGAAACACACATTACCACAATTGTTAGATGAATGCATTCGGATTATACTATACATTGATGGCTGTGGCTATGAAAATAGGAACGCAGTAATGTCTAATACATTGCTTAATTTCACTGTTATAGAACAAAAGTATCCGGAGGTGGGCCATATCCAAATGGAGGTTGACTATATGCATTCAGCGATTGAAAGAAAGCTCAAAAATAAAGTTGTGGATGTTCCGGCTGACATAAACATAATAAAACTCGCAAAGAGCCCTATATTGTGAAGTATTTAGAACATGATTTTTTTTTAAACTTTGATAGCGTTCAAGCCTACAAGAGTATCAGACCAGGAATGTCAGTCGGAGACGCAAAAGTAAATAATATTCGTGCATGACAATATAGTCACAGGGGGCTATATCATATAAGCTAAGCTTTAATGATCCTTGGGCTGAACTGCCTCAAAGAAAAGTGACCATCACTAATAAACAATTTCATGAATTGCCAAGTCTGCACGAAAATCTTTTACCAATAGGACCTAAAGGTACCAATAAAGGAGCGTAAATACCAAGACTTGCAACAAATTTAACCAGTGCACCTAGTATCACAAATTTTATAATATACTTCCACATTAACCTAAGTATTTGAGCAATTGTGTTTATTGTTTTTTCTTATGCCTATCCCTGCAATGGGATGAGTAAGGGTTGATGTGATGATGATGATGTGATGTAAGCAACAATACTATGTATATATATCTACATAAAACAAGTAAAATAACCGATAGAATTATTCTAATGACTACAATAATCTTGATATAGGTCCTAAATAATATCCTAAATATCTTATTTTACCTTTATGCTAACATAAAAACAATTTGTGCTTACATATTTTACCAATTATGCAACCGCTGTAACTTCTGAAGATCTTACTGGCAACTTTTCTCACACAGGGTGCATCAAAGCAGCCTGTCTGGGGAAGTATCTCCACCTATAGAAAACCGCAGTCAAATAACAATTCCCTGTTGTTGTGTTACTACGTGTGAGTGAGGTCACCCAAAAAGCTTCTAAGGAGTAGCTGTGTCTAACTGCTATATATCAGGCGTATGTAGGCGTAGTATGCTTGTATTTGTATACCTCCCGACGTTGCCCGATAAAACAAATAGGAACACAACCATTCTTCCCTATTTATTAGTTTGCTGTGGTTTTCTGTAAAATGAAGCCCTGTTTATTAAGTACAGCCGTGCTATACTTTTCTTTTATGAGGGATACGTTTGCTAGTTGGAGAGTTCACAATAGTACATGTGCAGTTGGATTCAGTTCTGAAGATGAGCAACGTATTTATCTTTGTTGGTGATGTAATTATATATAGACAAATCTTACCTTAGTAATTATAGCTTTATTAAATGTTTGAATGCTCTCTGAAATGAACGGCCATCTATTGAAAAGCCTCTGTTTAACCAAAATATCAAGTAAGCGAGATCCGCAGAAATCACGACGCTTAAAAGTGGGAGCTAACAAAATAAAGCTTTTCCAAATAAAAACAAGTACTTTAAAATTCGATGATGTTCTAGTCTAATAGACGTGAAAGTTTAAACGCCACCAAAAATGTTCATCTATTTTTTATGGAGTGTCAAATTGGTACTGTAAAAAAGTTCGTATGACCTATATGGACCTTAACCACAAATTTAATTTAAGAAAGGTCATAACTCCGAGGCAGTAGGCAAGAATATAAAATGCTTGCTACTAGGCTGTGTTGTACCTATTCTTCTAAGTATATAGATGCTACTGAGTCTATGCTTTTCTACGGCTGATGTATGCTGACGGCTGTATGCAACGTCGGGACGTATATAAGCTTATTGTACAACTGGTGTAAAGTGGTTACCGTAGTGCATGAACGCTTGCAATATAGGAAGTGCTGTTAGAACGTTGCCACCCATATTGCTAAAAAATCACGGGTGACCTTACTCGCAGGAGCACAATAAATCTCATGACAGTAATAGTTTGGCTGCGGTTTTCTGTGCGGTGAGGGTACTTACCCAACCTTAACAACTCTCATCGCTCGAAAGTCGAGATCGGAGATCGATGGCTTATCTTGTGCCCTCCGACGAAATAACATGACTACTAAACCCATCTATAGATAGGCTGCGGTCGGCGACGCTCAACTTGCGTGTTCGTTTAGACTGACACAGCATTGTAATAGATTACTGTCACTGAATATTTAAAACTAGTGGTCGCCCCAATTATCGAAATTTGATAATAATCGTTGAAAATTTGTGGGCAAACATAATGAATTACCGTACGTCAAAAGGAAAACTTATCTCTTCGTTGTCCATCTATCCGTATGTCAAGATCCTTTTTCTTGTGAACGGGTGGAGGTATCAAGTTGAAATTAGTGTTAAATATTTCAGTCTGCAATCGTTTGGAGCAGTGAAACAAAAATATACTTCTAAGTTAACACAATCAAAATATAGGACCGTTTATGCACCGTTCATGCAGCATATTTTGACAGTCGCAAGGCAAACTAGGATACTTCCCGTTGACCAAGAATAATGAAATTTACCAACAAGTAATGTACGAGTAAAATTAATTTGCTGTTGGAAAACTAACCACCAACAGTTTTCCCACGGCAAAGTTTCTCCCTTAATCCAGTTTCACTTTACATTTGATACAGACACTAATATTATGGTTATTATAATTACCTACACGTCCATCGTTACGTTTTGGGATTTGATTTTGAGAAAAGACGGAAAATATTCTAGACTCGATTCCTGAGTCCGAATCGTCCTTGACCGGTTTTTGGAGGTTACTCGCTAAGAAATGATTTTGAGTTGCAGAGGAAAACCAAACCTTTAAGTAAGATTGAACGTCTTTTGAAATATAACTTATTGGACATGCGGGTTTTCTCACGATGTTTTGCTTTGCCGCCAAGCCAATCATAATTACAAATACGTTCACAAATACAAAAACACGAATATATCTAGTGGTATACATGCCAGGAATCGAACCAGGTACCATTTGGTCAATAGGGCGGTTTATTATACACTCGACTATCACTGCTTAAATATCTTGACCAGTACTGTCGAACACAAACCAATAACATAGTGTAGCACCTAAATTTTACAGCGACTCGACACTACGGTCCATGAGAAGATATTTTAACCAATAAGCCGCATTTTACCTGCTGAAAGCACTTCGTATGTTATTATTATATGTGTATCATATGGTATCATCAGTGCTGTAAAACACACAAGAGTGTAATAAATGCTATTAGGTATACTATAAAACGCCAGTACGGGCAAACACGCTTGTCTGTTACTGTTGTGATTAAATATAGCCGCGCAAGTACGTGGTGAGTTAATTGAAATAATGATCACACCGAGATTTCGTTGACAGGGGGCAGTTGTATGGTACGACACGCATGTGGTGAAGACGTGACTGAAATAACCAATGGAGACCTGATGAAATAATTTTGCGTAGTAACTCAACTCACCGCTATGGTCCGGTACCGCTAGGGTCGGCGGAAAACTAAAACACGCAGCTATTAGCTAGTTCACGAATCAAGATCAAGTCGCTTATCGGCTTATTGGTTGAAATATCCTTTCATTGGTCAGTAGGCTCGAATCACTGGCGCTAAAACACTACGTTTTGATGAACAAGGGGTGCTTTTATGCGCCCTCTAGTGGTTTATTGTTTTGTGTTATGTGACCACAAAGTATAAATGTGACATGTTCATCAATATTATTTTACTCGTATAAACTTTCGGGGCCTTATTCTCGATACTTTATCCGTAAAGTATTGTAAAAGATCACACGAAGATGCAATGGTTAAAACGGTTTAGTTATTGAGAACGAACTGACTCTTCATGAACACAATATATCCTGAGGAATTCATTAGATCGCCACTGCCTACCAAAACGTTTACGCACCTAATTAAGAAATTGATAAGACAACACATCACTTGAACTCGTAATTTATATGGCATTGGCCGCAATTTCGTACAAGGTTTTTATTATAATATCTAGTCCGTACCCACCTTGCTTATACCTTCCTATGCTTCATGCTAAAATAGTTCACAAACTATGATACCTACATATTACGAGTATTTAGATATCTATTGTGAATTGGCCAAAATGCAATAGGCCACTAATTTATATAAAAAGATTGCTTTTAGCAATAAGGCCGTCTTGTTGCAAAATAAGTGTTCATGTTTTACCATTTTTAAGGAATTTTTCTGTAACCATTATTATGTAAATAAAGCTTATTCTATCCATCTAAAAAAAACGGGTGTCGCTGTGTAGTGGACACGGCCGTGAGTTTTACGTGAGTGAATATGTCTTCGTAAACGGAAGTAAGTTTTTATAGTAACTTTAATTATACTCATACTAAAAGAAATTTATATGGTGCAGTGAAATGATATTCAAATGGCGACGTTTTATCCCCTGCCGTGCGACGCGTCACAGTCCTCATTCAACATAACGAATTCTTTGATTCTTTAGCTACAAAGTGATGCAATTAAATTTTGGTTGCAAACGATAGATATATAGCTACGAAACCAAAATGTATCCTGTAATTGTTATCACCGGTTTTTTGAGTTGCCTCCAATTATGAAAGCAAATTTGAAGACGTATTCACGTCGAAAAGCAGCTCCTATTTTTTAAAGCTTTGCTAATTTTTAAACAAGCTGCTGGCCTCGGCTCCGATGGGGTTCGGTTCTCAAGTTTTATATAGGATCTTCAAATGTGCTATATATAACACTCAGGGATAATCTAGCTTCCCATTGGTGAAAGAATTTCCGGTATCGAATCAGTAGTTCCAGGGATAACTTTTTTTTTAATCTTGTCTTTCTATACTCATGGGTATAAACTATGTAGGGTCTCACAAACTTTGTAGGAGTAATGTATGAATTGCGGAAAACAAAGTGGCCGATGGCTACCTGACGTTAACCTTTTGTGATATAAGTACTTGTTTACAAAAAGTTGTGGGTACAACATATGCATTATCCCGGTAAAGTATTTCTTTAACAAAAAACTTTGAACAAATAAATACTATTATTTTTCAAAAAAAAGTTGGTAACCCTAAGCCTACATAATCAGCAGCACGAAGAGAAAAAATCACACATTCGATATTCATAATGTGAAATTACCGTTTTGTGTATTATCAATAATTTTGTTTTAATGAAAAGTAATATTTGAATCAAAGATAATTTAATACTACAGTAATTTGTATGTATATCTTCACGCCAGGTCCCTTGCGGTGTAGGCAGAGAGAACCGAGCGCCATAAGATGCGAACCTTACATACTTTGCTCGCTTCTTTAAAATTGATAGCTCTTTTTATGCACGCTCGCCGGTTCCTGGGGCTTCTGATATCACCTTCGGATAAAACACGACCAATTTAGTCATAGTAGGTTAGTCTCTGTCTTCCTCGGCTCCTACATCCTTACACTTTTGCATTGTATATCTGTTTCGTCATTCTTTAGTCCTGCATTCTTTATATATGTCCGAACCAACGGAGCATGACTTTTGTTATCTTAACACCGACACTCTCTTTCAGACCAACTCTTTCTCTCGCATCGTCATTACAGTAATTAGAATAATAAAATTATTAGGTATCGAATTATTTTAATGGAAGTTCATTTGATTTGATTGCAAATAAATCCTGAGAGCGTTAATCAATTAATTCTTAAATCTCATTTTTAACCTCCTCATCAAATTTTGAAATTACTGTATTTTGTAACAATCAATATTTTTTTATGAAAAGTATTAAAAAAAGTACTATTTAAATATACTTATTTGAATAATCAATTTATTGCGAAGCGAATTATTTTAAAAGATATAGGTATATTGATTGCTGTACAAACCCTGAAAACGTTAAAGAATTAATTGTTATACAGTTAAAAATAATAATAGCGTAATGTAATACAGCACAGCGGTAATCACTGTGATGGCTGTTCTCTCATCTGGTTCTCATTGACGCTTTCTATTAGGCGCAATGAAGACATATTAGCAGGCCACATAAAAGGAAGACCTCTGCAGTAACTGTTTTGCCAGGTTTCAAGAAGCTGTAATGAACAATGCCGGCACGGTCGGTACCGTAGGCCTCTACGGTACACTCACAAGCACATTGCTTTTAGACATTCTTTGGCTGCCTCTCTTGTCTGCAAACTATGCGACGGATGTTTTCGATTGTCATATATTATCGATTTTCATTAAATCTGATTCATAAATTTCTCTTTTGTAAGTCTATTCAAGACTTCGACTCGATTTCGTCGCTGTTGATTTTAATGACTGCATTTATATCGTATTAACCTTGTGACCTATTTAGTTTAATTTTTATACCATCAAGATAGCAAACAATCCCGATGCTAAGTCTGATGGTAAGTAACCGTAGCCTATGCACCTACGTTCGCATTTTTTATCTTTCCAATTTGATGCAAATTAATCATACATGCACATACTATGGATATATCTATGAAGGGATGGTATCTCACTATACATTGATATTTTCACATCAAGTACCTTGTCGGGTAGGCAGATTATGTAGGTGGGAAGTAGGTAGCTCTGTTTATCTACGCTCAGAATTGAGCAGTAGCACGATCTTTTGACAGAACACGACTAATTTGGACGTGGGCGACGAGACTTGACCTTCCTCGGCTACTACATCTTCGCGTCGTATATTATGTTTAACGTTGGTTCACTCCGCATGTTTCCTACTACCAACGGAGTGTGCCTCTTCTTACAATAATTTTAGGCTCATGAACTCATTGTAACCTCTTGAGTTGATCAAGAAACCCTTTTCTGGTGACCAACAATTGTAAAAAAACTGTACTAAGTATTTTAGAATTAAATGGATAAAATGAAGTTGATAGTAGGACTTGAGACTGGTGCTATCGTAACGTAACCGTCTCGATTTCGCACCCCACAAAACATATCAGCTCTTACTCAAGGGAAATTTGCAGGTTTTGCCGCAACTACACTTCAATGGAGTAAAAGTTGTTGCAAATAAAACTCGGTTTGTTACTTGGAGCTGTATCTATAATGTAATTAAAACCTTTGTAGTCAGTACAAAGGTTTTAATTACATTGAACACATAAAGCAGGTTGGAGAAAAATCCAAAAAGAACTTTTATGCGTTAACTCGAATTTCAACCTCGACGTGGGGCTTAACTTTTAAAACGTTAAAAAATATTTATACAGCCAAATATTTAAGATCTTTTCTATGTAATATTCCTTGTGAGAAGTAAATAAACAATTATTATTATTATATTTTATTTTTGTTCACGAGTATTATCCCGGTCATTTGATAGTGCGCGGGGATATGGATCCAACGCCCCTTCGAAAAGAATGATGTAATATATTATACCCGCTGTGACCTGCTCCAAGGGATCAATGGGAAGATACCCACGAACAGGTCACGGCAGCTATTGGGACTATTGCAAATGTGTCGGAAATAATTGAGCTATTGACATGAGATCTGGAGGGATTATTAGTACTGGGCTATTACAGAAGAGAGACGGACACCTGCCATAACTATCATATCTGATGTTACTTCGGCAGGCGGGGGCCACTCACTAGATGGACCCCCGAAATGCCAGAGAAAGTCGGCCGGGGGCAACACCGGTGTGAGTGACTTAGGAGTGTCGAGAGGTGTGCTGCACTTTCTCCGAAGTTACTCGCGGCGTTATGCCCTTTAACACTTCCACCCCTGGAGCATTTCGTTTAGACTTGTGTCATCGCCTTTCGTGCAAACAGCACATCATGTTCTCTGGGAGTGCGATCTCTGGCGTCGGTAGAGGGACGATATGTTAAATTTCTTGCATGTCACATCCAGGGTAGTATACTATTCTGATTTAGTGGCAACAAGGGAGAATTACCAGGCGTTTAGGCGGTTCTGCAATCTATATTATTGGAATCGATGTGTTAGGTAACAACTCACAATTTAGGTTCCAATAGTGTTAGATATCTGATAAGTGGCATGGCAGTCGAGCTTCACTTGACTAATAATTAATTTTTTTTAATAGAGGAAGTCAATTCTAAAACTTCCAACTCCTACAAATTTCTTCTGATTCAATTCGTTGTGAGTTCCAAGGCAGCTGTAGTTTCACCCCCAGGACACCAATGAACTCACTAGGTCTCCAGTAACTTCAGTAGGCGGTCGCCGCTGTTAATTCTGGCTACACAGGAGACACAGTGGTGGGAAAAAGTGGTGGGCCTGTCCCGTTAAAAAAAGGAAGGTATGTACATGTAAGTAACATTTTTATTTAAGTAATTACATTGCTAGTTACTTAAATTTTAGATTGTACATTGTTATGTATCTCTTAATTTTTAACCTGGTTTAACGTTTGATACGTAACGTAGTATAAGTAAGTAAGTAGAAAAAGACTTTTTGTTTTAGTATTCAACGGAAAAGTACTGTCTTTGGTAGGTACTTAAGTACTTTTCCGGACTTAGCCAACTACCTAATTTTCTCGTGTCATACATTTTAAAGCAGCCTATATTTTGTTTTGTATAGCTATGAATTCGACAGGAAAAAATATAAATATATCAGAAACAAAAGTTGGTAGATATTTCGTTTTTAAAAGACATTTCGTTGGTAAAAGACACACCCTGCAAGTCTCAAGTATGTAATGTGCCTATATATGGATATTTTCGTGCCAGATGGAAGAAAATCATGTGACACCTGAATATTGTTTAGTAAAATATTATAGCTTTATTTTATTAGTTTATTACTTCCGTATTTGAAATTTTTTTCTTTACCATTATTGATTAAAACACACTTTTCATTTTCATACACAATATAGCTACGTATGCTTTGCGTTTATCAAGACGTGATGGTTTGGTGGAATCGTAGACAACGGACAGAATTACCAGCAGACAATTTTAATATAGTTTTTTGAACTCTATAAATTTCTAAGTTGAAAATATCCCGATCACGAAGTCTTTATTATCTTCGAACACTTCATACTTTCAAGTAGGTACCAAAATCAACCAACGTTTTCCTTTCTGACAATTTAGTGTACGAAGTATATTTTTATTAAGATTTATTATTAATTATTATGAGCTAAAAATATGGTGTATTCAATTTTAAAATTTGACCCTATTTACTCAATTCAACAATTCTAAATATAACAAAGATTGATGATAACAAGAGTTAAATAAGAAAATAATAACTTAAATAAGAAATAAGGTCTTTAATTATTTATAGTGAATAAGTACTTCTGTAAAGATAAAGTTTCATACAAATAAATACACAACAAAAGATCAATCAATACATTGCTCAAACAGATAAACAACCATATCGAACTTATGGCACTATAGTTTTAAATAGCTACATTAATTAAAGTTGGTCGAAAAATTAATTGACTAGAATGTGAATTACTTAATACTAGTTGAAGCCTTTGCCCTCCATCATGGCTTGAGCACAATACCTCGGGAACTGTATGACGGAGAGTAAGAAGTCTGTGAGACCCTGAAAAACAAGACAATGTGCTAATTAGCATTCAACAGTGGTACGTTAAATATTTTTACACGTTTCGATACTTTGAAGACTGATGTAAATGTAACGTAACTTTACAATGTGTATCCAAATAATCAGGTCAATTTTTTTAAATACAAGGTCCTGAAATGGCATCCAATGTTCCTGATATATGTTGACTGCGTCAAAAGCTTTATTAGTCCTTGGATTATGCACGTTGCTGGTGAAGTGATTGTACATAAATATGTCAGGAATGCAGAACTGCTGAAGACAGAAGTACATTTCCAGGTATCTTCTTCCTAGCGTTATTCCGTTTCCTAATCTATAAGGATTGGTAAGGACCGCTACCTTAGCCCAAGAATTTGGCAAAGATACTGATTTTTACACGGGGCGACTGCTGTCAGACCTCCATAACCCAGAGATAAAGTCCAGTCCTTTCTTAGTTTAGGTCACACGTCTTTCGTAATATAATTTCTTGGACCTAGATAATTTCTTCTTTCCGTAGTTTATGGATGCATGTAACACAAGGGGTGTCACTAGCGTTGCCGAACGCTGTAAAAACTTCTACGCCTTTTTTTGAAGAGCCTCACGCTGGTGTCTCCTGGGAAAACCTAGATAGGGAGTTCATTTAGTAAATTAGGAGGTAGAGAATTTCTCTGTAATCTAAAGTTCGTTTGAGATCTCGACGCTAAGATCTATTAGAGATGGTTAGAGGCGTGAGAGACTGCAGCAAATGGGGTTTGAGAAAGAGACGAAGGGCTCAGGCGATATATTTGTCTTTCCGCAGGCGGGATGCTTTCCGAATTAAGACTGCCGCCTAATAATAATTTCCCCTTTACTAGCGACTGATTGAGTTCATGCGAGTGAGTAAGTTTATTAGCTAGCTTCTAATGGGGCGCTGAATTAGCAGCGAGAGTGAATACTTCGAGGGATACTACTAGTATATATAGCGTTTGTTACTGATATGGTATAGAAAGATTTACGTACCGTTAATGGTTCTATGCATACTGTAAAGGGTATGAGAAGGATGTAGAATCCTGCTGCTATACCGGCCACCCAGAATCCAATGAATATTAGGATAATGAACCAAAGTATGGAGAACACGATGTTGCCCATGTTCTGAAAATAAAAAAACAAAAAGTAAAACAGGTGAATTCTCAAATACTGTTTTTCAATCCGATTGCAAAAAATAAGGTTTAAATATGCGGCACATTGCTTTTCCATATGGTTTTATACGTGCGGTACTTTTGCTTGCTTGCTTGCATGCTTTTCATAAGGTTTAAAACATGCGACGCGTTGCTTTTCATATAGAGTTAAAAACATATGTGACTCTTTACTATTCATACAGTTTTTAAAAATGCGTCATGCTACTTCTTATACCGTTTTCAATATGCGATATGTTTCATACCACTTAGATTGTTGAAATGCAAAAACAAACTTACGGTTCACCTGATGTCAATCAGTTACTTATGAACGCTTGCAACACATGGATTATCACTTGCGCATTACCATCCCCTATCCCCTGCTAGCTCCCTCACTAACTTTGCTGTCTTTTTTATACAAGCATACGGGCCTGTGAGCACTTGCAATACAGAAAAAGATCGGTAACGTGCCGCCTCTCCTATACTAACAGAGCAATCCCTTAGGAGCTTAGTGATAACCTCACCGATTTCCAGGTACATAGCAATCTTGCTGAGTTGTTATTTGGGTGAGGTTTGCTGTAAAATGAACATATTTCCTTAGTCGGGCTACCTCTTTACGCGAGAACCTCATTTGTTAATAAGCAGTTGCACCATATATACCTAGGTGAAGTTGACTTTGACTCTAAATGTAGCACGTTGATGTGACTTAACATGTGGGACGTTACTTATTATATTGTTTTTAAGGTGGGCACCTTTTATTTCATATCTATACTAATTATAGATATTATGGCGCTCGGTTCTCTACCTACACCGCAAGGGACCTGGCGTGAAGAAATACATACATACTACTATTTTGACGAGCTCGGTGGCTCACAAAAGACTAGCAGCAGCCTTCGGTTTTGCCTGAGTAGAATTTGTTTTTCTAGTTTTTGAAGGAATCTTTAAAATATATACCTAAAAGTAGTACCAAAATGTAGCGTATATAAGCAATCTCGGGATCTATATTCGAGACATAAGCTACGAGTATCAAGATTTAAAAATGAACTTAATCATGGTTAAAAACGACTGCTTTGTCTTCCATATCGATAGTACAGTTCAGCTGGATTAATATTAAAAAAAAAAATTAAATGTACAAACTGAATTCTTCTATTATTTTGTTATATAAATAGAAGACAGGTAATTGATATGTTGTACCTGTGTTATTACTAGCATTTCAAGTGCGTTTATTCTTTTCTATCGTGACCAACGGTCAGTGATAAGATTTAAAGTATTAGATAAGTAGGTATATACGTTATCTTATCGCATTTTTGTCATAGGCGTAGTAAACTCTAAATGTTCCCAATCATCAGTTACAAAACAGATGTTTAAATTGACTAGTTAATTAAATTTCTCTTTACTTAATTACATGATTAGTAAAATCTTAATCGATTTTAAATTACATTATGCATTATCGGCATAGCTTACTGACACTACTGACTAGCAAGTTGAACGCTTCCGGGCTAAAAAAAACTGTATGTTGACGTTAGATTCCAACCAAATTCTTTGAAAGGTACAGCTAAGAGCAGATTACGCTTAAAACTCAAAGTGCGATTGTAATTCTTATTATATACAGCATAATATCGGTACAAAGGTCATACCTTGATGTACACTTACCTGTACACATTGACTATGTAAGCAATATTAATTATTATTTATTTTATACAACGCCGGGTGGCATACAAGCATGCGGCCCACCTTACGTAAACTGATACCGTAGCTATGACCGCTTACAATACAGGAAGTATTGCCACACCTGTTGCTCACACAGCAACTCAATAATATCACCACTCACTTACAGGAATACAACGACCCTCCAGGCTCCAATTTTTATGAGGCTGCGGTTTTCTGTGAGGTACTTCCCCAAGTCTCTTATGTGAAAATTTGCATTTTTAATCTACGAGTACTTTAAAAAAGGTTCTCGATTCGACTGTATGTTTTTTTTATTGTATGTTTATTGTCACTAGAAGACAACAGTGGATTGGAGAACATAAACTGTTCAGACCTTATGAACCGAAAGGTTTTATATATGCACAAGAATTCCTTATTTGAAGTAGTAGGATAAATATTGCGTTTAATTTTCTACTTTAATATAAGTACATAGTCATTTTTGTACGCCAGTAGGTAAAAGACAAAGTGCTCTGAAATTAATTATAAGGTCACCTATTTTCACAATGAATTCTTAATTGTTTGATTGATTGCATCACTGTTTCAAACAAGTAATAATTTGAGAAATTATGAACACGCCTACCGAGTAAAAATACGTATAAAACACAATATGTATTACACTGTTACAAAACTATTACAGCTCTGTGACAATTTAATACATCTTGTATGGGAAGTGTTCGTCCGTATCACGTAGCAAAATCTTGTAATAAAATCTATGAATACCACGCCATTTACGTCATACATTATTCTAGGATATAATAGTTCTGTTACATTGATAGAGTTCGTATAAATAACGCTACGGTTTTCTAGTTATTGTTCAATTAATTAGATATGGGGGCATCTAATTCTTAACTCATATCTGTGATATTACTGTGTACTTTTTCAATGCATGCATAATCTATGAAAGTATGGCACAATCTATGATCAAGAAAATCATGGCATCGCCTGATGCATCCAAATGTTCGACACCGGCGGCACGGGGGCAACCTGGCGACCGGATGTGGTCTATGGTAGGTGAAAGTTATCGACCTTTCAAGTCAACGAACGAATCCAAACACGAAAAAAGTAAAGATCGTGTTGATGTTTACGTTTTGATAACATTGCTGACATATCCAACATGCTGTTACCTATCGAAATTTATATGTAGGTACCAATTAAAATACGAATCATGGATCTAATCAAGTTTGCCATTTTGATTTCTTCATCAAATAGTAACATATTCATTAGTAAGATATATTTTTATATTAATTATTATATAGTGAGTATACTCTACAAAATTAGTCGCGTTTTATCGGAAGGCGATGTCAGGTCAGGAGTCCTTCACCTATGAAAAGAGCTGTAAAAGCTAAAAACGCTAGTAAAATGTGTAATGACATACCACGAAGGGACCTGGCGTGAACATGTAAATAGATAGAAATAAGAATACTTATATGAAATTTGACATAGGCATATGAACGAAATACTAGGAAATATACCTACGTTGTCTATGGTATGGCTAGATAGTGTTGGTACGCTCACAGTCATTGGTAATGCAAATGCACCGATTGCCATGATTTTTCTACATACCTACTTAGCCTAGACTGTCTTCTTTCTTTCCTTGATGGAAGGACCACTTTATAAATTAATTAATATTTGTCTATTTAACAATACGCACAAAATAGGATATGATAGGCATAAAAAATGTGTTTAATCTATTAGGTTCCGACGAAGCGTCATTAATATACGCATTTTTAACCGATTCCAGAAATAGGAAAGTTCTCAATTTGATCTTTGTTGTATGTTGCGCGAGTTCTTCGTCAAATGTGAATTTATAAAACTGAAGTAGAATCTGTCAAATACTATGTTTATAGAAATTCTCAATGTCGTAGCTATATACAGTTCATTCAAATTAAGAAGTATTTAAACCTACTCGTATAAAACGGATACGCGTTTAATCGTGGGCATTATTTGTATAAATGTAAACCATCGATAGATCCCTGGTTTAAATCCTGTCGTGTATCCACTAAATTCGTATTTTCGGATTTTGTAATTACCACTTGCTCGTCGGTGAAGGAAAACATCGTGAAGAATCCCTCACCTAAGAAAGATCTGATTTACCATCTGGGTTGCGGAGGTCTGATTGCAGTCGCTCCATAACAAAACAGTATCTTCGCCAAATCCTTAGGCGTAGGTAGCGGACTCCGCCAACCCTCGTGGATTAAAGAACGGGATAGCACCAAGAAGAAGATAAACGTAAACCATAAATTATAGAACTGATGTAAACACGTGATGTTTGACGAGCTCAGTGGCTCAATCGTGAATGACTCAACTGTGACACCAACGCTCGTGGGTTCGATTCCCACACACGACAATCATTTGTATGCATGTACATGTCTGTTTCTCAAGGTCTGGATGTTTTAAGAGAAGTAGGACACATCAAAACAGCCCGTCTAGCAAAGTTCCTCCACCTCACAGTGTACCTGCGTGTGCGTGAGGTCACCAGTAAGCTCCTAAGTAGTTGCTGTGTAAGCAGTAGAGGAGGCATTGCGCGAGTGATACTTAATATAATACAAGCGTTAATAGGCTACGGTAACTGCTTTACATCAGGTGGGTCGTATGCTTGTAAGCCTCCCGATGTTGTATAAAATAAACAATAGTTTAAAACTAACTACTGTCCACGGCCGTACGTTTCTGAGTAGGTACGGTGCATGGGATTTATTTTAATTTTTTTACACAGAACATAAGTATTTCTGGGATAAAAGGTAGAATAAATGTTAACCCCAGATGGAAACTATCATATCAAATTTTATCTAATCTCTTCAGCGGTTTTAGAGATATCGATTTTAAAAGCCCCACTGTATGTACCATTCATTCCAAAAAATATTCCATGTACAAACTCTTAAAGTTACGATTTTATTATGTTACCAGATTAAAACAGAAACATACAATTTTTATTAGTATAATAAAATTCGATTACGGAAAACTATAAAACATAGTAGTGATAGAATCGGAGGTATCTGCATCGAATAGATAGGTAACTAGTTTGATGGGTTACTGTCATTGCATAGAAATGACGCATGTAGTACCTATTCACTTGTCGTCACAGCCGTATCAGTTACCCGGTAGGTAGGTAGGTTATATGCACGTATGCATAATTTAATGATTTACAACCTACGGCATATTAAAATGTGTATTAGAAAACTCTGAGTAGTTATTGATGTCTTTTGTCTGAAATGTCAATTGAAAATGGCTTATTTCAAGCGTTAATCTCACATGATTGGTTGGGTATGTTCCCGATTATCAAAGGAGATACTTCAATTTGCATTCCGGGCAAAGTGAAATTGGCATTTAGTAGGAAATAGTACGGAAAAGGTATTTTGATGAGCTCGGTGACTGAGTGGTTAACAATGCTACTTTGACATTAAGGCTCGTGGATTCGATTCCACACAGGACAAACATTTGTGTGCATGAACATGTCTGTTTGCCTTGGTCTGGTTTTATTATTATAGCTATGGCGCATCAATGCAACCACCTCAAAACCGCAGCCAAATATCAGTTCCCTGGAATGTTGTTGTGTTCCTGCGAGTGAGTGAGGTTACCGGTAGGCTAGGTAGGAGTTGCTGTGTTGGCAGCAGAGATAGCATCGTGCGGGCGATAGGTACTTAATATGTTGTATGTGCATAAGCTACGGTAACCACTTTTCATCGAGTAGACCATGTGCTTGTGTGCCTCCCAACGTTGTATAAAGATTAACTAAGAAACTGTCGAAATACTGGTTATATTTTATATAATGTAGTTTATAAATACTTCCGACACTATTGTATAAATACTAGTATATGGTTATATATGGTTCATCGCACTTTTGTATGTCGCTATTAGGTAAGCAACCTTAAGGGTATTATCCCTTTCTACTACTTATATTATTATAACAGTCGACTGTTTCCAAGGTTATTTTTTTTTTGACGACTTTAACACTAAAGGTTCTGGATAGAGTGGTTAGATTCCCCCACAAAAAAAAAAATTGTGTACACCAACATGTATGTTTGTATTGGTCTCGATGTTTTCTAGGTATTTACAAAAAAGTATTTACATAATGTTTATCAGTAGTCTGGCACCCACAGCATAAGCTTTGCTTAGTTCGGGACTATATCGCGCTGTGTAATTTATCTAGACGTATTGACGTATTTTATTACTTCACGTTTTATTTAAATATACAGGGTTACAGGTTAAGTCGACCTATTCCCGTTAAGGGCGTGTAGTTTACATCGTTTCTGACTGATTTTACTATGAAACACCTTATCCTAAATCTAACCGTTTTCGAGATTTTGAATATAATTGTATTTTTATAAAAAAATCCCGATTTTCGGCTATCAGCTTAGATATTTTGAAACGTGTAAGTCTTATTATTACTATTATTTGTTTTTTACATGTAAAATAAGATGCTTGATAACCTCAATAACCAATATTGAACGTAAAATGAATAAATAAATCATTGTAGACGATTAAAACTAAAAAAAAGTTATAAAAAATTTGAAAGTTTATCGTGTCTAAGTTATATCTAAAAAAAATATTATGGCACCTGTTTTGCAGATGTGCCTAAAAATATCTACGTTTCATTAGCTATCCAACGAGGTATAACAATCTAGGGTTATAATAAAAATTATTAGAAAAAAAAGTAGTTGCGAGCCCCCAGGAAGCATCCCCATCCATTGTCCTATACGGTTAATGCGGTGGGTGCGAGCGAGACACCTCACGATTTATGCAGGTGTGAGTGAAAAAAGTAATGTGAAGAAACCGGTTTGGGAATACGGCACGTTTTGTGTTTGGTTACTAACTTGTTTTGTTAGTCTGCTTATGTGATTCGTCCGTGGTAGATGCGATATTACTTTGTTCTCTGTTTCCTACTCGACTTGGCTGTGTTTCTGGATTGATTCTTCTGATTTGTGACTGCTGTGATTATAAATTAGACTCTGATTTGTGCTTGTGAAACGGAACTGTTGAAAATGACGACCTACACGAATGAGGAATATGCTGACATGTTAATTTGCTACGGATACTGCTATTGTGTGTCCGCATATGCTCGCAATGAGTACATAACACGCTATCCCGGCCGTCGAGTGCCGGATGTGAGTGTGTTTGACGGAATTTATCGAAGACTTCGAGAAACTGGCTCCGTTTTAAGACGACTTACGGACTTGGGAAGACCAGTGTGGTTGATGATGACGAAGAACACAGTAACGAGATAGTGGAACGATTTCGTTTGGACCCAACCACTTCAACTAATATTGTTGCCCGTGATCTGGGACTTTCACAGTGGAAAGTATGGTTTACCGTCCACACGGCTGGCCTATACTCGTATAATTATACGCCAGTACATGTTATCGAAGAGGGAGACCCCGTTAGAAGAATAGACTTCTGCAGATTTATGCTAAATGCAGATGTCGAAGACCCGACTTTCCTTAAAAAAATATTGTGGACCGATGAATCGAAATTTGATAAAGATGGAATAACCAATTACCATAACGCTCATTATTGGGCCCCGAAAGAACTGCAAAATCCAAACAAGAAGAGAGTAAAGGGGTCACAACGAAGATTTAGCCTGAATGTGTGGATGGGCATTATTTATAAGCACAGCAGTCACAAATCAGAAGAATCAGTCCAGAAACACAGCCAAGTCGAGTAGGAAACAGAGAACAAAGTAATATCGCATCTACCACGGACGAATCACATAAGCAGACTAACAAAACAAGTTAGTAACCAAACACAAAACGTGCCGTATTCCCAAACCGGTTTCTTCACATTACTTTTTTCACTCACACCTGCACAAATCGTGAGGTGTCTCACTCGCACCCACCGCATTAACCGTATAGGACAATGGATGGGGATGCTTCCTGGGGGCTCGCAACTACTTTTTTTTCTAAGAATTTTTATTATAACCCTAGATTGTTATACCTCGTTAGATAGCTAATGAAACGTAGATATTTTTAGGCACATCTGCAAAAAAGGTGCCATAATATTTTTTTTAGATATAACTTAGAGAAAGATAAACTTTAAAATTTTTTATTACTTTTTTTTAGTTTTAATCGTCTACAATGACTTATTTATTCATTTTACGATCAATATTGGTTATTTAGGTTATCAATCATCTTATTTTACATGTAAAAAATAAATAATAGTAATAATAAGACTTACACGTTTCAAAATATCTAAGCTGATAGCCGAAAATCGGGATTTTTTTATAAAAATACAATTAAATTCAAAATCTCGAAAACGGTTAGATTTAGGATAGGGTGTTTCATAATGAAATCAGTCAGAAACGATGTAAACTACACGCCCTTAACGGGAATAGGTCGACTTAACCTGTAACCCTGTATATACGATGCTTTAAAATCCTGAAAACGGATCAATGTTCAAGTTATTCACTAAATTTATATAATGTAGTCGAATGCTAGAAGATTTCTAATAATTTTCAAAATTCGTTCTTAATCGGGGAAGATATTACGGCGTTAAGATACACACCAACATACAGTCGAGTTGATAACCTCATTTTATTGAAAGTTGATTCTTAAAATGGAGTACCTAGTTACATATATGATATAAGTATGTATTTATGTTATCTCATAAATCACAACTGAAACGTCATCCTGTTGATCATACTATGACTGATTTATTGTTCCGGAATTTCCTTAAGACCTATATAAGCAATAATGAGAGACACGTAAGTAACACAGAGAATAATAATGTAAGGGTTGATGCTTACGGAGGATTATTTGTGTGTCTGTCTCTTTGTCTGTCAGTCTTTTCCAAGAATTTGTCACCAAAATGACAGAGCTACGAGCATGAATATTAGCATAGTCCCTAATATGCTAAACAACACATAGTAATAATTATTTCACAAATATAATATGTAATTAAATTAAAGAGGTCAAAAATTAAAGTTTACATAAAAGAATTCTCATAAACCGAGTGCTCATTGCACGGAAGTTCTACCCTTATCAACTAAAATAATACTTCTCTAAATATTTATTTTATTTTAATTTAGGGCAACCAGTTTTCGAAGTATAGGCAATATTGGAAATCTATGGAGGTCAAACGTATTTTAATGATCGGCAATAAGTAGTTTTTTTCCCTTAAACATATAATTTAACCGTATGAGTGCACAAATGTATACCAAAAAATGTATGGAACCCTTAGATCACGAGTGCGATTCATACTTGACCGGTGCTTTATACTTTATGTAGATATACTTTAATATCTAAGAATTTATTGTATATAAGCTATAATAAAAATATTTCTAATCTTAATCATATCAGCGTATGGCTACAGAACATCTACATAGATACTTAGCCGTATGTAGAGATCATTTACGTTAATAGTAAGCTATAGTAGTGAAACGCATATTTGAATGATATCACTTCGACAACTAAAAAGGTACGATGCGCCAGCGCTCCTTGACGTGCGTACACTAACAAACCAGTTGTGTTTGACTAAATAATTTTAAAAATAGAAAACGTAAACAAGCACCTTACCGCTTTTAGTAGTGTTTGGTATCGCACAGGTTTACTAACCACGGGCACAACACTGAACTGTTGGAGCGACCTAGCGCGGCAGTCTCAAGTATGGAACTGTACACTTGGTGTAAGAAATAGCGCCACTCGCCCACCTCATACCTCGCATGCCCTTATCTAGGTGACGGAATGTTGACGCTCCGGTGCCTACGAATTATGATGCATAATTCGATTCTCATTGGATTGTTACCCACTTACTTTTCTAAAATGAATCATTCTTTACTTACTACTTATACCTACTGATTAATTTCTTAACGCTGACGCCTACTTGCGGAGAATATGTAATTCTCCTTCATGATTTTATTATCAATGTCTTCGCAGTTCAGAAACAAGTAATTTTTATATTTACCACTCCTTTCCTCTCAAAAAATTGTGATTTGGCTGCGTCTTCTGTAAGATGCAGGAACTTCCCAAGTCGGACTGCTTATTAAATGACGTATCCCTCTTATGCCTCTGGTGGTAGAGAAAAGAAGATGATGCCAGGAGCCATAGGAATCGGCGAGCGTGCATGAACAATGTCAAAGAAGCGAGTGAAGTGGGTAATATGGACCGAACCATGTGGCGCACGGTTCTCTCTGTCTACCACGTAAGTGACAGGGCGGGAATATGTAGGTATAGATAGATGATTAAATACATATTATAATGTGAGACGTCTGTTATTTCGTACTAGTATAACAGTCGTAAAGATAAAGTTAATATTGTACTTCTTTAATTCCTTATAATAGAATATAAATACACCAGTTATAATTTAAAAAAAAATTATAAAATATTAAATTTATTTAGAATACAAAACGTTAAAATGAGCCTATACAGCGATATTTCTTAAAATGCTTAATATCTACGTAATTTTATTCAATAACCGGATTCTATAAGATATATCTATAACATATTTTTAAAACGTAAGTATATCTTGTAAATTAACGAATTAATGGACTGGATATCGTTTACTATCAAACATTTCCTCACAGTATATAATTGTTATTAACGATTTAACTAAATAGGTACGTACATTAATTATCATCATCATTATACATTAAATGTAAATTACGCATTTCTCTGCATACCTAGCATATATTTGCAAAATTAGGGGTAAATTATTGGAACAATATACCTATACATGACAAGGCCTTTTTTATACAACGTCAGGAGGCATACAAGCATACGGCCCACCTGATGTAAAGTGGTTACCTATGAACGCTGGTAATACATTAAGTATCACTCGCGCGATGCTACCTCTGCTGCTAACACGGCAACTCCTTGGGAGCTTACTGGTGACCTCACTCACACACAGGAACACAACAATCCTCCAGGGAGTTTGCTATTTGGCTGCGGTTTTCTGTGAGGTGGACGTACTTCCTCAGTCGAGCTGATTTGATGCGCCTTTTCTCTTAAAAATGCCTTGCCAGATAATGGGAATATTACAATAAGTGATGAAAGTTAAAAGTGTATGAACATGAGATCTGAGTCTGATAAGTATTTGTCTATTATAAAGTATAACGGATACCTGCCATAATTCACTAGCTTAGCACTTTCCAGCAGTCAATAACGCATCACTCATTGGTTGGGCACGCAAGGAACAGTTGACCGGGAACAACAACAATGTGAGCGGCTCAGAGATGTCGAGAAGTGTGCAGTGTTTTCCCTGAAGTTACTTCCGGAGTTATGCACTTTTCCACCCCTGAAGCATATAGCTCTAACAACTCCGTACGACACGGGCAATGAAAGCAAGAGCTGAGAGTTCTGCGTTGAATGGCGATTCTGGGGGTCATTTTTATGGTCATTCATTGCTAGATTACCTACTGTAGACTGGTCTACAGTATCGTACTTATCACGTCGGATACATTTCTACGTTTCTTTCTGGCTGTCTCTGGCATTGCTTATGATTGATGACAGAATCCAAGAAACCAAAAACAATGATAGTTTTGGTGTTTTCTTGGATTCTGTCATTAAACACAAGTATATAAAGTTATTGTCGAAAGCCGATAGTACCGCGCAGTAATATGTATGTATTTTATTCTTCAATTTATATTCGAGACAAGCCCACACAATATTCGCGCAGCTGTATCTCTTGTATAGCAAAACTTTAACAGCTACAACCGCCACCGTGGTACTTACTCAACAGAGAAATTCATTGCAATATCGGGAGTATAACTATGACTGCCTTAATAAATCAGAATCAATCAGAGAAAAATAGTAGAATATTTGACTATATATTTGATCGACCTAACCATCTATCGGCGGTTTTGTTCATGTGAAAACTTGAGAAGTATACAGTAGTACGTTTCTTTTTCCTAGCGTTATCCTGTTTCCTAACCCTTTGGACTTAGCGGGATCCACTACCTAAGCCTAAGGATTTGGTGAAGATACTGATTTTAAAATTGATCGGTACTACTGTCAGGCCTCCACAACCGAGAGGGAAAATAGACCTTTCTTAGGTTAGGTCATACGTTTTTCGAAATATAATTTCTAAGACGTGTGTTGTGTCTCTGTGTGTTGACACAAACACGAATTTAGTGCTACTTGCCCACACCAGGATGATTCGAACCAGAGGATAATTGGTTTCATCACAACACAATTACAGATAAGTATGTTGACATGAATCTGAAAACACGAGATAGTGATAATTACAAATATGTACGTAAATCCGAAAACACGAGTTTAGTGGTGCCTGTGGACATTTTCGAAAGTTCGAACCGGGATCAGTTGCTTAATAAGCTAGGTCTTTATCCACTGGGCACTCACTACTTTTTCTATACTGTAGTATACATACCCAGCTAAACTTCCAGCCGCTGTTCTTAATAAAGCAAAAATATTTTCCGTGCTATCATACTTTACCATCCTCGTTATCTTATCACAGAATACACAGCAAATGATCTGTATTTAGACTACTCGCTACCAATTAAGCACATTTTAAATTAAGATGCATACATGGAATAAGATTTAAAGCGTTTTTTGTACGTGAGAGAAGGTCAGAGGAGCTGCGTTGGCAACCATGGTGGTAACCAAGAAATGATAGGTAGATACTTTTGGTGTTACACACTCGCGTAAGTATTGAAAAGGAAACACAAGCGTATAGCCACTTCAGAATAGTTATATAGACTATTTAGTACGAGTCGGAGTCTTGAAATATGAGTTCCGTAGATTCTATGTACCGCGTAAATACGTTTGATTGTGAATATTTTTTCCTTCACAACGTCTGTACTCCCGCTTAGGCGCTTTCTGTTGACCTCAATTACTAGTGTACAAATAAATATAGTAGAATTGTCATTTTGCTGCGATCGTCGCCCTAGCAATTACACATAAAAAAAACCTATAAGTATGTAAAATTCATAGTGAAATAGTGAAAGTAGTAATTAATATTTTTAATACGCAAAAATGTTACAATATGTCTACAATCAAAGTAAAATGCCGTATTTTTAATGAGTGAGTAGTTAAATGTTCGAAATAAACAGGAAAATGAACCAAAGAATCTACACCGCTGATAATGAGAGACGAGCGGGTGCAGGGAACGGTGTGAATGGAGCTTTGGCGTTTAGTTCTGGGCAACAGACACCAAAGTCAGAAGGCACAGCACGCTGTACACAACGCAATGTTAACCCTAACGTTAACTTATGGGAGTGAAAGGTAAATATGGCAGAAACAAACAAACATGAAAGTAGAATGAACGCTGTCCAGAATGTGTGCTTAATCCTTATGAATAGTTAATCCGGGATTTGCTATACTCTGTGAAGCGTGACTTCCCTTCGACCATGACTCATTTCGCTCGTTCTTTACGTAGGTGATACATGAAAGCGAATACCACTAGAAAACTTTGCTTTTATTAAACTACTAAAAGAATTGGACATTATTTTATACAACGATGTCTGACAGATATGGCATAATAAACATAGACACTTTGAATAGCTACCCAGGAATTACATAGTCCTCTAGGTACCGAGGTCTTCTATCCCTTGTCTGTCTTTGAATTTGATCAGGGTTTGATTCCATTTCCAAATTAGAAGTAGCATCGGGTGATGTAATTTAATCTTCTGAATTGCATGTTACATCTGGTTCAATATCTTCTTGTTGCTGTCACTCTTCGGAAACAGGTAAATGTGCCAATTGTCTATGAGATACGGAAGATTCTCGGCCGTCCCTACGTCTCACGAAAGAATAATGTGGATTACTCTGAAGTAATTGCGCTTCTTCAACATAAGGGTGATTTTTAGTTTAATTTGGTGTTTCATTTGTTGTGTTGTGTACAATTTGATGACGAGACGAGCTCGGTGGCTCAGTTGTGAATGACGCGACTTTGACACCAACGCTCGTGGGTTCGATTTCCACACAAGGCAAACATTTGTGTGCTTGAACATGTCTGTTTGTCTTGGTCTGGATGTTTTAAGAGAGGTAGGGCGCATCAAAGCAGCCCGCCTGGGGAAGTACCTCCACCTCACAGAAAACCACAGCCAAATAACAACTCCCTAGAGGGTTGTTGTGTTCTTGCAAGTGAGTGAGATCACCAGTAAGCTCCCAAGGAGTTGCTGTGTAAGCAGCAGAGGAGGCATCGCGTTAATAGGCTACGGTACACGCTTTACATCAGGTGGGCCGTATGCTTGTATACCTCCCGACGTAGTATATAAAAACAAAAAGAGTGCGTGTACCTATGTACGCGCGTGAGAAGTTATACTTCTTTGGCATCATTAAATAAATATTTAACATTAATAATTTAATAATAATAATTATATTAAATAATAATATTTTAATTTATAAGAAGGGTTATTGGAGCAAAATTAAATCAGTTGAGAATGCGTAAGCTTGCATTGCCAGAGGAACACCTGGCTCGTCAATTATATACAACAATTTTTTTTTTAAACTTTGTCGGCCATTTTGACCATGTTCCTTAAGAAATATGATATTGGTTTTTAAGACACTCCTATTCTACTTTTTAATTTACTTTTCGTATTATTCGTTTTATATTTCGTATTATTATTTCTAATATTTTTTTTTTAATTTGTCGGCCATTTTATCCATGTTCCTTAAGAGATAGGAGGTTGGTTTTCAGACATTCCTATTCTACTTTTTTATGCTGAATCCGAATCTGAAGTCAAAATTCGAATATTCGAAAAAAAGCACCAGACGCACACACAGACAAACATATAGATTTCATATAGGAACGGTGTTCCTGAACAAAGAGCGAATAACATGTAAAGCTTGTGGCTAAACTTGTTCCCAATTCTCTATAATTAGATCGTAGACATAACTGAATAGCTTTCCATAAAGTAGACATTAAGTCCTTTGACATCTCCGTTCCCGCTGGGGTTATAAGGTGGTGTCAATCAAGCATACGGCCTGCCTGATGGTAAACAGTCACCGTAGCCTATGGACATTAGCAACACCAGAGGCGTCATTCATGCGTTGCCGACCCTCTAAAAACCTCTTCACGCATTTATTGAAGAATGTCATGCTGTAGTCTTTTGGAAAAGCCTCGGTTGGGAGCACATTCCACTTGAGAGTTCTTGAAAGAAAACTTGTCTGTAACCGCACAGTACGTGACCATTGTGAGGGTGAACTGTCCGCCGTGTCAGCGAGCGGTGCGGTGATAAAAAGTAGCTGTCGGCATCATTTCGAACAAATTTTGAGAACACAACCCGTTATACAATCGGTAGAACGTACAAAGGGAGGCAAAATCTCTCCTTAAACTTAAGGGTTCAATATCGTGTGTAAATTGTCGATAATTGTCACAGCTCATCTCTGAATCGAATCACAGGCTCCAAGCAAGCACCCAGGTGCTCTCGCCCAAATGAGACTGCAGTACTCCAAGTGCGGTCTGTCTTGAAACTTATATAAGTGTTTGCCCCGCGGTGAAGTTGAGCACATCAAGTTTTTACTGCTTTGCTCTGTTGAACACGCCAAGTTTTTTTGACGCCAGCTTAATCTTCTCCTCCAGGTGACTACGATATTGCACTTCAGTGGAGATCTCGACGCCAAGCATCCTAATACTTTTGGTGACGGTAAGAGGTGTGTTCCGGAATTTAGGAACCACGGATGGAGTTTTCTTAGCGGTGAACGCGCAAACTTTGTCTTCTTCTTAATTCGCCTAAGTTAAGCCGCCCCCAGTCAGATACTTTAGCCAAAGTACCATCCATTTCAGGCACAAGTTTATCGCGGCTTTCCTTCACGAGGAAACGAGGGATATTGCACGATCTGTATAACAAGTGTCCCCGGTGCTGTCGTCCGCATAACAATGAAGGCCATCATTTGACAACATATCATTGATATGCAGCAGAAACAGCGTCGGAGACAGTGCAGAACCCTAAGCAACTTCAGCATTGATATCCATACTGTCGGAGCATTCACCGTCAACCACGGCTTTTATGCATTTGTTAGATAAAAAGCTGGCAACCTATTTGCACATACCCTCGGGCAACCCGTATGTTGGTAACTGCGATACCAGATCCGATTTTTTTATACAACTATATTGGCAAACGAGCATGCGGCCCGCATTGGATGGTAAGCGGTCACCGCAGCCTATTGACGCTCGCAACACCATGGGGATGTTACTCGCGCGCTGCATATCTTGTGTCCTAAGGCTGTTTCGTCACAGTACCCAATAATTTCTCTGCCATATCACCCTTCAAACCGGAACACAGCTATATAAATATAGCTGCTTGTCGGTAGGATTAGGTGAGACAGAGGTAGGAGGAGAGGAGTCGTGATCCTCTAGGTATCCCAGGGGTCGTGTGTTTATCACATGCTCCATCACCTTGGAGAGAAGGGAGGTTATAGCAATAGGCCTTTTTTTTTTGTGACGCGGGGAAAAATGCGTTATGCACACCACCGGTGCCTGGGTGGCCTCCGGTGGTAGTGTGGGACTCCCCGTCGGCTGTCCGACGGTATACCCACTAAACGACCCCGCGAAATGCCATCGGCCGCGTTGGTGTGGTGCCCCGGATCTGTCAGCAACAGGACACCACTGCGACTGGCCAGCCCCTCAGAAGGGGCCGGACTTCTTTAATCTAGGGGCCGTCCCGGCAAATTGGGACAGCCCCTCCGGCGGCGGGACTATTATGGGGCCAGGTTCCCATCCTGACCCTAGTCCCACAAGTTAGGGAGGCGGCAATACGTGCGCGTAGCGCCTACGCCGTACTCTCGTCCGCCGTCTCCGGAGCGGGACAGCCTCGGGATCATCCTCCCTGTCCCGTTCCGAGGCCTCCTTCTGGGTCATGACCGTCTCACAGAAGGAGGCCATCGCCTGCCAGGCACTGTCACTCCCGAGCATGGAGCGGACCACGCTCGGGAGCGAGAGGTCCGCGCTTCCAAGCGCGGACACCAGATCATGGCGCTGCCGAGACCATCTGGGACACTGCTCCAGCGTGTGTTGGGCAGTGTCCTCGGCCGCACCACAATCGTGGCAGCCCGGCTGTTCCTCCCGCCTCGCGACCCGGTGCAGGTACTCACCGAAGCACCCATGCCCGGTGAGCACTTGCACTATGCGGAAGGTGAGAGGTTTGCGCCTGCGGCGCATCCACGCCTCCAGGACCGGGCGCAGCGCATCCGCAACGCGGACTCATAGCAATAGGCCTGTAATTCGATGGGTCTGATCTATTGCCCTTTTTGGGCACCGGGTGGACATTGGAGTACATACTACGATCAGAGAGAAAATCTTGTAATTCTCTGGACATAAAAGCCGATCCTCTATCAGTATGAATATAAAGGGGCAAAACAAAAGTGTTAAATAAGTTTTTTAAGCACTTTATCACAGTCACAGTAGTTAGATATCATATCTTTGCAAGCATAAGCAAATGGAAAATGGCTATATTCGTCAATAATAGTCAAAATATATTTATTAGACGTGCTAAGTGGTAAGGGGCCTTTGAAATCAATATTGAATCTTTCGAAGGGAGAGGTTGATTTAATTAGAACTCCCTTGGTTTTCAAAAATCTAGGTTTGATTTCCACGCAGGTATGACAGGAACTTGTCATTGCTTTGACGTCATGTACAGAATATGGAAGATTTTTGGTACGAACCCAATGCCACTTACGTACAACTCCAGGATAACATAGAGCATCATGCTCTCTAGATAGCGCATCTGCAGCAACGTTTTCTGTGCCGGGTCGATAAATAATGTCTAAATATCTAATCGCCATCGCATTATGCTGTCAATCTTTATTTTGCTCGAATGAATATGATCAAACATGAATCCCACTGATCTCTGGCCTGTAACAATGATGAAATATTTATTTAATAAAAAATGAGGATTGCTTACGTTTGCCATCTGATAAAGTTCGAGAGAAACATGCAACTGGACGACCCTTTTGAGATAAGGAAGCTCCTAGTTCATATTCAGAAGCATCTGTTTCAACTTTAAATGTATCCTGTTCCTCGATAGCTACTAATGTTGCTTTTTCTATCTCAGACTTCAGCTTGTGAAAGGATTCCGTTGCCGTAATAGTTAATGGAAAGTTAGTAATAGAAATCAAATCGAGCCTTTTCTGAAACATAATGAATCGATTTCGCATAATGGGAAACAAACCAAGTACCCAATTTAATGACATTTGTGGGAACTGGTAATTTTCTAACTGGCCTTAGTTTTTCAAAGTCCGGTTTGATGGCGTTGTTTTTAATTACATATCCTAGACGACTGATTTCGTTTGTATTGAAAATACATTTGTCATGATTTAATGTAAGTTTATATTTTCTATCGCAGCCATAAAATTGCGTAGGTTTTTATCATGATCGTCTGTATTTTTACCACATACTGTAACGTCGTCAAGGTACGAAAACGTTCCCTCCAAATTCTCAGTATCAATGATGTACTGAAGAGTAGGTAAAAGCTGCTACGCCATTGGTGACTCCAAACAGGATTCTTGTAAATTGGTATAGTTTCCCCAAAGCCTGAAAAGCTGTATATATTTCTTTTTTTTTCTATAGAATGGCGACCGTGATAAGCACTTTTGAGATCAATCTGGCTGAGGCAGTTGTACTTAGAAACTTGTGATACGACTTTTTCGATATGTGATAATGGAAATGCGTGTTAATGTGTGAATCTGTTAATGGTTTGTGAGTAGTCTATAACCAGTCGTAGGCGATGTGTTCCACCTCTTGTTACAATAACCTGTGCTCGCCAGGGAGATATGCTTGGTTTGATACCATCATCCTTTTACAATTTAGTTATTTCATCATCCATAAATTTTCTGTCAACGATAGTATATTGTCTCGGTTTGACGGCGATTGGTTTGTTTGTCTACAGATAAATTTGTAAACACTGATACAGGCGGTACAGAAACTTCCATAACATTGCATAAATGGGGGGCGCTTTGTCACCGCCAAATTTCAAAATTAGTGAAGAATGTGTTTTCAGTAAATCATGGTCAAATATCACGTCTGCACAAAATTGTTAACTACGAGTGCTTGTAAATATGGTTGTTTTGCTTGATAGTAGCTGAGCTAGTGATCAATCTTTTCAAAAACGGTTTGGTTCATTAAGTTTCAATTGAGAATCGGAAATGAGAACACGATTCATTGGGTGAGCTAACTAGATACACGAGTATCTAGTTTTCAAAAAAATTGTTTTGTGTTCAACCTCTAGTCCTCTGTCCTAACTAGTTATATCTTGTTCCACTTTTTCTTAAATGGCATCAGGGGCGTAGCTACCGCCGTATTTGCCGTATCAATTATACGGGGCCCCCGGGCCACGGGGGCCCCCAAAGTGTGTAAGGAAAAAGAATAAAAACTTTCTAATTTATTTTATTTTACAAATGACAAAATTCTATAAAGCAATTCCTTTTTTTCCCGCCTTAAGCGTGCGTTCAAAAGTTGGCAACACTACATCGTTATGGCGGGCTGCGGGACTTCCCCGTTTTACTTAATTCATCTTCAACTCAGCGGGGAATCCCCGGGAATCCTTCATCGATATCGCGATGTACGTGTACGTTGTTGTACTTTGCATTGGATGTTAAACCACGGAGTGCAGTGCACTGTTTATTTACGCGCTTTATATAAATGTGCATTACATTGTAATTCAGTACAAACAATATTGTTCTTCTGGTTTAGCAGTATTAGTAGCGATTTGTAAAAGAAATGAGTGAAAGGAAAAGAGATTATCCCAGCGGCGCTGAGAAAAGAAAAATTAAACAGAAAAGGGACGAGGTTATAAAAAAAGTGCCCAAAATTTCTTCATTTTTTTTTCAGAGACAAGATACTGTGAGTGATTTAGATTGGAAAGGTAAGTACTACACTACTACCCAACCCATTTATTAGGGGCCCGTAGTGATAAACAAGGAAATCTTTTAATTTCGGTCTGTCCATCTGTCCGTCACAAAAAGTTGTCTCCCCCCTCGATTTTCACAATTATACTGTTTTTAGGGTTCCGTGCCTTGATTAAAAAAAAAACAAAATTCTAACTTATCTATAGGATCGATTTGTTTTGTTGTTTGTCTATCAGTCCGTATCGTATCGTTAATTGCGTGTTGAGAACTTCAGATGTGCAGACTCGCTTTCGGGTTCTCGTTTTGTATGGCCACTACACTACGCGCTGCGTTTAAATAGCACGCAGGTGTATAGTAATCCACGGACGGGCTGCAGGTGATTTTGTATCTACTAATAGGTACGAGCACAATCCGCGTAGAGTCTGTGTGTGTCTGAACTGAACACTCTCTAACTGTGACCCTTAGTAACGTTATTTATTTATATATAACTCTTTTTAGTTTAGTATCAAAGCATTCGTATTTATTTTTTAACAATTACTCGTTTATTTTTAGATTCTTCTGAAGCATGTTCTTCGTCACATATCCATCCGGAAATAGAAGAAAGCCAAGCACATACTTTATCGGATGTCCATCCAGAAATCGAGGAACCCCAAGTCAACGATTCTGATATATCTGCAGATAATGCAGATTGTAATATAATTTCATCAGATAGAGGAAATTTTGGTGACAATTTAACTGAATGCGAACGAAAAATAATTTTTAAATTGGGTCCATTTAAACCACAAGGACCATTTCCAAAAGTTTCAGAAAATAACCGACCTTTTTCGGCTTATTATTATTCATATTTCAATCAGGCAGGCATAAAAATTATAAGACCATGGTTATGTTATTCTAACGTTTTAAACAAACCGTACTGTCACTTCTGTTGGTTATTAGCAGATCGTCAAAACAAATCGTACTCCTCTGCTTGGGTTAACGGTGTTTCGGTTAGAAGCAATTTCACACAAACTATTCTTGACCATGAAAAGTCACAGCAGCATATTAGTGCCTCACTCTCTTATAATAATTGGTTGCAAGGAAATACCATCGATACTCTATTGAAAAGTGAAATCGATAGTAAAATTACATTCTGGAGAGATGTACTGCATCGTATAATTAATGTTATAATTACTTTAGTATCTTGTAATCTACCTTTGAGGGGGCATGATTCTGATTCTGGCAATTTTATGGCAATTTCACGTCTGCTATCTAACTATGATGCAACTTTAAAAGAACTTCTTCTAAAACCGAAAGGTGAAATAAATTATTTAAGCCCTACGATTCAAAACGAAATTATTAGTTTGCTTGGTACTAACGTTAGGAACAGTATTATCTCAGAAATTAAAAAAGCTCCATTTCTGACAATAATTCTGGATACAACACAAGACTTATCAAAAATTGACCAACTATCTGTAGTTTTTCGATATATCTCGGTTACAGAAAATGATGATAATGTGCCTAAAGAAATAAAAATCTGTGAGTCCTTTTTAGGATTCATAGCAGTAACCGATTGCAGTGCTGCAGGTCTGAAAACTGTCATTTTAAATTTGACTAAAGAATATGGAATTGATTTGACTAAATGTAGAGGACAGGGATACGATGGAGCAAATGTTATGTCGGGTGTGTATGGAGGATTACAAACCCTAATAAAAGAGCATGCTCCAAATGCCGATTATGTTCATTGTGCTGCGCACGCTTTAAACTTGGTTTTGAACGATGCTGCGAGACATGTTCGTGAAGTATCGACTTTTTTCGATAATTTAGAAAAAATATATACTTTTTTTGGCAATAGTATAAAACGCTGGGCTATGCTAAGTGACGATTCATCTGAAAAATATTTGATTACCCTTAAAAAGGTATGTCCTACCAGATGGTCTTCTAGGAACGACGCTTTATTAGCAGTAAAGAAAAAATTTTTACTAATCATGAAAACTTTGTACCAACTAAATTTAATTTCAAATAAAAAAGATGAACGTGAAGAATGTAAAAGTATAATTAACATTTTAGAGAGTTTTGATTTCTTAGTGCTCGTTACATTTTTTTCTTCACTATTTGAAATTATTGATCCTGTTTCTAAAGCTCTACAGCATGAAAATAATGACTTACAGAAATCTAGTATTTTATTAAGTAATCTTTTAAATAGACTGTGCCAATTAAGAAATCAGAATTCATTTAATAGTTTGCTAAATGAATCCAAAGATTTAGCAAAAGAGTGGGGGGTAACAACTGTTTTTAAAAACAGTAGGCGAAAGATAACGAAGCGTTTTTTTGATGAGTTATCACAAGATGAGAGAATTTCCGACCCGGAATCCTATTTCAAGGTCAATGTATACTATTGCTGTTTAGATATATTAATTTCTCAAACTAAAGAAAGATTTCAGAGCCTTTGCAACCTGAGTAGTATATTCGAAATATTATAACCGGAGAAACTCCTATCTTCTTCAAGCGAAGAGATATTAAACGCTTCCGGAAAACTGTCTGCTAAATACAGTAAAGACATCTCACTTAATCTTTGTGACCAATTAAAGGCTCTAAAAACATGCTTAAATTCTGAAATAAAAAAAAAATATCCATTAAAGAACTCATTGAATTATTGCTAGTAAAATTCAATAGTCTTGCATCCAGTTTTCCCGAGGTAATCACAGCATGCTTTTTATTCTTGACCCTTCCAGTTACAACCGCAACGGCAGAAAGAAGTTTTTCAAAATTAAAACTAATAAAAAATTACTTAAGAACTTCGATGGGACAAGAACGGCTGTCAGACATCTCACTATTGTCCATAGAGGCAGAAACTTTATATTTCTTCTCACAATATTTTTTTTCTTTTGTGAAAAATCTTTACCTCCATATAAGGGCATCCAAAAAAATTTTTATACGGGGCCCCGACAAGGCACGCTACGCCACTGAATGGCATCGACTTTACTTTTCCGTAACAGGTCGACTAGAGCGATCTTCGTTTCTGACATCAAAATTTCCGGACTGAAAAAGTTTGAACCAATTTCGTGTTACTCTTACTGACATTGCGTTAAGTCACAAATACTTTTCGTGGCTTGTGTCGGATTTAACTTTTTGTAATAAAATTTAAAAAACAATAGATAAATGGCTCTGTTTCTTAATTTTTTTTTACGTCACCTACTTAATGGTATCAAAACGAGCCAGATATAAACAGCACAAGTAAACAAGATTTTACCTATAAAATACGAAAAACTTTTCCTCGACCTATTTATTATAATTAGGTACTTGTACTCGTATAAATTTATTTATTAAGCGGAGTAAATGTTCTGACTACATTATTGGTAGATGATCAATATCCACGAAAATACTTTATGACATGTATATAAATGTTACGGAGTAAATAAACATTGTATTGTTTAAAGACATATATTTTTAATTTAATTTTTAGATCAATTGCTTGGCTTGAGATTCCTATAGAAAGAAATTATAATTTATCATGATCACTGTGATCATTCTAAGATTTATTTTCTTTATAAATTGTTATTCCTAACAATTTATTTGAATCTTCTTTATATAAGTAACAATAGGAGAAGCTTGATAGCATGTCCTATCGAACACGCAATTTGTACAACATCGGCCACAGCCTGTTTAGCGATGTGATGATCATCTTTTTGATGATTCCTGTATGAGCGTCTTTAGGTTGAAGATGAGACGGAAAATTAGTATTTCTTTTTATTTATTTTATTGCATTACAGTTTAAAAATATTACGTTTATTCCAGAGACCAAAATATCCAGTACGGACCGAGCGCCAAAGCCAAATATGAGCAGATATGAGAATGACACACCTTATGTCATTGTCAGTAGAATGACAAAACAAAATTGCTTGGCTGACACACACACTCATCATAACAAAAATTAAATTTTCTATGAAATAAATTACATCTGAGAGAAAACGGTGAAACCAAATAACAATTTCTAAGCTAAATTATTATTTAGGTTTCTAAGTAGATGCTATTTTAATTTAAAAGTGACGAAAATAGTAAGTACCTATGCTTAAATTTTTATTGTTATTGGGCCTCAGTTTTTTGTTGTGCTAGAATCTATAAAATGAGGATATAAACTACACAATGGAAGAGTAGTTTGCTAAGAACCTGGATTGAAAATCAAGCTTTAATATTGTAATACTAAACACTCATAGCAGCTTGTGCCGAGCTGTTCATGAGTAGTGGCACCATGAAATATAATGCTCCACAGAGTCGCTCAGGGCAATCGTTATTCTTTATCGGGCGAAGTGAATACCCCAGAAGGCCAGCAGGACTCAGCTCTGTCTTGCATTCATTGGTCATCCAGAGAGGAGTTTTAAGAAGTATATGGTCTAGGGGTAGTAGTGTTAAAGAACATAATGACATGAGTAACATAGAACTGCAGTATACTTATTTTGTTTCTGCTGAGTCACTCACAGTGGTATTGTACTAGCAAGTGTTTGCTTGCATTTCATCATAACATTTACTCATAGGTATGTTGTTTTATTTATATTCCATGGAGTGGATGGTGGGTGCACCATATTACATAAATCTTCTTGAGGGGACCTTTACATGTTGAATCTATTTCCTAATGAATTTAAGAGATATAGGTTATAAGAATAATGTTATGAGCATGGCGGTTGATTAAATAGCAATTTCTGTTTGATTCCTGAACAAGACAAACATTGTGTACATGAACATGTTTTACATATTTGTCTTGGTCTGTGCCTTTTCTATGTATCATAAGTATGTATTTACAAAAAAGTATTAACATATATTTATTAGTTGTATAGCAATTGTCATAGCACAAGCTTTGCTTAATTTGGGGCTAGATTTGACCACAGATATTTGTTAATGTTTTATTGTTAGTATACATAATTATTGTGTAATAAATTCATAATACAAAATTCAATAACACAATAAAATAAGAAAGGTACATCTGTTATTAACTTTAATTTTCAATATGTAACTAATTAAAAAAACTTACAAGACATGTATGTTGGCATATAACGAAATAAAGTTTTTTATTTGTCTCTGTGATCCTTAACCACTCGGGCACCGTCTGGTCATATATGACCAGGCGCTTATGGCGGAATGCATAGAAACGTGTATATAACGGGCCTTGAGTGGTTAATGTGCATTTGTGTTGTTGTTTTTTTTTTCATACAACCTTGAGAGGCGACAATCATATGGGCCACCAGATGTAAAATGTACAATAGCCTATGAATGATTGCGATATATGAAATATCATTCATGCATTGCCACTCCTGCTGATAACACAGCTATTCCTTAGGAACTTATTGGTAATCTCACTCACTCACAGGTACTCAACAATCCAGGGACAACAAGGGTGTTGTTCTCTGGCTGCAGTTTTTTGTAAGGTGGAGGGACTTCCCCAGACGGGTTGCTTTTAGGCACCTAACATCTCTAGAAAAGATCCAAATCAGGATAAATAGACATATTCATGCATAAGTATAATAATAGACAATATAAATATTGTCAGACAAATTACGCAACGCCACCTAGCACCAAAGTAAGTGAAGCTTGTGTTATACTAGACAACTGATAAACATATGTAAATATTTTTTATGTAAATATGTACTTATTATACATAGAAAATACTCAGACCAAGACAAAGAGACATGTTCATGCACACAAATGTTTGTTCTATGTGGGAGTGAGGGTTCAAGCGTTGGTGTCCAAGTAGCGTAACAGTGTGTTTCACCACTGCACCACTGAGGTCATCAAATATGTCTGTCACATGTGGGCATCAAACCCACGAATATAGGTGTTAAAGTAGTATTGCTAACCTCTCTGCCGCCGAGCTCATCAAGTGTGTGTAGTTACTATTTCCTTGAGTCTGTCAGTGATTTTTTAGTTTTTAACCTTTGTAATTATGTTTAGCGATGGCTGGATACTTTGAGGAGATGGGTTGGAGAGAACTAGCAGAAGGGGAGCTCCCAGATCATTTGCTACATATGGCTCGATTTCTCATTGATTTTGGAATGTATGAAGATAATTTTTCTGGAGAATGGCCAAGGTAAATAATTACTTATCACTGTAATTATTCATCTAGAATATCTAGATAGATGAATTTCTTTTTCTGTGAATGAACTAAAGAAGCCTAATAACAACTCCTTTGATGTTTGTTGTTTTCCTGCAAGTAAGGTTTTTGTAGATTTATAATTAAGATGTTTTGCTAAGTGGCTCTCGCATTCATCATTAGAGTGAATGCCATTCTCATATGCATACAGCGCACCAGACCATAAACAAGTGTATGGTTGTTTGGTGGTAAGCAGTTACTGTAGCCTATATGTATAACAGCAGGGATATCACTTGTATATGCTGGGGAACCTGTAAAATATATATATATTTAATTTATAACATGAGTGAACGGTGATATCGGGACGGGCCGCCCTAGACGCACACATATAGATCAAATTGGTGATGTGTTGAAAAAGGGCCAAATCAAAAGTACCCAAAACCGAAGAGCATGCATGAAGAGGTTGATGAGTGTAGAAGAAGCGAGAGTGGTATGTTTGCTAGCTAGAGATTTGTGCTTTTAGTAGCCTTTGTTACTTTTCAGCTTTTAAATTCATTTGGAATAGAACCGTTTTTTTTTGTATTTTGTTAAGACTTCCATAAATATGTACATTTAAGTTTTATTAAGATTACATTACTCCATAAAAAATAAATGCATATTCATTTTAACAGAACTGATGGTCGGACTAGGTAGATACATTTCTTTTACTACTAGATTGGCAAACAAGCATGCAACCCGCATTAAATGGCTTACAATGGTCACCGCAGGCCTATTGACGTTTGCAACACCATTGGGATGTTACTCGCGCACTGCCAATCTTGTGACCTAAGGCTGTTTCGTCACAGTATTATAAACCAAAATCATTAAACTAACCAAAAAGTTAAATGAGTCTATAGAGAAATTTGATTCCAGGTCTTATATATAATAGCAAGTCGCTTAGCCTCTGCACCATTGTTGTTACAAATACAATAACGAAATTTTGTATCACATATACGCTAATTGCATATTATATTTCCACCGATTAGGCCCAACTATTCCCGATAACACACAATGACATTGCCCTCGGACTAACATCGAGGTGATATACTTGGTATACTTCGTCGCTTTGTGTACTTTGTTTTAAAATGATTTATGTACTTTTCATTATTTGTGGTACACTAAATTACAGACCATATGTACTGTCCGAGATAGCAGATGTTAGAAAGATAAAAGATATGGTGCATTTTTAATTTAAGCTGTCAAAAGTACTTTTTAATATTTCATGGCTTTGAGCTGACACTTTTATGACCAATGTTTGACATGAATAAAACTAGTATATATACAAGTACTTTTGGTTTCTTAAATTGCCTAAAGTCTTCGTACATTCTATAATTTCTACAATTTGAGAAATTGAGAGGTTAGGTTCGCAATCCAGATGATTGCGATTTAGAGATTAATATGTACACTGTAAAAGCAAATTATTTGTGTAACTGAGCCACTAAGGCTTGATTGTACCACAGTAAAAACAAGTTTTTAATCAAAAAAATCGGCTTTAATTTCAGGTTACCACCTCCAGCATCTACTGAGGCAGTGAAACAATTACCAGATATTACATTGGATGATCCCAGCAAAAACTGTCCGATATGTTTGAAGAAATTTAGTGTTGGGGAAAAAGCTAAGGAAATGCCGTGCCGTCATTTGTTTCATTCATCCTGCATATTGACATGGTTGGCACGGGTAAGGGTACCTTTAATAAAAATATTTTCCCAGCATTGTTTTTTAATGATTTAGATAGTTGGTAGTTTTAGATGTTAGTTTGAGGAAGTTAGATTTACATGCAATTTGATCAATGTTCAAAGTGTATAGATTGATTTTCGGATACATTTAAATTGGCTTTTGTCTTTCAAATTATTTTACCATCTGATCTTTTTTTAATTGGTCAGTGGAATTTCTGATTATTGCTTACAATCGGGTTCATGTAGATGTAGAACATTTGATATGGTTTCTTATGCACATCCATAAAATTATTGACTTAGAGTGATTACAATTTTTTTCCTTTGTTTAATAAAATCTCTTCCCGCCGTTTTGAACAATTCATAATTAATATATTGTAACAGGGCCGAAGCTGGATACTGGAAGAACTGGAGACTAAAACAAAGTCTCTCTTTTATAGCTCACTTTTATAGCTTTTGTCTCACATGTACATACATATACTAAATGATATATTTTAAACGCTTTGACCGTGCCCTCGTAATTTTCTTCTTTTTAGCAATTCTTATATTTCGAATACTGGTAAACCTTTAAATTCGAAAATCGCGCCGCAGTTACTTATAAACTAATATAAAACAACAACAAAGAGGTGATTTCTACATTTCGAATTGTCTTTTATAAAACATTACTTAATAGTTATGATTACTTGCCCTATCAGATTACATGTCCGGATGATTATAACATGTCAGTGAATGCGCCCCAAGTATCCTAGCAGTCCTAGTAGTCCTATGCACTACTGGACACATCCGGTTTCAAGTTCCCTGCGCTATGTCCGGTCTACCGGATAGCGTCGCCAATGGCACTGTATGTCAGCAGACTGGAACGAAGTCAGAAAACATTGACTATTGCAAACGCAGTGGCTAGGGCGATTGTGAAACGCATGGAATGCTACTACAGTTAAAATGCGAATGTGGTATCATCAGCTTTGTAGAGAAGCTACTATTCTCAAACAGGCCGTTTCTAGACACATGCTATTTATTGGGGATCCTAGTGTCTTTGATTTGAAATGCAAATATAGTAATATTTTTATTTTGCGAAAAATGTGGTACATATACTTTAGAAGTTGCATAAACAGTACAGGTTTTACCAGACACTGGCATAGGTAATTTTGCATGTGACATCATGAAATTAATATCTCTTGAATAAATTAAAAAATTCTCCAATAGAGTAAATAAACAATTTTGTATTAGCCATTTTTTTTTTAAAGTACCTGGAGATAGACATTGATATCTTCACTTAGTTTGTTATATATCCCAGCAACCATCTGATAGCTGTTATTACTATATGCAGAAGTGGTCATTGGGAGCATATTGATTCGGTTAGGGTATCTGAGACTGTACTAGTTATTTTCGTGCCGGTTTGTAAATAAATTTGGGTTGTGTTTAACAAATAACAAGAATGTACATGCAACAGACTGTCAAAATGTTTAGATCCCTTTTGTGGCTGTTTACGTGCCGCTAGCAGTGTGATGTGTTGGCTTTGGTCTATAAATACTGCGCCTAGTGTATTTCTGTGCGTTCCCCAGCAATATGTAGGATGTAGTAGTCCCCCCGACAGTCAGTCATCTCAAAATACAAGGGTTCGTGAAAGATAGTCTTTAGAAATGCACAATACGTAACCATTTTTTTCAAGTGTGTGAGTATTAATGGCGACCGGTACGATTGTAGGATATGTTTCCAGCGAAAAACAAAGGCATGGAATGATTTTCACATGGAGCGATTGCCGTCAGACCTCCAAAACCCCGGGGGAAAACCAAACCTTTCTTAGTATAAGTAACACGTCTTTCGTAATATATATTTTTTAAAGTGTTTTGTACATACATACATATCATTACGTCTACATCCCATTGGGGTAGTAGCCAGAGACTATAGAATACCATGTGCACTTATCGAAAATACCTCTCTCGCTTCTTCCACACTTATCAACCTCTCCCTTCATGCATGCTCTTCGGTTTTGGGTGCTTTTGCTTTTTTGCCACTTTTTATCACCTATTTGATCTATATGTGTGCGTCTAGGTCAGCCCCTGCCGATATCTCCACTGACTTTTGCAAGTATCTTTCGTAAGTCATTTGTTATTCATTCTTTCTAACGATCCTTTGGTTAATTAAAATGTTTGTTTCAGACAAATTCTTGCCCGTTTTGTCGGTACGAGTTGCCGACTGATGATGAGGGGTATGAAGCATTTAAAAAAGAAAAAAAGCGTGCCGTCCAACGAAAAGAAGATATAGATACCCTTCATAACTCCATGTTTAGCTGATTTTATGTATTTTAGGCTCAGTGGTTTTGGTAATATTCTTTATTATTGTATAAAGTATTCTCACTTACATAAAAATGCATCTACGTGTTAATTTGGTGTTGAGTTTAGTTGTATGTCATTTAAATATAAAATTATTATGAATATTATGTACATTCCCTTGTAATAAATTATAATTTGTTTATGTTTTTGTATCGCATCTGAGCATGTTAATAATTACTTTTATACTAAAGCTGTTTTTATAATATACTGCATAGTGTACGACAGTTAAACGAACAATACGAATACATATATAAAGAGTGGGGGTCATGTTCACGACCACTGCCAATCAATTAGATTAAAATTCTGGCCCGATAGCGCACCGATGTGCGGATTAGGGCGGAAAGGACGCGTACCGATCTGCCCCCGTCGGTGCGAATATAGTTGCATGCGGCGGTGGAGGCCGCCACCCACCATGCAGCGCCAATTACGGCGGGTCGAGGAGATCCGAGTGCTGCATCGCCGACCGTGGAATGTGAGAGGCGGATTGAATGATAACATGTAGGAGATGATGGACGTAATGAATGAGAGACGTTTAGATGTTTTGTGTGTGACAGAGACTAAGCGCAGGGGCGCTTAGTCACAGATGATCCGCCCTGTGGAATGATGGCCCTATGGCCTGGGGTAGATGGGACGATCATGCTAATGCTGGTGTAGGTGTCGTACTTTCCTCTTGCTTAACCACTTGTGTAAGAGATTACTGTTAGGGCCTAGACTTCTCTGGTTTCCTATAAAACTGCGCGAGTATTTCTGGTTGCAGCATACGCTTCCGTAAGCTCAAGAACTAGAGAAGTTTTGGGAATCTGTGAGGGATATTCTGGATTTAGCAGAAGGGAATGAAAGAGTGATTAGGTATGTGTGGAGAATTGAATGGTTGGGACCAAACGAGACATCTATGAAACTATTCATCTTTGCCCCTAAACGAAAATATGAGTATAAAGAAGAAATGTACCATCTATGCAAGAATGAAACCAAGTCTTTAGCGAATGAATGAGAGATGAAAAGAGGCTGACAAAAACTACAAGGCAAATACCAAACTATTAGAGAGAGGTAAAGAAGTATCGGAGTGGTTCGTCGGCATCCAGAATGGACATGATAACGTCTAAAGCTGGTCTCATTCGTGCTAACACTCGGGAAGTGTTCGAATGGTGGCGTGAATATATTGAAAAAATGTATGAATATAGCTTCGGACGCTGGCACTAAGAGTGAGTCTAATGCTTACTCCTCCGTGGCGACGTCCACGGCAATTTATGCTGAAGAACTGGAAGGGTGCCAATGGACTGGAGACGCGCAGTCATCGTGCCCTTGTATAAAAGCAAGGGGTCACGCATGGACTGCGCCAACTATAGGGCCATCGGTTTGATCAGTTTAGCAGCAAAAGTATATGGAAAGGTAATTTAAAAGAGAATGAGGGTAAAAGCTGCTGTATGCAGACGATGCCGTGATATTTGCAGAATCATCATTTGAACTGCAAACTGGTCACACTAATGAAAGACAATTGTATGGAGAAAGACTTATATTGAATGTGAAGAAAACAAAGATAATGGTATTTAGAAAGAGAAGAAACCAGAACCAATGTAAGGATTACGGTTGATGACCAAGTGAATGAGATTGTATATTATTATCTTGGATGCAGTTTTAGCAGGGATGGAAGATACACCGCTGATGTGGAAAGACGAGTGAGTACTGGGAATAGTGTGAATAGAGCGTTGGGAAAATTTCGCTTCGAAGGAAAGAAAAGCTAAGCGAAAGCTGGGTATGGCAGACAGGGCAAGAATGTAGGATAAACGCGGTTGAAATGCGAGTAACGCTTTTAGACCGTATTCGCAATGAAGATGTTAGAAACAGAGTTGGTGTCAAAGAGAGCGTCGGTGTTAAAAAAAGGAGAGGCATTGATTCGGACATGGAGAAAGAATATACTAAAGGTTTGACTGGATTGCGTGCGGTTGCTAAAACATATACACTTTGTTTTAGATATATTCAACGCAAGGAGATTATGTTTTAACCACTGAGATATTTGAGCTATTCCTGATTCAACACTTATCTAAACACTTTCCACTGAAAATGACAGTAGTATCACTAGCGTAAGAAAAAAATATGTGCATAGTTGAATTTAAATTCACTAAAGTCATTAATTTAGAGGAGAAATAGTCTTGAGGTATCTGGAGTCGTTACCAATATACTAATTTAATTGAACCCTTTGTTTCCTGTTTGAAAGTTGTTCCTTTAAAAGTTTTCCTGAAACTTTTAAAGGGCTTTTTACCAGTTTTTGCACAAGGATTAGGATAGAGACGGTGTAAAAAGGTAAATACATTAAAACAAATAATGCTTCTTCAGGATACCAAAACTAAAATGTTGGTTTTAATAAAACAGAAGTCTTCGTAATACAATAACATGGAATCATATGCTTAATAGATATACAAAAGACTACATTGTTATACTTACATGTTATTTGATATACAAGCATACGGCTCACCTAATGTAAAATGGTTACAGTAGCCTACAAACGCTTGGATTTTAGGTAGGTAAGAATGTAGGTTAAGTATCGCAAGCTAACAGTGCAACTTCTTAAAAGCGAAAAGAGGAATTCCACGTCCAAGAAATTACATTTCGAAGGACATGTGATCTAACCTAAGAAAAGGTCTGGTTTTCCCACTGGTTTGTGGAGGTCTGACGGCGGCAGTCGCTCCGTGTTAAAAATAGTGTCTTCGCCAAATCCTTAGGCTTAGGTAGCGGACCCCACCAATCCTAATGGATTAGGAAGCAGGATAACACGAAGAAGAGATGCTTAAATATTATTTCTAATTTGTAAATTCATTCAAGTCAGTCGAGCAAGAGAAAATATATCGATGGTAATAGGGTTTAAAGTATGAAATTGCCGTTTTCTAGTAACAGATACTTTAAATTAAATTGAAACTTTTTTCATATGATACTTATGAGGTTCTTCTTTTAAAAAATGTGCAACATTTGATATTTTCGAATGTCAGTTGTTTTTTTTACTCGGCTTAGACGGGAAAGATGGATACTTCGAAAATCCGAGTAATTTTAGAATACGAGTTCCGACGCGGAGCTAACGCGGCAGAAACGACTCGCAATATCAATGCTGCGTTTGGACAGGAAACTGCTAATGAACGCACCGTGCGCTTTTGGCGTAAACGCTGTCGTAAAGGAAACTTCGACTTGAAGAACGAACCACGGGGAAGACCGCCTACACATGTGAATAACGCTGAATTGAAGCATATAGTGGAAGCCGATCTGAGTCAAAACTACCCAGGAATTAGCGGCATGGTTTAACTTTACCTTACCTACAGTATTGACTCAATTGCATCAAATAAATAAGATAAAAAAAATATGAAAAATCCCTCATGATTTGACTGATCTGCAGAAAGAAACGCGTGTTGAAACTTGCCTTGTTAAATCGGTACAGAAATAAAGGAATATTGGATCGAATTGTGACATGTGACGAAAAGTGGATTCTTTACGATAACCGTAAGTTAAAAATGCAATGGCTGACCCCAGGTCAAACACTGTAACATGCCATAAAGCAAAGCTTACCAATTAAAAGGTAATGGTAACTGTGTGGTGGTCTCTTCATGGCGTTATTCACTATCTATCTTTTTTAGGTCTGGTCATCCAATAACAGCAGAGGTTTACTGTGCTGAAACTGGCAGTGAAACAGCCCCGACTCGTGAATCGATCTTCACCATTATTGCTCCATTATAACGCAAGACCTCACACTGCACGAGAAACTGTTGTAACTGTACATGAGCTGCAGTTAGAAACCTACGCCCTCCTCCGTACCTACTCGCCAGACCTAGCTCCAACTGACTACCATTTTTTTCTTGATTTGGTCAATTTTCTACGTGGTAAAAAATTTACGTCCCAGGAGGTAGTACAAAATGCTTTCACACAGTTTGTTGAATCTAGATCCCCAGAGTTCTATCGCAAAGGCATAAATAAACTTCCGATTAGATGGCAGCAATGTATAGATAATGATAGTAAATATTTTGATAAAATAAATATGTTACATATACATTTTAGAAAAAAACGAGTTTGAATTTTTCAGTACAAATCGGCAATTTCATACTTTAAGGCAATTTAAGCACATAAATGGTGCTAAATATTGTATAGTCAATGACGTATACGAAACGAAGGGATTTCACGGCCTTCTGGTTATAGGTAAATTCTCATTGCTTAAACCTCAAATTAAATATAAAAACGTCATTTCAAATATTCATACAAATTGACATGTAGTTTTTAAATAAAAATCCTAAAATCCTAAAATTATTTGTTTATTTTATTAACTTAAAAAAACATAAACATAGTCGTAAAAGTAAATCAAATATGAATAAACGAAAGTAAGCATTACTTGTATATATTTAACCTGTACAAAATACAATGCTGTAATGTCTGTACATATGTTTTCACCATATTAAAAATGTTTCTTAAATTGTTTCTAGACCCTGCAAATGTCCAACTAGATTACAACATTTATGTAGATACGCAAAAGTCACGGATTGTAAAGATGTCGAGGAAATCATTGAAGCGCTTACGAGCGAGGCTGAAAGTTAGTACATATCTACCTGCTATTATTTTTAGGGGTAATCTTGAACCCGTAACATAGGATTGACATCCGTATGTATACAACCCCGTATGATATAATTATATAGGTCGTAAACGATGACTCACAGACATGATATTTGAATATGTGTAGAATAATTTTGCATGCGTAAGTTAGAATTTCATTGTAATAAGTAGGTACATACACGATTCCTACAAAACTCTTTGCAAAATGAAAAACAGGCACCTAAGCAAACATGGTTGTTTACTTAGTTTTTTAGTTTGATTGATAATTTTAGGTTGTTTTATCCTTTAGTTTCGTGAATTAATTAGCAAGGAATGGTTTCGACAGTTTTCTTAATAAATAACATTCATTCACACATTGTAAATCTATTTATAATATCACAGCTTGCATTTGTTACAAATAGGTGCTTTGGCTCTCTGATAGTTAGCGAAGCCGGCTTAAATGCGTAAAAGAAGCGCCTCCATACTCAATCGATTACGTAACAGCCCCAACAGCATTCTGAGGTCTATCGCCGACAGATGGGGCAGCCCGCTGCTGGCGCACTGGAACAATATGCATTGCTAATGCAGTTATGGTGAGCCTGCGGCGGATTTGTGTGTATTGGCTTTTTACTAACATACTTTATAAGAAAATTGTTACTAACGCTATGGACGTATAGTCTGATAATAAACGTATTATTATTATTTATATTATTTTTATTCACGGGCATTATCCCGGTCATTTAATAGGCGTGCGCGGGGATATGGATCCAACGCGTAGAGGCCCTTTTAAGAAGATTCATGTTATGTTGTACACCCACCGAGACCCGCTCCTAAAAATATCGATAGAACCATATATCTATGAGCAGGTCACGGCAGGTATTGGGACTATTGCGAATGTGTAGGAAATGATTTGTCTATTGTAATGAGGTCTGGAGGGATTATTGGTACTGGGTTATTGCAGAAGAGGGACGGACACCTGCCATAACTATCATATCTGACTGTTATTTTTGGCAGGCGGTGGCTCGCCACTCACTAGATGGACCCCCGAAATGCCAGAGAAAGTCGGCCGGGGGCAACACCGGTGTGAGTGACTCAGGGGTGTTGAGAGGTGTGCTGCGCTTTCTCCGAAGTTACTCGCGGCGTTATGCCCTTTAACACTTCCACCCCTGGAGTATATCACCTGCTAGAGCAATATACTCTATCGACTCCTCTCTGGACGGCCAATGAAGGCAAGCCAGAGCTGAGAGTCCTGCGGGCCTTCTTGGATTTCCACTCCGACCGACGAAGACACGCCGGAGACGAAGGCCCTGATCGACTCTCTGGAGCACTCGGGTACCCGTGGTGTCGTTACGCACCAACAGCTTGCCACAAGCTGCCCTGCGGGGTATTATTATTATTATTATTAAAGATCTCAATTGTTGCTTCAGAACGCCCCATCTCTATGGGATTTTTAAAATTGTGTTTGGGTCGGGATTTCGAGCGGACCAATCCAAGCGACGAATTCCGACCCCCAGTATATTGGTACACTTCTACATCACCAGACGGGTTGGTGCGAGCGTTGACCATAAGTTTGTAATAAAAAAAATAATAGAATTTTCTCTTGTTTCTCTTTCGTGCACGAGGAAATAGAATGTCTTTTTAAATTTATTTAAATCAAACAATTTGCATCATATTTTTACACAGCCAACAAGAGTAACTGCTACAAGTGCTACATGTATTGATAATATATTTAGCAATTTAAAACCTTCATATCAATCTATAATTAATAAAGTTCAGTCAGACCATTCAGGTCAGTTGGTTTCATTTCCAAATTCTTCAAAAATACAAAGAAATCAAATAAATTATATACCATTTAGTAAAAGCCGCTTAGAAAGATTTAAGTCTAATATAGCAGAAAAAATTGTATTGTTGCCCTATCACGACCGAAACTTGTACAGTTCGTTATTTAACTTAATCACTAGTGAATTTAATGCAATCTTTACTCCAAAACAACTGTCTGTAAGTGACCGTATGACATTCAGTGATTGGGCAACTCCTGGTATTTACAAAAGTCGGAATAAATTGTATGAACTTTATGAAGAAAGGACCTGTAATCACAATCCGACTTTTCAAGAACTTGTAAAAAATTATGCTAAAATATTTAAACGAGCCTGTTCCAATGCTAAGTCTATATATTTAAGAAATAAAATTAATGGTTCAACAAATATTATTAAATCTGTTTGGAATATGATAAATAATTAGACGGGTGGAGCGAAAGTACATAGTCGAGACTTTCAGTTAAAGATAAATGATATAGATATCAAAAATGATGTAGAAATTGCGACTGAGTTTGAAACATATTTTTCTAACATTCCTCTTATTACTACGAGAAATCTTAGGTCTTCTTCTATAGCTGCTGAACTGGTTCTCAAACAGAGCGTGGTAGAATGCGACACAATATTTGAATTTTCAGCTGTAAGCCCAAAAGATGTTTTGAACGCTTTTAAATCAATAAATATGAAAAACACTAAAGATCTGTGGGGTCTATCTGTCAAAACCATATCTTCTATTATTATTTCAATCGCTCCACATTTAGCTACAATTTTCAATTGTTGTGTGGCATCTGGTGTATTTCCTGACTTGATGAAACATAGTAAAATCATTCCATTATTTAAATCTGGTGATAGTTCGGACCCTTCGAATTTTCGACCTGTTTCCATATTGCCCATTCTTAGTAAAATTTTTGAAACGAATGCTTAGCCAGTTGCTCAGACATTTCAATACACATAATTTGCTTCATAGGAGACAGTTCGGATTTACGAGAGGTTGTTCAACTATAGACGCAGGGATTCATTTGCTTAAAAGTATATTCGCGGCATGGGAAGGTTCGCAAGATGCCTTGGGAATTTTCTGTGATCTGTCTAAAGCGTTTGACTGTGTGCACCATGACACTCTTGTTAGAAAATTACACCACTACGGTATCAGGAACAAGGCTCTCGAACTTCTGTCTTCTTATCTGGGCAATAGGATACAGAAGGTCGATATTAATGGTAAAAGATCTTCGGGGTCCCCTGTAGTTATGGGAGTCCCACAGGGGCCAATTCTAGGTCCATTCTTATTTTTAGTATATATAAATGACTCACTTTATTATGTAAAGGATAAACATGAGATTGTATTGTTTGCGGATGATACCTCTTTGACATTCAAAATTAATAGACAGGTAATTATGACGAAGTAACGATGCTCTCTCTAAAGTTATGCATTGGTTTAATGTTAATAATCTGCTTTTAAATGATAAAAAGACTAAAGTAATTAAGTTCTCAACACCTAATGTAAGACAGGTGACTACCAATGTACATGTTAATGGAACTAATTTAGCCCCTGTGGAGACAACTGTGTTCTTGGGTATACCAATCGACTCCAAACTACAATGGGGCCCACAAATTGAAAAATTATCAGGAAAACTAAGTTCTGCAGCCTATGCAGTGAAAACTATTAGACGGCTTACTGATGTTGATACGGCTAGAATAGTTTATTTCAGCTACTTTCACAGTATTATGTCATACGGAATTCTTCTTTGGGGTAACTCCGCGGACATTATCATTTTGTCAAAGATTTTGACTTTGACTATTGGTGTCCATTCACTGTGTTGTTTTCGAGAAATAAATACTCCGTTCCATCTAACGAATTTATTACATTCCAATACATAACAGAGCATCTACTATAAGTTGTAATTTCTTCAAAGTTGCCTATGTTTTCGTCATCATTGCCTACGTCTGTTTTCATCGTACAGAGATAATGGCTTCATCGGAGTAAAATACACTGCTTCACTTTTGCTGTGTCCAGGACACACTCTTTCAAGCGAAGCTAGGTCTGGCATCTAGGTATTCACATAGTACTTTAGGGTAGCAGCTGCGTGTATTGCAGCGAGAAGCCTCGTCCTGATCGTCCATACTCATCATCATCATAACGTCCACTGCTGAACATATGCCTCTTCTTAGACTTCCACAGCGATCGGTCCTGTGCTGCTTGCATTCACCGGCTTCCTGCGATCTTTACAAGATCGTCAGTCCATCGTATGGGGGGCCGTCCTACGCTGCGTTTTCTGGTTCGCGGTCGCCATTCGAGAACCTTTCTGCCCCAACGACCATCGGTTCTCCGAGCAATGTGACCTGCCTACTGCCACTTCAGCTTGCTGATCCTGATCCTTAGAGCCACGTCAGTAGCTGCAGTTCTGCTATGGATGTGCTTATTTCTGAACTTATCTCGAGAAACTCCGAGCATGGCTTTGTCCATCGCATGCTGAGCAACGCCCATACTAAGGGACCACGTTTCTGTGCCGTAAGTCATCATTGCCAACACACACTGGTCCGAAGACTTTCGTCTTGAGACATTGAGGAATTTTGGACGAGAAAATTTTTCGCAACTTCCCAAACGCTGCCCATCCGAGTTGAATTCGACGAGATACCTCTTTCCCGACGTTGATACTACCTAGCTGGACATCAACAATTTCAAGAACCGAGCTCCCAACTGAAACTGGAGTGGGTACATAATGTACATTCAAGATAATGTTCGTTTTGTCCATGTTCATTTTAAGACCTACTCGTTGGGATACTCTGTCGAGATCTTCAAACATTGTGTTCAAGTGCTCCAGCGATCTAGCCATGATTACTGTGTCATCGGCTGATCGATCGGCTGATCGAAGGCGAGTGATATACTTGCCGTAGATATTGATACCGTATCCTTTCCAGTCCAGTAGCTTGAAAACATCTTCCAATTCAGCTGTGAATAGTTTCGGAGAAATAACGTCTACCTGTCTCACTCCTCTCTGCAATTAGATAGGTTTCGTACGCTGGTTATGTACACGAATCAACATGGTCACGTTTTTATATATACTCCTCAACACTTCGATATACCTATAATCAATGTGGCACCGCTGGAGAGACTGGAGCACGACCCAAGTCTCGATCGAATCGAAGGCCTTCTCATCGTCCACAAATACTAAGCGTAGTGGCTGGTTATACTCTTCGGTCTTCTGTATAACCTGCCGCAGCGTATGTCTATGGTTGAGCAGTCCTTTCGGAAACCGGCTTGTTCGGTAGACTGGAAGTCATCAAACATGCGTGCAAGACGATTCGTGATAACCTGTGAAAACAGCTTATAGATATGGCTCAGAAGAGAGATGGGTCTATAGTTCTTCAATAAGGCTTCATCACCACGCTTCTGCGCCATGCCTGTAACGCTTTGCCTCGATGATGATAAAATGCTACTGCAGGACTCTAAGTACTGGTTTTTCACCCGTTTTTAAAAGTTCCGATGTGATTCCGTCATCGCCCGGGGTTTGGCTGTTCTTAAGCTGTGAGTCATCCTAATGTTGTACAGGTAGTTGTCCGGGATATCCTCGGTCTGATGTCGAACCTGAAGTATTCTTCCAAAAGTTCTGGTGACTTAGTGTATAACTGTCCATAGAAACTCTATCTCCCTCAAGATCTCTGGTTTGAACGAGACAATATTGCCACTCTGGGTCTTCAGTTGCGTTAACTGGCTTCAACCAACAGACAGATTCCTTGCGAACACTTTGGAGCCTTTATTCTGCTTAATCGTCTCCTTGAAACTTTTTGTATTGAACAGTCGAGTGTCGCGTAGCAAAGATACCGAAATCTGCCTATGCCAGGACGAAGATACTGAAGACTGCAACCGCATTTCTCGTCGAATTTCCATTAGTATGAGGGTTTGGATTGAAAGCTTCAGAGGTTTGTTTGTTCGGCGTGCTTAAAGAACATAGTTCTAACCGCATGGACCGTTTCTATTAGATCGCTATTTAGCTCGTCGACGGAGACGCTGTTCTCTAGGCCTTCGAAGTGATTTTGAAGTTCAAGCTGAAAGCTTTTGGATAGGTTGAAGGGTTTTGGATATGGGCTCTTGAAGGTCTTAGATAGACTTCATCCTGCGGGACCTTTCCAGTCTGACATTGATTTTCAACATGCCTCTCACCATACGGTGATCGCTACCAGCTTTCACTCTAGCGATCACGGTGATGTCATTGAATATCTGTCTTTTGGTGGTCAAGGCGAAGTCTATCTCATTCTTTGTGGAACCATCAGGGCTCCTCCAGGTCCACTTCCTGCGTGTTAGCTTCCTGACGAAGGAGTTCATCATATAGAATTTCTCCTTCTCCATGAATTCGACCAACATCTGTCCCCGTTGGTTACGCTGCCATATTCAAAATTGTTTTACTCTCTATTCTGTCCCGCTCCTCTGGCCTAGCATCGCGTTGAAATCACCCATAACAACCGTGTATTGGGTTCTGGAGGCATGTATGGCTTTAGAGATATTCTCCATTTCCTTGTCAGGGCGTATCGAGGTTGGCGCGTAGACCTGTATCACCTTTAGCGAGTATCGCTTGATGATTTAAAAGACAAAGTACACTACCTTGGTCGACACACTCCCGATCGGCACGATGTTGTTACGAAGGAAACTCCGGACGATAAATCCAACACTACCTTGGGACTGTTGGTTGCCTTCCCGAAAATAAACAAGTTTCCAGAATCAAGGATTATCGTGTCCTCACCCTCTCTTCGAACTTCGGAAAATCCAATGACATCCAATAGCAACTTGTCTTTCTTCTTCTGCTCTGTAATTTTCTCGCCAGTCCTAAAAGTGCGCGTGTTATATGTTGCCAGGTTTAGTCGTCGTCAATTTTGGTAGCTGAATCTCTGCCGGCAATTCTTCGCAACCCCTGTTACCGTTTGACTAATTTGTACATTTCTTACTTCTTCGAGTGTCTCTAGTATGGGGTCGGTATAGGCATATGTAAATACGGCTCTCAAGGCCCAGGTTTACATGCACCTAGAGGACGACAAAGGAGGAGTCTTCTAGGTAGCGCAGACGGCGACAACATACATCCGAGCGGACAAACAGACAGACCCCGGATTTCGCGAGGAAATTCTCCTCAAGCACGTAATCGGGATACTGGAGGTAGGACGTGTCTGCTGGACGCTGGATTTGTGTCTCCGTCAGGAAGAGCATGGCGGGCCGTGCCGTCTTAATATGATGGAGGACGGCATTAAGGTTTGAGTGGAGTACGCGGATGTTAGCGAACTCATCCTTGAACAGGGCGGTGGGGGAGTGCACCGCTGTAAGACCAAGTATTCCTATTTGCGTTTGAGTTATTTTGTTTATTTGCGTTAAATTGGGATGGTTTTGGGATGAATATAGGATAGCTTGGAGATAGAAATCTATTATTAATTTGGCTATGTCTACATTTTATTGTTGCCAATGATACACATTTATTCGACATCTAGGAATATAAACTGAAGAATAATCATTAAAAGATATTGTTTATTACAGTGACGTGAAAATTGTTAATTATTTCTTTGATAAAATACGTGTAAAAATATTCCTCCAGGGAGTAGTAACTAGGCTTCGACTTTCTGTGAGGTGGATTACTTACCTGCATGTATGTGCTATACCTCCCTATATTTAATGACTGCCATCTATCGGGAACAGTCACAACCGGCGGCTTAACGTCCATCACCAATACGGGAGAACGCACGCTGGGGTCGACGTTGCTTATCTTGCGTGTTCAATAAGAGTGACATTCATCGATGCTATCGAGCTCCTCCTATTATGGTTTATAGAGATTATTATTTCTTTATTTTTTAAACGACGTCAAATGGGAAACAATCAAACTATTAAAGTGAAGCGATTAATATAGCCTATGAACGCTTGAGGTACCATAGCTACTGCAGCAACTCCTCATCAGCTTAGTGGTAAGCTTACTTGCAGGTATATATCCACTATAAAAGGAGATTTATCCGGTATACTGTGTAGGGTGAAGGTACTTCCTTAGACTGCTTATCACTGTGCATTATCTGTCTTTCGCCAGAGCGTCGTTTGCTCGTCAATATGATACAACTTCTCATTACGTTTGTTTATGAATTATAGGTATCCGTATATCAAAAAGGTCCAAACCACCGAAGTTCAAAACTAAACCATTTGTACCGCGACATTACAAAGACACATGTGTACCCATGGTTCCATCTATGCATACCCGGTAAGTAAACTTTATGTTTATATGTATTTTATAGTGAGCCGCAGGGAAAGAAAATATAATAGATACTTTCTTCAAACATTATCACATAGAATATAAACAAAATTATTATACCGTTAATAAAAGAGAAACAAACAACAAATACTGGATAATAGTGTAATTGGGCTTGTCTACCATCTATCAATCACAACCAACTACCATCGCCGCGGTGGCCTCTGCGATTGCCCGCCATCTGTAACAGACAAGATGTTACTCTTACTGCCACTTTTCACCCGGGTGATTATCTGACTCTCTCGCAATATACAATAATCCTGCAGACAATATTGTTATTTGATATCACCGGTCTTATGTAAATTGGATGTGCTTCCCAAATATAGGGCTGGTCTTTAGTAAACATAGTTTTAGCCCCATTTTTCGTAAGAAAGCCCGTTTGCTTTTCGCCAGGTGCATGTGCGGTGGGTTTAGGCTCTAAAGATTTAAAGACATGACGTTCTTCTTGTAACATTATTGATTTTTTGAAAGATTATTGTTAAAATTCATTTGAAAAATGTTTAATAATTTCTTGAAGTTAATCAAAGACAAAATATTTTCATCCATAGTAATTCTGTAATAAATGTTGAATTTATTAAATAGAAATTGCTGGGCACTGTCTCGCTGAACGTGTACCGGACGATGCTTCTAGAACTGTTTGTGTGAACGCACGCACACAAGAACAACATCGTGCACGCAAACTGAACACGTCCGTTTATCCTTCGTTATATTTCGTACAAAAGGGGTACTTAAAATACTAATTGGATTCTCTATCAGTAAACTGAACACGAACATTTTAAGTTTTATATACCTAGAACAATTTTATTTCAGATTGAAATACATTGGCCACTGTGATTTGCAACCGCCAAAACATGGTCACTGCGCTTTGCAGCCGCCAAAGGCAGATGAAATACGAAGGTAAACTCAATGGAAAAAATATTTTACGTGTGGGTGTGATAGACGTAAACAGCAGCCTGAACGCCTGAAGTGAATAGTAGTAAATGTTTAGGATTCAGCTGGAACTTGATCCGTCTATGAGATTATTCTTCAAAATCTCACGTTTTTGTAGTTTGCCCTAAATAACGCTGGTGCACAACACTAAGTCCGTAAATAAGAGGTTAATAGGCGTTGATAACATGCATTTATTGGCAGTATAATATGTATTCGTCTTTCATACATAAACACAAATTTTTCTTAGTGTCCAAATTCAGGGTCATCATTACAAATAACTTTCCTATGGGGCCAATATCAAAAGTGATACAAAAATAGGTTTCCCGTAGAATTTCTATCAGCTGATTATTGTAGATTTCATGAATTTTATATGAAAAGCAAAATTTTTTATCGATTACGAATTTACTTGGTAAAAGTAGCTTGCAGCGATGATTAGTAGGTATGTACAAAATGATCCTGTACGTATTTGATTACAGAAAGAGGTACAAAAAGTTCAACGACACCACATCTGAAGATACCACGAGTGGTATTCTGAAAGTTGGAGACCGAAAATATAAGAAGAGGGTCCGGTACTTTGATCTCGTACCTGGTGATATAATGCTGCCCACACCCGTTCCTGTTGTTAAGCATACAGCTTCAGACAAATCTATTTTCAATGTTAGTGTATACGTTGTTATTATTTAGTTTCATAAACAGCTAGTGTAGATGAACCAGCCATTTCATTATAAAATGAGTTTCTCTCTCAAAATCATTTTGAGATGAACAGAAAAACGTGAAGTCCACAAAAAGAGTAAAATAATCATTAAACTAAAATTAAATCGTATCCAAGTGTTTAAGAGACTTCCGCGGCAACCTGTTATTCGAGGAACTCGCCCTGAAAGAGATATGGCGCTCATATTTCCACGAGCTACTGAACAAGCAGCATAAAGATTTACAGCCACCGGCTATCCCTCTTGATCAGGGATTAGAACCACTTATAACGCCTGAAGAAGTCCAACGAATTCTTCGCTCCATGAAGAATCGAAAGGCAGTCGGAGCTGAGTTAGCATATTGGCCGATCTATGTATGACCAAGCCGCATACTACGCACCGCAGAAGATTGGAGATTGAATTACATCACTCCGGCTTTCAAAAGAAAGGGTGTAGGATTGTGGCAGTTACCGCGGTATAAAGATCATGTCTTACACTATAAAACTCTTCGAACGAATAATTGACTCCTGGATTCAGGAGGCGTTTACTGTCTCAGAGTGTCAGTAGGTTTAGCTTCCGGTCTGCCTATGGGACCATGGACCCTGGTTCTGCCCTAAGAGCCATCATGGAGAAATACAGGATGAAGAACACGCCCTGTATCTTGTTTCTAGAAGTGGATCGCACGCATGGAAACGCTGGAGGGAAACAGTCGAAGTCCTAAGGTTGGTCTAGTGAGCATTGAGGTCCATAAAGATGCATGAAGCCTATTTGTTGATATCTGTTGGGTCGCGATTCCGATTCCATAGATAAGACTACCGTTGACAATACACAGGCCTGCCCAATCACAGTTGGGATCCACACGGAATCCGTCTTTAGTGCGATTCTGTTCAGCGTTATCCTAAACGTAGTTTTGGACAGCATCAGAGATGCACATGAGCAGCCTCTGTGTTTGCTATGTATGCTGACGATATTGCGCTAGCGGACGTGGACAGGGGGCGCCTGGTGCGACGAGTGAATGCTTGGAGAGAGCCACGTGAGAATGGCAGTCTGAAACTGAATGTGGCGAAGAACGAGTACTTGATCTGCAATATCTCAGATCCTACACCCGTCCGCATTGGCGAAGACTAGGATGAGGGCACGGACTGGGGATAAGTGTTTAGGACCTGTCCACCACGCGACCGGAGTCATCAGTTACGTCGTCCAAGCAAAGGCGTGAGATGACTGGTATTAGGTTTATAAATTTATCATTTGATCTGTCCTTTTATATGGCAGCGAAGCGTGGCCGGTATTTGAGCGGCACAAGTAGCAGCTTCGTGTCACGGAGATGAATTTCCTGTGCTGGATGTACGGAGTGACGCGGTATTTCGCGGTAGCCTACATTTCAGTCAAACGTAAGAGACATAGCAGACAAACGTAAGAAGGTCGCCAACTAGTACGGTCACGTCTTACGAACGCCGGCTATACCACCTCCGTCTACTGGTAGAAGGGAAAGATCCAAGGACTGCTGGCTTGACGTCGTGTGGTGATAACGTGCGTGCCAATGGTCTCACTATAATAGATGCGGAAAATCGTAAGAAGTGGAGAAGTAAAAGCGCACCCTGGGCTCCGAAGCGAAAACGTAGTACGCGACGGAGATTAACGCTCTGATGATGATATCTATATTGTATTTCTTATCTGTATATAATGACCATAATAGCATTAATTTAAATCGTGAAAAGTCATTGTATTTACGAGGACTACATGAGGATTGCCTGAGTTCCGGCAAATTTGGCTATATAAGAATATTTCTATTTGTACCTTTGAAAACTTCTTAGAATTAAATTAGACTCAGACTCTGTACTTACAAAACTATTTATACTTGTTCATCTTTATATGTGTATAGTTTTATATATTACTTTACTGATTACGTAATTTAATGAGGGATGGCACTAGGTACATAGTATTCTCGTAAGTAACAACTTTCGTGGTGGAACTGTTCGCTCCGCTTTGGCATTCCAGTGCACCCTACTATACTACCAAACGTGTTATATCCCGGCCGATCATCCAGCTGTGATTGATATTTCGTGGAAAACATTTTTAGCAACCATTTACCTACGCTTCGTTCCATTTATTATCTCGTATAATATTTCTAAGAAAGAACTGACTGAAGTACTGACTGACTGCCTTAATTGAATTTACAGTTTTGCGCGGACCAATCTTTGAAGGCATATGCATCTAGTTCTAAAAAATTCACGGGATACGGAGCGCGGGATACCTGCATACAATTTTTTTTTGTTAATGCATTAACAAAACTTAACAGCCGTGATAGCCCAGTGGATAAAGAACTAGCATGTTGAGCACTGGGCCCTGTTCCTGGCATATACTGCTAAATTCGTGTTTTCAGATTTATGTGCATATTTGTAATCTCTACCTGCTCGGCGGTGAAGGTAATTAAATCAAATCAAATCAAATGTATTTATTGTGGAACACAAGTATTAAGGTAGTTTAATTATAACAAGTAGTCTCATTGTGCCCTGTCCTTGTGGACATACAATAATTTAAACAATATAGAAAATAATTAAAAAATGAATTAGAATGTCAATAAGATTCCGTCAAATTATCATCTAAGTATTCTTTAACATTATAATAGCACTTATTAGTCAAAAATAATTTCAATTTAATTTTAAATGTCACTAAGTCTAAAGCTCTAAAACCATCTGGTAATTTATTAAAAATAATGGGAGCCATACCAATCACATTTTTACATAACAGGGCAGTTTTATGTCCACCAGAGGCCAGCTTGTGTTTGTATTGTGACCTAAGTTGAACTGGCCTCCTTCTTGTTTCTGCTAGTTTAACAAAAAGGTGTGGATTTGTTTTTACAAACAAGCATATTTCCATTATATAAATACATGGTAGAGTAAGAAGTTTAAGTGATTTAAAGATGGGTACACAGCTGTCTCTAGATTTTAATCCGCACATTGCTCGTAAACATCTTTTTTGCACCTTAAAAACTTTATCATTTTCCATTGAGTTACCCCAAAATATAACACCATAGCTTAAATGTGGTGTAACTAGACCATGATAAGCCACTAATGCCACTTCCAGTGTGACTTTTTTTGTCAATTTTAATAAAGCATAAGACGACTTGCTAAGTTTTTTACAAACTTGTTCAACATGCGCCGTCCAAGCTAGTCTGCTATCAACCATAATCCCAAGAAATTTATATGATTGTACTTCTTCTATGCTATGATCGTTGTAGCTTATATTAAGTGTAGGGGGAAACTTTCTATTAAAAAACTGCATAATCTTAGTCTTTTGTAAATTAATTTTTAAATTATTATCGTCTAACCATTGTATAATATCACTTAAAGCGTTGTTTATGTCAATTTCATATTCATCTATATTGTTGCATTTAATTATTGAATCACTTCCCTTCCTTGGAGTTGGGAGTTTAATTGTCATTAAACTCCCAACTCCAAGAATTATATTTCGAATGACGTGTGACCTTCCCTAGAAGAGATCTGGTTTTCCCTCTGAGTTGTGGAGGTTTGATTTTGTTTTGAGTCGCTCCATGAAAAAATCTTTAGTCTAAGTCCTTAGGCTTGGGTAGCGGACCCCGCCAATCCTCGTGGATTACGAAACGGGATAATGCTAAGAAGGCTAAGAATAAGGCGCATTAGCAAAACTGGAACGAATGACTTAAGATCTCACTTCGATATTCGTCTGTACATTTCGACGTTTTTCTAAGAGGCTACAGATTCTTCAAAAATCGTCAGCACACTGATGTGTCCTGGTGTTGCAAGTGTCCATAAGCTACAGTAATTGCTTACCATCAGGCAGGCGGTACGCTTGTTTGTCACCTGAGTTGTATAAAAATCATACGTTCAACTGTCTTTTGACAAACTCCTTAATTGGCGTACCTACGTTCTACGTTCTTGTTTAGACTCGTAACCCTAAATGTTTGATAATCTTGTTCTCTCATAATTCATGTATGTCTCTGATAATTCATGTATTTTGTAGGTGCCAAGCCCTAAAACGAGTGGGGAAGTGATTCAAGCTCAACGTGCTTCGGTCAAGCCAAGAGAATTACGTCCACCGTTACCGCCTAAATCTGCTAACGAGTATGTATCTATGTTTTCAATTCACGAGCCCCAAGTATATCAGTTATTGATGCAATCAATAATAAACATCAGTTATGGGTGTGGTAAAGACAATATTGACTAAAAAAATCGGCCAAGTGCGAGTCGGACTCGCGCACTAAGGGTTCCATACCATTATCTATAAAAACGGCAAAAAAATCACGTTTGTTGTATGGTGGCCCCCCTTAAATATTTGTTTTATTTTAATTTAATTATTTATTCTTAAAGTGAATATGTAACTAAATATTCTGTGAATATTTCAAGCGTTTACCTGTTGCCGTTATTAATATCGAGCAAAAATGAGCAAAAAAATCACGTTTGTTGTATGGGAGCCCCCTTAAATATTTATTTTATTCTATTTTTTAGTATTTGTTGTTATAGCGGCAACAGAAATACATCATCTGTAAAAATTTCAACTGTCTAACTATCACGGTTCATGAGATATAGCCTGGTGACAGACGGACGGACGGACAGACGGACAGCGGAGCCTCAGTAATAGGGTTCCGTTTTACCCTTTGGGTACGGAACCCTAAAAACGGTCTGTAATTAAACTAATATTAAAATAAACTTAACATTAGGAATTTTAATTTTAAGTCTAATGGTTACATTAAATAAATATATCTGCCTACGAACTTTTAGAGATAGCCTTCAATTTTATTTTTAAGATAATCTTACAAACGAGCGCGTAGGAAAACAAAGCGACATTTACCTCAATATTTAGAAAAAAAAACCTTGCACGAATATGCTACTCCACCACTAAGTACCTGTGTACCAGCTTGGCCATTGTGATTCGATTCAGAGATGAATTGTAAAAATTGTTGTTATTAACAGCTTTAAAAAAATAAATATGATATTGAGCCGTTAATTATGAGGACTCCTCTATCTCCCTTTGTGTGTTCTACCGATAGTACAAAGATTGTGTTCAAAGGAGTTGTTGGATATGATATTCACCGCTTCCTTTTGCAACCGTACTGCTAGCCAAGAAAGTCGTCCTTACACGTAGGTATCCCAAAGATTGCGTGCCGAAGTTTTCCAAAAGAGTCCAGTACCGAAGTTCCCAATGGCGAGAAAAGGTTTTTACAGGGTCGGGAACGCACATGTGATGCCCCTGATATTATAAGTGACCATAGTCAATAATAATTGTATTCAGGCAGATTGTACGCTTGTTTGCCACCGTAGTGGTACATTAAACGAGTTATGAATATATAGGTGTATATATATAAATATATTATATATATAAATATATTATATATATAAATATATAGGTATAAGGTTCAGCGTTACCCTTCGATCCCATCCCAAAACCGGAAAGGGGTCCATTTTGTCTTGTCAATATAGATGTGACGCTAATCATACTCACAATCTAGACGCGACTTGAATGCAGCCTGAGCTGGGGAAACATGCATATCACCGCGGCCAATTTTTTTTTGTTATACAACGTCGAGAGACTTACTAACATACGGCTCACCTGATGTAGAGCGGTTACCATAGCCTATGAACGCTTGTACAACATTAAGTGTCACTCGCACGATGCCACCTCTGCTGCTAACACAGCAACTCCTTAGGAGCTTACTAGTGACCTCACATGCAGGAAACCTACCTCTCTACAAAACACCACGAACAAGACAAACAGACATGTTCATGCACACTAATGTTTGGCCTGTGTGGGAATCGAACCCACGAACGTTGGTGTCAAAGTCGCGTCTTTCCTTTCGGTTCATAACGGTCTACAATATTAAAATGTCCATATTATCAAAATGTCTAATTAATAATAATGATCAGTTTAAAACGTTTAACATAACAGTATGAAAATGACCAAAACGTAATTGAATTTTTTTATTCATGTCTTCTAACAGGTGCATGGTGTACACTTGCAAATGCTTTTTTATCTAAAACATACAAAATTGTAAATCTTATAACTAAAATTGCTTCCTCTTACAATAAATGACAAATAATTAATAGACTTTTTTATAAATTCGTGGAACGGAAATGAAGAGAGACGTCAACCAAAAGGATTTTAGACTGTAACAAGTGCCTCTCATGGCATCATAATTATATTCTCTTTGATTGCATCGCATTTAGGTTCTGCCTGCGCATTTTAATACTTTCGACCTTGTGAACCAAAAGGTCTTTCACCACTGCGCCACCTAGCTTGTCTGCTTGGTCTCGCAGTTCTCCACGTTACCAAAGAAAAACTATTCTTACACTGCATTTAACTTGTGGGCTAACAGTTCCTACTGTCTTTTGCAGACTATTCAAACCCCACAGCGGAATTGTAATAAACAAGGATAAAGATTTTGTACCTGACATCGTGTATATGCCTGGTTCCAGGAACATAAGGTAACTTTATTGTTTACCTTATTGAATGAATAATTACTTACCTGTATCGTTTTGAAAGTTTACCCTTACATAAGTTTATATTTTGTTAGTTGATTAATTTAATTTCATATATTTTATTTGCTAACTCTTTTATTTCTCCTTCTCTTAATCTCTTTTTATGTCTCGTAAACCACTTATGGTTTTACGAGACATAAAGAGATGAAGAGAAGGGTATGCCATAAATTTAGTTCCTAACGCAAATTGACTAGTAGGTATTGAAAATATTGTAGTACCGTAAATTTAATGTTTTCAAATTTACAAAAGAAAATTTAGAATCTCATGAAAGATTAATTCGTTTGTTTGTCGCTCACATTTATTGCCACATAGTAATCAATTCTGTAAAATTATTTCAGCGATAAAAAACCCAAAAAGAAACCATGCCACAAGGGAGGGTGAGTAATATTTTTCGAATACCTACCTGATTCGAGCATTCTAAAAACATTTTTCGATTTGATTTGATCAATCATTTTATTTTTCTAGAATATGTCACAGGAAGTCCTGCAGTAGAAAAAAATGTCGGTTCGTATATTTTTATTGTGAGTGTTATATATTAAGTTAATTCTCAAGTGAAATTAAGATAAGAATTATCTTTTTTACAGAAAGTTTGCAGCAAAGCGGAAAAGAAAACTTGCCAGGAAAATGAGAAGGTAGGTACGAAAATATCACAGTTCATTATGATCACAGTTGAACTGTCACAACATTTATTAATGTAAGGTACCGTCCGTACAAAACGCGATGTTGTGGAGTGTAGTCTCATTCATGATGACATTTCGAACAGTCTAGTTCTTGAGAAAAATGCGGTAGATTTGTGCCCGTTTATTCGATTGTCAAATTGGCTCTCAATGGACTAATATTAATTCTTCGCCGAAAATGAAGGCTTCGGTTACAATAATAATCTAGAAGAAATTGATTAAAGTATCTACATGCTACTTTATCAATTTTATTACGCGTTAAAACATTTTTTTATAGATAAAATGACATTTTGCTGGAGTTTCGTTAACACATTTTATCAGAGCAACAAACATGCGTAGCGTAAAATTCTTGAAATTAGCTTGTTCCTCGCTCGTTATTTCAGCTCCCCTAATTTATAAAAATCAATATCCAATGACATTGGCAACGAGATTGCTATACGGCAATAGCGACATAAACTCTCGGTGAGTTTACTAACTCCTCGTAATTAAATTCTTTGCCAGTTTCAAGACAGGAATAGCTTTACCCAAAAGGACTAACTTCCTCAACTTCACTGTTGATAATGTATAAGGGGTAAGCTTAACTTTCTATCTTTCTTTTGGAGTTAATTAAACAAAAGTGTGTACAAATTATGGAATACTAATAGAAAAGAAGAATACTGTTGATATTATTTTTAAAGGAACGCCTTTCAACTCCAATAGAAAGAAAGAAAGTGAGTGTATTGAATTGCATCCAGTTGAGATTAATAAAAAGAGCAGTGTTAGCCTGGCGGATAAAGAACCGGCCTATTGACCTACTGATCCCGATTCGAATCCTGGTGGGTGCATGTACCACTAAATTCGAGTTTCGAATTTATGTGCGTATTATATTCGTTTATAATACGTACGTATTAACTATCATTTCATCGGCGGTGAAAAGAAACGTCATGAAACCCGCACGTCACAAAAATAATATTTCGAAAGATGTGTGACCCGGCTTATGAAACGGTCTGGTTTGCCCTCTGGATTGTGGAGGTCTGACAGTAGTTATGTAAAAATTTGTATTTTCGTCAATTTCTTAGGCTTAGATGCCAGACCCCGCCAATCCTAATGGATTAGGAAACGGAATGACGCTAGGAAAAAGTAGCTAATATGAAGTCATGATAAAAATAGTGAACTTCTTCGCAAGTCTTATCTTTAAGTTCTCTTGAAGAATACATTGTTGATACAATAATGTTCATATATAATGATATACAGATCGCGTTCAGATGTGCCGTATCAGAACCTGGGTGTAACAGACGGAAAACCCAGAGCAAGGGGGACGCAGAAACACTTGAAAGATGATGACTCTATTTGTGGACTTGATGAGATACCGAGACCTGAACACGTTAGTTAATATGCTGTTGCAATATGTACTATCGCACTATGACTATATAGCGTATATTTATAGTTGAAAATGAATGACTAACGACACAAAAATATCCTCCATGGACGAAAGGTACTCGTATTTGGCAAAAAATATATTGTGTGAAAAATGATGTAAATTTGAATAGAGTGCATATCTCAGTGACGACCGCCCGATATCAATATAAAATATATTGCTCCGATCCTAGATAAACTAGGACCAAGGCAGGCTAATGATGATAAATAATGTGCTAATAAACTATTAGTAATGGAATGTTAATTACGTTTAATAGGTTATGATACCGGCGAATTTGAAAAAAGGAACATTACAAACACATTCTCTTACGATTTTACCATGCAATAAAGAGAGGAAGCCTGAAATTCATTATGGTATATTAACGGGATCCTTTAATATGTACGATGGGAAATTTGGTTAGTAATATTTTTTTGTAGTTCAACTATTACAGTTTAACGATTTTATATATATACATTTGCATTTCTAATTTCAAGGACTACTAACTACAAAATGATGACTAAACTATATTCATTAAAAATACTCTCTGTAGAAGGGCTTATTATAGAATTGATGAATATATAACTGACAAAGATATCTGGAAATAATTCAGCACAGACTACCTGTTCTTAATAATCTTTAATTTTACCATTTGATATCGTTATTGTACCAATATGCTTATGTATTTTTTGTTTTTGTAATATCTAATTGTCAATTTTAAAAGAGACCTATATTGGCAAGTTTCTTTCGGTATTTCTTCTTAGCCAATGGTCATTTCCGAAATGCTAGTAGATAAAAAAAAGGAAAAAAGTAAAAAGAGAATTAAATAAGATACAATAAGATTATATTTCAAAAACTGTAAGACGTGTCTAAGTGCCCGCAAGGGCCCAATGGCAAATAAAGAATTTTTTTATCTATTTTATCTATATTTGAATAAAGTTTTTACAGGTTAGGTGTTACAAGCGTTCATATGCGTAACAGTTGCAAGAACCACAAACTCGGTATATCTCCGTTGTACGTCCGGTAAAGATGTAATTTTTGTGGGTGGCCTGCACCTGAATAGTACTATCATTGAACTCGTTCAGTTTGTCGTATCGCTGTACAATAAGTACCTACTTGTACTATTTATCGTTGCAAAAATTATATTCTGGAAAAAATCATTCATAGGTGGAAGGTCTAAAGGGAGACAAGCCCTGACAATGAGTGTAATGGCATATTGTTTAGCCTTTCACTACCATCCCAAGCAGTGGACAATGAAACTAGTCGACAATTTAGTAGACGCTGGAGATCAGTGGTTCGTAATTTAATGTAACATTATCTTCTAATAGGTAAGCAGATCTGAAATAACATTAACAACCTTACTCTATAGGTACTTGCAATGTTTAGAGAAAGTTCATGATCACTCAGCTGTTCAGGGAATATGTGAGGTACTGCCCTTCGGAAAGAAACAAACGTTAGTTCTGAATGGGAAGCGAATGCAAGTGCTGCTTGGAGAACCAGACATCGTCGGTTATACAATGTCATTGGATCCTACAGTTTATAACTTATGCAGAGGATTGAAAGCTTTCTTTAAAGATAACCGTGCGGGTATTCTATTATCAAGGTAAATGATTGAAATATTTTGAGTAGGCTTGTCCACGTATTTCATAATTTATCTGTAAACTTGTTATTTCAGGGTGTTAAAAGTCGTTATATGGAAAGACAAAATATGCTACTATATATTTGATCCAGCTGGAAGAGATTCAAGGGCCTTTTCCAATTTTTCTAATGGATGCGCTGCATTAATTAATGTGAAAGATTTAGAATCTGTTGCAGATGTTATTTTGGCTCGTAGCATATTAGAAGATCAGAAATTTGTGTTAGCCTCATTGAAAGTTTTAAAAATGATTGACGAGAGATGTGATGAAGATTTTGAATCAGACAAAGAACTCACCCAAGCTGAAAAAGCTATGATGGGCTATCGAATTTTAAGTGAGAACTGTGCAATTGTAAATGCTAATATGCATTTAGGTGATCGTTGTTTTGAAGAGGCAAAATTTCGGCAGGCTTTACCAATAGCCATAGTAGCAATGACATACGCGAAAATTTCGCCACCAAACACTTGGTTCTCCAAAACATTAGACAAGATTTTGCGTTTAGGCACAAAATTATTTGTAGATTGTACACACCCTAAAGTAATGATAGATATGACAATTGACAACATACCTAATGAAATAACAATCGGACCGTATACTTGTGAAGTAATTATATATAGAGAACGTGTTAAAGGTCAACTTTTCACTACAAAAGATTGTTTGTTTAATATCAAAACGGGTCTAGAAGAATTTTATAGCCACGAGTATAATAGTGGCATATTGCAATTTAACAATTACACTCTTGGTTTCTGGAGGCAAAGAGACATGTTTTACCTATTCGATCCTTATCCACGAACTAATGACGGTTTACGTTCTATTAAAACTGGCAGGGCTTGTTGTTTAATGTTTTTAAATCCAGAGACAATGGCGGAAGCTTTAACCGCCAATTGGGAATATTTACCTATTACGACACAATTTTATATACATGCTTTCAAAGTATTAAAATTGAAGAAAAAGGAACCCAAGGTAAATAAATTTTTAAAAAGTTTGATGGTAGTATTTTGTTGAACATTCACGTCACTTATTATATTGTACTATATTACTATGTCTTCACGCCAAGTCCCTTGAGTGGTAGGCTGAGAGTACTGAGCGCCACATGACTCGATCCTTACACGCCGCCTTCGCTTCTTTAACATTCATAGCTCTTCTCATGCAGGCTCGCCGGTTTTTGGGCCCCTGACATCACCCTCTGATAAAACATAAACAACTTGGTCATGTTTGGTAGATGTCTCTTGGTCTTCCTCGGCTCCTACATCCTTCCATTTTCAAATTGTATATCTGTTTCGTAATTCTTTTCTCACATTTATGTTTTGTACCTGTCTCGTTGTTCTTTCACACCGCAGTCATTCTACATGTTCGAACCAATGGAGAATGCCTGTTCCTATTGACGTTGCAACAGCGATCTACAAGCGTTACGCTACGAATATTGCGCAATGCTCGCATTTCGACTGCGTTGTTTCATGCTCTCTCTCTCTGCCATACCCAGTTCTCGCTTCCATAAGTTAGGGTGATGTGCTTCCATAGGTTAGCTATGCTGAGCCTTCCGACTGAAGCTTTTACTGCCAAGAAGTTTTCCCAATGTTCCATTTATACTGTTCACTCACTCGCCTTTCCAAATCGGCCGTATACCTTTCATCCCTGCTGAAAGCGCACCCAAAATATACAATCTCATCTACTTGTTCCATCACTATACTATATCTATACTACGTAATATTTATGTTGATTCTGGTTTCTACTCTTTCAAATACCATTTAAGTACCATACTTCTTACACATTTATTTATTTCAGTTACAAATAGTTTGTACTCTAAGTGACGAGCAACTGCCGGGAGCTAGGAGGAAAAAGAAGAGAACTATTCCGATGGGACTAGCTCAGGGCGACGGAAATAAAAAACTTCATGATATTTTTCCTGCAGAGATAGTGGATAATAAACTACCTGAAGTAAGTTAATTAATTCAACAACCGATTAAATTAATTATAAAAAAATGTAATGTCAACAACTTTTTAAATGAAACTCTGTGGTCTGGCAGCCGCAGTTAGATGAAGAGCAAATGGGCGAAATTATTTCATTAGTGGACAGCATTCAAGAGGATTACTTGCCACCCATGCCTTTAAGATATAAGAAAATGGATCCGGAACCCTTAGAAGAAAAAGTTGGCGAGTAGTGATTTTTTGTAGAAACAAGTCAGTCAGTTAGACAGCGGTCTTAAAACATACCTTTTTGTTCAAATTACTATTTTTTTTAAGCTAACGAGACATGGTAATGATTCATTAGCAAAATATACCTATGCATATATTTAAATTATCTATTAAAATGTATATAAAACATATGTTTTTAAAACCATGGATCTTGACGTGGTCTTGAAGTCATGTCTTCAAGACACGTCGTGGTTTGTTATCATCAAGAAGGAAAGAAAGAAAAACGTTTATTTGCAACACATAAAAAAATTACATAAATTTGAAGAAACTTAAGGCTAAATTACACTATGTGTACCAAACAGGTCTCTATTAAGCATAATGTCTTGGTGCGAAGTGCTTCGACGCTGGTATTCTGTGGCCACCATTAGTGAAAGAGGTGTTCGACATCGAGTAAACAATAATATTGCAAGCCTAATTCGTACGTCTATGTGACTAGGTATATACCTCGTCACATAGACGTAATAGAAGTAGCAGACACCGTCTCCCGAACTAAACACTGAAGCACCGCCATAGTAAGTCAGTCGCTATACGTACGAGCCGACACGCACACATTCACACCATAGTAAGTCTACCGCCCGCCATTACGCACCGACACCTCGCCGCGTGATAACCGTGTCGAAAAAAATAATAATGCCGTCGTGCGTAGTGAAGAGCAGTCGAAACCATAGTGGTAGATACGATAGATAGTAGGACGATTTTTGTGTGAACGAAACATGTATAATTAATCCATCCATGTCGGTAGATGTAAAAATTGAATAACTAATGTAAGACAAATATCATCTTAGTCTTCATGCGACCACGTCAGGTTCAACAAAATAAATAAAACACGCGATACTTCCGTTAAAAATTGTTTAATTCAATTTCACCTGCCTATTTGAACACACAATGTAGAGCAGTTGGAATGGTCGACGTTCTATCTGTTTCTAATCGGCTTGAATCGCTGTCTACCAGAAGATATCATACTCTGTGGTTTACAAGCTCACGGGGAGTGCACACGCACGTTTGCCTTCCTCTTATGCCAAGCATCACGTTTATGTGTCTAACCTTAATTCACCTTCGATAAATGCGTGTGAGAGACTGACAAACAGACAGACGCGTGAGTGACCTTATAAGGGTTCCGTTTTTACCTTTTCAGGTGCGGTAATAGGTACGAATTCATAAGAAGTCGAATTGGTTTTTATACGATCAGCATCGCACAACATCGTCAAGCAGCTTATAGCATGTTGGCCAAAGTATAATAAAAAGTCTGACCTAACAAGTAAAATATTATCTCTGCAGTAAACTTGGATTCGCCGACGGTGTCGGTGACGCAGGTGGTGCCGCCGTGGCCGAAGCCCCGCGACAAGACCAACGAGCCGCCGGAGCCGGATCCTGATCCGGAGCCTACCCCGCCGCCCACACCGCCATCTTTGCCTGTAATTTCCGCGTTTCACTTTAGGTTATGTGCTCAATGGCTCGTTTGATTGGATATGCAAGTTTGTATTTGGATCGGTGCTCCTCTGTACTAAGTTACCTTTGGCATTTCTCTAGTACGGCGCAGGCTCATCTAATTCGCTGTGCAAAATATTCTATGTTAATTTTAATGAGACTGACTATGTAATGATGGAATAATAATTTCATCGTGCCGTTGTTTCAAAGTTGCATTTCCTTTCATTGACATTAACATCGTTCATCATTTGAAAAAATATGCACATACAGATTTTGACCACACATTGGCTGGTCACCCTATCATTACATCCAAATGAAAGGAATGGAGCGTTATGAACACTCCTAGATAGTAAAAACTTGAACCAGAAGGCACAGTTCAATTGAACTCTCAGAATACAGAATTCTGTATTCTAAGATTTCAATAAACATAATGTCGCTGATCCCTAGCGCGAGATGATGTAGGGAAGCGAGAGGTGTGTATGGTAGATAAAGCATCAAAGTATAATATAATATAATATAAAGGCGGTTGAAATACGAGCGTTGCTTAAAATCTGTCTGTGTCTGTAACCCTTCTAGACCGCGTTTGCAATGATGATGTAAGAAAGTCAGTTTGTTAGAAAAACGGTAGCAGTGTTAAGATAAGAAAAGCATGCCCCGGTGGGTTCGGACATGTAGAATGCATGAGTGAGGAAAGAATGACGAGACAGACAGAAATATAAAACACAAGTGAGAAGGATGGGAGATTGGGGTAAAGGCGTAAATGGCGACAGATAGTGCTGCTGTAATGTGGTTAATGAAATAGACCGTATTTTAATAAAATTACATATAACTCCGAAGTTAAGTTTAAAAAACAGCAAATTTTATAATATAATCGCTATTTATCATATATTTTACATAAAACGTCTGAGAACCAAAGAATACAAGAGAAAATAGGTTAGTTACATTAGCAATACGTGTTATATTATTATCTTTTGGAGTAGCTGCTCTCCCAGCATATAGAAAAATAGCTCTATAAATTCACTTTAATTTTTCGTAGAATTTTGAATAATAATTCGTTATATTGATATAATTCTAATGTTATTTCAGCCGCCGGAAGGAGGAGAGGAAGTAAGTATTGCTTACGCAGAGCATGGTATAATAAAACGTATGGTTATACCATGACGCATTGTTCTTTTGTAGTACTTGGTACAAATAGCGTTAAACTCTAGTTCGCTCTGAAGCTGTTCTACGCAGAGCAGGTGTACCTACCCCACATCTTACTACTGCGTGTAACGTGCTGTGGTCAGAGCTAACAAGAAGTTTGACGTTATACAGTTGAACATAATATTACGGGTTACCTAAAGTATGAAATTGCCGATTTGTACTGAAAAATTAAAACTTTTTTTTCTAAGATGTAACATATTTATTTAATCAAAATATTTACCCTCATTATCTACACATTGCTGCCATCGAACCGGAAGTTTATGCCTTTGCGATAGAACTCGGGGGTACTAGATTCGACAAACTGTGTGAAAGCATTTTGTACTGCCTCTTTTTTTTACCACGTAGAAAGTTGTCCAAATCACGAAAAAAAATGGTAGTCAGTTGGAGCAAGGCCTGGCGAGTACGGAGGATGACGTATGGCTTCTAACTGCAGCTCCTGTAGAGTTACAACGGTTTCTCGTGCAGTGTGAGGTCTTGCGTTATCATGGAGCAATAATGGTGAAGTTCGATTCACGAATCGGGGCTGTTTCACTGCCAGTTTCGCCATCATTGTTCGAAGTTGGGCACAGTAAACATGTGCTGTTATTACTTAACCACACCTGAGAAAGCTATAGTGAATAACGCCATGAAGAGACCACCAAACAGTTAGCAATACCTTTTTATTGGTAAGCTTTAATTTAGGGCACTGTTGCGTCGTTTGTCAGCCATTGCATTTTTCGCTTACGGTTATCGTAAAGAATCCACTTTTCGTCACATGTCACAATTCGATCCAATATTTCTTTATTTCTGTACCGATTCAACAAGACAACACAAGTTTCACCACGCGTTTCTCTGCCGATTTAGTTCCGCATCAGAATTCGTATTCAAAAATTACTCGGATTTTCGAAGTATCTTTCTTTCCCGTCTAAGCTGAATAAAAAAGAATCAACTGACAAATTATGAAAGTAACGGAGTCTGTCTCAAAAATGGAAGGTATCATTTGGATTTTCCGTATTTATATTGTGTACGTAATTAGGACGAATTTTTTTCACGGATTCCTGCTATGTAAGAATTAAGTCAGAAGACGAGACCGCGGCCAATATTTTCGTGCATGGACATGCTTGTTGGCCATGTCTGATTGTTCTTAAGGCAGGTTGAGTATCAAAGCAGACTGCAAAGGACTCAACCTCACAGAAAATCGCAGCATAATAGCGATTCCTTGGAGGTTGTCGTTAGAAATTGCTGCCCGTGAAGAAGTTGAGAAGTCGATTTACATTGTTTTTTTTATTGCTATATATATATATGTATATATATAGTATACCGAATGCGTAGTAAGTGTTTACACTTACTACATGCTTAACGGTAGAAATAGGTGAGACAGAGGTACCCATGCAGACGACTTTTGTACAAAGTCTATCTGGTAATAAAAATAAATAAATAAATAAACATACTTAGCCCGACGTCTCACTTTATTCATTTAATTACTTTTTGTATGATCATACGTGGGACACTGCGGAAATAAAAAAAAGGGTTCTATAGGTAAATATTTTTTTATTAAATCTTTTCAAAGTACTCTCCACCAGCCTTTATACAAAGTCTCATGCGTCTGAACCAGTTTTCGAATCATTTTTTCCAGTTCGACGCAGACACCTATTTACAGCCAGCTCGAACACTGACAGCGTATCTTGCGGCGACAAAAACTGTATCACTTTGAACTGATTTTTTATTCTTTGGAATAAAAAGAAGTCACACGGTGCTAGGCTGTAAAGGCGGTGACCCAGGAGTTTGACCGGCGTGCTGTCCAGGAAGTCCCTCGTTTTGAGCGCGTTTTCGTGGTGGAGCAGTAGCCCACGGAGCCCTGTGTTTGGTCGCTTGTTGCTCACAATGGAGAAAACTTCTGTCAAAGCATTTGGTAGTATACTATTCGGCGATGATGCTTCTTTGGTTCTCTTCTTAAAATATTCCCTCCGCTTCTAGATCGCTTGACTTTGGTAGGCGTTGATCCGTTTGTAAAACACCCAAATCGTCGACTGGCGCTTCGTTTCTGGATCGTATCGATAAGTCCAGGACTTATCACCAGTAATGATGCTGTTAACACGCCGAGACGAGCCTGCTTCAAATTTGTTTATCTTATAACGACACCATTCCAACAGGGCCTGCAACGTTGAGATTGTGCCCCAGCGCATCAGAGCAACTCGTCTGGGGAAGTACCTCCACCTCGCAGAAAACCGCAGCCAAATAACAACTCCCTAGAAGGTTGTTGTGTTCTTGTGTGTGAGTGAGGGCACCATTAAGCTCCTAAGGAGTTGCTGTTCTAGCAGCAGAGAAGGCGTCACGCGAGTGATACTTAATATGTTACAAGCGTTCATATTCTACGGTAACCGTCTCACATCAGGTAGGCCGTATGCTTGTATGCCTTCAGACGTACCTAGTATAAAAAAGAAAGCTGTGCAGCAAACGTGCATGTGGCAGTCTGCTCGTTTGCCTCTCGAAGTTGTAGAAATTGAAATCTATTCGCAATTATCCAATTTTATTTATGTTTTGGACCCAGAAATCTTGTGATAAATAAGCAAACGATTATGTGCAGCAGATACCGTATCCTAAGAAGTCTTGCAATAATAATCTAAGAGGAATATCGTAAGCGCGTTGCTACACGAGCTGTTACCCTCGCTTTTTGTTAGGCTTTGGACCCGTAGTAAAAGGTTTTCATTTGTGAATATTTCCAATCTTCAAATTACTTGTCCTAAGGAGGAAGAAGAGGAGGAAGACGAAGACGAAGAAACAACGAAAAGAAAGAAAGAAGAAGAGGAAAGAAAGAAAGCTGAAGAAGAAGAAGCCCGTAGAAAGGCTGAGGAACTGCCGCCGCCATTGCCACCCCCTCCGCCTTCCCCGCAACCAGAGCCGGAATTACCGGTATGAACTAAAGACTTTACCTCAAAATGGATTGTTGGTCAAATATCACGAATCAATTTTGATGTTAAGCCCTTTATAAAAGCTGGTTTTAAATGGGTTTAATCTCTGCTCTTTTATTTCATAAGGTCTAAAATATTAAATTGTCCATATTATCAAAATGTCTATTTAATCGTTAAGTCAGAAGTATTAAGTAATGTAGTGCTATGGATATTTACATTTATTTTTACATATATATATAATATATATATCATCACGCCTGTCTCCCATTGGGGTAGGCAGAGAATATGGAACGCCAGGTGCACCGATCCAAACATACCTCTCTTGGTATTGTCTTAGGTTTTCGCGATTGTTACACATTGAAATTAAACTATTTTTAACGGAAGTATCGCGTGTTTTATTTATTTTGTTCAGTCTTTCCTGCGACCACGGACGCTGCAAAGCGTTCGAAACGTCAGGTTTCAACAAAATAAATAAAACACGCGATACTTCCGTTAAAAATAGTTTAATTTCAATACCTCTCTTGCTTGGTCCACACTCATCAACCTCTTCATGCATGCTCTTCGGTTTTGGGTGCTTTTGATTTGGCCTTTTTTCAACACATCACCAATTTCATCTATATGTGTGCGTCAGGGGCGGACCCTGCCGATATCTCCAATTACTCTTGCCCGATACACTTATTTCGTAACTGTTTTGTAATTCAATCTTGTTAAACGACAAACCTTCAGCATACCCTTTTAAATTTTTATCACAACATCATCTTTCACTCCATATAGTTTTCGTATCGTGCTATTTCTTACGCTAGCAATCATTCTTACTTCCCACATACTTCTCACCGCTCTCATTTTTATGGCGTTCACATTTTTCATTTCTACTTTCATGCTTCATCTGCCATAATCATGTTTCACTGCGTACATCACTATAGGCAATACACCCTGAATGAAAGCAAGGCGAGCTTTGCTCGATATGTTGTCGCTTATTACCACAGAGTACAACACACTATTGATATGGTTTCCTGCTTTCACTTCTCATTAAATATCACCCTCACATAAGCATAGAACATACGTAAACAAATTCATTCACTTGTTCCACTTTTTCATCTCCGATCATTATCTAGCACTCTGTAGCATTTTCATTCCTTCCAACTACCATCGCTTTCGTCTTTACTTATGTACATTTTTACTACTTTGATACTGCTAATAAAACATCCATTTATTAAAATGATTAATACATGGTTGTTTTAAACTGGTTATTTTTAATAAATAGACATTTATACATTATGAACATTTTAATATTTTAGACCTTATGAACTGAAAGTATCTCTGCTCATCAATGTTTAAAAAGGTTAATTTAACCTTCTTGCGTCGTTGCTGGACGTTACGAGGCACTAATGCGGCTTTTATCTATCGCAGTAGCTTAAGCGTTAAAGCCGCTACCGCGACACTGCCATGCCGTAGCCTCAAAGCCATCACTATTTTTGACTGGTTATTTAACAATAATATTACAGTTAGCTCCAGTACAAATAACCGCAGAAGAGGTCCAGACAGTACCAGCAGTGAACGTCGATCGTCGTATACTTCTTACTGAAGATGCAAGGCGGAGATTCAAGCTAAGGCAACTACGTAGGAAGATGACACATCCACTAACGGAATCGCTATCAGAAGTTTCTCCTTCTCAAGAACTTTTGAAGCCAAGTAATTTCAGAGATTTACCAGATGGCACGCAGATAGTTCGTGGTACTTCTGCTATTACAGATTCGAATGCTATAGATATTTTTCCTTTCGCTGCTGTTATGGCTATAGTGACCTCTTATAAATATTCAATTGACACATGGACTGTTGGAATTATAAACTTTATTATAGATACAGCTTTGAAATTATACAATAATAAGCAGCAAAAGTTTCAACATGCTCCTGTTCATATAATTCCTAAAATTGGAATAGGACACCAGGTGAGTATCACGCCACTGTTCAATATAGTAACATTTTAGAAATTTACGTGTAATTTGGTATCAATTTCCCACGAGAATCAACAATGTGTTATAAATAATAAATAAAAATATCAAATCATTAATCCTAATAATCCTAATCTCGTTCGCCTTTATACTGCAATCATGTATTCTGTTTGTTGTAGGCTTATCATGCATATATAGATGTAGTTGGAGAAGGTGCTACGTGGCAAATGGAAGATCTACTTTCAAAGAAATATTTCCTTAGAAATGATCGAGGCATGATCACTACAACTAACTACAGCTGTGCATTTTTCAAGAGGGGTGGTCTTTATTATTTATTTGATGGTAGCTCTTGTACTCCAATGGGTTTAAGAGATATGAAAAATAAAGGAAATGCATGTTTTATGCGATTTCGAACGTTGCATGGTCTTGTTAGCAGGTAAATTTTGATTACTTAACTAAGAATAAATAGCATTCGTTCATAATCACTATAAAGATAATAGGGGATCGGAAAACATTTCAAAAAGTGATTCAAATTAATCATCACCACAAAAAATATCATTTTAAATAAATAAACCTTTGACTGCCGAAAACTATGTTTAAAGATTATTTAGTTATAAATTCCGCGTTTATCACTATGATTAATTTCAATCACTTTCTAAATGTGGTCCGATTCCTTATTATATTAAATGTCTTCGTAACATATGAATATCATTCTTAGAATTCTATTCAACAAAGATGGAAAAACGGACGATCAACAATTTATATTAAGTAGAATATTGGTACGGCGACTTTTGACAGAACCTCGTATGAAGTTACCTGAAGATTATGACTATGAAACCGGTTTACCAAAAGCTAAAAAATCAAGACCTTCAATTGTTTCATCTAGTAAGGATTCTGATAAAAAGAGTTCCATTGAATCATCAGAACTTAAGAGTCAAACTGTAATTGGATATCAAGAAGTTGATGGAATATATAGAATCGAGGGCACAACGGCTCTTAAGGACGCTAAACCAAGTTCAGACGTTAAATCTTGCCACTTTGTGAGTTTAATTGCTATGCTAATGGCGGCTATGCATCCTATCAGAACTTGGGACCACTTTATGGTAGATGCCTGTATAGAAAAAGGTTTAGAAATACACGAAAAGGCGACAAATTTAACTCTCTGTGAAAAAAGAGTAATAAAAAACATTATATTAGATGGAAAGTTCATGAATGTGAATATAAAGAAAATTACTGTGGTAAATGATAATCCAGAGAAGAGATTAGAACAATATTTGAAAGCCGTGTTGAAAAGATTGCGTTATGTTATAATTAGGTTTCCTCCATGCAGTTTGGTAATCTGCCACGCGGATGGTTATTACCACCTGTTTGACCCTTACCCTCCACCTACCGAAGAACCAGAGGATTTGCCTGACACAGAGCCAAGACGTAGCACAGATAGTGGTAAAAAACTTCAAAAGAAAAAAGTAAGCGCAGTTGCCACATGGACGCTGTATCGATCTATGGACGCCTTAATGAATCGATTAAAAAAGGGAGTCAGTGGCAGGCATGCTGACAGGCCGGAATTTTATACATTTGAATTAACATCTATAAAAACTGCTCCTCGTTATTCAGCGTTCAACTATAGACTTAGTCCACTATTCAAACCCGACGTCAATCCAAATTTAATGTATTTAAAACGGCGAAAGATTCGACCTATTGTTGACGAAAAAATGTATTGGTTAAACATAGAGACGATACCTTGGTCTCGTATGAATCCTACGAATGATTTAGGATTCGATAGAAAAACACCAAGGACTATGTGGAATGACTGGGATATTGAATTTCCTGGAGATTTATATTCGCTCTGGGGCACCATACATCCTTTGAACCATAAGTTCGATGCAAATCACAGGGGAAAGCAATACTTAGCAACCAGTGTTGTAGCTATCGTGATGACTCAGGCTTGCAGCCTCAGCGCTTGGACTAGCAGCTTTTTGGATGGAATTGTCAATGCTGGCGACCTTTATCATAAGAAGTGTCTGGATAAATTAGGCAACACTGCAAATCATGAAATAGATATTAACGATTTGGATTCGAAGTTTGATGATATGTACCCATACTCCTTTTCAGTGAAGTTTGAAAATATAATATTTGGATTTGTGTACAATATACTTCCAGACCGTTTTAATTTGAGCCAAGCTTTGATTTACTTCTTCGAGAAAAACTCTTTTGGAATATTAACGAATCCTACAAAAAATTTAGCATTTGGTAAAATTGGAATGTCGTATTTCATGTTTGACTGTCAAAGTTACGGTTTACCTATATTTTCTCCCGGACAAGGAAGTGCTTACATACTGAAATGTGAGAGTCTGAATAGGCTCATTTACTGTATAACATTAACACTGAATATGAGAAGACATGGAAACCAATTTCATTTATTTAACGTAAATATAACACTAACGGAAAAAAACTAAATAAATTTATTGTGAATGTTAAACTGTCCTTTCATTCATTTCTCAGAGATTAAATTTATAGTTCACTTCCATGATAAGATTTTGGGCACGTATTTGAACTTCGAAAATTAATATACCTATAGTACAACTATCGATGTTCACGACATCGAAACACAAAATGTCGATCTCTTCAAAATATCTATAATAATTATATAAAAAATTAAAATGATCGCATTTTACGACTTCTGTATAATGGTTACAGATATTCATCATCATGATCATATCAGCCGCAGCACGCCCACTGCTGCATAGGCCTCCCTCTTAGACTTAGCGATCGGCCCTGTGCCGCTTGCATCCATCGGATCCCTGTGATCTTCACAAGATCGTCGGTCCATCGTGTGGCGTGCCGTCCTACGCGTCCGGTCGTCGTCCTACGTTTCCGGTTCGTGGTCGCCATTCGAGAACTTTTCTGCCCCAACGGCCATCGATTCTTCGAGCTATGTGGCCTGCCCACTGCACTTCAGCTTGCTGATCCTTAGAGCCACGTCGGTAACTCTAGTTCTGCTACGGATGTGCTCATTTCTGAATCTATCTCGTTTTTTTGTTTTATACAACGACAGGAGTCATACAAGCATACGGCCCACCTGATGTAAAGCGGTTACCGTAGCCTATGAACGCTTGTAATACATTAGGTATCATTCGCGCGATGCCTCCTCTACTGCTAACACAGCAAGTCCTTAGGAGCTTACTGGTGACCTCACACACATGCAGGAACACAACAACCCTCTAACGAGTTGTTGTTTGGCTGCGGTTTTCTGTGAGGTGGAGGTACTTCTCTAGACGGGTTGCTTTGATGCGCCCTACCTCTCTTAAAACATCCACACCAAGACAAACAGACATGTTCATGCACACAAATGTTTGTCTTGTGTGGGAATCGAACCTACGAGCGTTGGTGTCGTAGTAAACTCGTAGAGAAACTCCCAGCATGTCTCTCTCCATCGAACGCTTTGCAACCTTGAGCTTCCGTAAGTCATCATCATCATCATTGGCAACACACACTAGTCGAAGACTTTCGTCTTGAGAGATTTTGGGCAAGAAAATCTTTTGCAATTTCCCAAACGCTGCCCATCTGAATTGGATTCGTCGAGAGACATACAGACCTCTTTCTCGACGTTGGATCTACCTACCTGGACTGTTCGTCCTAGGTAAACATACTCATCAACTTCAAGAACCGAGCTCCCAACTGAGACTGGAGTACAACATGGACATTCGACGTGATCCTCGTTTTGTCCATGTTTATTTTAAGACCCACTCGTTGGGATGCTATGTCGAGATCTCCAAGCATTGTATTCAAGTCCTCCAGCGATTGCGCCGTGATTACTTTATCATAGCAAATCGAAGGTGAGTGATATACCCGCCATTAATATTGATGCCGTATCCTTTCCAGTCCAGTGGCTTGAAAACATCTTCCAATACAATCGTGAACAGTTTCGGAGAAACAACGTCTACCTGTCTCACTCCTCTCTGCAATTGCATAGATCTCGTACTCTGGTCCTGTAGTCTGCTCGACATGGTCGCGTTTTCATACATACTTCTCAACACTTCGATATACCTTTTTTTTATACCACTAAGGTGGCAAACAAGCGTACGGTCTGCCTGATGGTAAGCAGTTACCGTAGCTTATGGGCATTTGCAACACCAGGGGTGTCACTCTTGCGTTGCCGACCCTGTAAGAACCTCTTCACGCCTTTCTTGAAGAACCCCATACTGTAGTCCCTTGGAAAAATCTCCGCAGGGAGCTCATTCCACAACTTAATAGTTCTCGGTATAAAACTTCTTGTGAACTGCACAGTGCGCGACCATTGCGGTTGCAGTGTATGAGGATGAACTCCCAGCCGTCGGCGAGCTGTGCGATTGTAAAACAAGGCTGTTGGCATGATGTCGAACAACTCCTCAGAACACAACCCATTATACAACCGGTAGAACACAAAATCTCTCCTTAAACTCAAACGCTCAATGGCGTGTGTGTGTTCAGGATCGTCAACGATTCTCACAGCTCGTCTCTGCACCGAGTCACAAGGTCCTAGCTGGTATCCGGGTGCTCCCGCCCAAAGGTGGCTACAGTACGCCATATGCGGTCTGACTTGGGACTTATATAACATAAGTCTTTGTCCCGCGCTCAAGACTGTTTAGCTCTGTTGAGCACACCAAGTTTCTTGGACGCCAGCTTGGCCTTCTCCTCCAGGTGACCTCGATACTGAACGTCGCTGGAGATCTCGATACCGAGAATCCCAATGCTCTTAACGATTGTGAGCGGCGTGTTTTGGAATTGGGGAACCACAGCAAATGGGGTTTTCTTAGCGGTGAACGCGCAAACTTGTGTCTTGGTAGGGTTGAATTGGACTAGGTTCAATCGCCCCCAGTCAGTTACTTTAGACAATGTACCCTCCATTTCAGACACAAGTTAGTCGGCTTTCCTACACAAGGGAACGAGGGATGTTAGCACGGCCTGTATAATAAGTGTCCCCGGTGCAGTCGTCCGCATAACAATGAATGCTGTCGATTGACAACATATCATTAATGTGCAACAGAAACAGCATTAATGTCCATGCTATTGGAGCAACTACCGTCAACCATGGCTTCGATGCATCGCAGATAGGAAACTGGCCACCCATTTGCACAAAGCCTCGGGCAGCCCGTACGATGGTAACTTCGATAGAAGACTCCGATGCCAGACCCGATCGAACGCCTTTGCCATATCCAGGCGGACAGCCAATGCCTCACCTTGACTCTCGATCGCCGAAGCCCAGCGGTGTGTAAGATACACTAGAAGATCACCAGTCGAACGCCATGCCATCTAGCCCACTCGACTTATGAATGTCGAGGGAGAGCAACGCCCGCCGGACATTTCGCTGGGTAATTGAGATTTCCGGCATTGAGCTACTGCATCTCGGGATGGTAGGTGGCACAGCTCCCCCGTCATTCAAAGTCGAGTTAGAGGCAAAGAGATTACCCAGTAAATCGGGTTTCTCTTTAAAACTGTAGGCCAGACTGCCATCCGGTTTTGCAATGTTGGCATAGACGCTTGACAAAAGTTTCCCTCGGCAGCTTTAGCCAGCGACCAGAAAGCACGTCTCCCAGACGGAAGGCTTGCAAACCGCTCGCTAACTCTACCGACGAAATCAAACTTTGCTCTGGCGATTATCCTCTTACTGGACCTCGAGGCAGCGTTGAGTTTACGTTTCAAAAGAGAGACATCAGGATTTCCATTAGCACGCGCCGTGGTCCAAGCCTCGAAAGCAGTCTATTTGAGAAGTTTGGCTTCTCTACAAGGCCGATTAAACCACGGTTGCTTTTTAGCTCCCGCAGCAGCCACTAGGCGATTGGGAATGTAGCATTCCATGCCATCCAATATCGCCGCAGCTACCGCAGTCGCACAGGATTCGATATTATCTGTTTTGAAACAAAGCTACCTCCACGGGTACGTCGCGTAGAATTCACGCAATCCGTCCCAGTCTGCCGACTTATAGTGCCAAACGCGACGCCATCCGGTAGGCCGAGGTGGGCCACGTCCGGCACAGGGCGCTTGCGTTGGATGAGACAGTGGTCCGATGAGCCAAGCGGCGCATCCACTGCGATGTTGTACTCATCCGGACGTGTTGTCAGCAGAAGGTCCAGTAAGGAGCTTGTGTGGTCCTCTATGTCTGGTATTCTCGTGGGAGAATGTACCATTTGGGAGAAACCATAGGCCAGAGCAAAGCCATGAGCAGATCTCCCCGCGGAATCAGTGCATCGAGAGCCAAGCCATTCGATGTGGTGGGCATTAAAGTCTCCCAAAATCACTAACTACGCGGAGGGATACTGCTCGATAACTCTGTCAGTCGCCATTTGCAGGTGCTCAAATAAACGAGCTGTGTCTGCATCACCGCTATAGGACCTGTAAAGGCACGCGTAGATTCGGGTGTGACCGCCATGATCCACGCGCACCCATAGTAAAGACAGGTCCTTGTCTTCCAGGCTACGAAGACGGCGACAACAAATATCCTCCTGAACGAACATGCATACCCCGGCACGACGTACAAATAAATGTTCAAGTTTGTACCCGGGGTAATGTAAGTAAGAAGTGTCGGCCGGTGAAGATATCTGTGTCGCCGTGAGGAAAAGAAGGGTCGGCCGAGCGGTCTCGAGGTGTTAGTGAAACCGCGTTAATGTTTTAGAGTGAAGTCCCCTGATGTTGCGAAAATCCACATTTATTGTGGAAGGGGTAGCCGCTGTAATTTTCCATTTTCCTTTCTTTCTCTTAGGCATGTTTTATGAGATTGTTTGAATAATGAGAAGTCGCTGAGCCGATAGAGTGGAAGACAAATGCGCTGTATCTTCCACTATTGGACAATGCAGGTTATGCGGTTTGCTGGCACGGCGGGCGGAAGGGCCCCCGGTCCCCTCTGCTGCAGCAGCCGGGTCCACTCCGGTCTCCTTCTCCGGCACGACCACTACAACAGGGATTTTGCGCGGGTTGGCGGTTCAGCCTCCCGGGGCGGAGATTAAGTAATCCCCGGGTTCGGGAACCCTACTGACCCGCGGGCGGCCAGCGGTCAGCCGTTTCACCGGGGCTCCCTGACCGCCGCGCCAGCCTTCCGCGCCCACACTGTTCGTGGCGGTTCGATATCCGCCGGTCCTCCTGCTGCCCGCACAACGACCTCCCAAATGGCTGGCGACCTTACTCACGCACAGGAACACAACAATTCTCCCGGAGTTGTTATTTAGCTGCGGTCTTCTGTAAGCTGGAGGTGCTTCCCCAGACGGATACTTAGAGCAAGATGTCTTGCCATGCCCCGCCACTGCAGTATGCTTGACAGGGCGGAGCACAGCATGACCCCTTGCTGGGTCCTACCTCTCTTCAATACCTATAATCAATGCGGCACCGCTGGAGAGACTGGAGCACAGCCCAAGTTTTGATCGAATCGAAAGCCTTCTCATCATCCACAAATTCAAAAGACGAGTGTCGCGTCGCAAATAGACCGAAATCGTTATAGATATTATGGGGCTACAATTGAAATGCCAAGCACTTAAAATTGGTCAATACTAGAACATATTAGGAAATCAATAAACACAAATTTTCGAATATTTATATGACGTTCAATTCAATTGAAATGCGGATATACCTATAAGTGGCAAAAGAAACCAAGTTAAGTTCACCGGCAAAAACATTGGATGTCACACTTATATTTTATTACTCTATGGCAATGGCAATACCATTGTATAGTACTCGTATAAATGTGGTAGAATGAAACGCCAAACTTTGTTGCAGTAACACACAGGTACTGAGAAATCTTCTTAAAAAATATTGATACAGCGAAATGATAATTAATGTTCAAGGCGTACAGGAAAGGTTGTCAGCTTGCCGTTTGGTTAATATAATTAGAGCCTTCCAGTCATCGATGTCTTCCAGTTACAAAGGCAAAATTTATAGACATCCAGGCTCAGTGCAAGTCAAATTCGTTTTGACAGACAAGAAGTATTTCTTTTACATTGAATATTTTTTGCCTGTATTTTCAAGCCTTATCCAGTTCTATTCCACTAACTCAAAAATTATACATGTCTTCCCCTATACCCTTCCTTTCCTTTAAATGCCTTGACGTTTTACTATTATTCCGAAGAATGATGTTTCACTTCCATCTACCTAATTACGTAACCGCTATAAATCTATAGTTTTTCTAATTCCTCTGGTATTCCTCATTTTTCCATATCCTTATTCAAATTCTTCTTCAAATAGAACCTTAACCTCTTGAACACAAATCCTTATTTAATAGACCTTGTGATTCGGTACTGTGAGAGAACTGTAACAATTGTCAATAATGCTAAGTTCACGCACGGTATTGTGCCCTTCAGTTTAAGGAGCGGTTTGGTCTCCCTTCGTGTGTTCTACTGATTGTACAAATGCCGTATGCTTGAATAGTACCTTAGTGATATAAAAAAAAAATTGAACTAACCTAACGATAAAAGTAGTATTTTATATATGGCAACACCAAAGAAACCTGGTAACGCAATGGGATTTCCCATCGTAAGATCGTAAGGCCTTACGTGTATTTACCGTTTATCTATGTTTTAAGTAAATTACACTTAAACTCTTCACAATAGAGTTCATTATTATATGTTAAGTGTATAGGGTAAAATCCTGAAAGATATTTTTTATCGAATTTTTTGCCCGAGTAAGTACTTCACTTACGTACAAACGAACGTATCGTTTATCATTGGTTTAGGAGCTATTTAGCCGCTCCGAGCAAATGCCATATTTGCCGCCCTTTGCAAAGAGACCTAAGTCATATCATATCATCGATGTTATCATATTCATGATGATATTCATGTTACTTCATAGGTGATGGAAAAATTTTGACATACAAAACAAAGACAACTTTTTTTATACAACGACGGGAGTCATACAAGCATACGGCACATCTGATGTAAAGCGGTTACCATAGCCCATGAGCACTTGAAATACATTTAAGCATCGCGCGAGTCACCCGCCAACTGTGCTGCTAACATATCAACTCCTTAGAAGCGTATTGGTGACCTCACGCAGTCGCAGGAGCACAACAACCATCCAGGGAATTTTTATTTGACTGCGGTTTTTTGTGTGATGGAGGTACTTCCCCAAACGGGCTGCTTACGCCCTTGCTCTACCTCTCTTAAAAACACCCAGACCAAGACAAGACATGCATACAAATATTTGTCCTGTGCGGGAATGGAACCCATGAGCCTTGCTGTCAAAGTAGCGTTACAAACCACTGCGCCACTGAGTTCGTCAAATTTCTCACATAAAATTACCAAATTTTTGGGGAATACACATATTGAGCAGTCAGAACCCGTTATATACGTTTTCCCATACATTTCGCGGTCGTATACGACCACCCGGGTTTCGAAGGGTTAATGAGCAATTAATAACTTACTCTGTATGGAGCATCTTTTGGTGACATTAGAACCATATCTACTTATTTTTTATGTGTCATTTTTACCATATATATTTTTTTGCATCTAAGTATGAAAAATAACACTTGAATCTGTGTTGCACGGTATGCAACACAGATTCAAGTGCCGTGTTATATTATTTTCTTTAACAACCTCTCAAACATAGTATTGTCTTAGGTTTTCGCGATTGTTACACATTGAAATCAAACTATTTTTAACGGAAGTATCGCGTGTTTTATTTATTTTGTTGAAACCTGACGTTTCGAACGCTTTGCAGCGTCCGTGGTCGCAGGAAAGACTAAGGTGGTATTTGTCTTACATTAGTTATTCAATTATTACATCTACCGACATGGATGGATTAATTATATATGTTCCGATTCACACAAAAATCGCTCACAGTGTCCGAACATTTTTTAGTAGATCTTTGGATTTGTGACTTGATTATTTTTAGGACTGGATCCCAAGCAGGTGGTACTTGCCAACCATCTTCTCTATTGAAATTGGGGTGTTTTCTTATTTCAATAGCCTCGCGCAACATTCTCGGCATGTAGCGATTCTCCTTGGCGAGGATTTGTGGTTTATCGAACCGGATGTAATGGTTTGGCTGGTCCAGTGTATGTTCACATACTGCAGAGTTTTTATCGCGCCTATTCTTCATGTCAGCAATGTGTTCTTTCACACGAGTACCTACGCTTCTCTTTGTTTGCAAACATTTCTCAAACATTTTACTAAAGATTAACAAGTTTATAAAAGTTCATAAATTGAAGCCGAGGTTGTCTCTAATTCATATTTTTCCAAGTCAAGAATGTGTACTCATGTAATTATCTCAATATACTCGTATACCTAGTCAGCAGTGGCGTGTACAGAGATTTTTGACAGGGTAGACAGAATTTTTTTAAAGCTATTAACCTCACTATTAACTTACCAAAAAATACAGAATGTTGATTTTGGTTACCCAGTCTTGTGGAAATAATGATGTATGTGATCACTTGTTTTTTTTCACCGAAAGATGGTTTTGAAAACGCATATTTTTTTATTTTCCCTACACACACCACATGAACAACTTTCGCAGTGAATATTATCCATATTTATCAACTTTAAAACTTAAAACCCTTATTTTGTCTGCTACCAGTCGTCGATTCAAAACAAAAACAAAGGCGGCCGTTTTAAAATCAAAATAAAATTTAACATCAATTTTAGACGAAAAAAAGAAATGGCAATATCTTTCACTATAATTATATGCAGCAAACTACTTTTTAAAGTAGTTACGTAGCAATGTTCGCGACACTTCGGTAATTTACGTTATAGTTCAGCTGAAAAGACATTGTCTATAACATTTAACATTACATAACATAACATTTAGACAGAAATAGTTTGTGTCTCTGCCGTTAAAAGCTGCCAATGCGGCGCTAGTGAAGTGTAGCGCCTAGCTGCGATTTGAATATGACTAGCGATGATTTTAATAACTTGCACCGATACCGAGCTGTTTTTATTTTTTTGTTTTGATACGAAATATTAGTTAAAAGAATGAAACATGGGATGGTATTTATCAAATTGATAGGGTAGGCAATGTCTTTTTGCCTATATGGAGTGCACGCCACTGCTAGTCAGGTCACAAGTTCTGTCAAAAAGATGTAATTCATGTAAATAATGATACACTTTTTGATAATTGGGTAAAAGTTATAGATGAAATGAAAGGTAATTAAATATACAATAAAATTTTATTTACATTATTCGAAATGCCCTCCTCCATTTTGAATACATGCCCTTAATCGACGCGGCCAGTCATCGATCGCAGCACGCACCAGATTTATATCTATTTCTGCCGCTGCTTTAACCAGAGATGCTTGGAGAGACTCCAAATTCTGATGAGGTTTAGCGCAGACTTTCTCCTCCAAATGTTGCCATATCTTGTAGTCCAGTGGGTTTAAATCTGGACTAGAAGAGGGTCAGTCTTCATGCCCGATGAAGTCAATTCCATGGGCGGTCAACCAGTTTTGAGTGCTTCGTGCCTTATGAGCTGGTGCAAAGTCCTTTTGGAATATCCAGTGTCTGTTTTTGAACATTGTTTGAGAACGAGGTTCTACTATGTTTGTTAGGACGGTATTTTGGTAAACCACGGCACTGGTTTTCACACCTTTTTCACAGAAACACCTTAAGCCTGAATACGGGACTCCAAGCCAAACCATGATTCATGAAGGATAATGCCCTCGCTGGACCCTCGGAATACACGCGCTCGCTTCTGCACAACTGTGGGCATACATCTTATCATTTTGTTTGTTGTAACTTTCTTCGATGGTAAAAACTTTTTCATCCGAAAACAAAATTTCGCGGTATTTTTTTCCCGCGTACCGCCGTAACAAAGCGCGGGAGCTTACCATCCTAATTTTTTTCGAACGCTCGTTCAAAAAATGTCCGGATTTTTTACGATAAGCTCGTCGTCATAGGTCTTCATTTAACACTCTTTTGACAGTGGTTCTGCTTAATCCCATCTGAAGAGCTAAGATTTTTTGTTTACGCACGGGATTTCTTTGGATTCGCGCCTTCACTGCTTTGATGACCGCTGGTGTCCTAACTGTTCGGTCGAGCGCTCCTCTTACGATCGTGCTTGCTTGCTTGAATCTTTAGTATATCGTTTGATAGTGCGATAAATAAACCGTAGTGTTATTTTCAATTTTTGTTGAAATTCTCTTTTGGCGCGTAACCACAGCGGTGCAACGCGATTGCCGCGACTCTATCTTCCTTCTTCGACCACTCCATATTTGAAAATGAATGAAAATGAATTAGTTTTTTATTTTCGAAAAACGAGAACGTTCTATTTTTAAAATTAGTCATAGTATTTCTGGCCAGTTTTCCAAAATTAAAATATTAAGGTTTTGACAGAACTTATGACCCGACTAGGTACAAATAGAAAATGAAAAATATTTTGTGGATTGTCTTAAGAACGAAAAGTTGTGATTACAGGTTCAGTTTAATATTATTAATATGGTACCTATCTCCGCGACGCTTTCTGGTACTTGAGTAAGCAACGTATGTTTCCGAAGTAAATGAAGATGTATAGAAGAAGTATTTTTACTTCGCAATATGGTGAAAAATCATTTTGCTGTAGTACGTGAAGATTATTGCTGATTGATATATCTTGCAAAAATAAAAATAACCAACTTATCTAACTTATATAACATCTTGACGTTATATAGCATTGGTGGTGCCCTGCTCTGTGCTGTGCAGACGGTAGGTTTCACTTCAGTACTGATGTCAAGCAATGCCGCGTGCAATCAACTCGGCTGTTCTCTCTGTATATGCTAATTGTTCACAGACAATAAGGCCTACGAATCATCGATGTATATACATCGATGCTACGAATATATTACATACATTGCGCATGAGTGATCTAATGGCGAAATATAGAAATACCATCTGAACTACACATATTGTCCACTATGATAAAAGACGATTATATGAAGAAAAGCTTACAACTAAATATGAAGTAAACAAATAGAATGCTAGGTATTTGAAAGAAAGGAAACTGGAAAAGACGCATGGCTAACACTGCTGGTACGAAGAGATGAGTGAGTGTTGGAATTAATGCGAATTGATCGCTGTGAAAACGTTAGCAGTAAAACCTTGAGCTAAAAAGCTAAAAATCCAATTACAAATTTACGGAAGCGAGAGCAAAAATGAAGACAGTAATGGTCGAATTGCGAGCGTTGCGCAAAACTGTGATGTAACGCTGTTTGCAAGGCCGTGATTGTGGTAGTGTTTTATCAGAAGGTGATATTAGGAACTCTAGGTTCCGGAAGCGTGCATGAGAAGTGTACCTATATGCTAGTGTTAAGAATCGAGTGAAGTGTGTAAAGATCAACCGCCGTGGCACTTGCTTTACTTACTACTTTCTTGAATTACTTTGTCTCTTAATATAAGCAAACCTAAGAACCATAATAATGATAGCGCATAATTATAGGGCTTTGAACGGCTAAATTTATAACAGTTTTTTTTAATAAATCACACAGATAAGCTATTACGGTATCATTCTTCACAGCAACCTTAATTTTAAACAACTTGACATCTCTCGCCGCTGTAGAGTACCTACGTAAACTCATAGCGGTTTTTAAAAAAACTTCGACGTGTCCTTGAGCTAATACTCAATATACTTGGCATTGCGTCAATTTTTATGTACGCACCTACTGTATATAAATATGGAGCAGCTAAAACCACACTAAAATCTATAGAAATAGCAAAAGGTTCTTCATACAGTGGTAACTATTCGACATTTTTTAGGGTCCCGTACCCAAAGAGTAAAACGGAACCCTATTACTGAGACTCCGCTGTCCGACCGTCCGTCTGTCACCAGACTGAATCTCATGAACCGTGATAGTTAGACAGTTGAAATTTTCACAGATGATGTATTTCTCTTGCCGCTATAACAACAAATACTAAAAAATAGAATAAAAGAAATATTTAAGGGAGCTCCCATACAACAAACGTGATTTTTTTTTTTTGCTGTTTTTATAGATAATGGTACGGAACCCTTTGTGCGCGAGTCCGACTCGCACTTGGCCGGTTTTTTTTATATCCTACAACCCTTCTGTATCAGGATTCGACGATATGCTAGTTATTCATATCTGCCGTTATTCTCAGACAATGTGTTAAAGTAAAATGTGATCCATCAGTTTTAGGGAAATGTACGTGTGTACACAAAATATTTTTTGAAGACGTCGTTCCCGCAAAGATTCTGCTTTCCGGTTCTTTTTCTTTTTATTTGCACATTAAAACTAAGAAGAACTTATTTTTATGATCTACCACTAGATACCGTAGTGCGGAATAGGTAGGTACCGCAGTGCGGCCTCTCACACGATTGACCGATGATCTATGGATCCAATCGGCATATGACCGATCGCCGTGAAAGTATAAGGGTGGCCTATGTCCAGCCATGCAATTCTGTAAGAGCAAACATCCTTACATCCTCGGAAACATCGGCTGTTATAGCCTTGAACACAAAATTGCAATTCCTTAGTGTCGCTTTTCATGGTTGTGCGACACTAGCGCCGCAAGGCTGCGTTTGGAATTGGAATTCTACAAGGCAAACAGCCTCGCGTACGCTTACAGCCTTATAGAATACCAAATAAAAAGCCGTGATCGCAGTAGACGATGTCAAAGCTGTGACATCTGTGATCACAGCGACACACACAGCCATTACGAGTCGCTTAGAGAATTGCATGGCAGCAGTGGATGTCCTTCGGCTGATATGATGACCACTCGATAAAACCCAATGTGTGGTCTAAGTAATAAAATGATTATCGTCTCTAATTTATGAATCAACTGAAACTTTATTAACTTTTTAAAAATAATTTTATTTCTTAAAATAGTCACTAAAGCACACCACCAGGTACACATATACATAACAATAGAAGCCACGCACACTTATAATAAAAAATATATAAAATTTAAATTGAATTGTCAACCAGAGAGAGCCTGGAGATCTGTGGTACATGATTCGACATAATTTTACACAAAGTTTTACAGTCAAACACATTTCCAGAGCTACGAAATGTGTTTGCCTGTAAAGCTTTCTGGGCAGTAAATAAAGATATTGTTATAGACAGATATTAATGAAAATGAATAAATATAATATTTGTCATCGCACCGCACATTTGTCATCACCATCATTTTTTTTTACATTTGTAGACATATTTTTTTTAAATACATTAAAAAATATAATAAAAGAGGACACCAGTAACAGAGTAAAGACTCAAGCTAACGGGGGATGGCTGAGTCAAGGAATTGCCTTCTTGTATCTGATACTTGACTCAGCTGCTGAGGGACAGCCGGTAAGATGACGTTAAGAGTAGCCTCTTCCCTATAAGACTGTTTACTATTGTCGGATTATCGGAATAATTACACTAACCGAGTACTAAGCTGGAGGTCGTAATTTTGAAACACGATTTCACGAACACGTATCGGCGTCAGAGACTTTTGTTGAATTGTCTAAGATCGGCGTATAAAAACAATCGCCCAGAAAGGTCACACTTCGCCGAGCATCTCATTGACAAAGGACATAATTTATCCCACACTAATACATATCAAATTTTACACACCATAGACAAAGGTTTAAAACTAAATATTAGGGAACAATTAGAAATTAATAAACATAAAAATCTAAAAATACTCTCATGAACAAACAGACTGACGTAAACCATTCCCCACTATTAAATATCTTTTCGCTCACACCGTCTACCCCCACCCTCAATTCAATATAAGGGACGGCACTGCGATGGATTTGTCACTTGTAGCATGTTATTTTTACGATTAACGTCTACAACGCCTGATGATGCCTCGTGGAGAGGCGAAACACGTCGCAGCGACGACCAGGCCAGTCGTGGCAGCGACGGTGGTGGTGGATGCGGATTCTGTTCCAGATGGCGGACGACCGCAGCAGCCGAGGCAGAGACTACCGGAGCAGCCATGGCAGCGTCGGCATGTTGCACTTACTAACAGTAGAGGGTGGGCGCCGGCCGGCGCTAGGCCGCATGAACTAATTGGTGGCGGAAGCACACAAAGCAGGTTAGATCAAATTGCACACTATGTCATTGTGAATGAGAGGGACCTTGCCGCGTCGCCAAGTGATTTGTTGGTTTATGATATTTTGCAATTTTGTGACCAAAAAGTAGGGATAGAATGTTACATTTCCAATTGTTTAATTCCTGCTACGTGGTAAAAAAGCGACTATCATTTAATCGGCTTTGTAGAGAAGCTAATCACAAGCAAGCTGCTCAAGAGGCTTGGCCCGCGGCGCGTGCTATTAGGATAATAATGTTTTTGATTTGAAAAGCAAAATGAATGAACCTCGAGGTTCAGAACGAGAGTTCTAATGAGGAAGAAAGGAACGTTTACTATCAAGTGTAGCGTTTTTCTTGAAAGAAATAGTAGAGATTAAAAGTATAATCTATACAGATAAATAAAATTTCTGTTTGTAATATTAAAATAACCGCTTTTTACTAAATGCATATGGATATATAGGTACACGGTACATATACCAAAATGAATATTTTTACAATTTTTGTCTGTCTGTCTGTCGTTTGTTCCGGCTAATCTCTGAAACGGTTGGACCGATTTTGACGGGTCTTTCACTGGTAGGTAGACGACTGTTCAGAGCACAATATAGGGTACTTTTTATCCCGTATCCCGTTTATTTTTATTATTTTCAGATAATACGTATTTTTTGTAACATAAAATAACTACGCATTTTTTTATATATATATAACTAGCTTATGCCCGCGGCTTCGCACGTGTAGATTTTGGAATTTCAGCAGTTTTACTTATTTTTATTTTACTTCTTATTTTTTAGTACAGTCGGCATTAAATAGTTAGTAAAAGTATCAAATATCCTTATTTGTGTAGTAATGAAGATATGTCACGGCCTGTTCGGTTTTCATTAACTATTTGATACTGGCTGTATACACTCAAAACACCTCTTTATTCTCGTCATTGCCTATTTTAAAAACATAAAAGTTTCAAGCCACTTAAAAAAATATCTGCCTGGGTTGAAATTCAAAAAAATCTTTCTTTTCTCTCATATGCATTACAAAAGGAACCTATTGGTGAGTCAGTGAATTAGACAGGAACTCCATTTCTATTATAGATTAGCGTCTCGTTCAAACACACTTTCAACCCACTTTTCACCTCACCTCACCTCGCTAAGGGTGGAATTTTTGAAAACGTTGAAACCAATTTTTTTTGGATTCTAATAGAGAGTATTTATACAAAATTTCAAGTCACTAACTTCAAAAAGTTTTCTGCTCCATACAAACTGTCAACGCCCTTTTCAGCCCCTAAAGGTGGAATTTTGAATAACGCTGAAATTACTTATTTGACGTCTTGATTGAGAGTATATTTACAGTCTAAAGCAGCTCACTTTAAAAAATAATAATTTCTTAATAATTCAACTTTTAGTTCAAGAAATACTTTTGACCTCCATTACACCCTGGGTGGAATTTTTGAAACTATTTTTTTGGATTTTAATAAAGAGTATCTGTATAAAGTTTCAAGTCATGCTGAATTTCATTCGAATAACTTCAAAAACGACAAAGTATACTAAATTTGCACCCCCGTTTTACCCCCTTTGGGGATGAATTTCCAAAAATCCATTCTTAGTGCTCCCCTACGTTATAAAAGGGACCCCTGTGCAAAATTTCAAGTTTCTAACCCTTACAGTTTAGGCCCTGCGTTGATATGTCAGTCAGTCAGCTTCTCCTTTTATATATATAGATAACATAATATATAATAATAATCTTCTATACAGATAAATAAAATTGGAGTGTCTGTTTGTAATATTAAAATAACCGCTTTTTACTAAATGCATATGGATGTATACACAGTACATATACCAAAATGAATATTTTTACAATTATTGTCTGTCTGTCCGTCTGTCTGTTTGTTCCGGTTAATCTCTGAAACGGTTGGACCGATTTTGACGGGACTTTCACTGGCAGATAGCTGATGTAATAAGGAGTAACTTAGGCTACCTTTATTTTAGAAATTTTATTTATTTTTATTAATATAAATAAATAATTTAAAAAAACTATTCCGCGCGGACGAAGTCGCGGGCACAGCTAGTAAATAATAAAACAGAATAGGTTGTGCAGTGAACTCGCTGTCGAGTAGCGCCTGCCACAGCATTTATGTCGTCACGGTCAAAAAGGCTTATTGCCACTCATTAGAATGCATAATACGTAACTAACGTTCATAAGCTGCGATGGCCAATGACTGATTATCATCAGGCAGGCAGGGTTTTAGGGGCCAAATCTAATTTCTACATGTGTGTGCCTAAGGCGGCCCGCTGCCGATATCTCTGCACACTCTTGCTCGATTTTTTTTTATACTACGTCGGGGGGCATACAAGCATACGACCCACCTGATGTAAAGCGGGTACCGTAGCTATTAACACTTGCGATATATTAAGTATCACTCGCGCGATGCCTCCTCTGCTGCTTACACAGCAACTCCTTGGGAGCTTACTCGTGACCTCACTCACACGCAGGAACACAACAACCCTCTAGGGAGTTGGCTACGGTTTTCTGTGAGGTGGAGCTACTTCCCCAGATGGGCTGCTTTGATGCGCCCTACCTCTTTTAATTGATCCACTTGTTCCGTAACTCTTCCGTCAGTCATTTTTTTCAAATATCCGAATCATTTAACTTTGCGTATCGTTTTAAAGTTTCAAATTTTTTCACTTGTCACTACATCATCTTTCATTCCACGGTACTCGTATCTATTTCTCACTATTTCAATCATTCTAACTTCACACATACTTCTCATTCTCATCTACAGCATTCACCCTACTTTCTTGCTTTTTCTGCCATACCTACACACGTTTCACTGTCGTACTTCAATGTGGGCGTTAATACACCGTTAGTAATGAATGACATATCGAGCAATGCGAGCATTACTCGATATGTTATCGCTTGTAAACATGGAGTAGGTACCTACAACACACCATTAATACAATTTCCTGCTTCCACTCTTATTTCAATATCTCCCTCATACATTTTCCATCTCTCATATAACCTAGATAAACAAACTCATTCAATTGTTCCACTTTTTCTTTTTCTAACTCATACTAGGTACCTATACCATGAAAACGTACTTATCATATCAATAGGTCCTCTCTAAAAGCTTTAGTTAGAGGGAGACCCGTATCGATTCGTCGACTAGGGATAGTTTTCAACCACTAAGGGTCGCGGGTTCTAATCCCACGTGATAAATACTTGTGTGTATTAACATGTTTGTAGACGTTAGGCATTCCCGATTCCTTAATCACACGTTGCACAAATATGTTTTATTGGTGTAAAAAACAAAAAAGTGCTATACACTGTGTGTATCGTAATTTAATACGAAACAACACGCTTTCAGACTGACGCACGAGACTGGGTGGAGTCGATGGCGTTGTTATGCACAGCACCACAACATCTAGAAATTTTGGACTTCATACAATTAATGTGAATTTTATTTGTGCACGTAATGTTATATGAAAAATATACACACATCAAAAGTGTCTAGGGATCAACATATATTTTTGCAATAAATTTTCTCCTGATTGATATTAATTAAAATTTTCTTTAAGGATTCATCAAATAAAGTGTTTTCGTTTGTCTACAGTAACGATAAACCAAGTCACCTTTGCATTAATAAAGAAATTTGCCATTTTCATAATAAAGGGATTTTTGACATTTGAACCACTAACATTAAAGTTCGAAAAAAAGACTGAAATAACAGTTTTCTTTAAAATTTTATTGGGTAACTTAAACAATTAATAATCCGTGTTTCTACCGCGAACACTAACAACACAAGAACATCGGTTTGGCATACTCAAAATGAGTTCATCCAAATCACGCTGTGGAATGGCCGCCCATGTTCGTTGCAACAACAAAAAAAGGTCTTCTTGCGACTGGATACCCTCCATATTCGGCAGAGCTCTTCTCTGTAGCATATCCCATGCATGCTCAATCGGGTTCAAGTCTGGCGACTGAGCAGGCCAGGGCATGACATTGATGTTAGCTGCGGCGAGAGTCTGTCTTACAACTCTTGCGGTGTGCGGTCGTGCATTATCATGCATTAACTGAAATAAGGGACCGATTTGCACTTGTAGAGGAACGATGACGTCTGATACAATCGTCTCAGCATAAATTTGAGCGTTGAGGTTGCCTCTGATCCAAATCAACTCAGTTCTTCCGCCGATCCAAATACCCGCCCATACCATGATGGTTCCACCACTATAAGGATGGACTTCCTGGCAGGATTTTAATCGCTGTTGGCGTCCAGGGGTTCTCCAGTGTCGTATACGTTTATATATTTTATATATTTTTTTATTACAAAGCCACATCTCAATCTCAAGAAATCCGCATAAAAATGCTTGATCCCTAGACACTTTTGATGTGTGTATTTTAATTTGTAATAAAGTATATCTACTTAAATATTGCTGAACGAATTTGGCTCCTGCATTTTAAAAATGTGTTTAGAAATAAGAAAGTATTTACCTATCCATGTTTTTTAGCTTTACAGTATAGTACAAGCTAATTCAAATTGTTTAATTTGCCATTAGGCCTATGATCTAATATTTCATAAATATTCTACTGTTAAAATTGTCTCCTTATCTATGTACCAACTATTTATAATTTTCGGCATTTTAAAACATTCAGCATTTCAGAATTTTAATCTACCAGCATGGCAGCAATAATCAATGGATCAGAAGAAATATGCCAATATTGGTTGCTTCAAACGTCAATTGTACTGTAGCATTTCTATAGAAATATAAGACGTCACGGGATTTGTTCGGTGGCGGGGCTAGTTTGGAATATGACCACAATTTAACTCCCAATTAACTTAGAACTTACTTACTTAGAACTATGAAGTTCATATAGACTTGGTGAGACAGATTTAGATAATTTCTTTGGAAGCAACATGTTTTTTTATACAATGTCGGGTTACACATGGGCCACCTGATGTAAAATGGTTACCGTATCCTATGATCGGTTGTAATACACGAAGTGTCGCTCGCGCGATGCCACGTTTGCTGCTAGCACAGCAACTCCTTAGGAGTTTACTGGTAATCTCATTTACTAGCAGGAACACAACAACCATTGACAGAGTTGATATTTGGCTGGGGTTTTCTGTGACGTGAAAGTAGTTCCCTAGTTGCAATGCTTCTGTGCGTCCTACCTTTCAAACACACAGACTAGGACAAATATGTTCATACACACAAATTTTTATCTTGTATGGTAATCAAACTCACATGCTTTGGTGTTAAAGTATCCATTTATAACCACTCTACCACTGGGCTCGTCAAAATACTTCAATATCATATTTGCTATTGTGAATGTTTTTCATTGACATTTGGCCTGCATTTGAAATAGATGGAATGGATCCTTGTGTTTTGTGTTAAATATAATTAGTATAATTCAGGGGCTTAACAATTTTAATACCTGACCAATATCAGTATAAACCAAACATTCCTTTTTATTAGTTTGCCGTTGCCACACTTTGATGACATAGGAATGCTACATGAAATAAAATTTGAATAACTATGAATATTATTAATTTAGTATGTGTCCTCGGCATCAAACCATGCTCAGCCTTAAAATAAGCTTAATACAAATGAAGGGGTTTAGAGTGTGCTCTGTGTGGCCTCCCATTACGCTTTGGTGGCAAGTGTTTATAGATACCCAAAGAACGCTAGACTTAAATGAATTGCCATCATACAACAGCATCGAGTCTGAAGCACCAAGGAGCATGAGTCATCAGTAAACATAACTCTTAATGAACATGCAAGTAACATAACAGAAAACTGCATCGTAAAATTGTACTGAGATCAATACCTGGTGTGCCACAGAAATGTGGCCAGTATTGTTAGAAAGTTAAGAAAACATAAGTAATGAGTTATACATGCTTACCAACAATTGTTCCAAACTTTGATTGCTTATGCTTAGTTAACCCGTTGAGGCCCAGGAGGAATTCCGCCATGCATGTTACGGCAACAAGTATATAACAGGCTTTAAGCAGCCTTACATTTCTTATTGGACATGTTTTAATATTGTATCAATTTTCATTAAAATGAATATATATAATAAAAGTTGGATTTTTCTATAACGTACACTTAATTTGTTTTATTTGGATTTTAAACATGGATCTATATCCTCTATTAGTCCAAAAATGGCACAAATTATGTTGCTCGACTGTTTCCAAACATGCACTATATTGATGGCGATGAAAAATAGGTTCAGGTGTTGTATGGATATCACTATACAAATGGTGTATTAAATGATTTAATGTTTAATCCCTTCAATACTAAAGATGTACTTTGAAATAAATCAATAAGCATAACAAAGTGCATTTTCACAATGATTTTATTATAACTGTAAAAACCTTAAAATAGGGACACAATGTACTGTCAAGAGTTAATAATAAGCATTATCACTACAATGTATTTATTCAAGATCAGGTAAGTTCTCATCATCTGAATCACTTTCCAGGTCGTCAAAGCTGGGTTTGTCTGCCTTGTCGCCAGCACCGCCACCAACGCCGCCGCCCATCGATCGCAGCATCTCCTCGATGTCGTAATCGTTGCCCCCGCCTTCTTCTTCGTCGTCGTCTTCATCTCTCCATTTGTTGAAGTCTATCTTTAGATAGTGCGGTTTCTTTTTGTCCTTAGTTAGCGACGGCCAGTATGGAGCGTCTTTCTTTTCTTTGCGAAGCACCATTTCTATACACCTGCCTTTATTTACGAAGGCGCTATTTTCAGGGATCACAGCATCATATAATGGTATAGTTACCTCGTGTACTTTATTGTCTGGCACGTTAACGCCCTTAAAATGAACGGAGTCTTTTTCTATTTTAATATTCGGGTCTTTAGACTCCACGCTGAACGTGAGGAAAATGTCTTCTTTGCGTTGAGCCCATAAAACGGGAGGTGGAACTGCAGTTTCACCTGACATGTTAAATATTAATTATTACTATTTGATAAGCCACCACGTGAGATATTTAATTAGAAACGTAGGTACGAAAGTTTCAGTACTACAAATTGTTAATCTATTCGCCGCGCGGTGTAACTAGCCGATTCATTTCATTCAATTCATAAATGGAAACCAGGGTTACCATATTTCGACATAAAGTAATTTTCAAACTTAGGCAGCACGACCGGAACGCGAACGTAGCGTGGATCATACATGACATGCATGCATGCCAAATTAATATGATTTAGGTACTATCTTACGTTAATGTAATTTCTAAGAGACATCAATCAATCAAAATTACTAATATTTTTTTGCTAAATGAGGATGTCATGCTTAAAATCTACCATTTAGTTCTTCTAACGAACTGGCAATATTTTCCATATAGTGTCATTTGGTGTGTTCGAATACATTGAGCTTGCACATATTTTTTTCCAGAAACATCTTGGCTATGTCGCCGTTGCAAATAAACTGAGATAAAAAAAAATTGCCATGACCATATAGGTAAACTCTTTATTACGATATTAGTTAACTACTTATTTTAAAGTGTAACAAAATAAATTCGACAAACTTACAGTTTAAGATTACAGAAAAAATAAAAAACGTGTGCGTCTCGGGACGCCCGGCAGAAGTGATAACTTAAATTAATCGACATATAATTAAAGCTGCCGTATGCGTGAGAGAAAGGGAAGCCAGACGTTACGTAACGAAGCTGTTTACCATCCCATAAGAAGTTATCATTTCAAAAATTTTAAATTACAGACTTGAAAAATAATAATATTATAGTTATGACAAATATAAAGTTTTGCGAGTTGTACCACAATGCAGAGGCGGTATTTTTCAGGAACACCGTTCCTATATGAAATGTTTGCCTGTGTGTTTGTTTGTGGCTTTTTTTTCGAATATTCGAATTTTGACTTCGGATTCGGATTCAGCATAAAAAAGTAGAATAGGAATATTTAGGAACACCGTTCCTATCTCTTAAGGAACATGGTCAAAATGGCCGAGAAATAAAAAAAAATTGAATTGTCATATAATTGACGAGCCGGTGTTCCTCTGGCAATGCAAGCTTGCGCATTATCAACTGGTTTATTTTGTTTTTTGATACTGACTACCTATGCAATTGGTCCTGTGGGAGTTGTTATAAAGTTGTTAAGATACATATTTATATCTAATAATAATATATAATATAAACATTAACAAATAAACAAAACATCAACAACAGTTGTCTTAGGTTTTCGCGATTGTTACACATTGAATTAAACAATTTTTTTTTAACGGAAGTATCGCGTATTTTATTTATTTTGTTGAACCTGACGTTTCGAACGCTTTGTCTTCCTGCGACCACGGACGCTGCAAAGCGTTCGAAACGTCAGGTTCAACAAAATAAATAAAATACGCGATACTTCCGTTAAAAAAAAATTGTTTAATTCAATCAACAACAGTTGTTAAGATGCGAAATTTCTATGTAGAAGAATATTAAAAAAAATCTAATACTAATATCGTAGATGTATATCTAATCTTGTAAAAAGCAGTAATAAGAGTAGTGATAATTTCAATTACCTAGTTATTTTCTTTTCCTTATATACTAAGTATTGTGTGTTAAAATGACTACATTTACAGTTAATTTCTATAAATAAAGCCAAGCCAAGTCAGTTGCATGATAATGGGGTATCGTTAACATCCCGACATTTTTATCGATTTTGCCTTAAGCCGAGACTGCCGCCTGGCGCTTAATAAAATAATGTCTGCTACTCAGAATACATACAGAATAAACTTTTATTCTGTATTCTGAGGTCTGCTACAACATTTTTTTTTAAATTTCGCTAATTGTAAACATGATTTCTATTTAGTCTATTACTAATCTATTCACCGCGCGTTAGTTACTCATTATATTACATTATACACAGGAAAAAGCTATATATGAATACTTTTTGAAGATCAATTTTGTTGATTTTGCAATTTTCGGATATATTGATGGAACCATTGTAAATTAATGTGTTTTGAAGTGAAAACTTCTTTAGCATTTGAAAACGAAAAAGCGAGAGTAAAAAGAGACAACCACCATATCTATAGGATTATTACAAAGCTTGGGATAAGGCGTCATAACAACCGACATTAGTCTCATTAGCTTGAAGTTCACATTTTTGAAGGTTTCACTTCTATCGCGTGTGAACTGCACACACATTTATATAGGTACCTATAATTATTTGTGAAATATTATTTTTACTTAACTTAAAAATAAAAAAAAATATAATACCTTTGGACATATCCCAAACTTGTAATATGTAATCATATCAGGCGAAAAGCTCTACAACGGAAAGAAAAAATCCACAATACTTCCTCAGTTAAGTTTTCTAGATGTCCTTTTAAGGCCAAAGAACTCGTTGATAGGGTAATTATGACACGGAGTAACCTTTGAAGAACCATTTTCCAAAATGACGCTTTTTTACGAACTTTATTTTCAAGTTCCTTGTCGATAGTATCGCTTTTTTTCCAAACAGCACATGCTTCCCTATGGCTCAATTGCCATTCGAAACGGTGTTGTTCAATTCTTTCCGATAAATGTATCCAATCTCGAATGCCCGTTTACCATGATGAGTTCGATGTTTCCTCCGCTTTTATGTTTTATGATGATTTTTAGGGTTCCGTACCCAAAGGGTAAAACGGAACCCTATTACTGAGACTCCGCTGTCCGTCCGTCCATATGTCCGGCTGTATCTCATGAACTGTCATAGTTAGACAGTTGAATTTTCACAGATGATGTATTTCTGTTGCTGCTATAACAACAAATACTAAAAAATAGAATAAAATAAATATTTAAGGGGGCTCCCATACAATAAACGTGATGTTTTTGCTCGATATTGATAACGGCAACAGGTAGGCGCTTGAAATATTTAGTTATATATTCACTTTAAGAATAAATAATTAAATTAAAATAAAACAAATATTTAAGGGGGGCTCCCAAACAACAAACGTGATTTTTTTACCGTTTTTATAGATAATGATACGGAACCCTTCGTGCGCGAGTCCGACTCGCACTTGGCCGATTTTTTTATCTTTTATGATGGTATGACCAACAACATCGTCATTGGCAGCGGTATTTTTAATAGCAATAATTATCAAATTTCAGTAGGGTTTTCAACTAGCACTACAGTGATCACATTATCACTATAAACAAAAATATTTGACAATTTTGAGTAATTTTCATATAAGTACTTCGTATTTTCTCGTAACTTCACTTTCTTGGCGTTGTTTGCGCTTAAACGTACCACTAGGTTTTTTTTTATTAATAATTTTAGTTTATGCAAATTGATGCAAACTTATTATGTTACATGGAACAAGAAACGTAATGCTACGCTATTAAACATCGTTGGAACTCGAAACTTGTTGGGAATTTCCAACCTATTTTATTTACATTTCGAAGGTGGGAGAATTTTTTGCTAATTCAATATGAGGTTTGCTGGTCGTCCGAGGACGCACTGAGTTTGGGGCGGGGCCCCGGTACACGGCACCGCCTAGCCCTTCGATAGTTGCAATGAGTAGGTACACGACAAATGCTAAATCAATCAAGGATCCAAATCCTAACCTAGTGATGTAAATCCATTAAACCTCCAAGTTTATGTTTTGTAGTGTGTTCTTCTTACTAGCGTTATCCCATTTCCTAACACATATTATGATTGGCCGGGTCCGCTACCTAAGCCTAAAGGTTTGGCGAAAATACTGATTTTGACATAGAGCGACAGACCTCCACAATCCTGAGGGAAAACCAGACCTTTCTTAGGTTAAGTCACACGTCTATCGAAATATAATTTCTTGGACGTGCCCAGGAGACCCTCTTCACGATGTTTTCCATCACCGCCGAGCAAGTGTTAATTACAAATGTGTACTTACGTTAATCCGAAAACACGAATTCAGTGGTACATGCCTGGGTTCGAACCGGAGACCCTGTTCTCAAAAGGCCGGTTCTTTATTCACTGAACTATCACTGCTCTCAAGTTCATGTTTTACAACGTGCCGCGTGGTAAATAAAAATACGGCTTACTTCACATGATACGATTATTGCTTAACACGGATGCTAGCAACACAAGGCGTAGCACTAGCGTCTTACCAACCCCGTTTGTAATGCAGTCCGACAGTGCAGCATGTGGTGTGACTAGTTTGTACTTGTCATACGGTATTATTTAACAATACACCTTTTTAGATAATTAGATACCGTGTTCCATTTATGGGTGTCATTTGATTTTATTACCTCGTTAAATCACTGTAAATAGAGACAAAAGGTATTGCGTAGGAAACTTGGTGGAAAAATGGTCGGTATGCTTTTATTCCTCCCGACGGTGTATAAAAAAATCTCGGGTTAATTCGGGTTTCTCACAGTGTAAGAATTAAAAAAAAATGATACTGCTTGTATTGTAAGTTTCTATATATTACGGAGGCCGTTTTCTTTCGCTAGAGCCTCGTTGTTAAATGGTGTGTCATTTCAATTACCTACTACCTCTTGCAAATTACAGAAATGTTAGAAAACAGCCTTTGAAGTAATGGATTTTTTGAGTAATTTAGGCTTTACGAACCGGCGAGCGTGCATATAAAAAGCTATGACTGTTAAAGAAACGAGGTGTGTAAGGCCCTTATGGCGTTCGGTTCTCTCTG